>JAYKKT010000075.1:17512500-18712500 GCA_036023115.1 Brasenia schreberi | reverse complement strand
ATCTCAACATCTTCATTTCTGTCACAGACATCTTTTGTACATGTTGATGATTAACTGCCCAACACTCAGAACCATAAAACATGGCTGGCCTAATTGCTGCTCTATAATATTTACCTTTTAACTTTAATGGTATCTTCTTATCACAAAGAATACCTGATGCTCCTCTCCATTTTAACCAACCAGCATTAATTCTATGTATAACATCTCCATCAATTCTTCCATCACTTTGAAAAATTGACCCTAGGTATTTAAAACTTTCCTTTTGGGGAATGAAATGTGTGCCAATTTTAATTTCTATGTCCTCTGAAGTAGCCAAATAATCAAACTTACATTCCATATATTCTGTCTTTGTTCTACTAAGTCAGAGGCCTTTGCTTTCTAATGTTTCTCTCCATAGTTCCAATTTTCTATTAACTTTTTCCTTAGACTCCTCCACTAATACAATGTCATCTGCAAATAATATACACCAAGATACTTCATCTTGAATATGTTTTGTTAACTCATCCATCACCATTATAAATAAGTATGGACTTAAAGTTGATCCTTGATGTAACCCAATATTAACTTCAAAGAAGTCTGTCGTTCCTTCATGAGTCCTCACACATGTTTTTGTGCCATCATACATGTCTCTTATAAGGTTAATATATGTCAATGGGATACCTCTTTTTTTCAAAGTTCTCCAAAGAACCTCCCTCGATACCCTATCATAAGCTTTTTCTAGATCAATAAATATCATGTGAAGGTCTTTCTTTTTTGCTCTAAAATGTTTCATAAGACGTCTCAAAAGGTGAATCGCTTCAATAGTAGATCTGCCTAGCATAAATCCAAATTGGTTCTCTATTGTACTTGATACTTGTCTTAACCTACGTTCGATAATTCTTTCCCATAATTTCATAGTATGACTCATTAACTTGATACCTCGATAATTCGCATAATTTTGAATGTCTCCCTTGTTCTTATATATGGGTATAAGTGTACTTGCTCTCCATTCTTCGAGCATCTTTTGGTTTTTCCATATTTCATTAAATAGTCTTGTGAGCCAAGTGATTCCTACTTCTATAGGAATATTATCTGGTCCTACCGATTTACCACTCTTCATATGTTTAAGAGCCTCTTTGACTTCATTCTTTTGAATACGTCGGTAGAAATTGTGGTTTATATACTTTTCTGACTTGGCTAAATCTCCTAAACTAATACTAACATCTTTATTTTTATTAAAAAGATTATAAAAATAGTTTCTCCATCTATTTCTTATATCATCATTTGCCACTAAAATTTTTTCATCCTCGTCTTTTATGCATCTAACATAATTAAGATCTTTAGTTTTCTTATTTCTAGCCCTAGGTATCCTAAAAATATCTCTTTCACCCTCTTTTGAGTTGAGTTTTTTATATAAGTCATCCCAAATCTTAGCTTTTGCTTCACTAAGAGCCTTTTTCGCTTCCTTTTTTGCTTTCTTATAAGCTTTTAAAGTTTCACTAGTTTTTTTAGCATAATGTAATTTGTAACATGCCCTCTTTGCCTTGATTTTATTTTGTACTACTTCACTCCACCACCAAGCTTTTTTTTGTGCCAGTACACCTCCCTTAGATACCCCTAACACATCTTTCGCCACTTTCCTAATATGTATAGCCATATTGTTCCACATATCACAGGGTGTGCCAACATAATTCTAAACATCTCTTTGAAGGACTTTTTGTTTAAATATATCTTTTTTCTCGCTTTTGAGGTTCCACCATTTAGTCTGAATAGCTCGATGCACTCTTTTCTTCTTTGTCCATTTTTTAATTTGTAAATCTATAACTAAAAGTCGATGTTGGGTGGTTAAGCTTTCTCTTGGAATTACCTTACAATCTTTACAACACGCTCTATCTTTTTTTCTATAAATAAAGTAATCAATTTGTGTTTGTGATAAGCCACTCTTATAAGTAATTAAATGTTCATCTCGTTTTTTGAAGATTGTATTGACTATAAAGAGATCAAATGACAGCAAAATTTAAAATCTCCCTACCTTCCTCGTTTATATCCCCATAACCAAAGTTTCCATGAATCCCTTGATATCCTAATGCCTCTTTACCGACATGTCCATTTAAATCTCCTCCTAAACAAATCATCTTCCTTTGTGGAATCTTTTGAAACACCTTATCTAACTCTTCCCAAAAAACTGTCTTTATACTATCTTCTAGTCCTACTTGGGGTGCGTAAGCACAAACTATATTCAAAACCTCTGCTCCTAACACTAATTTCAACATCATAATTTGGTCACCATATCGTTGTATGTCTACTACACTCTCCTTTAAATCTTTGTTTATGATAATACCAACTCTGTTTCGAGCCTTTTCTTTACCTGAGTACTATAATTTTAAACCTGTATCCTCTATCTCCTTTGCTTTTTCTCCAACCCATTTTGTCTCTTGTAAACATAGAATATGAATCTTTCTCCGAATCATAGTATTTACCACCTCCATTAGCTTACCCGATAATGTTCTGATATTCCAAGAACCAATACGAATCTTATTATCTAGGACTAGCTTCCTTACCCCCCGCATCCGTCTATAATCAAAATGCGGAGACCCTCTCTGAAAATTTTTCACTACATTCGGGCGGCAATGTAGTAGGACTAACTTCTTTACCCACACCCGTCTATGATGTGGGAACCCTCTCTGCAATTGATTCACTACATTCGGGCGAAAATGTAGTGGCCCTTGCTTACTTCTTACTGCATTCGGGCTCTGCAGCACGTCACTAGGTGAGGACGCCCCAAATCAATGCTCATAATTTTTGTAATCCATGTTATAAAAATTCGACAAAGTTTTACGCTAGCTGTCGGAAGCCTAACACAACCCTCCTCCTTTATCCGGGCTTGGGACCAGCAATGCAAGGATGATCCCTTACATGTTGTAAAATGTAGTGGCCCTCCTTTATAGATAAACATATATATTACAGATAAAACATATACATACATTAAAGATAAACCAAACGACTTGTAATGGAAAGTTCAAAACAAGAAAGATGGTGAAGGAGAAGTTGAAAAAAGAGAAAGAATTTCTCTATAATACTATAGTGATTATAGTAGAAATATACATCCACTAAAATATAGAAAACAGAGGAAGTGTCTTCCTTGAAAAATTTGTCTGAGGGTAACCGTTAAGTCACTCCACCTTCGCTTCTGATATTTTGTTATTCGCATATGTTTTTTTTGGCCCTTCTTGTTTTGCTGCATCACGGACAACTCTGGCGAGAAACCTATAAAAAGGAAGGAATCAAACACCAACAATGATATTAGAGTCTAATGTTCGATTGAAATCGGTAATAATAGGAATGCAATAACCAAATTAAAAAAAGGAAAAAGAGGAAAGGAGCCAAGGGAGATGCTAGGACTTTTTTCGGCAAAACAATTTTCCAATAAAAGTGCTAGAAGGTAAGAAACCAGGAAGAAATGCCAAAAAGGTCAGAAACTGAGAAGAAAGGCCAAGAGACTAAGGCAAAACAAAGGCCCAATGAAGGCTTTCTCCCTAAGTCTCCCTCCTTCTCTCAGTCTCTCTCTCCCTCGCAATTTTGATTTGAAACAAAACTGTGAGCGGTTTTTGTCAAAACCGCATTTTCTTGAAAACATCCGAAGGGAAACCACCTCCGTTGCGGTTTCCAAACAAATTGCATTGGGCAACAAACTAAAAAGTTTGCTTTGCCCTTGGCTATTTTGGAAAATTATAAACTGCCACTCGTCAAAATTTCTAAAAAGTCTAGATATTTTAAAGAAAAGTCTAACATAGAAATAAAATTATCGATTTACCCCTAAAACTTTAGGGAAATTACACTAACTGGAAATAAGAGGAAATTATAAATTTGTCTCCAGATTGGTTCTAAAATAACATAATCAGGTTAAGATTATTTTCAAAATGGTACCTAAGCATTATTTAAAATTGCTTTTCGATACCTGGAGTTTATACTTAAAGGTGTAAACTATGTATTAAGGAAAACAATTATATCCCTACTCCCAATGCAACAAAGTAGAAAAGAAAATGTATAGAATATCCCTTAAATATGACCTAATAGTAAGAACCATGATGCTGACATATATAGAGGATGACCTAATTAGGGTTTTTGAAAAATACGAGACCACTAAAGAACTGTTTGATTTAATAATAACTAAGTATGATACTACAACCAAGTTGCATGCCCAGTTACTACTATAAAAAATACAACTCCTATAAAATAGAAGAAAGAGATAATGAAGTAGAACATGTGAACCAGATGCTCTTAATGGAAAGAGACTTCACATTAGCAAAATCGATCATCACCGAAGCAATGCAAATATCCACTATTCTAAACAGTCTTTTCCCTTCATGAAATATGGTTGCAACTGCACTTAGATTAGGGGCTCTAACAAACCTTTATAAACTACCCCTTAAACTAGCAATTGAACACAAACAAATGAATAAAAATAAGGACAAGTTGCTAATAACTCAAGATGATGTATGGTTAAGCTCCAAACTAAACTAGAGAAAGAATAAATCAAACAAAAAGTTTGACGAGAATAACAAAAAAGGCAATCAATCTTTTAATAAATAGTAGAAAATCGCTTATCAAGTCAAATGCTTCAATTGTAGAAAAATGAGTACTACAAAAGGAATTGTCGCAATAAGAAGACTAATGGTAGAAATACCTAACAACGCGATCAATTAGAGAAGCATGACATAATCTGCGTGATTTTAAAATGCCTCTACAAAGACTACCCAATATCTAGTTGGTGGATTGATTTTGGAGCAATGAGACACATCTCAAAGAGTAAGGAAGGATCTATGGACCTAAAGGAATACAAACAGGAGAATATTAAGTATATATGAGAAATAATATTTTCTTAAATGTTCTTAGTGTTGGGTCCTTTAGAATACATGTATAAGGCACATCGGTTGTACTGATTGATGTATTAATTATACCATCTATAACGTACAACTTAGTTATGGTCTCTACCTTAGTAAAAAAAGGTTTTGAAGTTATGTTTATCTATAGTAAGGTAACTGCGAGAAACCTTTTTTTGGATTGTTTGATGATGAACATAGGTTGTTTAAATTAAATATCAATGAGAATATTGATTCTTCTGGTTATATTGATTGTGTCTTAAATGTTGACGTGAATGTATGACATAAATGCCTACGACATATAAGTCTCGAAATGTTAAGAAAATTATTCAATTTTGACTTGTTGCTCAAATTTCAAGAAAACACTTTTAATAAGTGTGAAACTTGTATACAAGAAAAAATGACAAGAAAAATATTTTTCAAGGGCAAAACACTATTAGAGATTATTCATATAGATTTATGTGGACCCTTTAGGGTAAGATCTCATCGTGAAAAGGTATATTTTATAACCTTTATTAATGATTACTCGAGATATATATATATATATATATCTTAGCATATAAATCTGAGACACTTGAAGTATTCAATAAATATAAGCATAAAGTAGATAACCAACTAGGACATACAATCAAAATATTAAGATCTGATCGAGATGGAGAGTACACCTCTATAATTTTTTTGTAAAGACTTTCATATTTCAAAATAAAATAAAATGCATAGGACACCTTAATAAAATGGTATAGCAAAAAGATATAAGAAGACCTTACTCAATATGACAAGATCTGTGTTAGTAGATGCTTATTTACCAAGGGTATTTTGGAGAGAAGTGGTGAGTATAATAGTATATATACTAAAAAGAGTACCATATAAAGTTATATTTTCTACACCATATGAGATGTGGTTTGGAAGAAAACTAAACATAGATCATCTCAGGAGGTGGGGATCAATCGTGCATGTAAAGATCCTTGATCAGCATAGGGATAAGATAGACAACGGGTTCTTGAAATGTGTATTCATTGGATATCCTAGAGGTTCTAAAGGATATCTATTTTATCATAAGGGCCATGGATTAATTGAAAGCAGGGATATTGAATTATTAAAGGATACTCAGAATGACATCCTTGAAAATGATGATGAAAATCCATTATCATTTGAACCTATAGATAATGATGATTCTCTTGAATAAACTGAAACTTTGAGTGGATATAAAAGACATAGGGTAACATTGTTCTACTTAAAAGATTATCACACTTACCTTATAAAGGAAGTGTGCAATTTAGAGGATTTAGATGAGCTGATTGATAACTTTATATATTAGCAGACTATTGACTCATCTGAATCATCAGATTAGAAAAAAGCCATGGATATGAAAATTGAATCTATTAAGAAAAACCAAGTGTAGGAATTGACTAATCTGTCAAAAAGAAGAAAGGTCATAAGCTGTAAATGAGTTATAAAAAAAGAAAATAAAGTCGATGGGTTTATCAAGGAGTTTAAGGTGAGACTGGTTGCAAAGAGATTTTCGCAAAATGAGGGGATAAATTATATTAAGACATATTCTCCTGTTATAAAATTTACATCTATAAAGATAATCTTGACAAGTTCAGTATATTATTATTTAGATTTATATCAGTTACATGTAAAAATTATTATTCTAAATGGAGATTTAGATGAAATCATATATATATATATATATACAACAACCAAAAGGATACAGTGTTAAAGGCCAAGAAGATAAAGTATATAGGTTAAAAAAAATTCCTATATGGCATTAAACAATCATCACGTCAATGGTATTTGACTTTTAAAAATGTTATAATTGAACTTCGGTTTGTGGCTAATGATCTTGATCACTATATATATGTTTGGAATAGTGAGAGTCACTTTGTCATAATATCATAATATGTAGATGACATATTGTTGACTAGGAATAACAATGAGTTGGTTGTCAAAACTAGTCATAGTGAAACTCAAGGTTCTAAATGAAGGATATGGGAGAGGTATCCTATATTCTGGGAATAAATATTTCTCGACATAGAGAATCTAAACTGTTATGCATGAGTCATGAAACATATATAGACTATATCCTTAAGATGTTTAAAATGGGTGAATGCAACTAATATCTATACACGTTGCAAAAAAGGTAAAATTGAGTAAGATTAATTATCTTAGTGAGGGGGACAACAAACCTAATGTTTCTTATGCACAAGATATTGGTGACTTGATGTATATTATGTTGTGTACAATACCTAATATCCGCTTCGATGTTAGTCTTGTAAGTAGATATCAAAGTAATTTTTTTTGGTAACATTGGATAATTGTGAAAAGGATTCTAAGATATCTTAAAGGAACAAAAGACTTGAAACTATGTTTTTAAGCAAATGAACTAAAAGTGGTAAGCTATTCATATGCTGACTTTGCTAGGAGCAAAAATGATAACAAATCAACCTCTAGACAAATATTTTTATTTGGAGGTAAAGTTGTTTCTTAGGCTTGTAAGAAATAAGGTTGTATGGTATTGCATACACAAGAAGCTGGGTATTTTATAAGAAACAAGGTTGTATTTATATTTGCAATCACAGTTGATACGACTTGGAAAAAACCCACAAAAGTAGGAGGTAAAACTAGTGTGTAACCTTGGCTTAAATGACTAAGTGGGAGATGTAACACCAGATTTGACCATTCTCAGCAATAAATTCGTGAAAACGGAAGACAAGTCATTTCCTCGTTTTCATGGATATGTTACAGATAAATGTATACATTATAGTTAAAACATATACATATGTTAACGATAAACCAAACGACTTGTAACGAAAAGCACAAAATAGAAAAGACAAGGAAGATGAAGCGAGAAAAAGAGAAAGAATTTCTCTATAAATACTGTAGCGACTACAATAGAAATATACATCCACGAGAATACAGAGAATAAAGGAAGATTCTTCCATGGAAAATCCATTTTGAGGGTAACCCTTAACCCACTCCACCTTCTCTTTTGATCTTTGATGTTCATAACTGTTCTTTTCGGCCCTTCCTCCTTTTTCCGCTGCATCTCAGACGACTCTCACAAGGAACCTGCAAAAACGAAAGAAATCAAACAAACACTAGTTTGACTGTACCTTAAGAAACGAGTGTATGAAGAACTATACCATTGGAGCGTTCGGGAATTTTTACCTTGTTCATGATGTGTCAATAATATTATGGAAAAAGAGACGTGAATATTACAACCGATAGTGGCAATATATAGAACCAAAAAGCATTCTCAATCGAGTGAAATCTAATCTCAATTGGGGAACTTGATTTCGAAGGTTATTCTATTGTATCGAGATGTCAAGATTATGAACTTGGGGACACGAAAGATGACATGAAACTATTGTAGAAGCTACGAAATCTATCAAACGGAAATACTGATGAGCCTATGCTTTGCTGTAATTGGATATTTGGACTGAGCATTCTAGAGATTGTAAATCCGTGATCTGGAGGTTAATTATATTGTATTGTCTTCATTGACAACTTTAGTAGAAAGCATACACTAAGAAAGGGTTGGATAGAATTTCTATTGACAGTCTCAAAACCAGTATCTACATGTAACAAGTAGGGTTCTTGAGCCAAACTCAAAATCCTGATGAGATTTTTGGCAATCCAGCGATCGGCAGGCAGCGTTGAAGGTACCAACTTGAAGATTTTGGAGAGACGAATCAGTAGCCTACTTACTCAACCAATGAGATGACCAGAATTCTTCGTAGAAATCAAGACAATCGTTGGCAGTCGATGGCTCGACCAAGGTAAGTGGGGCCGCCAATTGGCTCAAGTGGTTTCTCCTCAGTGGGTTGATCGAGTTCAGGTCAATTAGTTTTGTCTACTACCAGGATCTACTGCAGCTTCAATAAGGGTGTGTCCAAGTCTTGCTTCCTCAGATTGACACAATTGTGCTCGTGTACCAAAAAGGAACATCATAGAACCATGTTAAACTTGAGTGTGTTTGGTGACGTGTTAGGTTTCTGTAGACACGGAAAATTTTCACTCCGGGTTTTTAGGCCTGAAGTGAATCTTTTCGTGTGTCTAAGTTGCTTTTATAAAAAGGGCGTGCCAGCTAGCTTACTCAAGCTAGCGAAGTAAGTTTTGAAAATCTGACTCGTTTGGGGCGACTGTGAGGAAGTGAGCTCTTTTCGTCGCAAACCTTCTTGCACCGATGCGCAAGGGTCAGTTTGTATGCTTAGCAAAGTCGATTTTAAACAAGTGTAACCTCTTTGAAAATATATGAAGTGTTTAATTTGGGTTTTGTTTGTATTGTTGCAGATTTTATTTCACGTGGGATTTGCACGTGCCTATGTCTTTCAATTTTACGCTATTTAGGCCAGCTAGGTGTGTGCGCAAGTGACCTAAGTTGGGCGATTTTTGCACGGGGGTATGGGGTTTGCTTTGATGCAATATGCGTCCTAACTCGTGGTATGGCGAATATGCAATGCAAACTCACACAACTCCAAGGAAAAACCCGAAATTGAAAGACAATGCTTAAGGGAAATTGCGTAAGGGAAATTGCAAAAGGGAAATATGGCTATATCTTAAGAGCGGAAAGGCTCAATTGTGTAAGTGTGTGTCGTGTTTATATTGAAAGACTACTCACACAACTAAACCTTAAAACCCAAATCTTAAAGACATAGCGGAAGGAAAATACAACTATATATATATGGGCCCGAAGGTCGCCAACATGTGCGTGGGTGTTGTGTGTATATGTAAAGACAACTCACACGACTTGGAATATAAAACCCAAATTGAATTGCAATATGACTCTTATTAGAGTCTTGGGAGTAAGAGCAAAAGCTCAATGTGTGTGAGTGTGGAATTGAAAGACCACGCACACAACTTGAATGAAAACCCCAAATTGAATTGCAATACGGCTCTTATTAGAGTCTTGGGAGTAAGAGCGAAAGCTCAATGTGTGTGAGTGTGGAATTGAAAGACAACACCCACGACTTAAATGTAAACACACACAGCTGAACTTATATAAATAAAATTATATCTTAGGGGTTGTCAAGGCCCGTGTATGTGCAAAAGTGTGCAACTAAGAGCAGAAAGGCTCAAGTGCACGTGGGTGCTTGTGTGTCAAACCAAGTTATTACATCTTGGGGGGAGACTACGCTCCATTATTACAACCCCATATCAAAATTTAATTGAATATAAAGCAAGTTCATATAATGGACCAAGTTTAGACACTTACATGTAGCTGGTCCATCTTCAACTTGCGTGGATTTGGACTTGTGATTCGCCTTGGGCAACCAAGAAGAGTCCCTTAGGCAGCTTGTCGCGGCTGGTAGGAGTGCTGGTCAACTGATATTAAGGTGTTTTAGGGAAGGTAGGTTGATCTAAGGTATGATGCTAGGAGTTGGGATGAGTTTGGGGACAAGTAGGGGTGCTCGGCTGGGTGGAAGGAAGGAGGGCAGGTGGATGGGAGTGTTCGGCTGGTGGTGTAGGTCGGCTGGGCAGGTGTTGGGTGGTCGGTTGGGAGCTAAGGTGACAGGTAGGTGGTGCTGGCCTGGGGTATGGTGAAGGGGTGTTGTTGCTTTGGGGAAGGGAGAGTGGTACTAACCGGGAATGAGGCGGCAGGTGGTGTTCGGCTAGGAGTACAGGGATGCTGGCCAGGTGGAAGGGAGTGATGCTGGTGGCCGGGTGGAAGGTGGGTGGCACTGTCCAGGTGCTGGCCGAGTGGAGGGGATGAAGAGGGAGTGAAGAGAGGAAGATGGAGCTCCTCGCCGAAGGTGGGAGGATGGCAGTTGCTGCTCGGTTGAGAGTGGAGAGGGTGAAGAGAGGAGTGTCCAGAGAGCATCCAGCCAGAACCCGCAGGTGATGGAGGGGGTTTATATAAGCTGGCTAGGGATTAGTGGCTGGGATAAGGGAGCTAGGTCGATTCGGTAGTCAGAGAGGGCCTTGAAGGCCTTACGGTGTAAGAATGATCCAAAGAAGGTGGAGTTAGTCTAGTTTCTAGTTGTCTACTTGAGGGTGATGTTGAAAATCGGTAGGCCACTTAGGAAGGGGTCTATTAGGGTGCATGGACATGGAAGGAATTTAAAAGCGTTTTCTTCAAACGATCATTCAACATCTCAATAATGAAGCGCATGACCCCTACAATTTATATAGTTGCAGCAGCGGAGCGTGGGAGTTACAAAATATAATGACACCTTTAATATCAAGTCCGTACTTAGACACCTGTATGGATAATGATGAAACCAGTGTTGTAGATGGAGACTGACATTATGTATTTTAGAGAAAAAAGAAGGCATCCAACAAAGTTTCTGGCAAACAACATAGTTTCTGTATACTCAATTCAACAACCTAGCGGGAGAGATGCAACACAAACCAAAAGTCGAGGTGTGCCATCGAGAGTGCAGTTTGAGCAACGTGGTTAGGAAGGCTTTACCTGTTTTAACTAGGGTGTTGAGAGGCATCGGAGAAAAGAGTGGCCATTGGCAACTTTTGATAGGCGCAAACCAACACAAAAAGAGGATCTAAGAAGGCATTATTTCATACGCAAATAGTTTGGGCATGAGATCCTAGACTGTCCACTGAGACATCAAACCTGAGCAATCCGCTCAAGGCAGTGTGCGGATGCCTCCACCACATCAACCATCATAGGTACGGGCGAACCAGAGGCGTGTTTTTGTTGTTGAAAGCCATGATGCAGAGGGTCAAGACCCACTACTTACTTGGTGGCCAGTGTTTTACTTATATTACATGCTTGTTTATGTTCTCACATTTTAGAGCTTTATATTTTGTTGCTACAGAGGATCAGGGATCATGTACCTCTTTAGTGGTTTGCACCTTATTCCTAGATGATGCACCTGTGTTTGTTTTGATTTATTCTGGAACTCTGCATTGTTTTATGTTGGCATTATTTGGCAAACGATTGAATAGAAAGCTAGAACTATAGAGGAACTTTAAGTGGCTCTACCAACTGGAGATATTGCGGTCTCCCATCGGATCTTCTGAGATTGTTTGGTGATCATAAGCGGCTATGGTTTGCTTCACCGGACACATTGTCCAAGACATCTATACCTACAATGTAATTTTCGGCATCGATTGGTTTGCCAAAAATCAAGCCATGATTGATTGCAAGAAGAATGGAATTTTATTTGCCATACCTCTTCAACCTACATTTGTCTTTCAAGGCCTACTAGTAGGAAATCCAATCACCATGACTCTAACCATGTGTGCTTGTTAGCTACATGCAAGATGGTTGTGAAGGCTATATATTGTGCAGTATACATTAATAATAGAAATACGACATCGACTGATATTATTGTGGTGAATTGAGTTGCCTGAAGTGTTCTATGATAATCTTCCTGGTAACCTCCCAATCAAGAAATAGAGTTCACCATCGACCCGGTGCAAGCCCCACTCATAAAGTTCTATACCATATGGTACTAGCTAAGTTACATGTTTTGCAAGAATAGTTGGAAGAGCTGACAGAGAAGGGATTTATTAGGCCGAGTACCTCACCTTAGTTGCTCCTATATTGATTGTGAAGAAGAATGGATATCATCCACATTGTATTGATTATCAGCAATTAAAGTGAGTGACTGTGAACAGTAAGTACGCAATGCTTAATTTAAACTGAGGATGCCCTAAAGACTTGAGAAGTTGAGCGTTTCAAAGTTATTTGAACAAATTCATTATCATATTCGTGAATGATATTTTTGTCCACAAAAGCAAGGAGGAGCATGTTGAGCATCTCCCCATTGGGTGTGGATCGCTCCAAGAGAACTTCCTATATCCAAAGTTCACCAAGTGCGAGCTAGTTGGCTACCACGGATCCAACTAAGATATCTTCTGTGATCAAAGAAATTGTAAGAGTTGAGAGATTTCTTAAATATTTTTAGTATAACCGTCCACTCACAGATTTGACGATGGGCGTTGAGCTCATATGAGTGTGAGCAGAGCTTTAATGAAGATTTCACTGGCTATCCAGCAATAATGACTTTTAGGTATATTATGATGCCTCTCGTAAGGTCAAAGTTAATTATAGCAACTTAAGAATCATGAAGTCAATTCTGCCATTATGACCTCGACATCTTGAAAGTAGTGTTTGCATTAAAGATCAAATGCTATGACCTTTACGGTATGAAATTTCATATAATCATTGACCATACGAGTCTAAATATCTATTCTTACAGGATCATTTGAATATTCATTAGATGTGATGGCTCAAATTTCTAGTGAATTATGTTTGTGAGATTATTTATAACATCAACAAGGCGAATGCCATGTTCTTAGAAAAATATGCCAGTGGTTGAGTTTATAATGCTCGACAAAAGGATGACCCTAGGCTTCCAGCTGCTATTGATGAGATTCTTACAAGTGTCAAATTTGGTTGTAAAGGACATGATGGTTTCTTGCAACTTTAAGGACATGTTTGTGTTCCTAGGGATGAGTCATTGCATCAGGAAATTCTAGAAGTTGCACATTAAGGCCGCTACACATCTATGTAAGTAGTACAAAAGATGTAAAGGATTTGACTAGGAAATATTCTAGGTCTACTATGAAAAAGAGAGTAGAGTATTTTCTAACTAGGTCTTTGACTTGTTGAAGAATGAAAACATATTATCAATGCCTTGTAAATATTTTAAGGCTCCTCTACAATGTTTTCTTTGGGGAGAATATTTCATTTAGAGAGAATTCATCCTCATCATTTCCCCTAACCGAGAAAAATTCACCCTCGAATTTGTGTCACCAGCCATATTCATACTACTAAGTATCTCCAATGGCCCAATCTTCTTGGCAACAAGCTTATGATATTCTCCCACTAGAAACTAATCAACAACAACAACAACAACTAAGCCTTTTCCCATACTAGACGGGGTCGGCTACATGGATTCTTTGTTTCCACAGATCTCTATCGTGTGCCATGTTAGCAGTTAACTCCCAATAAGCTAGATCATTCTTTATTGTTTCTTTCCAACACTTTTGTGGTCGTCCTCTACCTCTTTTCACTAGAAACTAATCGTGAGTAAGAATTTCCCACACAAGATTGCGAACTTCATGCTTCACATGCTGACATTTACCATGTGTGGCTATTTTATACTTGGCATTGGTTTGCATGAGATTCATTTGCACAGCCTGATAAATCTCTTGCAAGTTGTCCGTGAAAACATGCATGTCCCCATTAAGTCTTGCCAAGCTTGGCAATGGAAGAAGATCCAATGCTACACGAGGCAAGCAAGAAAACACCACCTGAAATGGTTGAAACACATACATTGGTTGACCGCATGATTATGAGCAGATTTTGCTTGGCTAAGCTTTAGATCCCAGCTGCACGCATGGTCTCCTACGAAGCATTGAAGCAAATTATCCAAAGATCTATTCACGATATCTGTTTCCCATCAGTTTGTAGATAATATTTGCTATTGAAATTCAATTTGGTGTTGACAAGATTCCATAACCTTTTCAAAAAATAGTTCAAAAATCTTATATCATGATTAGGGACAATAGATTGTGGCATGAAAACAATAAACCTCACGAAAGAACAATTGTGCCATTTTACTAGCGCATGTAATCTTTTTTCCATGTAATAAATTGAACCATTTTTAAGAAGCAATCCACAACTAAAAAAACATAATCGTTACCTTAGTATGTCGTAATCTTAAACAACCAAAAATTTTCTAGAAAAATTTCGTTTAAAAAGCAAATTTTTGAGACACACGGAGTGACATCGTAAGTCTTTATTTTCACAAAATTAAGCTCACACAAAAATAAAATTAAGATAGCTTCAAGAGGAGGAAGAAGCCCGTAATTTAGAGCCCAACTACAAGTAAAAGTTGATATAGCCATTGGATATAGATCCAGATCCATATTCATATCCAAATCTGCTTAAGAGAGGACAAATGAGAATTAAGAGTTTATGGATCACATCCAAATCCGTTCATGGATATGGATGTTTCAAGGAAGAAAAACAGGGTCCAGCTTGAAGACTTGGTAGCTGCAATACATCAATGTGGGCCCACCAAAAATCGCTCAATGAAGTGGCTCAACCAAGGTCTGGGTGCAGCCTCTTCTTAAGTACTTTTAAGCCCAAATAAGCCTTATTTAAAAATCCTAGCACAGTTTCACCCCCTCTTCCCTAAAAAGTTTGTTGAGTCAAGTTGAGCCTAAATTGTTTTATACGTATCCATTTGATTTTATTAAAAGGAAAATTATATATATTAGATACATAATATGGGTCAGCTTGTATACATATATGTGCATAAGAATTTCGTAACATATATATATGTATATGTATATGTGTATGTATAAGGAAGTTATATTCCATATACATGTAAAGCTTGATACAGATGTGCATAGGTTGCTGAAATTCTTGAAAAAAATGTTTGAGGAGACTCCCCTTTACTTTTTGATCCATACTTTTTTGTTAAAGGAGTTTTTACCTCCCTATTTCTTTGGAAAAGCAAACTTGACTTTTATTTACAAAAGGAAATTACTTATGGGCTTTTAATTTATACTTATGAAAATTAATCAAATTAAGGACATTTTGTCTTGACCATGCCTAGGTTTGACTGAACCAGGTTCAATACTGTTAACCTACCTAAGTCAATTAACCTAAGCCAAGTCCTAGTCGACCCCATACATTTGGTCTTAAATAAATTTGAGTCAATCTTCCCTAGCCTAAGTCTAATTCAGCCCTTGGTCCCTAGCTCAATTCAACCTCGTTCACTCCATGTCAACCTAGCCTACCCATTTGAATCACTGAACCCATGCCTTTGGTTTGAGACTCTGGGCTTGATCTAACCCAGTTGACCCATGGGTTAAGGTTTTGGTTTGACCACTTCCGTAGACTATGGCACAAGAGCCAATCCACAAAAATTACAAGATATTTTGAGCTGGTTCAAGTCAAAACAAAGTGGGCTAGGGACGCCCCACCCTTGGTGCATACAAATGAGCTCTTGTCTCAGCTCACCAAGCCAATTGGGACCAAGCCAATCATGAGCCTATCAAGCCAAATGGGAGAGCCCACATGAGCTAGAAAATCAAAATGGAGCTACCCTTGATATCTTCTCCAATTTTTTAAGTATATTTAGCATTTGTTTTTATCTCCTTTGGGCTGTAAATAAACTCTATAAGTAGGCTTCTTTAGCCCCATTGTAATCGTCTCTCGATTCCACAAGTTCCTCCAAGGCTTAATCAAGATGTTGACTTCCTCTTCCCCTTTGTGCTTCCTTCGTAAGAATCATGAGAGCTCAAACTAAGAAAGTCGACCAAGTCTTGTTGAGGTTGTTAGCACACAGCCCGACGTTGGTCTACGGAGCAAGAAAGCTATTTGTGAAAAGAATTAGAAAGGGGCCATAATGCAAAAGGGGAATGATTAAAGGTGAGTTCTTTCAGACTTAATTTTAATTTGTTTCTTTTTATTAAGTAGATTGTACATTGAAATTGAGGTGTTGTAGAACTGAAAATTTGCATACAATTTTCAAATCGTATCTCCTCATATGCTGGAATGCTTGCTCAAGATTGAGCAAGTGTTGTTCAAAGCCTTCTCATTTCACTATGACATCATCAATGTATACTTCTACACTTTAACCAATCAGGTTGCACCAATATTCTTAAGTCCAAATGCCATAACTACTCATTTGTATAGCCTTAATACCCATGGGGATCATAATGCTATTTTATGTATATCCTCAAGGTTTACTATGATTTGATTATATTTCTAGGTACCTTTCATAAAAGACAACATTCCATGGGCATTGCTATGTTGATTAACCTGTTGGTCATGGGCATCACATATTGAACTTTCGGTGTGACCAAATTGAGATTCCTTTATTCTATACAAACTCTAATCTTCTCATTCTTTTCAATGATCCGGACAATGTTAGACAATCAGTTGACGTATCAAGTCATTTGTATAAACTTATCATCAAAGAGACTTTTGGTTGATAGTCAACACCAATTCTAGCTTAATTCTCCATGCTAGCTATCTATGGGGTCTTATCATAGGTTTCAAGGAAATCCTAAATTTCACAAAGTCTCAAGGTAAGCTTGGCATTTCATGGTATTCTCAAATAAGGTAGTCATTCTACTATTGTAATAACCCAAATAGTCATACACAACCTTTTTTATCATATATTGCTTACCTTCATCCATCATGCTACTTCATTTTTGCCTAGATTCACCTCTACCAATGGATCGGTGGGGATAAAATTTGGTCATCCTCTTGAATAGGGCAATTGAACTCTACTATCCTCTCACTAGTAGTGATATCGATCAGATAGGTAAAGCTCAACTTGCCTCTTGAGCACCCTTGAATTGCTTGCTTTGAACCTCTCATCAATGCAAGATATCGACCTATTCAAATGTGATCACCTGGAAATGATAATAGTAATCCTTGGAATAGGCTAGAGATCGACCTACTCAAATATAAAGCCTTGAGTAGTTAACTGATATGATCTCACACCCTTAAGATCTTCGAGTATAATGAATGGAGTGATCAAAGGCAAATAAAACAATGTTTTGGCTGCTTGGACATCGACCACAAAAGGGTCTTAACATCAACAACCTTGTCCGTGTTGTCCATCCATAGCATGAGTTTTGGATGTAACGTCAAAGGTATGCAATAATTTCTGTATATACAATCTCTACTGAGGAATAATAGATATCTTCAGTCGGCGCCTACTACAAAAAAATGAGGTGTTTGAAGTTTCCAAGTGTAATAGTTTGGAGTGGGTTGGATCCAAATACGACAAGACCTAAACCCACTCGAGAATCGAAAGACAACAACACCCTATTGTGTGTTGCTGCAATATGGTGGCATGCCACCAAGAATGAAAACTGCCATTGTTGGGTAGGATACCTTCTAATCATACCCATTAAAGGTCATCAGGGATGATAGCAACCAAAGAAGTTGGGTGAGCGACTGAATTGAAAAAGGACAGACGGAATATGGTGAGTTGTCCTCCATTTTTAGATTTCATTTTTCATTTGATTCTTGATAAAAAAACTTGTTGTAAAACATCAATTTGGGTTGCTTGATTTAAGTCATAAGAAGTGTTGAGGCTAAGAATTGAGGTTGTTGGTGTCGAAATCAAGTGGAACTCAGTCAATGGTTGCTAGATTTTTGTAAAAGCAATCCTATGAGGGTTTTTTGATGATTTCCAGTGAAATTGATGTCGTTGGTCATCAAAACTAGTTTGGGTTAGAGGGATTTTGGTTTGTCCCACTAGTTAGATTGATTTTAGGTGGATTTACGATCCGATGATGCTAAAAAATGCATTGATTCATCAGATTTTTTCTTCAATCGAGTTGGTAGGGCTTTCTGTACTTTCATTGGAATTTTATGGCCAAAACAGGGTCGATGGTGGCCGTTCTTGGGTTTGATGGGAGGAAGGGATGCAAGCCCTCATCGATGCTGAGAAATGGTGAAATCATTGCTAAAATCCATGGTTATTCGAATTTGGAAAATATGTATCCCTTTAAAATAGGTTTTGGGCTAGAAACATAACCTATTTAAGCATTTTCAGGTTTGGGTCATGTATTAACCCAGAAATGGAAAATACTCAGTAGTTCAATTTAGATCATAAATAGGTTCGGATAAAAATCTGGATCCAAGACAACTTATTTGGATCCAAATTGGGTTTTTGGTTATTTTAGGATATGATTTGGGTCGATTTGTTGTGTTAGACTAGTAGTTAAATAAATTTTAATATTATTATTTATAATTACCTAGAAATTTAACATGAAGATCGAGTATGTCCTCAAAAACTCTACTATGAGAGTTGGTGTGGTTTGATCGTCATAGACGGGGTAGACCAAGGCCATGTAAGGAAGGGCCGAACAACTCCTATGACCTTAGGGAAGATATAGTATGGGTTATAATTGTTGTAACTAATTGATGTGTGTGTGTTTGAGTGGGTACGAGTTTGATATCATGAGTTGAAAGAAATGACTATAAAACATACATGTCTTTAGTATGAATTTTGTTAAAGGAGTATAACTTTACTATTGAGCTATAAGTCGAAGCTCACCTTATTACATGTGTTGACATTGTGTCACTCACAATACCTTGGCATCTTCTTTAGGTCCTCTTAAAAAGGACTGGAGTGTCTCCCAAGAAGATGTATTTGCCAACCTTTTAATAATAGATCAAAGATTTGATTAGCCTAGGAAGTATCAAAGAGCAACAACTCTTTCACATCAACCTCCTTCTCCTTGCCTTTCGGAGGTCACAGAACATTTCGCGTGTAGGATGGCCCTTATGTCAATTCATTATCATGACTTCAACTAAATCGAGATATTTATAGTCCTACCGCTAGAACTTCTTAGGTCCTTATGCTTGGTAGTCAAAGGATTAGGAGCATTCATAATATACTCCAGCTCAATTATTTAGTTCACCATCTGGAAAAGAATAATGCAGAAATGTCTTGTTAGTCCTTTCTTGATTTTTTTATCATAAACAATTCCTCGCCAAAACCATGTGTTGGGCTTGAGTGAACTACATTTGACAACGGGTGACCATGTCATGAAACTTCTCAAAAAAGGCTTCAACAACCTCTCTTGCCTTCTATTGGAGATTCACTAGGCTTATGAAGTAGGTTGAGTTTGTATCTTGTTATAACGTTTGAGGAAGGCTTTCTACATTTCCTCCCATGTTTGAATTGAGCTGACCTTTAAAGATGCATACCAAGCATATACTTGGCTTGTCAATGAAGACAATAAGAGCTTGAGCTAATGGAACTTGTTGTTGCCCAACTCTCCATATTCAAGGGTTAACTGTGTTCAATGTTTACTGTGATATTTACCATCTTGTCCTAAGGTAGTGAGGTTTTGGCTGACCAACTGACAGATATTATTGGTTAGCTAGTTGAAACTTCTATGATGGAGGAAAACCTATATTAGCTTGGGCTGCCATGAAGTTGGGTGTAGGTTGTGGCATCATTGGCTGAGTCACCTTGTGTGTTCCCCCTAACATATTGATCAAAGCTTGCATTCCTAGGTTGGAGATAAATGGCTGCCTTGTAGGGGACACCGATGAGAACGATGATGTTGGAAGTGCATGCTACTTGGGTCATCAAGTTAAGAGGCCTTCAAGTGATGTGCTCATATTGAAGACTCAAGAATGGTGTAACTTTCAGTATACATGCTGAAAGTAGGCCATTGTTGGGTTTGAGCTTGAGTGGTTGCTTCAACAACTTGTTTCTGCTTATCAGCTAGCATATCCTATTCTTGTAGAATAATTAATTGATTCATGATTATGGTGGGCATCTTGTGATGGACTGCAGTGTTGAAGGTAACAACTTATAGATTTTGGAAAGAAATCTGTACTCAACCATTGAAATCGACAAATTTCTTGTTGGAAATGAAGAAGGTTTTTGGAGGTCGATGACTCAACCTACTCGTTGGATGATGATCCAACCTGTTTGAATCATCAGAACCTCAGGTTTGCTCAGGCTAGTTCTCTTGAGCGGGTCAAGTTCAAGTTTTTCAGTTGAGGATCCATTTCAAGATCCAATGTGTCTTTAATAAGGGTGTTATGCTTTAGTGTCCTGGTCATGCTTCCCTTAATTGACACAAATGCATCCATGTAATGAAACCAAAGAACATTGTACCATGCACTATTTAGGTGAAGTGTCTGACTAAATTCCAGACCGTATCATTGAAATGTTGTCACCTATATAAGAGTTGGATTTTGAGGTGGTTCGAAGTATGTTGACTTCTCTTTTTTATAGGGGCATGATAGTAGTTTTCTATGAATTTTAAATTTTGCATGATTACTAAATTTGATTCTCATGATTTGTGACATTACTTGTTTCAGTAAATTATTGAATGATTTACTATGAGCATGATTTATATAGATGGGTTATGTGTGTGATGTCGATTTGAAACTGCAAAAGGATGTAGCAATGGCTTATTTGATGATGATATGTTAATGTTTCAAATTAAAAGAGATAGATTTACTTAATTGTGTGAATATATGGGCATATTATGTACTGTATTTGGGGTCTCTATAGATGTGGTTGAGTTGTGCTGGTTCTTGGACATTCCAACCTTGTATGTGTAAGGTATTCTTCGGGCACCCTTGCTGCATAATCAGCAAGTACCCAAGGCCGATAACGAGGTTGAGACTAGTCATGTAGCCTAGTTTTTTAGCATGGTGCTTTCCATAAGGTTAGAACATTAAATGTTTGCAACATGTTTGAGTAAGGATGCATTGTCTTATGGGATTTCTATGTAGTGTGCTTATTATTTCAAAACATGTGTGTTTTTAATAAGTTTTCTGTAAACAACTGAATATCTACGTACTGTCACATATCATTGCGCTGAACCCACTATTTTAATGTTTAATAGTTAACCAATAGGTAAGTGGCTCAAGGTTTCGTGCAAAGTAGCAGCTCGTTCAAGAGGATAGCATAGTAGTTGATGCCAGAATTTTATAGATACATTTATAGAGTTCTTTTTTTCTTTAAATCGATTTTGTTAACCCACCACCACAACTTATTATTGTAAAAAGATGATAGATTGATAAATATTATCTGATAATAAAATTTAATCTAAGATCAAATTATTTTGGTTCCATGTTATAGCCATTTGTATCATTCACCCGAAGTTCAGAATATGACTTTGGAAAATCACTTCAAGATTATTTATAAGGAACAATCTCAAAAGACAACTGACGAGTACTATTGCATGCATAAAGTTCCACACCTTTCAATTTTGTGCAGCCTTATATATAGCTTATTTTGCATAGACCAGAGATTGTGTACATAATGGCAGTCGTCATCTCATGATGACACATATTGGCAGTGAAATGAATCATTCAATACTTGAAAAGAATAAAATGTTTGGTACTGTCTTTTGGAAAAAAACAACTTGAAGTTACAAGGTTTCAATGATGCAGATTTAGGTGACAATCTTGACGGTGGCAGCAGTACTGGTATACTTTTCAGGTGCAGCATGACGTCCCAACTACTGGAGGCTATTGCTCTTATTGCGATCACCAAAGTTTGCAAGGAAATAATTTGGATAGAGTGCTTCTTAGAGTTGACCAAAGCCCCTATGAACAAAATACTGATAGTCAATGTCCTATTCACCTTGCAAAGAATCCATACTTTCTATGCTATAACAAAGTACATCAAGTCAAAATATCATTTTACTGGAGATCTTGCAATTGGATCGTTTGCACTTGAGAACATTCATGGTGTAGGAAACCGAGCTGACATTCACCAAGGTGATGGTTGTTGAGAAATTGGATCGTTTGCATTTTAGTGGGAGACAATTGGAGTTTGAGGTGGAGCTCGATTCACTCTTCCATAAATTTCACCAGAATTTTAGGTCCTGAATAAGGTATGGTTGTCATGTTCTTAGTTATCTAAGGGATGCAAGCAATACATGTGTGTTTGTGTGTGAATTTTTCTCACAAGTAGTAAATAAAGATAAGAGAACTAACTGTTAGACTTAATTTCTTTGCTTGTTTTATGTACTTTTTTGTTATGGATTTCCATGAATGTGTGACTTTTGTTGATGTTGACATGTTCCTATTTGTTGTATATTATTTAGTTATGTATGTGGCCCTGTAGTTTCTCTCAACACTAACTACATGGATTTCTGTAGGTTAACTATGTAAATCTTGTCTTGTGGTAGGTGTAATTATCTCCATTTTGATCATTTCTCATGTCCGTTCATCATTTCCCAAAAACAAATCTTATTGGTTGTGATTTGCGACGTCATTGACAAATGATGTTCTTTTCTTGTTGGTATCATTCTATAGCAATTTTAGTCATTTCAAGTAAGGTTTCTAGTAAAGTGAAATAAACAAGAATTCTGTATCCAACATGAGAGAGCTTGGCTAAGAATAGAGCTTAGCTTAACATTGGATTTTGCTGTATGATCAAATATATATGCTAAAAAACAAGTTTGTAGTTTTTTTTTTCTTGATGATTCAAGAAGCCTTTTAAGGAATTGAAACAACCAAATGCGGACCTAATAAGCTACAAAGGTTTGCCGTCCTTTGTAGATGTGATGATTCTTGACAGCATGCCTTGCGCAACAGCCCGCCCGCCTTAAATTATCTTGTACAATCTCTTATAGATGTGATGATTCTTGACAGCAATTATTTTGTGATATTGTCACATGCATGCATGACTTGCAACAGCCATTCACAGCTTGAAGAATCTCAGCAGCTTAAAAATGTTTGCGTTCCAAACACGCTACCAAATATGTGCCATTAGGAATGTGACTAGATCATATGCACCTCTTTTATGTAAAACACGAGAGAGTTTTAGCATTTAATTCACACTTAAGAAAACAAGATCACAATTACAAACATGCCCAAGTGTAAAGTGGATCAGGCTTCTTGTTGGCTGCACTAAGTAAGAATTCTGTTTAGCCCAACTTGACACAAGTACCTAACCAACAGAGGACGCTGAGAGTAATAGAAGACAGGCATTAATGGGATTCTTGCACCCACAAGTGGGGGTGTAGGAGATTTGGTTACCAAATTCTGATACAGCTAAGCATTTGAGTTTTCTAATTATTATCTTGAGATACTGCCCAGCTGTGCATAGATGCTAGCTGATGATGTCAGTGAAGTTTAACTAATTTGATCATTTTTTAATATGACACATATTAATCTCATGATCATATTATCAAGATTGTAATATTAAAATTATACAATATCACTGAGTTCTTCTACAGTTCAAGTGAAAATTATGACATGACAGAAGAAGGCTTACTTGTTTAGGGACGTTAAAAAAGAAGACAGCATTTAACTGAAAACTAGTTAGGTAGCTTCATGTGGCCCTTCATTGTGGGAGACTTATCAACAGATTGTTGACATATACAATTTATAACAGCAGCAGATCTACATTGAGCTGAGGGGGGTATCACCTTTGTATGGCTGGTCTTAACTCCAAATAAACGATTAGTGTTGCGTTAAATACTTGACAGTTAGTATTAAATTTTATCAACTCTTCAAGGCTACTATGTTTTCAACATCAATGCATTGGATGTTTTCTACACTCGGAAGTGAAAGTAGTAGTAGAATGCGATTACCATGTAGGAAGCCCCTCTAACTAAACCCTCCTAGTATGAAAAAAGACTTAGGAAAGGTAAAGTAAGGTTGGATGGTCTACAACTGGGTCCGTTATCAGTGAGTAATAATTTTGCACAACGAGGGGCCTTAAAAGAAATTTTATCTCACTTGTTTTAGAAGACAAAAGAAATCCTCAAATTTATGGAGGTTTCAACTATCAAAGAAGTCCTCAAGATCATGGATACGTGCGTGATTGGAGCCTATGTCTCTGATCGGTTTATGTCATTATCGTCTTGAATAGTTAGGAGCAGCCAATCCAAATAATAAAAAGAAAAGTTTGAAGTGGGTGGCGTGGTAGGAAATCTCTCTTTACGTTTACATTTAATAATAAATCTTAGGGCTTTTCAGTTAAAGGAAAATCTTTCTTCCCATCAACGTCAACTAAGTTGTCCAAGGCATTTACTCTCAAGTTGGTACCGGTCTTTGTCAGAGAATTATGACGAAACCAGCGGTGTGCAGAGATCGTTTTGTTGTTCATACCAAGGAAGACCACATTCTGCATTAAAACATCTTCCTGTATAAGTTCACACTTTACGTTCTCCGTCATCTTTTTGGAAGGAGGCTGAATTCCCTTCTCTTCGTCCCCGTCTCTGAATTGGTTTATAGATTTGGAAGAATCAAGCAAATATTGTCGAATCACTCGTTTAGAATTAGGAAATGAAACTGATAGAATAATATTAACTGGTGACAGCTCGTTACTGTTTTAGTAGAGTAAAAATCACAATCAATTCTTCCGTGGAGAAGAGTGGGTAAAAAGTACCAGATAAAATATTAATACCAATTCACCAATATTTTCAAATACCAAAATTAGTTTGTTGTCAAAAACCGTCAACATTTAATAATTTCTACTCGTAGCCATCAACTTCATTACGACTACATTTCTCTCTCTGTAGCGAGGGTTTTATTGATTGACATCTGTCCTGCACATCATGATATGAAACATCTTATCAGACGGGAATCTAATTACTGCTATTTGTCTTGCTGTTCCTTTCGTAAGGAAATTCTCATCATTCCACTGTTCCCTTTGCCCCGAGGATCGGTAAGCGCCTCTGACTACCGGCGAGGTGACCAGTTAGTGGTTCATTCCCGTGATAAAGTCACGCTTGATAAGTAACTGTCATATTCTCAGATTATCTTTATTTCCATTACATGGTGGTGCATGAACGCGTCGTTTCATTACAGCAAACCTTAGAAGCACGCATGAACGTTTCCCTTTTCTTTGAATTGACGTGATTTTCTAAACAACAAATGTTTATGCATCATTGGATTAAGTGAAACGTTATTTTGGAGAGGCCAACACTTTAACATTCAATGACAAATTCAAATTCATGGTTTCCAATTATCAACGAAGAAAATTCATGGCATGGTTTCCAATTATCAACGAAGAAAATTCATGGTTTGCAAACTCATATATATATATACATATATATATATATATACATATATATATATATATATATACATATATATATATATATATATATATAGAGAGAGAGAGAGAGAGAGAAGAAACTCATATCTTTATACGAGGATGAATTAAAAAAATTGAAACAAATAAATAGAACATCACGGAGATGCACATGAAAGCTGAGACAGATCTAAGCATCTTTTATTCTTAAGCGGAAAGATTATTGTAAATATGTAATTTTGAGTGTGTATGTGCGCGCGCGTATCTGTGCGTGTGTGTCGGCCGAGGAGGGGAGAAGAGGGAGAGAATAACTCGCACATGACTTGTAGAATTGATCCCGATTACATAATATCTCTGAGCAGACCCAGCTAATTCAGTTGGAGCGTGTCGGATGTAATGATGGTAGTCTTGCCTTCACATCAACGTTGGTTGGCAATGCCAATTGGTGAAAGTGGAAGTGCTTATACGGTCAACGGTGTCGGTGGACGAATTATGATTCACGTATTTAATTGCCTATGGTGATCTTGGTCAAATGTAATGATGGTAGTCGTATCGGATATCCCTCAGGTATTGGATTCTAGTCCTGCTCCATTACCTAAACGGGTCTGGCACCAGCTCAGCTCAAAGTTGAACCCGAAGACGCTTATTGACCCTATAACTATTGCTGTTGCAGAGACTCATCCCAACCAAAGCAGAGCTGCCCCTGTAAGCAACATTAACCGGACTCCAATTGGTAGAGACAAAATTGGGTCTTTGTTCTTTCTTGTCAATGCTGCATGGCCATAAACTACTGTATGGGACATAGAGACCCTCAACACAGCGGTTTCGTTTCCGCGATAGGTCCAAAAAGCAGTTCCCTAAGAGTGGAGGCCAAGTGGAAGAGAGTGCTTCAAAGAAGCAAGCTAATCCACACATCTGTTTCCTTCATAGAATGCTGGCTCAAAGCACCTCTCACTCCTTGCTCTTCCAGCAGCTGATTAGCCTGATGAAGTTGTTTTAGCAGTGTGAAGCTTCGCGATGTGAAGGACACTCTCAGATGGCATGGAATCCAGCTCAGGTGGTGGAATGGGTCCAAAAAGGAATAGTAGACAGTAAGTTGGCGTGTCAAAAGGATGCTGATTTCCGTTATCGGCATAGTTTACAAAAGGGTTTAGGCAATCACACGTTCATGAGAATCCTCAAACAAATAACCTAGTTTATTCTTGGGAAAGACTCTAGAATGATGGCACAAATAAGGAATGTCTCGAAGGGTGGTGGTCCCAAGACGCTAAGAAGAGATAAAGTGAGGTCTAATGATATGGATCTATTACAAGAAATTATAAAAAGGGAGAAACTACACAGAAGCAAGAAAATCTAAACGACGGAATCTACAACTATGATTGAAAAAGGCTAGAACTAAAATTGATCTCATGATTCTTTGTGTGATGCACTTGATGTTCCTTTGGCCTCCTTTATATAGAATGGTTAACGTAGTTTCAAAAGAGCTCTTTCATCTTTTTTTGGTTTCTTTTTCAATGATGTTTCTTTACTTTATTTCCTCATTTCTCACTCTCTGTTGCTATAATGGGTCCATAGTGGGCATAGTTACGCATTACCTGCCACTCGTCATTAATTCTTCAGAAGTCTTCCGTTCGATATGATTTTCAACATTAACACTTTGTCTCTCCATGATTTGTGTCTGCATTCATCAAGGGTATCATTTCCTATTGTTCTTTAGCCAAAAATCATTAGCTCAATCCCCAACCATCATCCTTTGAGGAAACTAATTTAGTGTTGGGGTTGTAAAATCACTATGAAAGGAGAACTCACCCTTATTTCTTTTCGAGCAATTTTTTTCATGAATTTTCATCCTTGTCTAGGCTCTCTTTCCTTGCCTCCTGTCTGTCATGGACGACTCCAACTCTAATACGGTCCTTCATGCAGTCGCTTCCTCGAGTTAAGGCTTGAAGGAGTTCTACCTTGGACAACTATCCTTGACTCAGGAAGGATTCATAGCGTAATGATGTCCAAACTCTAGTAATTCTTGATCCTATGGCTATCAAATATAAGCTGGCTCAACTGCATTCGAGAGGATAACTCCCAATTGTTGATACATTGGGACATCCACGACTTTATAATGCAGTTTGGTTTGTCTATCCATTTCGATGGAAACTCTTATACTCATTTCTTGCATTTTAGGTATCATAAAACAATCTATTCCAATTTTTATTTAGATTGATGTTCCCACAGTTTTGAATGCTTGGGTTATTACTGGTCTCCTTAGATCGCATGGGCATGGCCTTACTTGTTGACCAAAGATTTACTGCTCCCAAGTTATTATAACTTTGTTGAGATGATTTTATCCGAAAGTACTTTGGAATAGGCCATGTTTCTAATGAGGAATATCACTCCTTCCTATAGTGGTATTGATTTATTATATGCAGTACCAAAGTGAACAATGAGTTCTCTTGGTGTAGCATCTACTTTATTTAGACACTTTAAAAGCAAGCCTTGAAGACTCCATTTATGTAGAATTCCATCGTCTAGGATTGTATGCTTAACTTTTATGTCAAACTTCTTTGATGGGTCGTTTAGGTATTGTATTAACTTTGCTCGTGAGTCATTGGCTGCTACATTTACTTTTGATGCCTTAGCTATTAGATATTCAATGTGATTGGATAGCTTGCTCACTGAAGCTGACTGCACTAAGCCATTAGCTACCTCATTGTCATACCTTACGATATATAAAAGCTTGACCTCTTGGAACAAGTGTATTAGTTCCAATACCTTTTGATGCAAGTGTATGAGGTTCGTACAAGTACATTGATATTCACCACGAAGTTGGCTTAAAACGACTTGAGAATCACCACATACTTCTGGCCTTGTAGCCTTAGTGGCTAGGACTATATTCATGTCATGAATAAGGGAATGGTACTTGACTTCATTGTTAGTGAGAATTGGATCTAAAGTCATATTGAACATGATAATACAACCCTCAAGAAAAATCACAGACTTCAATGTTTACGCTGTTGTGGTATTTTAGACAATCATATATTATTTTTCGTGATCGTCTTGCAATCATGATTCGAATTAGGTCCAGTAGGTTGGTAACCTCAATACGTTGATGATGAGATAAAAGTCTGTGATAATGTGCCAATTGATTACCTTCTAGGGCAAATATCTTAAGTTAAAAGTTAATGACCCATTTGGATGCATCCTTGCAATGCTTGTTGATTAAAAAGGTATTGCATTAAATCGACTTTACAAACAACATAAATATCATAGTTAATAGATAATACTAAAGTTTCATGCACACATGACACAATGATAAGTAGAGTTTCTTTATAGGAGAATATGGTTCTGTGTTAGCAAGAAGTCTATTAAGATAACAAATAGCATAATTGGCACCATCATCGGCATCCTATGCAAGTAGAATACCAATTGGAATCCTTCAACTTAAGTGGAGGGGGAAATGGTTCAGGTTTTCTAGTAGAATTAATGATGACGCATCATGGGGAACTGACCTCGCCATGGAAATTCTCTAATTTATTATTGCTCATCAGTGGTCTTGCTTCCTTGATTGATTTGGCCTTGTTAACGTCAACCTCAACCCATTTCATTTCTGGTGCACTTGAAATATGAGGAAATGTATTACAATCACAATAAAGTACATTTGTTAGTCTGATGACTTTACGATCACGTCATATTTTCATGCTTTTGCCAGTTAAGTCATTTTTCAGATCGAAGGCAATAACAACTCATTTATAAATTCGAAGGCTCCCCTCCCTAAATGTGATTTGGGTTGACCCCTCTAATTTTTTCTTCAATTCGAAGAGTTCTGGAGTTGATTACCTAAAGATTATCATCTATAAGTGAGAATAGGCTCATAATTTGGCCTCCCTAAGCTTAAATCCTCGAGCAGTTAGCTGACATGACATGATTTCTTTTCCTTAAAGATCCTTGGGTATTGTATGCACTTGATTGAAAAGGGTCATCATCGACTTCTATTGCCTTCACCTTACCTCTCAACTAGAACATGAGTTTCTGATGAGGGTAAAGAGCACACAGTAGTTGACATGTATCCAGTTTCTATGAGTGGCAAGTAACTTGGCTTGGTGTTTACGACAAAGAATAAGGTGGTAGACGTCATTGGCTCGATTGTGAGTTCGGTGACCATGACTCCCAGTGTAACCAAGTACTCGTCTCGAAAGTATGATGTCATGAGAATCATATTGACAACCTCTTTTTTGCTCTAAAGGTGAGTGTTCATTGGCATGACATTTAGCATAACCCCTTCATTGACAAATACCCTCAGGATGGGCCAAGCATTCACCTAGATCTTGATATATAGTGGCCTCAAGTGATAGGTAGTAGTCTCAATAGGTTCGAAATACTACCAATGAGTCAACTCCACTAACAAATACAGTTCAATCCAAGTCGTCGGCTATAATGCCATCTTCGGCTTGAAGAGATGAGGGTTAGGTAGGGGCCAAGCATGATGGTAGGATGCTGACCGTGCTTTCTTTCGTGTGGAACATCACAAAATTACAATGAGGACCCTTATTGAAGTATGCAATTTCTCATGTGGGAGCTCCTAGATTTTGCCAAACAAGCTTCTCCATAACTTTGAGGTATCCCTTATTATGCTCTACTTCGACCCCATGTTGTCTCAAAAGGCTGCCATAAGCTTGTGCCCATTCTTCCCCTCTTTGGGAAGGACGCAGAGGCAATCTTTGGAATCATAGCTTCCTTATCATTTGTAAGGCCCATCAATTCTGATGAGGAAATTCAATGGAATTATCCTTACTAGGTGACAAGAGGTTCCTGCATCATGGTGACTTGAAGTTGGGTCTTTTTGCTTCTTGTGATAAGATGCACGTATTTGGATATAGTTACTAAATTATTCATACATACTTCTTGAGCATCATTTAGTCCTAGAGGTATTTTACATAGATTTTTTTAAAACTAGTTGTTGGGTTAGCATGAACTTAGGAAAGCAATCTGACTGAAATGATGGGTTTGTCAAGGAGCCACTCTGGTTCCTCAATGAAACTTGCATTGCGCCTTTTCCCTCTGTTGGTACCTATTCTAGGTTCTTGTTAGCTGAGGAGGTTGAGAAAAATCTCTTCTTCCTAGAAACAAATTTTTTATCGTTCAACTGTTGCATAAATGCAAGGCTTCATCATATGGCTTCAAGATGAAGGTTGGAACTATGCTTGGAGATGCCATCTAGTTGGCAAAATGGGTGGGGTTGTAGCTAATGTGGGAATAAGTGGTACCAATTGAGAGGGAGGAACCAATAGATGCCCCTCAACATACCAGTTGGCATGTAGAAATGATGTTGAGCATCATTTTGGAACATGAAAATTCCTACTATATAACCTACTTGTGCTATCCAGTTGAAGGTTGTTGGTGTCATGTAGGACCGTGGTTTGGTTCCTTGCTTGAAACGACGGTGATGCAGCTAAATTGAGATCTATTTATAAACAGGGTAGTCGTCTTTAGGAGATTGGGAGAAAGAAAAAGATGGAATTATTTTACATGATTTCCCAAAGATGGCTTTTCCAGAAAAGATTTCTCTACTTATCTATGTATATTTTGATCCTCTTCTGTACATTATTTATAGAGAATAATCATGCCTTCATCTTCTTGGTTTTCACATATGGGTTTTCTGTTACAAGTTGTTTGTCGTCTTTGCTTTTGTAACTATACATTTAATCTTGTATATGTTTTGTATGTAACTTTTTCTTCAGATTTACAACCGAAAATGAACATATACTATGTTATATCACCCACTTAGCCATTTGATCCAAGTAATCTGAAATACTAGTTTTACCTCCCACTTTTGTAGGATTTCTTAAGTTATGTCATGTATGATTGCTTTTGCAATTATTACCTGTTATATGGTTTCTTACCTACACAACAATCAAACATATTTCAAACCCATGTATGTAACATGTTTTGAGAAAAGATCTTCTGTTATACCTTTAGTCAAGGGGTCTGCCAACATATCATCTGTTGGCATATATGAGATGAATATTTCGTTTCTCATAATTATATCATAAATATAGTAGTATTTAACCATTATATGCTTGCTTTTGGAGTTATCAGTCCCACTCTTAATCAGAGTAATTATTGCATTGTTGTCACAATTAATGATAACTAGCTTGTTGGCTATATCCAACTTCAAATCACGTATGAAGAGGCTTATCCAAATGATGCTAGTTGTTGTTGTAAACAAAATATTTTGGTCTAGTATGGACTTAAAACTTTGCTTGCAAAAACCGTGTGCAAGAGTACCAACAAGTTTACTCAAACTTCTAAAGAGATTTATGTGACTATTCGATGATTGTGGAAAAATATGTTTTTGTCGATATAGGCCTTCTTGAATCGGTGCTCAAGGATCAGCCTAGATGCTTAGGAAGAGTGATTTCGGAATTCAGAGTTTTCTCAAAACAATTTCAACTCAAAAATACCTTTTCAAAAGGGCATCGATTTCACTTGGTCAAACCAGATTTAATTGTATGAAAACATAATTGGTTCTATTTTACAATGTGGGAGTTTATATTTCTGTAGTCACCTTATGTTCATTCAAAAATTCTAAAAATTTTACCTAAGTGAGAACCACATATGAAGTATTATTTAAAAAAATTGTTTATATTTTTGGGTCTTTATATGATCAGATAAAAACCTAAGAAAATTTTTTAACCAAATTCTATTTTTTTGGACAATATTTGTGACAAAGATACAAAGTCTCAGTAAAACACTTGTATCGTCGTATATAGGCTTCCAATTTCTATAAAAATTATTAATTTAGAAAGCTATGGATGTTAGCTTTCTGACAAAATAATTCTTGGAGTATTTGAATATCTATAGACTAGGTTATGATGATTTTACAAAATATTTGTTGTGAGATTTTTGTCATAGACAAGTTCGGTTTTAGGTTGTATCTGATCCTTACTAATCTTTTTATCAATCTCACCCATGTCTAAAATTTGCGATAATTTTATCGGATATTAGTCTGTGTACCACTCATAGACAAAATTTGAAAATATTTCGCTTAGAGATTATGGCTGGAAAAATTGGAGATCATATAAGGTCTGTAAAATATACTGAAATATGCAGAAATTTTCTTATGGCTTCTTGAATTGAATGTAAACGTGATAGCTATGTCCCTCTTATAGCTTATTGAATTGAATTAGAAGCAATCAATACACTAAAGAAAGAAAAAAATGGATGATATAATACATAAGCATAGAATAAATAAGAACGTATAAGATATAAAGTATATTGAGGTAGAAGAAATGAAATCTTATCAAAGTAGTGTATTCCTCTTACCTATGACCCTCTTGTTTTGCATCTTCAGATTGGGACGACCTTCCTCTATAATGATGTTCCACAAAATGGTTGCTATTTTTGAGCTTACAAAGGGTTGGAGATAATAACTCCAAGCTTACAAGAAGAACAAACAAGAAAAAGGGATAGAAGAGGATAACTTGAGGCTTTCTCTCTAAGTCTCTCCCTTTGTCTCTCTTTCTTTAATGAACTCATCCTCCTTGGGTTGGGAATGAGCTTCCTCATGTCCTCCTTGGTTGAACTTATCACTCTTGAGCTGAAATTCCTTTTCTTGGTGACCCACATCATCTTTTTATAAGAATTTTCTTGAATTAGATCTTTTTGAGTTGTTAGATTAGATCCAAACCCAAATCCAATCCATTTAGAGGTGCTCTCACATGGAAAGGGCAGGTGGACTCATGTGCCATGTATTGGGGACAACTATACACGGTTTTGACACATTTGGAGAATGTTTGAGCGTGTGGGAGATATTTTGCATGGATGGCATGCAAGGAGCACACATGGGGGCGGTCCCCATACTCCAAGGGGGGTCCCGTGCTTGTTTCTTGGTGGCGCATGGTGGTTTGCAAGCAGTCCATGGTGGTTGACAGTGGCACGAGATACACGTGGTCGCATGCATGGTAACCGATGATTATGTTTTTACCTTTGTATGCCTTGTGAGTTGATCTCTTTAATATTTTTAGACCTTTTTAACCTTCTGATTGGTATAGGATTGCTTAGTGTTAATCTTTCTTGGTAAAGAGTATTTTAAACTTTTTCACTTCTTTGTTCTATATTATCGATTTTTTTCTTTCTCGCTCCATGGGTCGATCTCTCTAACCTTTACTAGACCGCTTTAACCATCTAATATATGTAAGGTCGCTTAGTATAGGATCTTCCTTGGTTAGGAATATTTTGAACTTTTTATTTGATGTTTTGCATGGGGCTTGAGACATCACCGAAATTGAGTCTTCTAAGGTCCTTCTTTTTCTCTGTCATGTTTTAAGCCAGTTTATTCTTTTTTCATCATTTTAATTTGAATATTTTGAAACTTATTTTGATTATAAATGCCCTTAACTTTTTCAACCTTTTCTTTGAATATACTTAAAATATCGAAATTAACCTTGAGGGTAAAAGAGACATTTTTTGGGTTTTGTTAGAATTCAATTTTTTCTTCCTGGGATCGAAGTAACCCTTAGTTTTAGATTCTCACAAAATTTTGGGTTGGAAATGAGCTTAGTTAAGGTGTTGAAAAAAACCTTCAAAAAATAATGACCGCAACTTTGCTTATAAAGGAGAACTTTTGAAAAAAACAAATTTTTTTGAAAAATTTTAGGTGTTTTTCGCAACCATACAACAAACCACATACTCATCCTCTTATATATGCAATGCTACACAACCTTGTTTCTTGCAAGCCTAAGAAACAACTCAATCTCTAAATAAGAATATTTGACCCGAGGTTGATTTGTTGTCATCTTTGTTTCAACAAAGTCAACATCTGAGTACCCTATCACTTTAAGATATCTTGAGTCCTTTTCACAGCTATCTAGTGTTGCCAACTAAGATTACTTTGATATCTACTAACAAGACCAACAACGAAGTTAATATCAGATAACATTGCATATATCAAGCTACCCACAACTTGTGCATAAGGAATAATAAGCTTATTGTCTCCTTTATCGAAACAATTTGCCTTACTTAATTTAACCCCTTTTGCAATAGTTGTAGATGTAGACTTGCATTCACCCATTTTAAACTTCTTGAGAATATAATCAATATATCTCTCTTGATTTAGGCACAAAAGTTTAGATTCTCTATCTCGAGAAATCTTTATACACAAGATATAAGATGCTTCCCCATATCCTTCATTTAAAACCTTGAGTTTAACTATTACTTCATTTTGACAATCATCTCATTGTCATTTTCAGTCAACAATATGTTATCTACAAATAATGATAAGATGACTAACTCCCACTATTCTAAACGTAGATACAGTGGTCAAGTTCATTAGCCACAAACCCAAGTTCTAGAATATCATTTTGAAACATTAAATACCATTGACAAGGTGATCATTTGAGGTTATATAGGGATTTTTTCAACCTATATACTTTATCTTCTTGGCCTTCAACTTTGTATCCTTCGGATTGTTGCATATATATGATTTCATCTAAATCTTCATTTAGAAAAACAAATTTTATATCTAACTGTTGTAAATCTAAATCTAAATATGTTGATATTACCAGAATTATTCTTATGGATGCAAATTTTATAAAAAAGAAATATGTTTCAACATAATCTATTCCCTTCTTTTGCGAAAAACTTTTTGCAACCAATCTCGTTTTCAACTTGTCGATTGTTCTATCAACCTTGTATTTCTTTATGAGAATCATTTACAACTTATATTTTTCCTTTCTTTAGGCAAATCAATCAATTCTTAGATTTGTTTTTTTTAATAGATTCAATTTTCTCATCCATGACTTTACCTAATCTCACAATTCAGAACCGAATTGCATATTTCCTCTACAATGTAAGTATGATAATCTTTTAAGTAGGATAGTATGATCTTAGGTCTTTTATGTCAACTTAAAGTTTCGGTTTGTTCAAGAAGATTATCTATGGGTTCATATGATGATCGATCTAGATTTACTAGATCATTAACATACTCATCATCATTTTCAAGGATGCTATTCTTAATATCCTATATGAATTCAACATCCCTGCTATCTACAAGTCTATGGTTCTTATGATAAAACTAATATCCCTTAGATCATTTAGGATATCTAGTAAATACACATCTTAATGACCTATTGTCTAGCTTATCTTTAGATTAATCAAGGATACTTATATGACCGATAGATCTCCACCTCCTGAGGTAACCTAGGTTTGGTTTTCTCTCAAACCACAATTCATATGGTTTAGAGAATACAGATTTACATGATACTTTGTTTAGAATATAAATAGGTGTACTTACCACTTCTCTCCAAAATAACCTTGGTAAAGATGTGTCTATTAACATAAACTATATCATATTTAATAAGATTCTGTTATATCTTTCTACTATATTGTTTTATTGTGGTGTCCTATGCATTGTATTTTGCTTTGCAATGCCAAAGTCTTTATATAATTCTAAAAATTCTATAGAGGTGTACTATTCATCTTAATCTGATCTCGAGACTTTGATTGTATGTCCTAGTTGGTTTTTAACTTCCTACTTATATTCTTTAAATACTTAAAGTGCATCAGATTTATGTGTTAAAATATATATATATATATATATATATGTATGTATGTATGTATGTATGTATATCTCGCGTAATCATCAATAAATATTATAAAATGTATTTTTTCACGATGAGATCTTATCCTAAAAGGTTCATATAAATCAATGTGAATGATTTCTAATAAGGTTGTTGCTCTTATTATATCCTTCAGAAATATTTTTCTTGTAATTTTTCCTTTTATATAGGCTTCATATTTACCAAAAGTGTTTTCCTGAAACCCTGACAATAAGTCAAAGTCGAATAACTTCCTCAACTTTTTCAGACTTATATGCCTAGGCGTTTATGCCACACATTCACATCAATATTAAAGGTATAATCGATATAAGCAGAAGATCCTTATCTTTTATCTTTTAATATAAACAATCCTTGTTCATCATCGAATAATCCTAAGAGGGATACCCTTCCATGCTTCCCTATGGTTATCTTGTCAGGAACAAACCTGACTTCAAAACCCTTCTTAACGATGAAAGGTGTGCTCTGTGTATGAATCCTAAAGGACCCCATACCAAGGACATTTGAAAATGTGTTATTTTCACAATTCAAACACTTAACCCGAGAAGTAGTTTCATGTGATTTTTTGAAAAAATGACCCCCTTTCTTGTTATTCTTATCAAATTGCTTGTTTGGTTTACTCTTTTTCTAATTTAGTCAAGAGCTTATCACAATCTCTTCTTCAACTACTAGTAATTTATCCTTATTATTTTTATTCATGTATTCTTATTCACTTGCTAGTTTGACGAGTAACTCAGAAAGGTTTGTTTCAACTCCTAATCTCGAAGTTGTGGCAACCATATTCCATAAAAGGAGAAGATTGCTCAAGAAAGTTGACATTTGCATAGCCTCGAGGATGATCGACTTTGCTATATCTAAGTATCTTTGTCATTACCAACATTTGGTTTTTATGTTCTACTACATTATCTCTTTCTTTCATTTTATAGTACTTTTATAGTAATAATTGAACATGTAGGTTAGTTGTAGTATCATATTTACTTGTTAACTTTTTTGTAGTATCATATTATTCAAATACCCTAATTAGGTCATCCTCTATATAGGTTAATATTATAGTTCTTGCTATAGTGTCATCTCTAAGGAATATTTTTTATGCTTTCTTTTCCTCTTCAGTTGCAATTGGAGTAGGTGGTGAAATCATATTTTTTAGAACATAACTTACACCTTTAAGTGTAAGTATTAATGGGATACGTATTTTTCACACTTGGAAATTTAGACCATTGAGTTTTTATGTTTTTGTCAACTCTGATACCCAAATCCTGTATTTTCTTTATTTCGTGTCACTGTAATTTTCCAAAAGCTTTATGGACATCTCAAGAATTTTACCTTTCTATCCTATTTTGTAATATTTCAAAAAATACCTATGATAAAATAGTAAAATGGCACATGTTTTTTTGTAAAATCCATGACTGATCGAGGGTATGATCATAATTGTGCCCCTCAGTTGTTTTTGTAATTTTCTAAAAAGGTAGGGATAGTATTGTCTTTTTACATAGTGGCAAAACTATGAAATTTCGTTCAAGGGGCAATCATGAAATTTTACATGTTGGTATTTCGTAATTTTCAAAAATTGCTAGAGGACAATTTTGTCTTTTCATCGATTAAGAGCAAAACTATATTTTTACTTAAAAATATCTTAATTTTTTTGTAATTTCGTCCAGTGGTAGATTTGAAATATTTAAAAATACTAGGGGTAAAACAGACTTTTCAACCCACTGCTAGTGGCAGTTTCTTGGAAATCATGAGCGATTTCACTGCCTACTATTTCACCACCTGTGGTTTTGAAAAACCGTTGGGTGGTTTTCAGATCTTTCGAGAGCAGGGAGAGAGAGAAAAGAGGGAGGAAAAAAGAGAGAGGATGAAGGCAACGGGGGAGAGAGAGGGGGAAGAAGGAGGGTGTCGCTCAGCCAGTCTGCATTGACCTCTTCTCTCTGCCTTTGAGTCTTCTTCATCTTTGGGTATCTATGTCTCTCTACTCTTTTGGCATCCTGTCTTTGAGCGTCATTGTATCTTTGCTCTTATAGCCTCTCGCCTTTGGGCATCTCTGCCTCTCTACCCTTATGGCCTCTCGCCTTTGGGCGTCTCTATCTCTCTATTCTTTTGGGTGTTTTCTGCCTTTCTATTCTTTTGATCTCTTACCTTTTGGACGTTTCTGCCTCGTTCTTTTTGTCTCTCACCTTTTGGGCATTTATGCCTCTCAGTTCTTCTTGCATCTGGTATTTTGGGCATTTTTGCCTCTATTCTTATTTCTTTATATATATATATATATATATATATATATATATATATATATATATATATATATATATATATATATATTGATATTCTTACCTGTTTTGCATGTTCAAGACTAACTAGGCCCTCATACTAATGTTGGGTATAACCGCACTCCGATTCATTACCTGAAATGATGGTGATGCAGTGGAATTGAGATCTATGCATAAACAGAGTGGTCGCCTTTAGGAGATCGGGAGAAGAAAGAAGATAGAATTATTTTACACGGTTTCCTATAGATGGCTTTTTTAGAGAAGATTTCTCTACCTGTCTATGTATATTTTGATCCTCTTCTGTACAGTATTTATAGAGAGTGATCACGACTCATCTTCCTGGTTTTCACATCTGAGCTTTCCATTACAAACTGTTTTTCGTCTTTACTTTTGTTACGTTTAATCTTGTATACATTTTATATGTAACATTTTCCTCATATTTACAGCCGAGAATGAACATATACTGTTAGGAACTCAATACATGCTTTTTTATTGTGGCAAATTAGAGTTTGAGGCAATGTTCATCTGGTTTAGCCATCCAACATTGAGGCTTGGTCACTATGCAGAAGAATTCCAAGCTCGTGACAAAAAGGATTGATGTTTCCTAATTCCATCAAAGTATTGTCGACTGGATTGAGTTGGCATGCAACAATCAGTACAATGGGAAAAGATCAAAATTGGCTCTTCTTGGAGAAAGTGAGATCCCGTCAAGCATGCCCAAAGGGTATTACCAAGTCACTTTAAGTGAACACCAAATGATATGATGATGTCATTGTTGTGAGTCGTGCAGTTTCCAATGTACTAGAGGGTACTACCCTCTGCCCTCAAGAGGAAGCATTGAGTTCGTTCTAGATTGGAAGAGCTGCAAGTCTATGGGAAACCTCAGCCAAGTAACCCGAAGAGGATGGTCATGATCGAGGTAGTAGCAACTTTTTAAGGCCATGGTTGAGTTTTGAGTCAAATCGAGTTAAAAATTGAGACTTTTTGATTTTGGGTTACCTTAAGATAGGAATAGGATTATGCTCATACAATTTGATAAGGTTTTCATGTTTTTGTCATATCTCCCTCAATACAACTCTGATTTAAAGATGTAGAGCCATTCAACAAACCAAAAATTAGGTGATCTCTATAAGAATCATATTTTTGGTTATTTTTCAATCTTATTGAGATTTAATTGGTAGTCTTCTATCATATACCTTGACATGGTATACTTATTTTTTCTATTAATGTCCTGTATAAACTATAATTTGTACGATTATTGATTTCTTGAAAACAAGACTCGAAGAACTATTGTGAAGATTACAAAATCAGAAATTTCTATTAGAATCGATTGAAATATGACTATTCCTCTAGAAGGTATGCTTGTTGACTAAGACGTCAATTACTTCTGATAAGGACATTATTTCCTCAGTGTCTCTATTATTTGAACTTGGGTTAAGTGATTCGTGATCAATTAGAAAGTTCATATGAGAGTTTTTCATAGGCCAAAGAATAGCAAAATTATGTAAAAAATTATTTTTTTGGAAAATTTTGAATTTGTGGTAGGTTTCTTGTAGTTAAGTTTATTGTACAACTTAATGCATAAGACTAAACATAAGAAAAATAAAAGAGAACGAAAAGAACGTTTTTATTAAGGAACAAGTTTACAATTAAGAAAGAAAAAGAAAAATGCTACCTCTTTTTATAGCCAACAACAGGTTGGTTTCCATATTATTCTTCATTTCTCTAGATCATGGCTTTTTCTAAATCTTTCAATAGTTGGTCATAACTCGTGTCTAATATTAAAAGATGGTTAGCCATATGTTTAACGTGTCAATTTTTTAGTTTAGTGGTTTTCATAATAGCTCATTAATCCATGCATCGGTTCGTATAGTGGCTCTATAGGTTTCTTGCATGTATCCATATTTATCTTTAGAGTGATCTTTTGGGTTTCATGTAATCTTTTCTATTATGAAAAACAAACCTGGATGATAACTTCGACCCCTTCTATCTCCTCCTTTATAGAAGCTGTTGAGGCCGTCACAGAGAGTCATTATGAATTCCAAAATTATTCCTCTTCACACGGAATGTATTTACCTATACTGTTTGATTTGTTTTCCTCTTCAAGAGTCCTCAAATTTTGTCGATTTGCTTCCTATATCTATTAATGGCCCCTTCCTTAGTCCTACAGCAATGTATATAGGTTAGCTATATATGAATGCTGATTTGGACATTTGCATAAGACCTTCACTTTTCCCAAAAAAGGAGTTCGGGATGACAAGATTTCTCTTATTAATTTTCCACGGGAACGCTACATGATATAACACATGGACAGAGACTTATAATATTGATTAGTTATCAGCATTGGAATTTTTTTTATCGAAACGGCAGTCGAAAGCTGATCAGGTAAGATCTTTTGATATTAATTGTTTTCTATCCTGTGTTCTCTGCTTCCATCACCAAAGGATTAGATTCGTCAGTCTGTATTTAAACTGCTCCTTCGGCAGACTGAATTTACCAAGTCCGCACAATACCCTGCGCTTTGACGAAGATAAAAAAAAGTATCAGCAGGCCGCCTTTGTCATTGACGTCCCCACAGAGATAGCCACCTTTACCTACCAACCAACGTCGTTGTCTGTGTGTGTGTGTGTGTGTGTGAAGAAAGAATCGTGCAAATATAAGTCTACAAACAACACACACATATTTCCCACGCGCCGCCCATCACGGTGAAAAAAGATATCTGTTTCTGTGGAAACCAACGTCCTCGAACACCGTTCACGAAAATGGAGAAACTAGAAAGTAGAAAAGAATCACTTCCCATGAGATCCCCCCATCAACGTCCTAAGCGGGTGCGAGCAGTCAATGCCCCGCACCATCTCTCTCTCTCATTCATTCCTCGTCGCAGGTCGTCCTTGCCTGATCCCGCTTGTTAGTTGAACTATTAATTCCCCTCTCTCTCTCTACTGACATGATAATGACAAGAGAAATGTATCTTTTTAAGTATCATTCTATCGATTTCTAGAGTGCGGGGATGGGGAGCAAGGAGCTCGAGTGCTCGTCATCTTCCGATGGGAGGCCGCCGGCCAATTTTTCGGCTACTCCTGATGATGAAGTGTATGCTTCTAGGAAGAAGCTCGGGAGGCACTTTCTCGAGAGTGACGAGCGGCACGGATTTGGCGGGTTCCTCGGCGGGACGACGCCAGTAGATGTTCATGGCCATCCTATCGCAGATCTCTCCAAGACTGGCGGGTGGATTGCTGCCTTCTTCATCTTCGGTAACTTGTTTCTTTGGCGTCGCTCCGCTTCCTCCCTGTTTGAGTTTGATTTTCACGGCCTTCATGAAATTCGAATGACGTTTAACGATGTTACTCTGTTTCATGTTTGTTGCTTCCTTTTTATTATGATCGAATTCGATGGCGTTATAATCGGTTTTGCTCTGTTTGTGTGTGTGTGAGAGCGATACAGGGAACGAGATGACGGAGAGGATGGCGTACTTCGGGCTGGCGGTGAATATGGTGCAGTTTTTGTTCAAGGTGATGCATCAGCCATTCACAACATCGGCGAACGTCGTGAACAACTTCCTTGGGATCTCGCAGGCTTCGTCAATCATCGGCGGGTTCATCGCTGACGCGTACCTCGGCCGATACTGGACAATTGCCATCTTCACCACTCTGTATCTTGCCGTATGCTTTTCTTTTTTTGCACACCAAGATGATTTTTTCCTGTCTACAGTCTTTTCTATTCAGAAACAAGTTGGTACTTTCGCGATCTTCTTGAACTATTCGTTTGAAGGGTAGCTCAGCAAGCTAGAAAATTGATGGAAGTTTTGTCCATCTTATTTTTCTTTTCTTTAACTGCACATTAATCTTACACGGGGTTTACAAATTCTTAAGATCTAGTTATTTTTGAGTTTGCAATACCTTGAAGTAGAATTCTTCCTTGTTTGGATTTCCAACTTTTCTCATCTTTACATTGTTACTAGTTTCAAGAAACCAAGGATTCTCGACTTTCCTGGGGTCTTCAAAGCTGGAATCTGGGCTAATAGTTCCAGTTCTGAACTAGGCGTAGTTGGAGAGACATTTAATGCGAGGAATCTAAATTTTAAGATTAGTACATGTGGAGATACAGCACCACATTGTTAAATGAAGTGCCAATTAACAGTTAGGTTGGATGGAATTATTGTATGGTTAATTTGTTCCATGAGATTATTCTTATCTTAAGATATAGGTAGATGAGAAGACTAATTTCTGCCATACAGTATCCAGTTGTTCGATTTATTGGCAGTTGGGCAGATCTTACCACCACCTAAGACTACTCTAGAATAACATAGATTTTGGCTCCTAACCTCAGAATAGTTAAACTACTGGGGTCCCTGACAAGGATAAATGCTAAAATTGGAGAAGGAAAATAAAGAAAGAAGTATCAGGAAACCACAGGAGCTTGTTACTCATCTTGTCGAGTTTCTTCTTGGCTACTCCTTTTATACATTCATTTGGTTAAGTGAAATGGCCCGATTTGTAGCAAGAACATCCTGCTAGGCTTTAACAGAATCAAACCCATACAGATTTGAATAATTTTGTTAATCCTTAGGCGCAATACTCTTCATTTTCACACCCCAATGACGTGCAGTTTGAATAATTCAATTGACGTCTTCATATGTAAGCTTGTTTGAATTCACCACGGTGTTCACAGTAGCAATCTTTTGTCTGTTTTTTTTTGGTAAGTTGTGGACATTGTGCTTTTGCTTACTGATTGAATTTAGTGCCAGCATGCTATACAATCAATCCAAGGATATTCCTTCAAGAACTTTTCAGTGCATAGGACCTACTCATGGTAATGAAAGTAGGTTTCTTTGACTAATGAAATTCGCTACTCTGGTCCGAAGATTTACGTATCAGTCAGCATCTTTTGGGATTAGCTTCCTCGGCAAGATGGTATGGAGTCCGCAGTTTAGCTTTTAGAAAAACGTACATTCAGAACTGTAAACCTGTAAGTGGAACAGTTGATGATGTATGGACTTGAAGTTAAGTGCTTAGTGTAGGACAATGATAATTTTTTTACATCGTCTTCCTTAAAATCCAGCAAACATAGAACTATTCTTTGGCAAAATTTTCTTTCTTGCATTCCCTTATTGCTCCTAGTGATGATAGCACAGTTTGCTGTCACCACCTTAGGGGCTTATGAATGTGCTCTGGCGTAAAAAGCCTCATGAACATCTTAATTCTTGTTTCTTGTATTCTAAGGGTGCACAAGAGAAAGTAAGAGGAGCGGGGAGCTTATAAAACGCAGACTGTGTTTACCTTCTGATCAGTAAATTTTATTTTTATGGATTCTGACAAACTGAAGCCTTCAGAAAGGGGCTGAACTATTTACTCTGTCAACAAATGAAAACAATTTCGGAAGCAGCTATGCACTTGGAATCTGTCTCATCACTTCGACTTATTTAATCTTGCAACTTTTCCTGGTTGTTCTTTATTCTGAGGCTTGAAATGACAACTTGTGCTGATGAAATTGTCAAGCATAATCAGTCCTTGTATTCCATTAAGCCGATTGAAGTGCGTGTGTCCTTCCGTAGGGTAATCATGCCTATTTGACGAATGCTCGAAGGAAAAAATGCATGGCAAAGCCAAAAAACAATGGCCTGACCAGCCCAACCGTACCCTACCTGTAGGGTAGGGCTGGGTAGAGTGTGTGTGCAATGTCATGGTGTAACATACGTCTACCACTGGCTATTTGATGAATGATCGAAGGAAAAGATGCATGGGAAAGCCAAAAAATAATGGCCTGATCAGCCCAACCCTACCTTACCTTATAGTAGGGTAGGGTTGGGTAGAGTGTGTGCGCAATGTCATGCTGTAACATACGTCTACCACAAGAGTCTAGCAACAGCTAAAGTGGTAGTTGATGAGAAGGTTAGGATGTGAATATTTTGATCACTGCCTACTTCTAGCTTCTCTTTCTCTGTAGTGGCCTTTCAATTCTTTCCTGTAGCATTTCATTTATTTCTCTTCGAACTTTGATTTTCCATTAATATATCCTAATTTTGGCTTAATTATTCTTCTACTAAAGATCATGGTATGGTGCTAAGGTGGTTGGGATGCAACTGCTCTTAACATCATTCTGTTGTTTAGGGTGAATAGTAACCCTACTACTGGTCACATCTATAATTCGTATCAAACGACCTGTGCAATCTGGAGACCCACACTCAAGGACAGGATAAAGATGTCTGTGATTCCACCTCTTTGCCAGATAAAGAAATTTTCTGCATGCATTTATTTGCTCTAGTATTTACGACTCTGGTGCTCACTAGAACCATTGGTGTGCATTCAGGGGCTTACTGGAATAACTCTGAGTGCCACAATGAGTATCTTTGTACCTAGACAGGTCGATTGTGATGGATTAGCTCTAATTTTGGGCACCTGCCAGCAGCCAAAGCACTGGCAGACAACTTACCTTTATACGATACTGTATATTACTGCCTTTGGAGCAGCTGGTATAAGGCCGTGTGTTTCTTCTTTTGGAGCCGATCAGTTCAATGAGAGGAGTAAGAATTACAAGAAGCACCTCGAAAGATTCTTCAATTTCTTCTATCTTTCTGTCACAGTCGGAGCAGTTGCGGCCTTCACCATGGTTGTCTATATCCAGATTCACCATGGCTGGGGAGCAGCATTTGGTGTGCTCGCAATGGCTATGGGAATTTCAAATATGCTCTTCTTCATAGGCACACCTCTATACCGGCACAGGCTACCAGGAGGCAGCCCCTTAACGCGTGTCGCCCAAGTCCTTGTTGCTGCTTTTCACAAGAGGAATGCTCCTTTCTCCAGTAGTGAACTCGTTGGCCTACATGAAGTCTCTGGCAAAGGATCTGCAATCAAGGGCAGTTGCAAGATACCTCACACTGATCATTTCAGGTAGTTGCTAAATTACTAGCATCTTAGGTGATCTATTTACTCTATTTAGGTAACTGCACGATTTCCTTCTCCTATTTCGCAAAGTGTAGTGTTTGTGCTCGCTATAATTCTGGTGTCATGGTTTTCATGTCAGTGCCTTCAATTATCATATGATGGTTTTGTCTCATGCTTTTACTAACTTTATCATACAAACATTTTCACAATTTGGTTGACTAAATATAAATTTTATTTTCTCTTGTTTTTTGTCCTAGGTTTCTGGATAAAGCAGCCCTCAATACCAAGGAAGATGGACCAAATCCGAGTCCTTGGAGGCTTTGCACAGTTACCCAAGTAGAAGAGGTTAAGATACTAATTAAGCTCCTCCCAGTACCGTCATGTACGATAATGCTTGGTGTTGTCCTAACTGAGTTTCTTACTCTATCAATCCAGCAAGCATACACTATGAATACACACTTGGGAAGTTTGAAGCTCCCAGTCACTTGCATGCCTGTTTTTCCAGGGCTTGCCATCTTTGCTCTTATTTCTCTCTACTACTCTGTCTTTGTGCCCATAGCACGCAGAATCACTGGCCATCCCCGAGGTGTGTCACAACTCCACAGGGTCGGTATTGGTTTGGTGCTATCAATTTTTTCGGTGGGATGGGCTGGGATTTTTGAAAGGTACAGGAGAAATTATGCAGTCAAGAATGGTTTTGAGTTTAACTTCTTGACAGGAATGCCTCATTTGAGCGCATACTGGTTGTTGATCCAATATTGCTTGATTGGCTTAGCTGAAGTATTCTGTATTGTTGGTCTGCTTGAATTTCTATATGAAGAGTCCCCTGATGCCACAAGGAGCATAGCTTCATCATATGCTGCTGTAGCTGGGGGCTTGGGCTGCTTCGTGGCCACTGTAATAAACAACATTGTTGAGGCTGTTTCTCCAAAAATAACGTCTGTGCAATGGCTCAACCAGAATATAAATTTGGGAAGGTTCGACTACTTTTACTGGTTCCTTACTGCTCTGAGTTTGTTGAATTTCGGTGCTTTTGTATATGCGGCACGAAGATACAAGTACCGATACCGCCCAGAGCTAGAGGTGGAGAGCTTTGGAAATGGGAAGTAGATCCCAAGTATGTAATATGTGAGCATATTGCATTTAAAAATCTGAAGATGGAGGACAGAACTGATAGATTTGATCATTTATGACTGAATTGTGGGGAATGGAGGTTGAAATTTGTTTTCCATGTAAATTTGGAAGATCATATACTATATCTCTTTGATGGGAGGCAAACAATTTGATTCATTCTCCAATGTAGATTTATAATTGGATTTGCAGCATTTGGTATAGGCAGACATGATTTTGTCTTGTAATAAAATATGGATAATTTATACTCACAATTTCATCATCATCCTTCATGCTTGCATTTGTAGAAAGCCGAATATTGGAAACCAGCTTTAGATACTGCAAGATGGGTTCCTTGAACAATAAGTATTGCTAAATACTGTAGAATTCTAGTGCCACTTTATTCTCGTCTTAGATACTGCAGGTATGTTGTTCTATCTTGTTCTGAGACACTAGATGATTGAAAATGTTACGAAAATCACAAATTTGTTGAAGGTAAACAATACAATGATCTAGTTTATGTTGAATTAACTAGGCTTCTATCACCGATTCTGTGGCTTTCCATCATTGCTGCCTAACAGTGTCCGAATAGATCCGTTTCCACCCCTGCCTCTAACTCCGCTGCTATTTCGGCTGTGAGGCGCCTTCTGGCTGAAAATCTCGAAGGAAGACTGAACCCTAGAATCCGAAAAAGAATACGTGGCAGTTCTCACCGTTCCAAGACCGAAACTGCCGGCTCTGACCACGGTGGTCGCTAGTGGTGATCAAAAACCTAGACCTAGTTCCAAACCCTCTAAGCCTACGACGCCGATCGACGGAAAAATGGCCAGAAAGTTAAAGAAAGAAAGAAAACATGGATCTTTAAACCTCCGGACGAATTTTGCTGTTTCTCTTCTCGATTCTGCTCACGTTCGCAACAGTGTCGTAGGGCTTTGACGTTCCGCGTTAAGATCCTTCAATGCTGCTTAACTAGGCAGGCAATCTACACGAATTCGACAAGGATTTTCTTGCCCAAAAAAACGAATTGACCCTCATCATTTCTTATTTTCTTCTCTTTTTATTATATTTTGGGTTACATTTGATTCATGTCCTATTTTGGGCCCGGCTCAAACCTGATCCCGGTATTACAATTGGAAACGGAGACGTTGGTTTGCCTTGAAGGACAGGAAAGAGAGATTTTGGCAGGTTGAAGCCGAGCTCTCACCATTATTTTGCGAAATTAAAAAGTTTATCACCGTTACGATAGGCAAAAACAAAATTGTACATTTTTCCCAAAAGGGACAAAGGAAGTGAACACAACCAGATCAAGCACCAGATATTTCCAAGCATCTTTCTGTGTCTCTTTCCTTTCCAATTATGAGGGAAGCATTCTCATTAATTTCGACTGATCAAGCCACCGTTCTCTAAATGATGCTGAGGCACACATCTCGCGCGCGCGTACACGCACGTGCCTACACCAACATGCGTGGTGTCTCTCTCCTCAAATGCCATGCCAAAACATCCAAGTAAAATCAGTAGGGAAGGCGATTGTGCGCAGAAAAAGAAGTGTATCACCTTATCTTTTCTATTTTAGTTTGACTTAGTTTTTCATTTCCCTGTTATATTAGGAGACGGAAGCATACACACATGCATGCTCCCCGGGTATCGAACTTGCCACCTGCAACTGGGCATTAATAGAGAGCCCAACTCGTGAACTAAGGCTCGGTTTGCTACTTTGTTCGTCCTTTTTCCCACAACTTTTGGCTGCATGTTTACCCCTGCAGATCATAATCTTAGGCGATTTGGGTTGATTCGTTTTGTAGAGTTTCTCAACACTTTTTTGCTGCATGAGAACATTGTTGTCTTTCATATCTTGATTCTTCAATACAGGTACAAGCCTCTTCATTGATGCAATATTTCCTTCACATGTGGGTTGCACAAGACATCGTTTGGAATTTGCAATGGGGTTTCAATTGGAACTAGATTGGGCAAGGAACATGCCTACTATCGGCTAATCTAAATCCACAACCAGGCACCCCCAATTTGGTTTTGGTTCTACTATAGAACCGGAACCAAAACGTGTGTTTTGAAACCACCGGTTCCAACATTTTTTATTTTTTTTGAAAATCTTAGTTCTTTAATAGAACCAGAATCAAAACCTGTGTTGTACACTTATACCCATATATAAGAACAAGAGAGGCATTCAGAATTGTGTGAATTATTGATGTATCAAATTAATGAGCCATACTATGAAATTATGAGAAAATTATAAAATGTAGATTAAGACAAATATCGAGTACAATAGAGAACCAATTTAGATTCATGTATGGTAGATTTACTTTTGAAGTTATTCACCTATAGAGATAGATATCTAATGAAATATTTTAGAGCAAAAAAGAAGAACCTTCACATTATATTTATTGATCTAAAAAAAACTTATGATAGAGTGTCAAGAGATGTTCTTTGAAGAACCTTGGAAAATAAAGATATCCCATTGACATACACAAATCTTATAATAGACATATACCATAGTGCAAAAACATGTGTGAGGACCAATAAAGGAATGACACTCCATTGAAGTTAATATTGTGTTACATCAAGAATAAACTTTAAGTTCATATTTATTTATATTGGTCATTAATAAGTTAACAAAACATATTCAAGATGAAGTACCTTGGTGCATGTTATTTGGAGATGGCATTGTGTTAGTTGATGAGTATAGACATGAAATTTTCACTCCAAGCCTATGTAGAGACTTGGAATAAAACTCTCAACTCTACTTTATGCGCGAGCGTACCAGCTAGTTTTCTAAAAATTAGCAAAAGTTAAATTTGATGGGCGATTGTGGCTAAGCGGGCTCTTTTTGTATTAGACCTTCTTGAACCGATGCTTAACGGTTAGTCTAAGCGCTTAGGGATTCCAACTAGATAGGTGAGACTTCCAAATTCACGTGAAAGCAAAGGTGTTTGAGAATGGAAAACAAGTGCACTTGATTTTAAGTACTTGTTTTCAAGTTTCAAAATGATAAGTTTTGAAAAACAGAAAACTCTATTTTCAGGACTTGTTTCCCGAATCCTTTTGAATGTCTTTCAAATTTCATCAAAATTTTACAGGATTACGCCTGAGATGTGGAGAGTCTGAAACATCTTTCAGATTGTAATTTACAGAATTAAATCCAAGAAGTACTTCTGCTCAAACACCCAAAACTGTTCTGTCACAGAAATAAAGAGAATTAAAGATGAGTCTATATCTCGGTGCTCAGAGTTTCAAATTTAATGAATTTTGTCTTACTAGAAAGCTATGGATATCAACTTTCCAATGAACCAAAAATCAGCTATGTAGAAGAAGTGTGCAAAGTTTTGAAACAATTGGAGCAGAGGTTTAAGAATTAAAAATTAAGCAATTCATGTATGCAGAGATGATGAAAACCAGATTTCAGGTTTTTAGAAGATGCAAACTCACACGAATTGAAATGCAATAACAAAACATCACGAATTAAATTGCTGAAGGAAAATGAATTAAAATATACTTAATAGCTTAAGCATAGAGGGGATTAGAGAATATAAAGTGTTTATAAAATATAGAGAAGTAGAATCAAGAACTCAAACACATAGAGTGCATAATCAAAAGAAAGAAAAATTTCAACATCTACTTCTATTACATCATGGGGAGAGACAAAACTCCATTAATATAACCTCTTTTGAATTGAATATGAAGAAGAGATGTTGAAGAAACAAGTTAGAGCAGTACTTACCCAGACTTACACAATGATCGGCCTCCAAGGTAGTGGTCGGCCTTCACTTGGTCCCTTTCTCCCTTTTGATTGATCACTTACACTCTCTTTAAGCCTTGGCCTAGATCCTACACTCCCTTCCCTCTCTGAGTTATTCTCTAGCGGCACTCAAATCTCACAAAACTCTCAAAGTGCAGCACCCTTGATGGCCTCCCGAAGATGGGATTCACACCCCACCCACCCCACCCTTGGACTCTATTTATAGGCCAAGGGTGGGTCTTCTAGGCCTTTCCTTGGGGCGGGTGATCCATGATCCAAACCCAGTCCCAAGGCCTTCTATTTCACGTGGTCAAGTGGTCCTTTATGGTCAAAGGTGGACCAACCCCATGTGGGTTGGTTTGAGCTTGAGTTATGTGTTTTTTGTCCTAGCCGTTTGGACTTGAATGCACTTAGATAGGCTTGATTCAAGGCCTTGATCATCCTCCTTTGTGTCTCGTCCTTCCTTGCATAATGTAAACTTAGTATATGGGTTGGATGTAGCTTGATAAATCTTTGAAATCAACCCAAGATTCAATCTGTTTCATCTTGCAAAAGCCGACCAACCCTTATCCACATGTTGCATTTGATTCAAACAAGTTTCTGATTTGATTCGATAAGCAACCCGAGTTGCCTTGATGCTAGCCCATTTGATTTGATTTTTGATGAAGATATGCTTAGGTGTGGTCCACTCCCTTGCTTCCGAGCTTATCCTTTGTGAGCTAGATCCTGGTTTGAAGTAGGCCCCACTTGTTCGCCTGATTTGCTCAAATCATCCTGGCTTTATCATTTTAGCTTAAACTTTTCAAAAACCTTTATTTTAAAGTTTTTCATTTTAGAGCACAAGGTTTTTAAAACAAGCGAGCTTTCGAGGTTGGGAGTGTTTATATATAAAAAAAATTATTTAGGGTGTTTACAGATGTCCCTTTTTGGCATTAATCCAAATTTATTTATATAATGGCAAAAAATAAAACACTCTTTCTAATTTACTTCCCAAATTATCTTGAGAATATAAATCATCCTTCATTTTATAAAACCCTTTCCTTGGATCATAGAGATGAAGATTTTAGCAAAAGGAAACTTGACCCATAATAGGTGCTAGTCCTAAACATGATCATGCATGAACGACCTTGGGTGTATGCATGCATGGTATGTGTGATGCAAATGAAGTGTGAGGGTTCATTGATGAGATGGATGAGTTTGAGGAGAAGCCTATGAAGGTCATCTGCTCCAAGTAAGATAATCCTATGTCATTTTGACATTTCGGGTTTTCAAACTTTTTTTTTCAAAGGGAACTCCATTTTGTTTTTATCAAAAGGACTTCTAATTTTTTATATTGCCCCTCATTCGGGTTTTAGTACCCACTACTTAGTAGAGGTTTTCGTAGGAAATTTTGAAAAACATTTCAAAATTTCATTTTCCACACAACAAAGTCTAATTCTCAAACAAAATGAAATCCAAATAAGTAGATTTTATTCCTACTATAGGATTTTCAAGGATAAACCTTTCAATATTGGGATAAGTTGTAGGGATTTGGGAAAGAGTTACCACGGTCCCTTCTGAAGCGTCCCATGGTTTAAAGTAAAGAGATGAAAAATTGCTCTTTTTGAGCTTTGGCTTTTTCTTTTTTATTTTTTTCTTTTTCTATTCAAAGAGAAGACCTCTTTGAAAAGAATTTTTGTATTCCCTCTTTTTATTTGAAGGGAAGACCTCTTTATGAAGGAGTTTTTATATTCTTTTTTTCTTTTTTTTTCATTGAAAGAGAAAACTTCTTTCAGAGGAATTTTTGTATTCATTATTTCTATTTGAAAGGAAGACCTCTTTATGGAGGAGATTTTGTATTCTCTTTTTCTTTCAAATTTTGCCAATTTTTCTTTTGGGAGAGAAGAAAAATAGGGAAAACTTATCCCTTTGGCTACTCGATTCAATCAAGATCATCCCATTTCCTAATAGCATCTACCATTTGAAAATATTTTGCTATTTTGAATAAGGCTTCATTTTATAAGCCAAAGATTTTTGAAATGTTACCAAATGATTTTTGAAAACTCTACTTTTCATAAAGCATTGATTCCCTCATTTGGGGCCACACAATCAATCTTGATCATTCTTTTAAGAAGTTCAAAGGAGGTCCATTTAAAAATCTTTTTCAAAAGAATTTAATATAGACCCTATACATGATGTTTTTTCAAGTATTGGGCATTTATAGGGTCTACTAAATTTCTGCCCTCAACATCAATCAACCAATATACATTATCGATTTTTTGTTGCCCCTTTTATGACATGGGGACACTCTCACTTGGGCTGCCACCCTTTTGGGTCTCTTTGGGTGAATGATGTGCATGTGATGCATGACATATGAAAATATATTCCATATGATATGATGGAGATATATGCTTTATGAGATGATGAATATATTTAGTCAACATGAAAGGTGTTTAGGGAATACATTCTATATGCCCCTAGTTTGGTGGAGATGGGTCTTATGATATCAAATGCTCACATGGTGAAGATGTATTCCATATGATATGAATGGCATGTCCATACACTTGACATTGATGACATTTTCTAACATGATCATGACAATCTTGCTTAAGGGTAGACCAAAAATAACCGGCCTTAAGTATCTTCATGGCCATCATATTTGCATTGACATGGCTTTGACATTTTCCATCGTGGAACTGATAGTCCTAGCCTCATCAAGGTCTACACATCTCAACAAAAAGCCGGTAAAACTCTTTTTGTAAAGAATCCCTCCCAACATCATATATCGGGTTAAAATTTTTTGAATAAAAGCTTTATCCTTAGAGGAAGCAAATTCAGGAAATCCTCCATTTTCTAAAAAGTTTTTAATGTCTTGAATAGTTTTGTTGGTTATAAACTTCTTGGGACGATAACAAAGAATCGGAACTGGTTTGGTTCTAATTCCTAACTCTAGAAGAACGGTTGCACCCTGACTGGGTGACCTATGTTCATTTACCTTTATTGGCATTGCCAGCACATTTACCTATCCCAGTGCATCTCAGTTGAACATATTTCTGCATCTTGGCCCACAAATTCGTCGGAACATAGCTGAATGTCTCTAACTCTATGTATGTCACCCTAAATCATAGTCACCTACGCCTAGCCTGTTGAGCCAACCATTATCGTTAACCAACACTCCTACAACCTTCCTTTTATTTGCATCCCACCGCTTTTTGGTATATATAACCCCAACTCAGACTTCCATTCCTTTGAACCATCATCTACTTTTGCCTTTAATGTCTTCAACTGAACTAGATCCTAGACTGCCACATCTTTCCTTTAATTAAAAGAGTTTTGAACCAATTCAGACCCGAGTCGAACTAGTTAGCTCCGAATAACCCGATCTAGTACCTAAACATTGAACCCAAATTTAATCACATGTTTAGTCAGAACCAAACCATGTCCACTTACAAGCACAAATCCAGACTCTATTCTTACAAGGCAGGCATCTTACTAAAGACTTATAAACCTAAGACCCGAACCTATATGCTGATTCCATATGAAAGCCTAGTCAAGCCATATTCTTTCTATGACCTAGACCCAATATTCCAAATACTGTTTGTTGATGCTGAAAAATATAGAAGGATACCTCGAGGACAGAAGTTCAGGAACCTCGAGGAGAGGACACCTAACATGAGTCTCGAGAGACTCTAGTTAGTAATACGGTCCCATCACGTTCACGAATCTTCAAGTACGTAGGGTTTTGGGGTTAGCACATTTCAACTGATACATCAATTAAAAAGTAGGTAGTGACAAGGAAAATGAGAGTTATTAGAAATCAAGCTCAAGAAAGGTTGATATGCTCTTTGCCGATTCAATGAAAGTTTATAATATGCTCTTTGCCGATTCAATGAAAGTTTATAAATAATGATTGTAACTGTAGATGTGAATTTTGATTTCGAAGTCTATGTGAAGAAACAAAATTCTCAAACTATGTCGTATGTGTGAGCGTGCCATTAGTTTACTCAAACCAACAAAGATGATTTTTTAACTTCGTATAGTGATTGTAAGTAAGTGAATTTTTGTTGACGTCGGCCTTTTTCAACTGATGCTCAAGGGTCAACTATATGCTTTGAAAATCGTTCGAGATCCGATAAGTTTTTAAAATCAAATTCCAATTTCAACGGTTTGACAAAATCATTATTTTAACTTCTTAATTTAAAAAAACATTACAAGTTCTTGAAAAACGGAAACTGGTTCTGTTTTTAGCGACTCGCCTCTGATTTTTTTAGAATAATTCTAAATTTCCAAAAATTCTAAAAATTTTATAAAAAATAGATTTTGATGTACAGATTCAAAAAATATTTTTATTTTTATTTTATCTGCTGTAGATTTACTAAATTAAATGAAAACATATCCCACTCAGACATTCAGAATAGACCTATGCTAAAACGTCAAAGGTTTAGAAAAACTATTGTATTTTTATGCTCATACCTCCGATTTTTATGAAATTGGTCTTGTTGGAAAGATATGGGTTTTAGATTTTTAATGACACCATTTTTATTCAAATTGGTTTACTATGTAAAAAGATATTACATAATAACCCGACCTCTGTCAGAGGAACTTCTAGTTTTTCAAAATTTGTTTTGATTTTAATAAAACTTCTCTGATTTTATTGGTAATGCTTAACAAGCCCAAAATTCTTGAAAATTTTATTATGGTATGTGTAGATTGAACATGCAAAGTTTAAGAACATTTGGAGCATGGGATCTTGAAATAAAATTTGTTAATTGGACGTGTGTAGAGTGTAGAAAAAGAGATTTTCAGATTCGTGCACGTGTTTTTGTCCAAATTAAAATTTAATTTACAACAATTTAAAATAAATAAAATCCTAATTTAACATGTGTGCATAAGGGGATTAAGAGGTCTATAATCTTATATTATGTTATGGCATAAAAATAATCAAAATTAAAATATATAACGAATAGCATATAAATGAAAGAGAGATGGGGCAACGTATGAACCTCGATTAATACATCATAATGGAGACATGAGCTCTTTAATTACAACCCCATAAAGCTTAATGAAAGAGGAGATATAATTATATAAAAAAATAAAAGAAGAAATGAACCAGTGGTAGAAGGATTGGAGGACTACCAGCGGTTAGTGGCGGTGCACCTTCTTCTTCCTCTCTTCCTCTTTTTTTTTTTCTCTCTCTCTCTCTTTCTCTCTTTCTCTCCCTCTCTTTCTCTCCCTCTTGTTGTGTCATGGGATGCTAGATTGCTGGATGATTGAATGATTTTTGGATTGATGCATTATAGCCCCCTTGAGGTCCTTTTATAGGCCAAGGGCTATCTCTTTGCTGCAGATTTTTGTAAGGCAAGTTGCCTTATTGAAGATGGCTGAAATTGGAAAGTGAATGCTGGTCTTTCTTGCAAAAAATCTGCTCCATTTGATATGGTAAGTGCAGTTGCTGATTTGATGAAGCTTGATAAGGTAAGTTGCTTAATCCTTGAACTCCGAAACTGGTAAGTTTTCTCTTAGTGGCTTACCAAATTAAACATCACTACTTCCCAAATCGAGCATTACAACTTGCCAAATCGAGCATCACTTTCCTTTTATATGGATAACGCCGACCTTCCTTTCTGGGTACTGACTTTCTTTCTTAAGCGTCAACTTTCTTTTCTTGAATGTCGACTTTTCTTTTTTGACGTCGACCTTCCTTTCTAATACCTAAAACTAAAAATGACAGGTTACCTTGCTTAACAGTACCGAAATTGGAAGGTGCTAGGTCGTTGCCTTTTTGGTTCATGTTACCTCCTCTTTTCAAAGAATTTGCCTCCTTCTCATCCGAGTTTTATATATGGAAGGTATGGTTTCAAACACTTTCTTGAAAATTATTTCTACGTTTAAAAACATCAAATTTAATGAAATCAAATATTATTTTTATAAAACACTTGGTTTCATTCCCAGTTTCTGTTTGCAAGGGTGGCCTACTTTCGCTCCATGAATCAGTCTTTAACCACCTTAACCATTTAATCCTTTTATATGTGTGTAGGGTATCAAATCACTTTAACCACTTCAACGAGTGTAGTATATCAAACCACTTTAATTAGTTTAACGGGTGTAGGATATTGAATCACTTTAGCGAGTATAGGGTATCGAACCACTTTAACCCTTGGGTATCAGGTCTCGGAATGAGACTATTCTTGATCGGGCGAATTTTTGAGGTCTGATTTAAATTTGATATAATTTTGAATTTCAAGTTCTTTTGGAATTTTATAAATTTATAAATTTGTAAACATTTTTGGATTTGATTCCCAATGTTCTATTTTTCATTTGTTTCTTTAAAAAGAATTGTTTGAAATCATCCTTTCTTTGAAGGTAATCATTTAAAAAGGCAGAATCCTGCCAATTTGGTCTTGAGGGCAAAATGGTCATTTTTATGTAATTTTGTCCAAATTTGACTTTTTTAGAGGGATGCAATATACCATCATTTCAAGGTTGTTACAAAATTTTGATGTGAAAGTGAGCTCGTTTAAGGTGTTTTTATTTTAAAAACTAATAAAAGGCCTAAAATTGCCAAAAAAAGCAAACTTTCTAAAAGATGAATTTTTGTTTTATTTTTAAAAAAGCATGTTGGGTGTCGCTCTTTGGCATTAATCCAAATTTATCTGGATAATGGCAAAGAAGAAAACACCCATTTGATTTTCTTCCCAAATTTGCCTTAAGAGTATGAAATTTTCCTTTATTCCATAACATCTATTTCCATAGATTTATTTTTGTGTTGGAGGAGATTTTAACCAAAGGGTACTTGACAAGCAAACACCTAGTCCTAGGATGATCATGCATGGATGACTATTTTATAAATGCATATGGAATATGAGGTGAATGAAGTAGATATATAGAGACCCATACCCGTGATTTGTGAGCTTGAGAAGGAGCTTATGAAGGTTGGCTGCCCCAAGCAAGATGGTTCCCATATTGTTTGCTTTGATGTTTAGGGTTTTCAAAATTTCTTTCCAAAAAGAGAACTCCTTTTGGTTTCTATAAAAAAGGACTTCCAATTTCTTATATTTTCTCTCACTCGGGTTTTAACACCCACTACTTAGCAGAGGTTTTATAGAAAATATTGAATAACATTTTAAAATTCAATTTATCACACAACAAAGTCTAATTTTTAAACAAAATGAAATCCAAATAAGTAGGTTTTATTCCTACTCTAGGATTTTAATGATAAACTTTTCTCCATTGGGATAAGTTGTGGAGATTTCGGAAAAAAGTTACCTACGATCCCTTCTGAAGCGTCCTATGATATAAGGCAAAAAAATTTTGATGAAAAATTACTCTTTTGAGCTTTGATTTTTTTTTTTCAAAGGAAACCTCTATATTGGAGGTTTTTGTTTCCTTTTTTTTTTCTTTTTCATTTTGGAAGACCTCTATATTGGAGGTTTGCTTTTCTTTCTTTTCTTTTGATTTTTGTTAATTTTCCTTTTTTTCGGGAGAAATGAAGTGGGAGATATAACTCATCCCTTTAGATACTCAATTCAGTTGTGAACATCCTATGTCCTAATAGTATCTATTATTTGAAAATATTTTGCTATTTTGAAGTAGGCCTCATTTTGTAAGCCAAAGGTTTTTGAAATGTACCAACTGATTTTGAAAACTCTACTTTTCATAAAGCATTAATTCCCTAATTCAGGATCACATAATTCATTTTGGTCATTCTTTCAAAAAATTCAAAGAAGATTCATTTTTAAAATCTTTTCAAAAGAATTTAAAGTAGACCCTATACATAATATTTTTTTTCAAGTATTAGACATTTATAGGGTATGCTAAACTTCTTCCCTCAACATCAATCAACTACTATATATTATTCGTGGTGCCCCTCTTACAACATAAGGACCATCCCACTTGGGCTGCTACCTTCCAAGATGATGTGGGCCTCTTATGGATGAATGATTTTAATTACATGAAAAATGTATTCTATATGATATGGTGGAGATACATGCTTTATGAAATGATGAATGTATTTAGTCTCCATGAAAAGTTTTTAGGGAATAACCTCTAAATACCCCTAGTTTGGAGGGAATGACAGGAGCATTCATATAATATGGACGACCCCTATTGTGGCATGTGATAAATGTTTTTCAATGTGATGCATGAATGACCTGTACATGCACGATCTTGCATGATATGATTCTAGCCTTTGATGCATTTTGGGTTAGATTAATCCCTAAGTTGACCGCTAGGAAATCTCCTCTTAGAAAATTTGAAGGTTTTTTTCCAAGTCAAAGATTTTATAGAATTTGAGAAGCTTGGAGGCTTGATCATCCTCATGGATGAGGAGATCTTCCTCCTTGCTTTTATCATTCTTAAGTGCTTTGATTTTTAGGGAAGTATGATGCATAATAAAAGGATTATGCACAAAAGACATTATGAGTTTGAGATTGTATATGGGTTTTGTCAAAAATCGATTTTTGATTTTTTACCCGATTTTGAAAACCAAAATTTTTAGGATTTTCAATATTTTCAATTTTTTTTGGATTTTTCTAAACAAATGCTAGAAGGAAAAACATAAACGTCTTTCTTTTTGAAAATTTCAGATTTTTCAAATGTTTTTGGCTTTTGAGAGTTTTCTAAATTTTTTTGATTTTTCCAAATATATACTTTTTTTGGATTTGTTTTTAATAAAAGGTGTCTTTCATCAAACCTACAAAGAAAACACTCTAAACAAGAGGTCTAAGTTATAGGTTTCGGTTTTAGGTGGTTCTAGGGCACCCTTGATCCAATTGGTCTTAGGTGGTCGCTCAGGGGGTATGGGTGGGCTGTATCCTAAGCCATATCGACTTAGGTTAGGTGGAGGTAGGATGAGTTCTAACTTACCTTGGTTTTTTGGCTCTTAAACCCTGGTGTGGTGTATACCCCATGTTTAGTAATATATTCCAAGGCTTTTTGAGTTTTGAAGAGTTTTCATAAAGCTGATGGCCTTGGAATAGTGTATCATCTATAGCATGGTTATACACCCAAATTTTTGGGGATGTACATAGGAGGTATATGGGTTTAGGAGTAGAGATGCTTGACTTTCCTAGGATATACACGACCCTAGGATTGGAAGACTTAGGTGATTTGGTTGCCCCTAGGAGATGGACGACCTTGGAAGGGTGCGACTTGGGTTCTCCTAAGAGGTAGATGATCTTGGTGCTGGGAAGATATGGTGCTGATGGCTTGGGTGAGTTGGACGTCTCCATGACCCTCTCTACTTCACTCAGTGGGTCACTTGATAGGCAATGAAAGTTTTGTATTCCCTTGAGATATGGGTTGTCTTCTCTAAAGATTACCACGACCATGGTTATCCCATGGTATTTTAAGGTACTTATAAAAGGTTGAAGGGATGACTCGGAGGGAATGTATCTAAGGCATTCCTAACAATAGGTTGTAATGGAGGTTTATCTCCAAAACATGAAACAACCCTACATGTGGTATTTGGCTGACTTCCATGGGTAACTCTATAGAGCCTAAGGGGTGGGATGAGTTGCCATCATATCCTATGATGACGATCGGACTCAGTTCTAGACTGAATATTGATACTCTTATTTGGGAGGCCACATGGAGAGGAAGAATATTTAGACCTCCTCTCCCATCAACCAAACACTTGTTAAGAGTGTAGTGATTAAAAGCCACTTCTATGTGCAAAGCTTGGTTGTGGGTTGTATTGAGTGTTTCTAATTCATCCTCAGTAAACACAATTGGGGCCTTTGCAAAAATAGGGGAGACCAAGATGGATAGGGATTCGAGAGTTATGGTAGTGCTGACCTTGGATTTTTCTAAAATTCCCTCTAAGACTTTTCTATGCTTAGGCGAGGTTTGTATCAACTCTAAGATAAACATGTTTATGGAAAGTTTCAAGAGATGTAATTCTAAATCATATGGGATTAACACAACACTTTTACCCTTGTCCATGCCATGAGATGAATTAGGAATGTATGCTTTCGGGGGCCGAGCAAAACGACCACCCCCTTGCTAACTTGTTTAGCTAAGTGTGGGGGTTGATAGATTTTTCCAGATCTACTCACCTCTCCTATACTTTTCCTAGGGCTTGATCCTACCTTTGTTCTAATTTGATATTTTGGAATACCTCGAATCTTTACAAAAGCTCTAACCGAGGGTGGGACTCTAAGCGCTCTTCGGATCACTACTTTCTTGCCTTTTTTTATTACGAAAGGAAGTGGTGTGTGACAAGTAGTGTGAACTGTATGTAATGTATGTTCAATCCCACAAACTTGATTTGGATGAAGACATACCTCTTCGTCCTTCCCGTTTATACTTGCATGGTTAAAGAAGGGCTCTCTAAAAATGGCTTGAGCCCTATTAAGTCCTCGATTTTATTTTTCAAGGAATAACAATTATCTATATCATGACCTTTGAGCTTATGATATTTACAAAAACTATTTAAAAACCTTCCTTGAGGAGGTGCCCCTTCATGAATTGTAGGTAGACTTATGAGACCTTGTGCTAACAAAATATCTAGGACTTCATGAGTGGTTATCCTAGTTCGATATATTGCCCTTTTCCAAATCTTTTTCGATTTTTTTGGTTTTCTCAAAAGATTTTTATCTAGAGGGGTTAGAGGGCCCAACTGAACTCGACTCTACTCGGATGTTGGATACTTTTTGAGTTTTTGCTCCCCCTTCTTGTGCATATGGTTCATATGCTCCGGTTTTTTCAAATTTGGTTTTAAGAAATTTTTTCCCTTTTCACGGATCTTTGTAAATTCCTTTTTTCAAATTTGCTTCGAAGAGGGAAGTCTTTTTTATTGGTTTTTAAAATGTCGAATTCTCATGAAAGGAGAGGAGAACTTTCAAATCAGTTTTAAAATTTTCAAGAATGAGCATCTCTCCACATTCTTCAGAAATATACTCTTTGACTTGACCCATGAGTGACCTCTACATGATGATGAATGCATGTACATCCTCGTTAAGTGCTTGTTTAGTGTCTCTCAAAGTATTAAGAGTGGGCGTAACTTCTACGTTGTGTGAAAATCTTTGCATAAAGCAATTTGTCAAGTCCTTGAAACTGACAAATTGACTTAAGTCGTAGGAAGCCAACCATTTTAATGCATTCCTCTTTAGAGAATGAGGGAATCAGTAAACCCACTTTGAAGAGTTCCTCTTTTTTTTATATGCTCTTCGAAAAAAGAGTTGGAGGTGGAATTGAGGGTTCCCATTTTCATCATACTGATGGAAGCTCAGTATTTCATCATCACTATCCATTTGATAATCGGATGGTAAAAAGTTAGATAGTGAGTACGACTTCTTTTCCTATGTTTGGCCCTTTAATAGTTGTTGTAGGGTCTTTCTATTCTTAACAGTGAAGGACTCGAGTTTTGGTTCCTCTTCGAACTTGGAGGTCACTTTAGACTTTCTTGAATGATAGGGCTATGAACCCTTGGCTGCTTGCCATGAGAGGAGCAGGATTCCACTATATTGGCCTCTTGGCTTAATGCGGTGATTTCCCACTTAAACATTAGGTTTTTTACTACCCTTTCTATGGAGGACCTCTTATCATCCCGGTTTTTCGAACTTCCTTTTGAAACTCTTTTTGAAAGCTAACTTGTAGAGCATGAGGCTCAACTTGACATCTCATAAGACCCCACTGAACTAGACATTATTTTCGTAAAAAAAATCAAGCTATATATAAAAACAAGATTTTAAGAATCACGATTTTGAAAAGTAAATTGTTTTAAAACTACACCGAATTCAAACAATTTTTTAAGACTCACGTCCCATCGGGCGTGCCAAATTTATAGATGTAAATTTTGATTTCAAAGTCTATGTGAAGATTCGAAATGAAATTCTCAAACTATGTCATGTGCGTGAGCATGTCAATTAGTTTACTCAAACTAATAAAGATGATTTTCGGACTTCGTGTAGCTATTGTAGGTAAGTGAATTTTTGTTGACGTAGGCCTTCTTGATCCGATGCTCAAGGCTTAGCCTTGACGCTTTGAAAATCGTTCGAGATCTAGTAAGTTTTTAAAACCAAAAATTCCAATTTCAACAATTTGACAAAATCGCGATTTTAACTTCTTAACTTAAAAAGCATCTCAAGTTCTTGAAAAACATAAACTTGTTTTGTTTTCAGCAACTCGCCTCTGATTTTTTTTAGAATAGTTCTGAATTTCCAAAAATTCTAAAAATTTTATAAAAAATATATTTTGATGCAAAGATTCAGAAAATATTTTTATTTTTATTTTATGTACTGCTGATTTACTAAATTAAATCTAAAAATATATCCCACTCAGACATTTGGGAGAGACGTGCGCGAGAAAATCAAAGGTTTAGAAAAACTATTGTATTTTATGCTCAGACCTCCAATTTTTATGAAATTAGTCTTGTTGGAAAGTTCAGATTTCCAATAACACCATTTTCATTCAAATTGGTTCACTATGTACAAAGATATTAGATAATAACCCGACCTCTATCACATGAACTTTTGGTTTTTCAGAATCTGTTCTGATTTTAATAAAACTTCTCTAATTTTATTTGTGATACTTAATAAGCCCAAAATTCTTGAAAATTTTATTGAAAGTGTATTCATATGTGTATATTATACATGTAAAGTTTAAGAATATTCGGAGAAGGAGATCTTGAAATAAAATTTGTTAATCAGACATATGTAGAGTGCAAAAAAACAAGTTTTCAAATTTTTAGATTCTTGCATGTATTTTCGTCCAAATTAAAATTTAACTTACAGCAATTTAAAATAAATAAAATCTTAATTACCACGTGAGCATAAAGGGATTAAGAGGTCTATAATCTTATACTATGTTATGGAGTAGAAAGAATTGAAATTAAAATATATAACAAATAGTATATGAATGAAAGAGAGACGGGACAACGTATGAACCTCGATTAATACATCATAATGGAGACATGAGCTCTTTAATTACAACTCCATAAAGCTTAATGAAAGAGGAGATATAATTATGTAAAAAAAAAGGAAGAAATGGACCTGTGCTGAAAGGATTGGAGGACTACTAGCGGTTAGTGACAGCGCACCTTCTTCTTCGTCTCTTCCTCTTTCTCTCTTTCTCTCTTTCTCTTCCTCTCTTTCTCTCCTTCTTGCTGGGTAGTGAGATGCTGGATGGCTGGATGATTGAATGATTTTTGGATTGGTGCATTATAGACCCCTTGAGGCCCCTTTCATAAGCCAAGGGCTGCCTTTTTGTTGGAGATTTTTGTAAGGCAAGTTGCCTTAATTACGATGACTGAAATTGGGAAGTGAATGTTGGTACTTCTTGTAAAAAATCTGCTTTATTTGATATGGTAAGTGGGTGCTAACCCTTTTTGCAAAAAATATGCTCCATTTGACAAGGTAAGTGGAGTTGCTCATTTGATGAAGCTTGATAAGGTAAGTTGCTTAATCCTTTGATACTGAACTCTGAAACTGGTAAGTTTCCTCTTAGTGGCTTACCAAATTAAACATCACTACTTCCCAAATCAAGCATCACTTTCCTTTTACATGGATGACACTGATCTTCCATTATGGGTGCCGACTTTCTTTCTTGAGTGACGACTTTCCTTTTTTGACGTTGACCTTCCTTTCTAATACCTAAAACTAAAAATGACAAGTTACTTTACCCAACAGTATCGAAATTGGTAGGTGCTCGGTCGTTGTCTTTTTGGTTCATGCCACCTCCTCTTTTTGAGGAATTTGCCTCCTTCTCGTCTGAGTTTTATATATGGTAGGTATGGTTTCAAACACTTTCTTTAAAATTATTTCTATATTTGAAAACATCAAATTTAATGAAATCAAATATTATTTTTACAAAGCACTGGGTTTCATTCCTAGTTTCTGTTTGCAAGGGTGACCTACTTTCTCTATGTGAGTCAATCTTTAACCACCTTGACCATTTAACCCTTTTATATGAGTGTAGGGTATCAAACCACTTTAACGGGTATAGGATATCGAACCACTTTAACTGGTGGAGGATATTAAACCACTTTAACCACTCTAACAAGTGTAGGGTAACAAACCACTTTAGCCCTTGGGTATCAGGTCTCAGAATGAGACTAGTCTTGACCGAGCGAATTTTTGATGTCTTATTTAAATTTGATATAATTTTGAATTTCAAGGTTTTTTAGAATTTTGTAAATTTATAAATTTTCAAACATTTTTGGGTTTGATTCTCAATGTTCTCTTTTTCATTTGTTTCTTTAAAAAGAATTGTTTGAAATCATCCTTTCGAGGTTGTTACAATTTGGTCTTGAGGGTAAAATAGTCACTTTTGTGTAATTTTGTCCAAATTTGATTTTTTTTAGAGGGATGTAATATACCATCATTTCAAGGTTGTTACAAAATTTTGATACAAAAATGAGCTCGTTTATGGTGTTTTTATTTGAAAAATCCTTAAAAGGCCCAAAGTTGCCAAAAAAAAACAAACTTTCTAAAAGATGGTTTTCTTTATTTAAAAAAACATTTTGGGTGTTTACAGTAACAAAGGTCAAGGCCTCAATTAATAAAATGACAATTCTTACTTTCTTGTTTTCTCTTACTTTTCCTAAGAGTATCAGTGACATACCGTTCTCGATACATTCTTGAGCATCGTCGACTAACACTGCTATAGCGTTCCTTTTCTTTGCATCTCATCGCCTTCACCATACAGGACACCAACTCAGACCCCCTTTCCTTTTAACTATCATCTACTTTCGCCTTTAGTGTCTTCAACTAAACCGGATCCTAGACCACGATATCTCTCCTTTAATTAAAATAGTTTTGCACCAATTCATATCCGAGTCAAACTGGTTAGCTTCGAGCAACCCGACCTGGTACCTAAGCATTGACCCAAATTTAATCGCAGGTTTAGTTGGAACCAAACCATGTCCACTTGCAAGCACAAATCCAGACTCTATTCTTACCCAAGGCTTATAAACCTAAGACCTAAGCATGCAGATTACACACGAAAGCCTAGTCAAGCTATATTCTTTCTAAGACCTAGACCCAATATTCCAAATACCGTTTGTTGACTCTAAAAAATATAGAAGGATACATGACAAAAGTTCAGGAACCTCAAGGAGAGAAGGACACTTGACATGAGTCTTAAGAGACCTAACTAATAACTCAGGCTCATCTGCTTACGGATCTTGAAGTACATAGGGCTTGTGAGGGTAGTTATCATGTTATGACTAATACATCAACTAAAATCTAGGTAATGACAAGGAAAAGAAGAGTTACTAGAAATCAAGCCCAACAAAGACTGACTTGCTCTGAGTTGTTTCAATGAAAGTATAAATAATGAGTGTAACAAAGATCAAGGCATCAATTAATACAATCATAATTTTTACTTCTTATTTTCTCTTACTTTCCCTAGGAGTACCAGTGACATAACATTCTTGAGCACGACATCAAGTGCTCTCCTCCTTCATGTGACCCCCAAGTCAACAAGAATACTCTTAGTCAGAGTACTCTGGGGTCCCATACCATCGCCTGAAGCCGCATACTTCTTTATGAGATTGTACAGTTTTTGTAGACTCGAGCTGGTCTGGTGTATCTGATGGCATCCTCCAATGCAAATGTTCATCATCATCCTTCAGCCTTACTCACTTATAGCTCACGAATACGAGACTCAAACGATTGTCTTCTCATAGTCGGCATAATATCAGAGGTAGAGCATAGCGTTTGTACTAAACATCTAATCAAACAATCACAACTTTGAAATGTTTGAAATCACCGGTTGTTGATTGGTTGCAAGGGTAGTTTGGCAAGCTATGAGGGGCATTATTTCGTTAAATGGCATAATTCACTATGATCACGGATCAACTAGCTACAAGGGGCATTCTTCCATGGTGATATCAATCGCACCGAATTTCATGGTTGCATAGACGAGAGTGGGTTTCCCCCCACTAGTGGAGACTATGGAGTCACCTTTGGTTTTACTACAATAATCAATGTACTAAGCTGAGATACCACACTACAGGTACCCAACATCGACTAGTATGAGGTCTCACTCACTAAAGGTATTTCTAGTCCTGGGAGACAGAGCCAAACTAGATTCGGTGCTAAACCATTATCAACAATGCCATTGAGGTACAAGTGCATGATGGCATATATCACCGGGAATACTAACCATTCCCCATTATAAAGTTGTATGATTAAGCCATGCATCAAGTCATTGAAAGTTGATCAATGGTTGGAGAATTCTAGGTTGAAATTATCGCTTTGATTTCACCACTAAATGCCCCTAGATAACTTGCTAGCTAACAAAGAGAAAGTTTCTCGAGCATATAATAAACGTATTTGACCAAAATAGTTCCAGGAAGGAGATCTCGTATGGAGAACCATCTTGCCGGCAGTCGTGAAAGATCTACCATTAAGAAAATGGACTCCCAATTGGGATGGATCCTGTATCATATCAAAAGAAGTCTACAAATGGATCAACACTACTTGGTCAACTCAAAAATATTCTTTTATACTTTATTATACTGATAATTCAAATGCTGCATAAAATGTTTGTTATTTGCTCAAATATGTTTCTAAGGAATACCATTTATCTTATAAGATAATTCTCATTTCACTTGAAAATGTTACTTTATGTACATGTCCTATTCCTTGATTTTGAAAGAATGAGCCCACCTATTTTAGGTAAATTGTGTCATGTCTATTGTTCTTGTGATGCATTTAATTTGTGCATAGAAGGTAGTCCGAAAATTTTCATATATCAAGTATAGTTGATTGATAGCCTTTTATGGGGTCATGCTACCAATAGGAATGCACAAATTGGTTTTTGTAAGAGAAAATGTAGAAGACTAAAAAATCTTTTTCAAGGACATTAGACATTGTTGGAATTCAACATATCAAGTATTGTTTGTAACCATGTCATACAAAGACTCATTAATTGATTTTATACATCTTCATTTTACACAATCAAATATGACAATTGGGATGCTTATGATAACCTTTTATACAATTTGTTTGTTTTAACGATGCTATGGATATATTAATTGATACTTATTGTCCTACCTTTCATTTATTGGTTTACCAAGCTATGAAAATGAAGTCTAATTTAGCATTTTTTGTGATGATATTTACTTCTCTAAGTGTGTCAAAGATATGACAGATTAATAGCTTTCTTATTATATAGATCTTCTTTTTGTTAGTTTAGTTATTGCTGTATTAGATCGTAAATCAATATTATATGGATTAGAAGAGAATGCTTAATATATTGCTCTTACTTGGAAGAAATATTGAACGTATGTTATATTGCTCTTACATTAGATAGAGTGAAGGATCTTAACAACAAAACTAATGATGTATAATCTGGCATTGATGAATTCTTTAAAGATTATAGTTCTACAAATAGTCATCTTGTTCGATAAGTAGTAACTTAAATTAGGACAATCATTCATCCTCCTCTTTAGTGAATCAAGGTCAACCTCATAATTTATTTTATTTTTTGTCATATGTCTAACTATGTATAAGCGTATGTGTATTACGTTATATGTATGACTACATAAATGTGTCATACTATTTGTGTTACGTCTGCATTTAAATTTTAAAGTTACTATGTATGGTCAAAGGAAAGAAAATGATGTACTTTTGCTAGAGTCAAGTTTATAAAACCTACTTCTCCATCTCTTTCCAAGTCCGCGGTCTAATAGAAGCATGAAAACACCACTAACTAGGAACTAAGGTTCTTATGTAGTCATTATGTAATTACATCTGGTTTCCGAGAAACCTTTGGGCCATGATTCTCTAATACAGAGTAAAAGGAGATGCCATTTTTGCTGCATGGATTCACTTTCCATAAAGGTAAGTTCCTTGTTTTGGAGGCATGTGATGGGTGTGCCCATGGTAAAAGCCTTTTCTCCTTGGAGAAATCTAAGAGATTTTATGCATTCAAGTTTGAAAAGTACTATCCTTTCCAAAAGTCAATACCCTAATCTTAGTTTATGAGCTCATCCAATTATGACAACCAACTCTAAGATATTTCCCATGGTGATAGCAAATGCATTAAAAAAAAGGAACATTATATAAATATCCTAAAGTGTCCACGTTTGCCAATTTAGTCATTGTGTTTTTACTTATTTTTGAGTCAACTTTTAGCATGCCATATGATCGAGCTCTATGAAAAAGAATCCATATAGCTGATATGGAAAAGACTTAGTTGTTATTGTTGTTGTATTAAAGATAATGTATAATAATGAGTAATACTAAAAATATTTAATTAATAATTAATATTTTAATTTAATATTAATTAATGTTTAAGTAAAATTGTTAAATATAAGCTAATATAGTGGTTAATGTGGAAGGTGATATGACACGTGATGTTCATAGTGTAGGTGACTTAACAACTACACCAATGAATAAAAGTGTGGGATTGTTGTGGTAGGTGACATAACAAATGGTAGGTCATTGTAGGCTGACATAGTGAAAGGTAACTGTGCTAGGCATTTGTCACTAATTTCATTAATGATGAAAACCATAGCGTAATGAACTTTTTCAACCATAGGGACCAAAAATGAAAGATGTCCAAATAGCAGTATACTTTTATGAAGTTTTCCCCTAAAAAACTTTATTAATTCTAACCAATCTTCGTCATCTTTTTGAAAAGTTTTTTCCCATAAATTACCGAGTTTCATGACAAAATCAACTCGGATCTCTACTTGGCCCCATCTCCATCTCATTATGCACATTAATCAACTCAACTACCGTGATGTGTTTCAGCATACATAGGTCCCAAAGGTATACTTTCTTCATTTAAATAATACTTGACATACGAATCGTGAGCCCTCCAGAAGAACATATCCAAGCTAAATGACTCGAATCTGAACTGGCAATGTGAATTAGGTCTCGTTCAAATGGTTACAGATTCAAGTCGAGGTTTTGCTTTCATATCTGGGATATGACTGGGCATGGTCGAAACCCACATCCGCTAATTCAAGACATATTCAAAACTGGGAGGGACAGAGGCTTATCCCTTATATAGTAACCAATTTGGTTTGAAAATGTGACATTCTGCTAAGGGATAATCTTAGAGCCTCTATGAATTAAATTGCAAATTAGAGGGTCGAAGAGCATATGCATAAACTCCTTCACTATACCAGCAAAGAGCATACGGTTTCAGCGTGGGAACCCAGGGGTTAGACGGTGTTTTTCTCTTCAGAACAGTTGTAATTGGGTTTTATCTGGGTTGGTGAGGATTGAGTTTTTCTTGCAAAAGTGTGTTTCCTCAGATTCAACGAAGACAGTTTTCTTTCATCACTTGGTGCATGTTTTTCTTGCGCTTGTAATTGATCTTGTGGATGGAGGTCGACCGCGTCGGATCTTGACATCGCAGATACGCCAAAAGATCCGCGACGTGATACGAGGCCTGTAGAATCCGCCGCAGTTGGCGGGACGGTCACGGTATCACATTTTTCCGCCCTCGCATAAGGTCGGTCATATTGATGGAACCCTCTTGATTAAATGTAGCCTATTGTGTGGTCCTCTACAGTGTGAACTTGCGTTCTTGCGAACAGTTGAAAGAAATATATCGATTATTCTCAAAATGGTTGTCACAAAACATTCCAATGAAATTAGCTAAATTCGAGTTCCTTCAATATACAGAAAAGAAGGACATGCAGTACTCAGAAATACAAACATTCGATTTATGGACTTGTCGTCTTTGTACCGATTGGAATCCATTGATTCAAGCCAACATGATTTGATTCTGGCAACAGTGACCTAGTCTGTCAAACTTCTCCTTAGACATTACCAGTTTCTTTTCCAAATCAAACCCTGAACGTTGAACAACTTAGTTTGTTTGTTCTGTTTCTTTCGGAAAAGAAAAGAAAAAGCTCAACATCCACTGTTATTCTAATTTCATTTTGTGTAAGGTTTAGTTTCTTGGGTTCCGCATTCTCATAAAAACAGGGGAGAGACGTTAATAATCTGATCACTTTTACCTCCTTTGATTTGGATACTTTACGTCAATTAAACAAAGAAAGTCATTAACATTCATGGCAAAGCGGTAATTGCTGTCACCTAAGTAATTAAGTCATATTTGGCTTTGTCCACGTATCTTGACCTCTCTGGTTTGCAATAAAGAGGTGCGCAACGGCCAGTATTGACTGCAGCAGAAAAAGTTAGCACCTCTCTCTCTCTCTCTCTCTCCCCCTCCCCTCTAGCATCCGATAATGATTGCGAATATGACCATGGAGTTTGATAGAACTTACAGGCAGCCATGAATAGAATGTGCAAGTGGTCATGATTCCTGATTATACTATATTGCGTCTTTAAAGCGGCATCTTATTGGTTGTCTATCACAAGTTTTGATTTGGAAAATCGAGAATCGCCATGGGGGAAGCTGCGGAGAACCTCGTCAAAGATGATGAGAAGATCGAACAAAATAAGCTGGGGTTGCTGAGAACTATCGTCAATAAACAAGATTCTGAAGCCAAGGTACCTTCTTCTTCTTGACTTGGTTCCTGAGTAGAACATTGGAACTTTCTGAAGGTATGGGGATTTAATGGTAGGAAGCTATAGAGAGTTGTGTATGATGATCAGGATACATGGTTCTAGCTGCACTCAATTGCTCTTTTTCCCTCGTTATTGATGCAAGACTTTTTTTGGGTCTTCATATGCTTATTAAAGCCGGCAGTCTGTCCTGAAAAGGAGAAGGGCTTTCTCAGGAAGCGTTTATTTAGATCTCATTATATTTGTTATATTTATGAATGATTAGTAGGTAAATTTCTCATTCTTTTCCAATTTCGGAAACTATTGTTCCGTCCAGGGTTGTAAGTTATCGGCTATTCGTTTTTCCTTGGAATTCACTTTCTTCTCGGCCTCTTGTGAGTGATAGCTTCACAACTATGTGATCATCCTCATGGAGGAAACTGAACACGGTGGGCAATATCATGTCCTATGATCTTACGTAGGATCTAAGCTCGTCCAACTGCCAAATATGAATGGTTTTAGAATGCATCCTAAACTGCTCCCATTGTCAAATACGAAATATAATAAGATATTCCCACAGACCAAAGCCTAATCTTTCATGAAATTCATCATGAACCACTACGTAAAAGGTGGACGAATTTAATTAATTGGAGGAAAATGAATAGGTCTCTTCGCATTTCCAAAATAAATGACTACACCAACTTATCCGAATAGTAGCTCTTTTTTTTCCGAGATAAATGTAAATCCAAAAAAAATTAAAGGCATAAAATATTTAAATATAAAGTATACCTGGAAAACAAGAATCAGACAGCAGAGTATCCTTTTGCTACCTGTTCGATTTGATGCATTGCAATCCAAATTCAGCTGATTCTTTGAAACTTAATTAGCGATCCAGATTCATAACCGGAACTGGACAAGGTTCACTAGAGCCATAGAAAAGCACTGTACTCTTTCGAGCCATGGATATGCCGTCGCTAAAAGTAGATCTCTCAGCTAATTCCACCTAATCTTAGATTTCCACTGCGACGAAGGAAAGATGAATCTCAGGGTCAATCCTGCAATTTCTGCAGCAATTTTTGGAGTTTATGCCAGTCAACCAGCTGGCTTCTACGGAGATCGGGAATGAGAGAGGTAGGAAGTTTCAGTCTTAGTTAGCTTCTACGCTCAGCATAGAAAAAAACGAAGATGCACGTCTATTTTTCTTTATTTCTTTTCGCTACTCAGCCCAACTGTGTGATGCATTCATTATATTATTTCCAGGTCTCCATGTCTCACGCGCTCTCGGTAAAAGGGCCCGAAGCAAACGCGTCCTTGGAATTTCCTTTTATCATCTATTCAGGAAGCGCCATTTGAATACCGTGGGTTGCTGTGAGGTTGTGGGCCGTAGATATCAATTGAAACGCCTTCATGGGCTTAATCTTTAGACCAAACTCACATTTGTTGACATATCACATTTGGCCACATAACGAGCCATCCTCTAACTAGTACAAACTTGGATTGAAACTTTATTCTGCTGTTCTAATAAAACTTATTATGTTTAAGCTTAGCATGTCTATTGAATTCCCTATGGAATTATTAAAAGATAGTTTCTCAAAGCCATTCAACTGCTTCCAATAGATGTGAAACTAGTTTCTTTTATTTTATGGAAGTGATTTTTAATATTCTACGTTCGCTAATATAAACTAAACAATTAATTAGCCTTGACAATTTATTTCGTGATTTGATCAGGAATTTGATGATCTGATGCTTAGAAGATTCCTACGAGCTCGCGATCTGAATGTGGAAAAGGCGGAGACCATGTTCCTCAAATTCTTAAAATGGCGTCGAGCTTTCATGCCAAAGGGATGTGTTTCCAAGTCTGATATTCCTAATGAGATCAGAAAGGAGAAGCTGTTTGTGCAAGGTTTCGACAAGCAAGGGAGACCTCTTGCAATAGTCATGATTGGAAGGCACACTTCCAGTGACAGAAACCTTGAGGAAGTAAAACGTATATCTTCATTCCTTTCCCTAATATGACTGGCCCATAAATTTTGCAAACATTTAGATAGATTTTTTATTCGATCCTTTAAAATTGGACTCCCATGCCCAGGAATCAAATCAAATTTCAAAAGCTTAGCGCATTTTTTGGCAGTTTTCGGGTGATTCACATGGAAAAGGGATCTTTTCTCATGTGAATGGCTTCAAGTTCAACAAGGCAGGAAAGCTTGCATGCATGTTCTTAACTACTTAAATATATCCCTATTGCTTACTTCAAGGAGAGAAAAAAGGGCAATCGAAATCGTAAAGTCTGAAAGACCTGTTTGGACATTCATTCGTTTTATCTTCTCCTCTTTGTGAGATCTAAAGAAGGATTTCAATCATTCAAGCCCAGCATGACATTGCACAATTTACTTAGGTTTACTAGGCACTAAAGGTTCCCTTGAATGCACATGAAAAGACTTCAAGGGACATTTGTTGTCCATCACACGAAAAAGCCTCATCTATTACTTATTTGTTTAGCAATTTTTTTTGTATTGATTCAAGCTGGCCTTCATGTTGCTGTTGTACAATACAACTACACTGCAAGTTAAAATTATATGCATTTGCACTGGCCTTACTATATAGTGTTGCAGTTATTACAACTACACAAAAGCCATCAAAATGTCTAAAGGTTTCGGTTTCTTTTGGTTCTCACCGTGCAGGGTTGGCCGTTTTCGGTATGGAGATGTTGTGTTCTAGGTAAGATGTCCTCACCAGATAATAAATTACTCCTGATCCAGTATCTGAACCACTAAAGGTGATACTTTTGTATACCCTGCCGGGAAACAACTTTTCTTTCATAATCTAAATTTAAGAATCAGGTTCGGGTTGGGTCGGGTCATAAGACCTGTTTTAGGTGTTGATCCTGGTGATAAAGATGCGACAAGCCTCACTAGTCCTCTTTATGGCGCATTTAAAACGTAGGCTTAGAAGCTCTTCCCACACGCCCATCGAGCTTCAATATTTGTTTTGAAGTACTTGTAGACGTGTCCTTGCGAAAATTGAATAATTAATCATGGGGTCTCTTTCACCTTTGGAGAGTTCGGTGGGTTGTATTACTTGCCACTTTATTGGCCAACCAAATGACTTACCGTCGTCCTTCTGAGCTGCAGAATACCAAGTGGACAAGAAAAATTCGCACTTATTGGTGATTTAGAGTGCTGGGGCTATTCAAGCTGTGACATTCGGGCCTATCTTGCTGTTTTAGAATTACTGCAGGTCTCTCTCTCTCTCTCTCTCTCTCTCTCTCTCTCTCTCTCTCTCTGTGTATATATATGTACAAAGAGAGTGATTGGATCCTGGCCATATTGACATTGTTTATTTATGTGCGATCATTATTCTTTTAAGACATGAATACAATATCATATTCATTTATCCTTTTTCAAAAAATACTTAAATTTCTTAAAGTTACACTCGTACCACCCAAAAACAATAAGTGAATATGAATGAAAATATCACACGTAAGTCATTCATACTAGACCATTGTTTTTTAAGGACATGAATGTAATATCATATTCATTCATCCTTTCTCAAGAAACACTTACATTTTTTAAGTTACACTCATGGACATACATGTCACGTGAGCAAGATCTAGTTTAGTTATATATATATATATATATATATATGTTATATATGTCAGCCGCTAACATGATTGAATAAAAATTACAGGATTACTACCCGGAAAGGTTAGGAAAAGTGTACCTGATTCACGTCCCTTACCTCTTCTGGACGGTTTGGAAGATTGTCTATCCATTTATCGACGACAACACGAAGAAGAAGGTGAGCTTCATGCTTGGATTTTAATGTCGTTCAATCGAATGGGTGGAAGTGACCCACTACTCTTAAGTGTGGGCGTACGTACCATGGCCATTACTTTATTGCCTTTCTTATTAAGCAACATAGGCCAATATACGGGTGCGACCATAGTCGCAAATCAAAATGCCAATGGAAAGAGAAACATGCAACAGAGCTGCCCTTGACTGACTGAAAGGATTAAAACCTTTTACTAAAACCAGAGATTTTCTGTATTTTGGCAAGATGGGCTTGGTCTAATCACCAGACTCTCGATTTGTCTAGTGTCAACTCCTTATTTCACCACATCGGAGGTAGGTCAAACCCTATTCGACCACACGCATGGGTTCATCATGCTTAAGACACGGAGATCCACCTTTAGATCGTCAAAATTCAGCCATTTTGGTACCCTTTTTAACGAAAAGAATGAACGACTGAAAGCATTAAAATTTAAGATTTCTATCTGATAAATGATGTACAAAAATTTGCTCAAGACAACTAGAAACGCGTAGGGTCTTGTCAGGTCCTCCTCCGGATCATGTAATTACAGTGTCCAGGAACAGAATTGAAGGTTTAATTCATCCTTCCAAGATCTACCACAACCATATCTAATGATGTGCTCATGTTTTCTCTTTATGAAAACAATTACTTTGTAACTTGAATATTTTGAATCCATGTAAGCATTCCAAACTGAAATGTACTTGCAGCTCTTAGCATTTGCATGACAGGTTAACATAACTCTATCCATACCTGGTAACTTCTGTTAGATAGACAATTTTATGAACTTAATTTCGTGTTTTCAGAAACTAAAAGAATGTTGGCTTCATGCTACAAGAGGTCGTTCTAGCTAGCCTTCAAATTTTAGTTTTCTGATCAGATAGGATTAGCTAAACTAAAAGAATTGAGATGCATTCTGCTGGACCGCAAGGATCTGACGTAGGATGAAAATCAATCCAAAGCTTTTAGTTCATGTTCTAACATTGCTTTCTCCTCGGCAGATAACTTTTGTAGAGAACAAGAATTTGAAGGAGACCCTTTTGGAAGACATAGATGAGTGCCAACTCCCCGATATCTATGGAGGCAAACTGCCACTCAAGTCCCTTTACGAGGATGACTTGACCCAGTGATCTGTGTGTGTGTGTGTGCAAGGTAGTAGAATATTGTACGGATCAATTGTTGACGCTCCTGTGCTTCGTTTTACAAGCTTACTCTGTGTGTGTACGCAAGGCAGTAGAATGCTGTACGGATTAATTGTTGAAGCTCCTGTACTTCGTTATAGAAGCTTGTTGTTCCTTTCATATTATAAGTCTGCAATCTTAACCGATGTTTTAGGATCCTTTTTCCTAAAGTTTCCTTAGTTCTCCGACACTACATCAAATATACAGTTTCAATGACGTACGAAAGTGTGACGGCAAAAGGTTTTGATGCCGCACATGAGCATCACAAAGGCCACCAAAAGAAGCAACCATCAGTAATTAAAATGTGTAAAAGAAATGTTTTCTGAAGCCCTCCAAGGGCCACAGGTCATTATGTTTTCATGACGTCCTATTGAGCATAAGAAGAACAGATCTTCATATAAACATCTTCGTTGGTTTCCTAAAAATAATTGCAGATCAATGCCAATCAGTTTCTGCAACGATTCTTATACCTTGATATCAAAATTTACATATTCAACTAAATCTTGAGATGTATTTTCAGATTAGCTAATACTATGAACCAGTACTTTTAGCTCAGACAGGAGCATATAGAGGATTGCACAAGACATGCCATGATACAGTCCTAATTCAAACAAAACAGTAATTGCACAGCCCCAAAATGCATCTTTCCAAGACATCAAATGACTAAGTAGGAACAAAAGTAGCGTTGTGCATGATGCTTTCGGGGATCTATCATAATAGGATGCCTTCTAACTGATCCAAGCAAAGTGGCCGTCTTTCATTTGGCGTTACAAAACACAAGACATTCAACCAACAAAAGGACCCAAGTTCCAGGGGGAAGGAATAACATATCTTATGCAAGTATGGAATCAAGTTCTTTAGAATATTGAATATAATTCTGATAGGCTTCTACCGTGTTTCTTTTGTAAATGAAATCAACAGTTTCCTTCTTCTTTCCTTCAGACATTGATCATATTCGGCCATTGATTCCAAGATGGGAATATGTTATTGCAGAAAGGTAACCTACCTTAAGATAATGCAATAGAAAGATATCCTACCTTAAGATGATGCAATTTCTTCCTATAGATAGATTGAACTCTTGCTATCCAAATCAACTGAAACAGTACAAGGCTTTAGTAAATCAAGATTTTGCATCTTTAGTCACTCATTATCAAAATATGCATACTATAGCTGAATACACGGAAGACATTACAAAACATCAAATTGTACCTCTTCCATTTGCAATAACTAGGACTTGATACATCTCATAAAGATGCCTTCAAATTACTTTCTAGTAATCAAATTCCTATATCAGTTGGCTATCAACACGTTTGATGGCAATAAGAATTAATGTTAGGTATGGAATTGTGGAGAGCCGAACTATCGCTGCCTAAATGAAATATCTGCAGATCATAATAGAGTTCAGACATGAGATCACTAAGCAAAATGAACATTATCATGATAACGAATCTACTTACAACCTCATAGAGAATACATTTAGTATCAAAATCCCCTTAAGGACTGACTGCAGCTAGCATCATTAACAACAACTCAAGAACAAAATCAGTGTCAGATGAGCTAGTCACAAATGTATTACTACAAGTTGTGAAACTCTAAACCAATAAATACTTCCCAGTTAACAGTTAATAATCATAGGACTAATGATTCAGAAATGGTCAAGACAGATATGGTTACCTCAAACAGCTGTTGGAGTCGTTGCACATAGTGTAATATCTCATCAACCGTCAATGCTGAATGTGTGTAGGAAGATCGTGGAATGGCAAAGATACTAAAGAATCTTTATTGAGTGAAACATCACGTATCATAAGAGTAGTGGTGTACAAGAATAACAACAATATACAAAACAGCACAAGACGATCTACTAAATATAATAGAATTGGCATATCAAGGAGAAGCTGGATGTGCATTTATCTTACTTATATATGTTGCACTTAGATTACAAGCTTTACTAATCTCAAGAACCTTGATGAACTCTTCGTTGACCTCGGTCTCAGATCTGGTTTTGTATTTCCGACTGTCACAATTGAAATTATAAGATCATTATGTTTAAGATATGCACAAGGATGAGAACAACAAAATAGTGAAGCACGCCTACACAAATACACACTATTTTTATAGATATGCTGGCCATGCAAAATATCGCGACGTAAAACCTGCCGACTTTATAGGTGATTTTTTATTGAATTAGACGAGTGTCGATCATTCCAAGAGATTGAATCATTATAAATGAATTGAAAAGGTAATCTACAAAAAGATCAAATACAGATCTAACATTTAAGAAATACAATACCATCAAACGAAATCCGATTTGATGCAGGGTAAACACCGTAGCCAGATAGAATAAGAGAAACAAAAGGACAAGCAAAGAGCAAGAAAATCGAAGGAAGCACCATGAAGAACCAGATAAAAAAGAGAAATCCATTGATAGGCTTACTATCGTTCAATTCATTGTCATCATCAATCTCATTACCCATAAGACAATTCTAGATCTCAAGGCTCAAATTAGTGGAAGAAATCTTTGAAATCTAACGCAGGAACAGATCCCTCGTAGTGAAATCAATCATCCCTTGCAGATCGACTGGAAACCCTAGTAGTCGTGTGCACAACAGGGTGAACCCCAAAACGGGATCGAGCAGTCAATCACAATATATGGGCGCTGTTTTGAAGCTTTCAATTGGATCAGGTTAAAGGAGTACCCGATTTACTAAATTGTTTTAGTGACGTTCATGTCCTGCTAGGAGGGAAATTTTGTTCCACAACCTTTTCATTCTTCTGGCGGTGAAGGCTTCAGCCATTGAAGACATTCTTACATGTGCAGCATCATGCGTGACAAAAGTGCAAGCAGTTGGTGGCATGCCCGCCTCTTGGTGCCATAGAATTGGGTCACAAATTCCATGACCAGCTGCTCACTCCAGAATAAGAAGTCTGGCAATTAATATGGACTAATATACCGTTCCTTTTAGCACTTGGTTGACGATGTTGTACAAGAAATGGTGGTGGGGATAGCAGAATGTCTATGGAATTATTTGGCACTATGAAAGAAGTACAATATTGAAAAAGAGCTGAAATTTATGATGACGAGCGCCGATGTTCAGCATGTTGTCAAATGCAGACAAGTCGAAACTACCAAATTTCCGACTGCCAAAATAACTGAATTTTCAATTGTCAATAACAATTCAAAAAGTAAACTTTGTCAACTGTTGGAACAGTTAAAATTTAGGAAAAACAGTCCAAAGAACACTGTCGAAATATCTTATTATGCTATTGTGAAGCGTTTGAGAAAGGTCTTTCTTAGATAGTCGAGAAAGAAAATTTATATAGATCGTGATCAACTGTTCACCCTGATAAGAAATCTTACATCAATCTTCGAGGCTCAGTTGCTGAGAGTAAAAAAAGAAATATTTTCGACTGGTATATACAGTTGAAATAAGCTCTTGTAAATCCTTTAACACTTTTGGCGTTTTATTAATTGTAGAGTTAAGAACTGCCCACTAGCAGCATATCTATTAGCGAATGAAAATGTTGACAACATAATTGTAAACGAAATTAAACATTAGTAGAGTTGAAGTTCCACAACAAAGTGTGCTACGCATCGAATGTTCTCCCAAAAGAGATCCTAAAAGACTTTTAAAATTACCCATTCATAGAACGTCATTTGCTCCTAACATATTCTTCAGTCCATGTTTACCTATACATAAACAAAATATTTATGTAGTTTTTACGTAACCAATAAAACGTCCATTAAAAAAAAATAATGAAAAATTACATAAACTATGGCATTCCATGGTTTCTGAATCTTGACCCACTCCGCTCTCCTGTTCTTTGAAGCTGAAACAGTAAGCAATTCCTTTTATTCTTATGTACATGTAACAGATACATTGAGAGCTAGGGGAGCGAATAAGAGATACCCCTAGCCGTAAACGATGGATACTAGGCACTGCGTGCGTATCGAGCCGTGCAATGTTACAGCCTAACGCATTAAGTATCCCGCTGAGGAGTACGTTCACAAGAATGAAACTCAAAGGAATTGACGTTCCTCAAAAAATCAGACTCGTGCTGATGTCTTAAATTGGGATCTTTTAGCTCAACTTTATCCTAGTTTTGCAAAGGGAGCAACCCTTTTTTTCACCCTGAATTGGTCAAAATACGAGGAATTTCTGACTTTTCGTGGAGGATTAGATCAAGTAACAGTCTTTTGAGTTGTTCATTTTTTTCTAGTTTGATTGTGGGTTGGTTGTTTCTTTCTTCTCGATATATTTCAACTTTTTTCACTCAGTAAAAGCATTTCTATTATTTGATTTAGAGATATCTTGTGGTACTCATCTATTTTATATAGTAAAAAACTTTCTAGGCTAAGCCCCATGGTTTAACCCTCTTGTATTGAGTAGGTTTCTCATGTAAAAATTGTATGTTCCTTATTTATTTAATTTTTTGTACATACCAGATTGTTCATATTTACCATTTGAGATTATTTATCAAATTTGATTCTAGGAAAAGAGTTTTTAGGTTTTTGACTTTTTTCTCATCAAATGGTATCAAAGTCTTATTTATTTTGAATATATTTTATTGATTATAATGGATCCCACTTATAGTTGGATGATTAATTTGGATGGTGCAAATTATCACAAGTAGAGAGAAAAAATAAAAGATCTACTTTTGTAAAGAAATTATTTTTATTAATAATTTTCTACAAAAAATTAGAAAATAAAACTGATGTAGAATGGTGTTTCGAGTATGAAATGGTATAGAGTTTTATTTAACAATGAGTAGATCATAATTTCCTCAACCATATTGCTAATGATTCTCATAGCAAAATATTGTGAAAAAAGTTAGAGAGCTTGTATGTCTCAAAATTGGTGAATAATAAATTATTTTTATTTAAGCATACTATGAATTTGATGTATAAAAAGGCACTTCTATTTCGTATTATTTAAATAAATTTTATGATTATTTTGACTAGTTATCTAACATGGGTGTTAAATTTGAAGAGGAAATTTTAGTAGTTTGGTTACTTAATACTTTACCTCATTCTTGAGAAAATCTATATATTGCTTTGACTCGTTATGCTTCTAATGATATTACATCTATGAATTATATAAAGCATGATTTTTAATGAAGAAGTTCACAGTCGCACTTGACAAGAATCATCTTCTTCACAAGTATTAGTTACAAAGAATAAGAAAAGATCTAAAGAAAGGAGTTAGAATAAGAGTAATAGAGGCAAAAGCAAAAGCAAATCAAAGTTCAAATTCAAAAACATTGGGTGCTTTTAATCTAGTAAGAAAGGGCTTGTGCTGAAATTTTGTTTTAAGATGTAAAAGAAAACAAGAATAAGGAGAAGAGAGCGATAGTAATGATCGAGTTGCTACAACTACTATAGAAGACCTTGTGGTTGTTTGTGATGATAACTCAATTAATGTTTCTTAAGATGATATTAAATGGATTATTAATAGTGCTGCATATTAGGACTTCTTTGCTTCTTATATTGCAGATGATTATGGGGTGTTGAAGGTGGACAATGATGTCTTATCCAAGAGAATGGGACAAAAGTTTTTGATTTTGAAGAATGTCAAACATGCACTGCATATCCTGCTTGCATCTTATTTCGCTAGCTTGGTTCTTGGGATGATGGTTTATTTTAGGCCTTTGGTAGTGGATAGTGAAACTTACTAAGAGGTTCTTTGGTTGCGCATGGCACATAGAAAGAAATGTTCGGTTTGTGTACTAGACTAAGACTTTCTAGTTGCATGGATGTTGTTAATGCAATTAATATAGGGTATGATAACCTATCGAGTTATGGACACAAGAGACTTAACATTAGTGAGAATGATTTAGTTGACTATTTGGTCAGAAAAATTTATTTTTTGGTTTAAAGGGTGCAAGATTAGAAAAATGTCAACTCCTTTGTTGGCGAAGAATAGAACAAGGCTTCTTTCAAGAGCCATCCTCCTCACTATCAAGCTTGCTTGAGCATGATACATTCAAATCTTTGTGGACTAATGAGGACTAAAACATTTAGTGGTGCACTTTACTTTGTGATTTTCATTGATGATCATTCTAGAAACTTTGGGCTTATTACTTTGAAGACTAAGGACTGGGTGCTTGGTGTATTTAAGCCATTTCAAGACTTATGTTGTGAGAGAAAAATGGAAGAAATTGAAATGTATTCGCATTGATAATGGTGGTAAATATTGTAGACCATTTGATGAGTGTGCAAGCAGTAGGGTATTAGACACTAAAAGATGTTCCCTAAGACTCCTAAGCTTAACCTGGTCTAGCAAAGAGGATGAACAGGACATTGATGGAGAGAGTTAAATGTTTTCTTTCTAAAGCAAAGTTGCACTTGGAACCTTTTGCGGTGAAGGTATGTATGCTATTGCACATATTATTAATTTATCTTCGTAGTGGTAAGCTTTTGCACATGACTAATGTTCTTGATATAGAGTGTGGTATAGAAAGGATGTTTCCTATGACCACTTGTGTGTTTTGGCTATAAAGCATTTATGCATGTGCCCTGAAAGATGAGTGATCCAAGTTAGATGTCAAGACATGAGGTGGCAGTGTATCTTCATTGGCTATGGTCATGATGAATTTGGCTATAGGTTGTATAATTTAGTTGAAAATAAGCTTATTAGAAGTTGTGATGTTGTTTTCATAGAGGATTATACCATTGAAGATATTGATGAGGCAGAAAATTAGAGTTTCCAATTACTAATGGCTTTGGTTGATTTTGATCTAGTTCTTGAGGCGTATATGCTAATATAGTAAGGTTTGACAATCATGATGATATGTATAATCATATTCGGTGATCATGGGGTTGAGGATGTTGATGATGTTGGTGATTAGGTAGATGCTACCTATGTATGATGTTATTAATGAACATGTTGTACCACTAAAGTAGTGGTTCTTCTAAATAGCATATTCCCTTTACTTGTAACTCATATGATGAATATGTGCTCTTCAAGAGATCGGGGTAACTTTGAGTGCTATGAATGAGGTTATGGAGAGTGAACCAAAAGGCGGAATGGGTTACACAACTATGAATGATGGTCAAGTTTCCTAAGAACAAGAAAGCTTTGCAAAAATTGATGGGTTTACTGAATGAAAGACAAAGAGAATACTTTTGTTCCATGATACTAAGCTAGATTAGTTGTCAAAGACTACCATTATGAAAAAAAGAGATTGATTTTGATGAAGATCTTCATGCCCGTTGTATTAAAATGTTCTTCCATCCGAGTTGTTCTTGGTTTGGTAGCTAGTTTTATTTACTTGAGATTGAGCAAATGGATATGAAAACTACTTCCTTCATTGTGATTTGGAGGAGGAGATTTACATGGAGAACCATGAGAGGTTTTGTGGTGAAGGGTAAAGAAAATTTGTCCGTGACAGGTTGAAAAAAGTTTGTATGGCTTCTGAAACAAGCCCCAAGGCAATGGTACAAGAAGTTTGAGTCTATTTTGATCAAAGAGGATTCAAGAAGACTACTTTTCATTAAAGACTTAGGATCAGGAAACTTGGTATGCAAATTACTTGTGATAGAGTAGCTAAGAATTCATGACTATCTTAAGAAAAGTATATTGAGAAGGTACTTTAATAATTTCACATGCATAAAGATAAAGCCGTAAGCATACCTCTCGCTTCATACGTTAACCTTAGTGCTAAGCAATTTCTTTCAAATGATAATGATAAAGAAGAAATGTAGTGTGTTCCTTATGGATCTATAATTGGAAGTTTAATGTATGAGATGGTTTGTACAAGATCTCATCCACGTGGAAGTTTAATGTATGAGATGGTTTGTAGCATATTCCTTATGCACCTCTACTTGAGGGAGAGCCTGATTGGTTCCTCCTCATGTGGAGGAGGCAAACCCCACCTCATTATGAGGTGAGAGAGATATAAAGGTAGAAAGAGAGTTGAGGTGGTATGACATGTACTTTCATAATGTTTCATGATTATTGTTACTTATTTTAAGCGATGACAACTTGTAATTTCTCCAATGTGGGTGCCTTATTTCCTTTGCAATGAATAGAGTTTATTTTATTCAAGATTTTTGTTTTAGAGAGGCGATACATAACATGAAATTTCATTTTTCTTCCTTCTTCTTGGAGCAACTGAATGAAAGCAATTTCTTTTGGTTCTTTTAGTTGTTCGATATTTATTAGTAAGGACACAACTATATGGCAACATCATTAGCAGAATTTTGAGATTTACTTTGGCCTCTTTTGAGTTGTTCATTATTTTTTTTGGTTTGTTTGACTATTCGATTGTGGGTTATTTTTTTCTTCTTGATATATTTTGACTTTGGAGTGAGTAACAGCATTGATATTATTGTATATGGAGATAACAGGTCTAAGTGGTACAATTCTCCCTATCTAAGAGATAACAGGCAAGGAAAATAACCGGATAAATAAAAAATGTAGATAAAAAGAGGAATGGATGGACAAACAACAGTATTATCCAAGGGGAAATGAAAATGTAGCACACATGGTTGAGATCCTGACAACAGATGCATGAAACTTTTGATGCCATGCGAAATTAAAAAGGAGACAGAAAAAACATCATGAAATAAAATGAGCGATTGACAATTATAGTAAACAAGAAAATTACATCTCTAAAACTCTACCTGTATCCATATTTATAGAGATTCAACAACTCTTATCATCTTATTCTTGTGAAGAATCAATTATATCTATAAACTATTGCGTAAGAAATGCAAAGTAATTTCTTTTCACCTTTATTCTTGTGAAGAATCAATTTCCTTGATGACACTGTGTAGGCACCTCAAAAAGTTTTCTACATCAAAATTTTTTGGAGTTTGAGATTTCTAAAGCAACACAAGTTCATTGCGATAGATTTAGATCAAAAGTTGAGTCTTGGGAGGTTCGTTTACTGAATTGTGGCACTTTTCAAGATATTTTCATTACTTGAAATAAAAGAGTTTTCTGTGTAAAAAAATTTAAAACTTAAAAAGATGTTTGGGGCAATTCACAAAATATAAATTCTTAATGAAAAAATGGTCAATTTGGAGGAAGAAGATAAATTTCAAGTGATTTGGTGAAATAGTATAATTCAAGTCATGAAGGTCATTTTTGTCTAGAAATATGGTCAAGTTTGACAATTAAAGGGCAAGATAATTAGGTTAGGCACACCCATCCTAGCAAAATTTGACGTTTATATATCATTTTGGGTCTTCCAAGGGCATTTTTATCAAAGAGAAATACCTTATTCCAAAATTGCCTAATTAGGAAAGTTTTGGCATGGATGCAGCCGGTGAAGTAAACACTTTGATCAAGGTTCGTCAAGAGTGAACCAAGTGGCTCGAAGTGGGTCTAATGAATCCAAATGGTTCGTCCAAGGGCAGTATGACCAACTCATTTTGGTAAAATCAATTCAAATTGGGTTCATTTGCACCATCTTTGACACATCCGAATTTACCAAATTCGGTAAATTTTGATAGAAAAAGGTCTCAATGTTGATGAGAAAATGGTAGTGACTAGTTGTAAGGATGCATGGTAGAGAAGGAAAATTCCAGAATAGGATACCTGGTACATCCTCCGGTATACGGGGTGAGTTGGCATGCCACATGTCACCAAAGATGGAAAGGATAAGTGAAGAGATTGAGAGTATTTTGGTTTTTGAAATAATTCTCATAAATCCTCATTTTTCAACTATAAATGGGCATCCGTCCCTCCATTTTGGCATTCAAAATTATGGAGAGATCTATGAGCCTTAAGTCGGAGTAAATTTAGATAGTGAGAGTATAGAATCTTCTACAGTAACCTAATAGAGGTGTCCTCTACCAGCCTTTTCTCTTGAATAACAGTCTTTAGTCTTTCATTTAGAGGTTAGGCTCTTCCCTTTCTTTTCTCTTTCTTCTTTCTATTCTTTTTCTCATTTGTGCAAGATAAATATCTTCTCCATACGGGATCCCCTGTGGTGATCCATTGGACACACCAGACACTCTTGAGCACTTTCATGCCTGGCTAGGATTTTCAGGCCTTAAAGAGTTGCTTACATGGTATCGCTATCATCTTGTGAGCTGAGATAAGGATCTTATACAAGGAGCCGTGGAGATGAGGGGTGCTTTCACACTTTTGTGATGTATTCCATATTCACATGGTTGAATTGCATGTGCATTAAGCTTTCTTGGGGAGCCGTGGTGATGCGTGGTCCTTTCATGAATCTATTGGGTATCTACTCTTGTTCCCTTTTAAGTCAAGGATGGGTATAATGAGTTGCTCCTGGTTGCTTCTTTGTCCGTTGTGTCATTATCGTATATATATCAAGGTCTAGGGGTGAGCATTATTCAGATATAACCAAAACTCAAATTGCAAAAACCGAATATAAGTATATACATACATATATATATATATATATATATATATATATATATATATATATACATATATATATACATATATATATATATGTGTACATGTATTACATATATATGTATCATATACATATATATATATATATGTACATATGCATATATGTATATAGTGTATATATTTATATATATAAATACTTATATACATATACTTACACACACATATATAAAATTCAGCGATAGAGAGTAAACTGAATAAACAGAACCAAACAGGACTGAAATAATTCGGTTCAGTTTTCAAATTTAAAGAGTATTTGGTTTCGGGTATTGAACCGAACCGACCAATGCATGCTCCTATGAAGGTCATATGAGTGTGCATTGAACTGCCGAAGGGTGTGATGGATCTAGGTTGAGCGGAGGTTGGGCTTGGCTTGGTTGATTTAGCACTCATATCAGTGAATCATGTGAAGCGGTGAAGATAGGGTTCTGATTAGGCCTAAGATTAGGTCGGTACATATCTAGGTTACTTCAGGTGTACCCGGATCCATTATCAAATGATACAAAGCGACACTTAACAGCTAGCGCACTAAAATTCCGGAAAAGACAAGTTGCATCCTTCACTTGTTCGTTGATCTACAAAACCCAATGTTGTTCCAACATGATTTTCTCGTCGATCCGAAGAGTGCCGTGAGTTTTCTTTGTGCTGAAGCCCCAGCTATGATCACCGAAACAGGTCACTCTTGTATTTAGCTTTTTGTGAAACGGAATCGTTTAGGTAGAAAGAAGCCAATTGCAGATGGAAGATGAAGGCATTCTATCATCAGTTATGGAGGACGTGGCTGAGTGGCTACTTTGACCGACACAGGAAAAGGTTGGCCTTGGAAATAGGTGCTATGATCTAGATAGAAACCAGTGGTGTTAAGGACAACGGTTCTAGAGATGTGCTCCATTATAAGAAATAGAAAAGTTGCTAGAAACATTGTTCTAGATCTAATGCATTTCCAATGATTCAACGTGCTTGTTTGAGTATCAATGAGTTCAGTAAGGAAAGTTGTGTTTGATTGAAGCTGGTAGGGGCAGTTTTGTTTTGGTTTTTAAATGCTGGAGTTGTCGAAACAAGGCCTGTCGTTAGTGAACGCAAGATGCCAACAAGGTTTCATCATTTGTTCGGATCGTCTGAAGAGTTTTATCAACAAGTCATTTGTTACGAGAATGTTTTAAATGTAAAGAAAGACAATCTTTTCGAGAAATTTTGATGAGTCTCCCTTCATCTCGTGTGTTGTTATTTCATCGGTGAATTTTTCAGCGAGTTATTGAAAGTCCTAGCCGATGCTTTGTAGATGCAAATTCTTCACCTTTTGATGATTAAGACGTGTTTACTACGAAAAGCATGTTGCATTTTGGTCTGATGTCCACATGCGTCTGAATCTGGAACTCATGCACAATTGATCACGCACCAACTTAAGCTTACATGTTGCTTCTCTAGCTACAGTTAAAATCTTAAAATTCACTCAGAATTGGTTGCTAGAAAAAATCTACCGATCCAATTCAATATCGACTTTTGGATTATTCAAAAAGGTCTCCACAGTGAATCCGTAAAATTCAGCAAAGTCTTAATTTAGATGGTCGGTTTCTTGAGCATTTCTCTAGATCCGAATCAAGAAACCTTTAATTTGAATTTTACTAAACCACAGGCTTCTCAAGCTTCCTATAACATACTTTCTTTGAAATTCTGAAGGAAGTTGACCTTGTGTACCCTAAAATGTTTTTAACTTCTGAAAAAATGTGTCATGAATTTAGATCTGTAGTTTTGAAGTTAGATCTTAGACATTTTAATCTTTCAAACCTCAAAATTTTGGCACTTTTGAGCTTTTGCATGGTTTTATACAGAATTGAAAATTTGGGTTTCTGAAACATATTTTTGTCATTTGTGTTAAATCTCGAATCAGAGTCAGTCTTGTTTGAGATCTCATTTCTCCCGAACGATCTTGAATATGGAACAGCCTTTTGGCAATACTTTTTGAAATTTTTTATCTACTCAACTATGCAATTTGAGAATTTTTACAATCTGAGCAAACTTCTGTGAATTATCTAAATTATGATCAATCCTGGCAAATTAGCTGAACGATCTGTGACAGACTTGATTATCTGATCTTATTGCCCAACTTAGACTCATTATTTTTACTCTACAAATTGGCACACACTTATGATACATACATATATACATTGGCCTTACTTTTCACCAACTTTTGCAGCTTTGTCCCATTCATCAATTTCGTAAGAAACTTCTAACACAGGCCAGATTCTACCAACTTCTCCCTTTGCATGCCCTGATCTCCAAAAGATGATATTTTGCATCTTTGTTAATATTTGATGTCAATGATAGGCCCTTTTTGGATACCACAGATACCAGAACATCTTTTTCTTTTTTATACCTCTTGGAAACCCTTTGCACTACTTCAAAGTACTCGTGAAGCCTTGGACGTATTAAAGCTAAGGTGGACTTTGGAATCTCTTTACATTGGAGCTTCTTAGATCGTGCTTGGGATCTTCTTTTGGGTATTCACTCTCTTAATTGTAATCATAATTGTATGTGATCACAAAAAACGACATGAAAGCAAGATAGATGGACCTAAGATTACAAGTATCTTCTAGGCTTGACCCTCACTTCGGTGGGGTGAGAAGAACTCTACTCAAAGGCTGCAAAGGTCCACTTGTAATTTTTTATTTTGTTGCTATATCTTGTATGGCTTGTCTGAAATTCTTGTATGTGAGTTCTTAGATTGTGTTTTAGTATCTAATTCAAAGTTTACGTATAAATTTTTCTTAGCACCCCGGATGGGACCCGTTAGTCTACTCATGACCTAGATCTTGGTACTCCAAGTCAAGTAATTCGTTTGTTCACATCTTTCTAGGATTCATTTTTAAACATTTTTGTGATCACTTATACTAGGCTTGTGCATATTATGCGAGTAAACTACTTGGTTTCCTAGACACACACTTGTGCACACTACTCTCACTCAAAGTATTAAATCATTGTAAATATTTGTACACCTTCACCCACTAACACAAAGATACCCTTATGACACTTGATCTCAAGCGGTGGATAAGTCTACCTTTCACTAAACCAAATTGTTAGAAGGTGTAGAAGGTATAAATGACCAAAGTTTTGTCCCAAATCTTCAAGATGATGCTATATCCTGGGGCATTGTACGTCGAGAAAAAATCCTGCCAATTCCCCTTCCATCACTCTATCTCCTGGATAATGATGTCCCTTTTCGGAAAACATGAACATTCAACGCCTAAAAGGTAATCTAATAGGGGTCGACTCAAGCCCCCATCCAAGGAGCCATCTCTACCGAAATGCCTAAATTCACTCTTTGAGAGAGGACCGTAAAAGGATGCAAATTGAAAAACAAATAATGAATCTTGAAATGAAAAAGAGGGATCAAGAGGAGAGGAAAAGGAATTGAAAGAATTATTGAGTTGGGAGGAGATCTTAATGACGATCTTTACATAATCTGACAGAAAGTATAATGCGTTAGTGCCAAAAACAATAAAGGAATGAAAGAAAAATGAAGTGATTCTTCCAAAATTAGGGGCGGTCAAAGAAATAGCTGCAACTTTTATTGTCATGTTGTATGTAATGACAGTTTCTCGTCAATTCATGTAATCTTATATCACTACAACAAGGCCAGAGGATGACAGCAGAAAATTATGTCGTCAGTCCTTTGCTAATACCTTGCTAACCAAGTTAAGGAACAGATCAACAGTAGCTTAGCAACTGGATTTTCCCATTGCATGCACTTGGTGGCTTAATTGCAATCAAATCATCCGTTGTTGTTCCTTACAAAACTTTTGCAAAGTCGTCATTGTGCCCTCTTTAAACATCCATTTTTTTCCTTAAAAAAATATATGTTCGGTTCATAGAGTTAGTTTTAAATATTTACTTTTAGGACACATGAAATGGTTGTGAAAATCTTGAATATTTGAGCAAAAGTAGTTTCCGTTTAAGGCGATAGAAATGTTTTGGATCTAGTTGAGGGGACCTTGTAGTAACATCATGCTATCAAAATCCCAAGGTTGAGTTGAGCTTCTTTGATGTGCAATTGATGGGTTTGAAGTATAAGCCTTGCCATTCTCACAAAATTGAGTTTGATTTTCTTATTATGGGTTATTGAAACATTGTTGAGCTTAATCCATGTGAAGCCTTGTGTCTGCCTATTTGACCTAAGCCTTTATTATAGTCCCATCAAGTTGATTAGGCTACGTAAATATATATATTTCATAGGTATTGATATCATATATATATATATATATATATATATATATATATATATGGTGTTGGGTTCGATTAACATAGACTAGAAATGCATATGCAATCTCAGGTGAAAACTAGATATTGATATATAAATCTGATTGGAAATCTATTTTGAAAAGCCCTCTTGTTTTATATGTAAGGTTTTCAAATTTTGAAAATCTGATTCAGTTTTGGAAACTTTATAAATCTGAATTAGTTTTGGGAAGTTTATAAATCTGATTGCATACTCAAGCATTTGGAAAGTTGTAAATCTGATTTGTATATCCAAGGTTTTGGATAATTATGCAAATCTGCAAATTCACGACTTTGGAAAGTTATATATTTTGGAAAGTTGACCCACGCGTTGAAAATCTAATGAATTTTGGAAAGTTGTCTCATGCATATGTATTTAAGCTTGCATAAAAATCTAGATTATGAGCCTATGTATTTGTTATGTGCTTATGTAAAGATAATACCCTTTTGGAAATCAATAGGCTCAATTGATTCATTTGACCAATGACTCAACTCCTTTTGTTATTGACCTCTTTTTAAGTGTGTAGGAATTTTTTATTTGAATAAGCCAAAGGAATCACTAGTATAAAGGTTGACCCTTGTTTGGTAGGATAAAAAGACTTTTTATGAAAAGAAGGGACATGAGACCATGCATTAGGAGTGATTAGAGGTAAGCCCTAAAACTTATTTTCTTATTCATTCCTCTATTTTAAGTAGGTTGTGAGTTGAAGTTCTACATAACTAAATTTTGCATAAGATTCTCCTTTTGCATGCTTGTGGGACACATAGGTCTACCGATTCATTTGGTTAGTTTAGGTTTAAAACTTTTGCTTGTCTTATGAGCAACTTGATTAAAATACTTCACACAAGGTGTGCGTAGTGTAAGAGCACACAAACTTGACACTACCAATTTTTGTATATATACTCTATGTTACTCACACATAAAGGCACTTAGGATTTTGAGGTTTTGTTCGAGAACTTGTTTACAATTTGCGTGAATCAAATATGACTTCATATGACCGAAGCAACATATGGTCTAGTGAAGAATATGATACCAATAACTTCAAATATTTGAATAGCCTACAAAGAGAAGAAATGTTTGGACAAAAACCATAGAGTACAACAAAAAGGTTATTACTTGAGATAAACTACCAATTTATAAGAAAATGATAAAGAAATGTGTGAGATATTGTCTAACCCTTAAAAAAAAGATACACTTAAATCTTGACTCAACATGGCCAAAAGCAGGAATGAGACGTCATCCAGCTTATCTAGCTCAGAAGCCATAGGTCCACCACCAACTTCTAGACTTATCCCAAATCTCATTACATAAAAGTTTGATAAACCTAGGATCAACCTTTCACTCTAGTGGTTAATCAAAGGAAGACTTAGGAATCAACTTTGTACTCTAATAGTTATTTGTGGACCCTCTTCTCCATTTGTAATCTATAGAAAGACCACATCACCTCCTCATGAATCAAATCTAAAGAGAAGAAGCTATATTGAAACAAAAATAAGATTTTATCTCAAAGATCAACAAGAAAAGGTCGCTTCTACAAACACACTTCAAGCCTTTTTTATTCTCCTAGTTTTTGTTGAGTCTTAGTCATGTTCCTCCATCCCACTCACCTATCTCATATGCCTCAAGTTTAACCTCTAGAACCCCCCAGGATAAGTCGTTCTCCCTAGGTCACTCACAAAGGTTAACACTTGATCTCTTAGGACATCTATACTTTGGGGTCCATCACTTTTCATCCCTTATGGAGCACCTTTCATGTCCATCTGTCGAGGCATATTCACCACTGACATCATCTAAGTGCTCTCTAAAATCAATACCTTCATCACCAACCATCGAATCTTCATTTATGTCTCTAGTTCATACTCTATGTTGTCTTCCCTCCTCTCAGATCATTCTCCAAAAATTAGTCTTTCTCTAAACCATTCTACGATGACCTATCCATCCTTTCTCGACCATTCAATAAAGATTCATTCATCCTCCATAGACCACTCCTTAGAGACCCTTGTAATTCACCCATCTTTTTTGGCCCATTCATCAAAGACTCCTTTATCGTCTTCTTCCATGAAGTATTGTCCTCATACTTCACCCTGATTGTAGTTCTCTTCTCATGAGAACCATTCTAACACTTCATCACCAAGCCCTCGACTTTAGTCTTGTAATTCCTGCAAGGAATCTTTTTATATAGGAGCCCACCCCAACTCTCTATCTACTAAGTTCTTATCTTTGACTATCGATGATTGGTCCCTAGATTCACCGTCTATGGAGATCTCACTACTTCTTTCTTCTAGGATATTATCACCTCTACCATCGTCTTTGATGTTATCATGAGGATCTATAACTAGCACTAACACATTCAAGTCTACTATCTCTTAATCTTCTATCCATATAAATTTTATCTAACCTACTGTAGTGCTAGCTCTAGTAGTGGTCATACATGGACCCGAGAATCCCTTCGATGCTGGCTAAATACATAATGTAGTCCTGTGACTCATGAGACTATTCTTCTATAGACATAAATAAATTGTGAGGATGCATATAATATGTTAGACCTACCTATCCAATCTTCCTTTAGTGATGTTATCCTAGAGACAATCATCATTGATCTTCCAACAAATATTTATCCTTCACAAGAGACCTTTACTTAGTTGAGTTAGGATGAGCTCATAGAGCTTGATGATTGTAACCTTCATTGTCATCATCCTTATACTCACCCATCTTAAACAAATGGACCTAGTTTCATTTTCTCTTTGTCAGTCAGTCACCATGTCTCAACAAGTGGACCTAGTCCTCTCCTTCTAGGCATATCTTCTCTCGATGGGGATCTACTCCTAGAGTATCTACCTTCTTAGAGTCTATAATGAGGATAAAAAGTGGATCCAATCAATTGAATCACAAGATCGCTCGTCTGATAGTGAAGAGCATTCTTCACTCAGCCAAATAGTTCTATCTAAAATTGATCTGCATTGATGTTTGACAACTTCAATGTTTCTTCTCCTTAGGACCACAACACCTAGGGCACAACACTCACAAGGATCTCTCACAACCACTCACTTTCGGCTGAGAACAAGAGGGAATCAAGAGAAGGATATTGGAAAACTCAATGGAAGACTAGTGTTCATTTGTAGACTCAACCATAGACCATTTATTACAAAAGATGAGATGGCTTTTTATAGCCATTGGCGGAATGCAGAAAAAGCTTCCACTCTATCCAATCCAAGTCCTATCTATGATAAGTGACCTGGTTCCAAACTATATAATAAACTAATCAAAACTTACTAGACTAGGTATACCAAAAAGGGGTTTACCATATGTAAATATGAATTTTTATTCCAAAGTCTATGTAGAGACTTGAAATTAAATTCGCATACTATGTCGTGTGTGTGAGCATGCCAACTAGTTTGTTGAAACTAACAAAGATGATTTTCTGACTTTTGTAGTGATTATGGGTAAGTGAATTATTTTCGATGTAGGCTTTCATGAACTTATGCTCAAGGGTCAACCTAGATACTTTGAAAACTGTTTGAGATCTAGTGAATTTCAAAACCAAATTTCAATTCCAAAAGCTTGACAAAAATCATGAACTTACTTCTAAACTCAAAACATTTCAAATCTTGAAAAACAAAAATTGATTCTATTTTGAGAGACTTATTTCTCGATTTTTTTAGATAGCTTTTCAATTTCCAAAAATTTTCAACATTTTGCAGAAGATAGAGCTTTATATGCAAATTCAAAAACTATTTTTATTTTAAATGTTATAGATTTATACCATTAAATACAAAAATATACCCCACTTAAATTTTCGGGATAGATCTGTAAAAAAGAATCAAAGGTTTAGGAAAATTATTGTATCTTTATTCTCAAATCTCCAATTTTTATGAAATTAATGAAAGTTATGGATTTCAGCTTTCCAATGAGACCATTTTCAATAAAAATGTTTCATTGTATACAAAGATATAGGATTATTACCAAACCTCTATTGGAGGAACTTTTGGTTTTACAGATTTTGTTCCGTTTTCATTAAATCTTATCCGATTTGATTGACATTGGTGCATGGGCCTAAAATTCTTGAAATTTATATTAACAGTATATGTGTGTGTTTAGATTAGACTTGCAAAATTTTAGAACATTAGGAGCAATGGGTAAAGCAATAAAAATCATTTATCAGACATGTACAGAGTGTAGAAAACAAATTTTCAATTTTTTAGGATATATATGTGCTTTCATCCAAATTAAAAATAATCTATAGAAAGTCAAAATAAATAAAATTATAATTATATCATGGGCATATAGGGGATTAGGAGGTATATGATATTATATTATATGTCGGAGTAGAAAAGATCAAAATCAAACATATAACAGATAATTCATGAATGTGAAAGAGAACGGGGCATCATATAATCCTGAATTAATACATCAATATGGAGACATGAGCTCCTTAATTACAACCCCATTAATCTTAATGAAAGAAGAAATAATAATTAAAAGATAAAGAAAGAACAGATCTATGGTGAAAGGATTGGATGATGGTCGGTGGTTGACGACGGTGAACCCTCTTCTCCTTCTTTTTCTCTTCCTCTCTCTCTCTCTTTCTCTCTTTCTCTCCCTCTGTTTCTCCCTCTCTTGGATCGTGGGATGATTGCTGGAATTAGGTTGATCCCTAATGATGGAACTTGATTCTGGATTGGATGCTCGGTTGATGATTGATTGATGCTTGGCTCAATCTTGGATGATTTTGCAACCCCTCTCAAGGGCCATTTTATAGGCAATAAGTTGCCTTTTGCTGCAGCTCCACTTGTTGAACTTGGTTAGACAAAATGTGGAAGGTTGCCTTGCTGAAAATTACTGAAATTAACTGATAAGGTGTTATCTAATGGCTTACCAAACTGAGCTAAAGTTGTTGCACCCACTTGCCAAAGTCGGTTGGCTGGATTTGGAAGGTACCTTGTTGATGAATTCGGTTCAATTTGGGAAACAGGTGTTGCCTTCTTTATCTTGTCAAGCTCCATGATAATAGTAAAAACATTTTCCTTGAAATGCAAACTTCATTTGTATATTCAACGGCATCACTTTGTAGATGAGTATCATCATAGGAACAATTTGATCTCCTAGTGTGAATGAAACTCTTTGTGCAATACTTTAAAAAATATTGCAAAATTATTTCTAGTTTCCACCTTCGATCAGTAAAGGCCTCAAGAAAGTGAGACACCAGTTCTTTATTATAAATGAGCTCGTCTATAATGATCTCAATAAGAGGTGCTCTTGAACCATCTATTCTTGTAGTTAAGCCACATGTGTTTGCTTCCTTTCATGTTGAAGTCGGTTGAACTTGGTAAGATGCTTCCAAATCAGGCCAGGGTTGGGAAAGGTAAGTGACCACCATGCAACCCGGGTTGCCTTGTGATGATGCTGGCCTGCTGCAACCTTCCATGTTGAGGTCGGCTGCACTTGGTATAGTAAGTGGCATTTTTACTTAATTGTTGAATTCGGCCAATTAGCTTGATAACTTACTAAATTGTATACCAAGGTTGCCAAATTGCATACCAAGGCCACTGTGGCAAGTCATATGATTCATTTATGCCGAAATTGATAAGTTTCCTCTTGGTAGCTAGATAAATCAAACATCACAACTTACCAAATTAAGCCACTTTCCTTTCTCTTATATGTCAATGACTTTCCTTTCTTGAACACCGACTTTCCTTCCTTGAACGCCGACTTTTCTTCTTAGACACCGACCTTCCTTCTTAGACGCCAACTTTACTTTCTTAGTCTACTTGCCTAGAACTAAAATTGGCAGATTACCTTGCCCAACAATGCCGAAATTGGAAGGTGCTTGGTTATTGCCTTTTTGGTACATATCATCTCCTCTTTATAGAGAATTTGCCTCCTTTCAGTCCGAGTTTCATATATGGCAAGTATGGTTTCAAACACTTTCTTTAAAACTATTTCTATATTTGAAAACATCAAATTTAATGAAATTTTCAAATATTACTTTTGGAAAACACTGAGTTTCATTCCCAGTTTTTGTTTGCATGAGTGACCTACTTTCGCTTCGTGAGTTAGTCTTTAACCACTTTAACTATTTATATGGGTGTAGGGTATCGAACCACTTTAATGGATATAGGGTACCGAACCACTTTAACCCTTGGGTATAGGGTCTCGGAATGAGACTCTTCTCGACTGGGCGAATTTCTAAGGTCTGATTTGAATTTAATTTGAATTTCAGGGGTTTTGGAATTGTAAATATATCAATTTGCATACATTTTTGGGTTTGATTCTCAATGTTTCATTTTCACTTGTTTCTATGACAAAAATTGTTTAAAATTATCATTTTTTGAACTTTTGTCAAAATTAAATTTTTTTTAGAGGGATACAATATACCATTATTTTGAGGTTGCTACAAAATTTCGACACAAGAATGAATCCCTTTAAGGTGTCTTTATTTGAAAAACCTTTAAAAGACCTAAAGCTACAAATTTTAGAGGGATACAATATACCATCATTTTGAGGGATACCAAAACCTTGTCAATCCCTCTAAGGTTGCTAAATCTTTTGAAATAACAAAACCTTGCCAATTTGGTCTTGAGGGCAAAATAGTCACTTTTGAAATTTTTGTCAAAATTGGATTTTTTTTAGAGGGATACAATATATCATCATTTTGAGGTTGCTACAAAATTTCGACACAGGAATGAATCCCTTTAAGGTGTCCTTATTTGAGAAACCTTTAAAAGAACTAAAACTACAAATTTTAGAGGGATACGATATGCCATCATTTTGAGGGATACCAAAACCTTGCCAATCCCTTTAAGGTTGCTAAATCTTTTGAAATAACAAAACCTTGCCAATTTGGTCTTGAGGGCAAAATAGTCACTTTTGGAACTTTTGTCAAAATTGGATTTTTTTTAGAGGGATATAATATACCATCATTTTGAGGTTGCTACAAAATTTTGACACAGAAATGAATCCCTTTAAGGTGTCTTCATTTGAAAAACCTTTAAAAGACCTAAAACTACAAATTTTATTTGAAAAAGGCAGAATTTCTAAAAGACCAAAATTTTTTATTTTTTATTTTAATTTGGGTCTTTACACCATAGCCAACTACACCATGCCTACACTAGAATGATGTGTATAAAGCATGTGCACAACATAAGTGTTTATTACAAGAAACAATGAGACATATACCAATGGATGTGAGAGAGTGGTGCATTCACTTAATGCACACATGTGTTCTCCTAAAAGGCACAATGAGTATGGGGCATGTGAGTCACTAGCACTCCCAGAACGAGTCTTGCGACAATTTTCCTTCAACTAAGCTAGGCCTCATCCTCGAGATCTTAGAAAAATTAAGCTCCTCCAATGCTCTTCTAGCTAAGTGTCAACCCCGACTAGCATCTGCTGGGTGACTCCTTTATGCATTTCAGTGCCCCTTAGGTACACCTACACCCGAGGCTCCAATGAGAATGGCACTACACCATCACACTTTTTCCACTCAAAGAGCTTGTCTTACAAAGGGTTCCTAGAAGCCAATGCCCGTAGATGGCAAGTGATTATCGATGAGAACACCATTTTTTTTATTCTAATAAAGTAAATTCATTATCTACCCAAATGGTGTAGCAATCACTAAAGAGTATCATATCATCATCCAAACACTAATTTTTTGTGATCATTTTGATTTTTGTTCCTTTTTGTTTAGTAGTTTTTTGAGAAGTTTGTACCTTTATGTCTCAACTTGCTGATGGGAAATATCTCAATGGTGCTTTTGGCACATGGTTATTTTTACAGTGTTGGATATATTTGTATTTTTCTCGATTCCATGTACTTAATAACCTTGATCTCCTCGTTGAACTCAAATGGTCATATTCTTTTTAGATGGTGTTTTGTTGAGACTTCAATTAGAGACTGTATCATTGTTGATTTGTCTCAACAAATTACTCTACTTGGAATTTTATAATAATTCCAACTTGAGTGTGATGAGTCATAGTGATTTTGTTACTCAACATGTGTTGGAGAAACTAACAGACCCCTAATATATATCATTAGTAGAGTGATAACAATTCCTCTAATCCTGATATTTGTTGAATGGGGTTAGAGTGTTGTTTTCATCTACTAATTAGAATGACGGGCAGGTACTACCCTAAGCACTTATCCAATCAATTAGGACTCATCCAAGGGATTTTAGGTCCTATTTACCCGACTAAGGTGTTAGTAGGTGGTGTGGCCATCTTGGCTTCTATAATAATGAGAGTGACCAAAGCCAACCTTTTATTGGTAGAGAGATTTCCTTGTAGAGGTTTATCACATAATCTGTAAACTATTATTGAGTATGAAGAGTGGTGGTCATCGGCTATTTACACTATCTTCAATAAGGAATTGAAAGACTTTGTATGGATCTTCCCTATCTCGATGCCTATCGAGCCTAGTTCAAAGCTTTCACTAGTCTATCCAAGTGTACAACTAAAAAACACCCACTTTATGGCATTCCCATATCTTTGCTACTCTCTAGATGTGGATCGATACCTAACTTTTGATGCCTCCTCTATTAGTCTCTGCTTTGGAGCCCTATGATGAAGATGCCAATGATCAAGTTTTGTCGTCTCAAAAGTGCCTTAAGTGGGTAAGCTTTCTCTCTTTTGTATTATGCATTAACCATTCTCTTTTTTCCTTACCTAAATATCAACCTTGGCTGGTGGTTTCTCAAAAGAGGTCTCTCAAGAGATTTTGAGATTGAATGAAGGTGCTTCTTCTAGGAGCTTAGTTCAAACAATGGAAATCCTCACGGAGGTAAAATCCCCTTAAGAAGAAATTTGGACTCACAACGAAAGCCCTATCATCTCCTTTCCTTCATCATAGGAAGTGGAAAGGGCTCTCATGTCTATTCATGTCTTTGCACCTTAACCTAAGAATTTTGATAGTTCTATACCACATCCGACCGCTCCTTACGTATCTAAAGTAATACAAGTAAATGGTACTATGTTGAGGATGATAGACACAATTGTGGTAGATAGTTTGGCCAACAATGATGTTGTTATCATGGATGAAGCTACTTCTGGGCCTCTTCCTCTTGGGGTTGTTGCTAGCATAGACTTTGTTAAGAACGTGCTTAGCAAAGGTCCCAAGAAGGAAATGAGTCTTTGAGCAACCTTTTCCTCTTGTCATCACAAACTGGCTAGCAACTCGGATCTATCACTTCAGGCTCAAGTTTGTTTTGACTTGCACAAGATCATTAAGAGTCCCTATGAACTATCAATGCCTAAAAGACATTCGATCAAGACTCGATCACCTCATACTACAACAAACTGTAGCAAAAGCATATCCTGATAAGTTTAAACTTCACATCTCTAACCTATACAAAGGCATAGACTATTGTTGAGGGAATTGTAAGTGAATTGCACCCTCAATTGTGACTTCATTCCTTTATCTTAGAAAGTTGCCTTGGTGGCATCACAACTTACAACTCTCACTTAGCACTTAGTATCATACTACCATGAGTTTACAACAGCACCAACTACTTATGAGCAGAGCTATGAAGAACGATAGTCCTCAAAGAAACATATTTGTTGTCCGTCTCAAAAATCCAAGTACTAGAAGAATCCTTGGTATCATCCAAATAGAGGGAGACCCTTAAGAGGGAGTACAAGGAGTCTCAAATGGATATTGTCCATGACAAATTGGCTTGGTCGGGAGCTTTCTCTATCTTTAATAAAGCCTTTTCTTCAGACTAGACGGTCGGCTTGTGATTATCCTATTTTTGTATTTTTTATTCTTTATTCTTTCGACTTTATTGAATAAATTGTCCCATCCAAACAAAAAGATAATCTTTCTTTAAATACTTTTCATTTATGCTCCAAAAATGCTCTTCTCTCTCAATCCCTACTAACTTATAGGATCCTCCTAGTAGGACCTTCAATATAATTTGCAAAATGTCAAATTTACAATATAACCCGATTTTGAAAACCAAACTTTTTGGGATTTTCAATTTTTCCAAAAACTTTTTTGGATTTTCCCAAACAAATGCTAGAAGAAAGAACATAAATGACTTTCTTTTTAGAATTTTCAGATTTTTCAAATGTTTTTCGGTTTTGGGAGTTTTCTAAATTTTTTTATTTTTCAAAATATATACTTTTTTGGATTTTTTTTAATAAAAGGGGTCTTTCATCAAACCTACAAAGAAAACACCATGAATTAGACTCCAAACAGGAGGTCTAGAGCATAGGTTTTGGTTTTAGCTGGCTCTAGGGCACCCTTGACCCAATTGGTCTTAGGTGGTGGCTCAAGGGGTATGGGTGGAATGTATCCTAAGCCATATCAACCCAAGTTAGGCGGAAATTCAAAACCAAACAAAGACCTCAAAAACTCGCTAAATCAAGGAAAGTCCTATATCGGGACCCTACACCCATCAAAGGGTTAAAACGGTTCGACACCCTACACCCATAAAAAAGGGTTAAAGACTAAGTCAAAGAGCGAATGCAAGTCACCCATGCAAACAAACACTAGAATGAGACTTAGTTGTCTCTAAAAGTATTTTAAGATTTTGGTACAACTTGATGTTTTCAAATATATCTCAAATGAACTAGTTTTAAATAATTAAAAATATATATATTTGAAACCATAAAACAAAATCTTACCTAAATCAAGCAAAGTAGAATCTCGGGAGGCTAGGAGGAAAGCAGAAGAGGTTCTACAACACCTACAGAGGATCAAATCAAATCAAGTAAAAAATGGGCACATGAGACAAGCCAAACTCAAGTCAAATTGGACGACACATGCAACTAGCTCAATTTAAATCAAGCCACAAGTCAAATCAATCAACCTGATACCGAATCAAATAGGATGGGCCCATGATCAAATCCAATTCAACTCAATTTAAGATGGGCTCATGATCCAACCCATACTAAGTCAAAGATAGACTAATGACCAGCCCATACCAAGTCAAAAATGGGCTAAGGATCAAGAACACACAAAAATCAAATCAAGACCACACCTAACCATGCAAGGGGCAAGCTAAAGTAACTCAGGCTACATCTAGCCTAGGGTTGCAAGTCAAGGCCAAAGTTAATTGAGAAAGTCAAAGGCTGAACTAAGACAAGAAGTCATAGGGTTGAGTAGATAAGTCAAGGGCCTACTCATGCACCAAGTGGCGTGTTGCACCTAGCCACGAGCCACAAGCAAGACTGCACCAAATCGAGCCAAGCAAGAGGTGGGTTGCACTGCACCTAAACTAGGACTGTATCAAGGCTCATCCTTACCTAAAATGGGGATCATCTACATGCTCCCATGTGAGTCATGTGACCAGCACCTTTCAAAGTAGATTGAATCAAAATTTGGTCAAATATCAAGCTTCATACCCAACCCATGGAAGATCCTAGACACTCTACTTGAAAGCTATAAATAGACCCTTTGGGGGGCTGGTTGAAGGGAGGCAAAGTGAGGAAAATCTAAGAAAAAACCTAAAAGAAAATCAAGGGAGAAAATCTCAACAAAGTGTGAGAGAGAGAGGAAGAGGAGAGGAGGGAGTCGTCCCCTAAGAGTGGAGATGTTGCCCCCAAGTTGTTGGTCTCCAAGCCATTCCAAGGTCTTCAATCAAGGTCAGTTTTTTTCTCTTCTCTTTTCTTTCTTCAATTCTATTCAATTCAATTTGTAATTAGGGAGCATTTGTCCATAAATTATTATAATATTTGAGGAGAGGTGCTGCAAAATTTCGTCTAAGAGCAAAGGTAAAATCGCCTATCAATTGTTTGATTTATAATTACATCTACCTTAATATACATTGTATACTTTTACTCACTCATCTCTTCTATGCTTAAGCTATATGATAATTTTCTTTAATTATTATATTTTCTCTCTAATGTAATGAAGTCTTCAACTGAAAATTTCTTTGGATGATCATCTAAATTATTAAAGATCAATTGGATGTATTCATTAGACTCTTAAAATAGAAAACTCTGTTTTTAGCATTCTATATTCGTCTCATCATTGATTTTTCTAGCCTTCATCTGCAAAACAAAAATACCGGAAATTAGTCCACACTTCATTCATATATAGGCCAACACTGCATAAAATGTTTAATAATTTTAGACATAGCTAAGGTCATTAATAAAATTGGAAAAGCAGAACAAAAACCAGAACAAAATCTATCTATATTGCACATTTTGTAATAAAGTATGGGTAAAACTCCCTTAACTCTCTCAGTAGTAATCCAAAAACTTTGAAAATGGTCATGTTGGAAAGTTTATTCCCACAGCTTTCTAATTTGACTAATTTTATAAAATTATAACATCTACATAAAAAGATACAGGCATTTATTTAAGCCTCTTTATTTCTATCATAGGATCTGTCTCGAGTTTCAAGGCTGGAAATTTTATTGATTTAATTCTATTCATCCACAAAACCAAAAATAAATAAATAAAATATCCCAATAAACTCTAGACTTGGGCTATCTCAAATAAATGTTTTAGGATTTTTGGAAATCTAATAAATATCGAAAAATTAGGAACATATGTTGTTGGAAACAAAACTGTTTCTGTTTTTCAGATTTGCAAGTTTTTGAAAACTAGTTGGCACGCTCGCGCACTCATATTTGTGAATTGAATTTCAAGTTTCTTCATAGGGTTTGGAATTAAATTCTCATCTACACAAGTTTCATCATAAATTAATTGTAGGTAATTATCTAGTTATAGATCATTCTGCTTAGCCACTTGCAATGACTTCACATTCATTTTCATTCATAATATTATGACTGATTCATATGTCAAACAGAATGGGGTTCTACCTTTCACCAATGTCTTAGACTAGTAAGTCCATAATATTTTAGGGAAGACCTCATACCATTTTCTTTGATTAGCCTTAAGAGATTTCTTAATGAAATCAATAATTATATTTGTAGTGAGCTTGTCGATTCGCTTGAGCATAATGAGTCAAATGTATCAAGTTGATCCCAGAGCTCCCAAGGAAATCTACTACTTTTTACCATGTAAACATCATCCTTTGATCGGTGATTATGGACTAAGGGATATCAAACTAGAAGGTAATGTAAGCATTAATGAATTTGATTGCATCATCTTGGGTAACTCTTCTCATCGGCAAGACTTCAACCTATTTTGTAAAATAGTCAATGCCCACTATCCTGAACGTGTGGCCTTTAGAAGATTTAGGGTGAATATTTTTTACCTAAATTTTTTTGTTTTTTTTTTGTTTTTTTCAAAAGTCCTCCTTTATAAGAAAAATTGTGATCATGGGTTTTCTAAGGTTTATTTCAACAAAGACACCTTAAGCGAGCTCATCTCTAAACCAAAATTTTGTAGAAACCTCAAATGAGGTTACTTCGAGCCCTATCAAAAGAAATTGAATTTTGACAAAATCTAAAAAAATAAACATTTTAAGCTAAGGTTGTACTAGCGAAATTTCATTATTTCAAGTGTATTTATTTCAGGGAAAGGGTTATAAAAGTTAAAAATATATATTTGGAATCAAAATAAGTTCTAACTGCAAAATATTTACAAAGTAACCGTTTTATCCCCTACTAGATATTTAAATTAAAAAGATGAAAAAAATCTTTGAATGATCACTAAATCATTTAGATTTTAACCAGATGTATCATTATTTTCTATAAAGAAATTTCTACAGATTTCAATATACTACATAGACTTGTGCAGTCTCCAACTTTTCTAGCTATCATCTCTAAGTGAAATACTACCAAATTGTATATGTGAGTGGTACACATACTAGCTAATATGGAGTAAAATTTTTATAGATTTTGGACATGGGTGAGGTTGATAAAAAAATCAAACTTGTTGTCTGTGACACAAATCCCGTAATAGACATTCAGTCAAACCATTACAACTCGGTCTATAGGTATCAGAATGCCTCAAAAATAGTGTTATTAGAAAGCTAACATCAATAACTTTCCAAATTGATATGTTTTATAGAAATCAAGACCTTATGTATGGAGATACAAGTCTTTTATTAAGACCTTGAATTTCAGTCACAGATACTATCTAAAATTTTGAAATAAAAATCGGTTAGAAGCTTTTCTCAAGTTTTTATTTGATCATCCAAGGATCCAAAAATATAAATAAAAATTATTAAAAAACCTTTTTACCTGGTTGTCACTCAAGTAAAAATTTTAGGATTTTTGAAAGCTAATAGGGGCCTCTAGAAAATACAAAAATTTATTCTCTAAAACATAACCAATTCTATTCACATAACTGAATTTGTTTTGGCCAAGTGAAATCCATATTGTTTTAGAAAAGGATGTTTCGAATCAAAATTGTTTTGGAAAAATATGAATTTCAAAATCACTCTTCTTAAGCATATAGGTTAACCCTTGAGTGCCGGTTCAAGAAGGTTACATCGATAAGAACCTACTTTCTCATAATCACCAAATAGTCAGATAAATCTCTTTTGCAAGTTTGAGTAAACTTATTGGCATGCTCGCGTACATTTTTACAAACAAAGTTTTAAGTTTGCATAAGACCAAAAACTTTTGTTTCCAATACTAACTCAAGAAAAATAATGTATTGCATTCATCAATGCAAGCTCATAATTCATGTATATTACATTAAGAAAATTGTTTGGGGTAAATAATTCTCTAAAACAACTCAATACTAAAATATATTTTTCCTCCTTTCCCAATCTTATGAAAACAATGTCATAAAATATATTTTATTAGTAGATATATGTCCCACGATCTCAACAAAGGCATCTTATACATATCCATTTTTGAAGGTGCAATAAATCTCAAATACCTTTAAAAATTGAATTGAAGCAAGATTAATAAATGTAATATCACTCATATATTCCATTTTCGTAATTCTTTGATGTCATATGTAGTATTGATGATAACATATTTCATGCAAGAGTTGCTTGAGCACTGTTTGAACACCATTTGTTCACTCTTTACTTTCATCCTTAAATTATAAATGTAATCAGATATGCTAATATTGAAATTATCACTCAACAATTATGTTAATATATATTGATGAATTCAGCATCAACCAAACTACTTGCAAATGTATGCCATTCTAAATAAAATCAAGTGTATGATCATGCATCCCATTAGTCACAGTCAATTTTCAAATCTATCCATCTCATTTGAAGTAAAAAATGAACCATTTACTTTTTGGGACCAGCTCAATATTTAGTTTCAACATCAACTGTTATCTTGTTTCTATAATCACCATTTCTGTTGCATACAAAGGAGAAAGGATTTTGAATACCGGATGCAACAAAGTGCACCGGCTCGGAGCTCTGAAATCCATATGCGCCTAGGCGCATCTGCTTTATATAAGTCGCCTACAATGCAGTCACTTAAAGCAACAAGGTGAGGAAAAGGAAAAGGAAATGAAGAAGAGAGAGCAAGAGTGGTGAGAGGAGAGGAACTTGCCTTGCTGCAGCAATAGCGATAGCAGTAACAAAGGGGAGATGACAGAAATGGAGAAGAGAGGGAAAAAAGAAAAGAGTACTTAAGCATTTGAGAGCCTATGTCCGCCATATAAGGAAAAATCTTAACAAAGTGAGATGTGAGGAAGGCAACTTCAATCTAAAGAATGTTAGGAGTGTGCAAATAGCAAATGGACGTGCATGAATAACAAATGAAGTATGCGCACAGCATTTATGAATCGAACTTTATTTGCTTTTCATGCTAATGCAACGTGAAAACAAAAGCATACTTGAAATGCATAATTTCCAAAGAAACCCGGTTCCAGCAAGAATCAATCCTACCGGTACGAAAGATCCGGTTCGATCGTTCTCCTATTTTCGGTTAACGTGAAGTGACCGTGGACCCCTGGTAGTGCCACTTTACAACGAAAGGTCATCATCCCGCCGCCGGTTCTCGTCCTGCTGCCGAACCGCATTGCTATCTAGGTTTTCGAGTAGCTTCAAAACAAACAGTCGCAGCTATCATGTACGTCAAGAGATCAGAAATCATATCGCCTAGCAATAGATTCCATAGAAACCAGAGAGAAACTAGGAGTCTGTAGGCTTTCCTGCCCTCGCAGATCTTTTCAACATTTGTCTCGAAGTTCCCCCGAATTATTCTGCAATCCGAAGTGTTCATTATAACTTTTATGGTGTGACACCTCTTTGTTCATGTTACCCATTGTTACCCTTGAAATCATGACAAGCGATTCGCGTAAAGTTTTATGGTGTGACACTTCTGTACTCAACATAGTTTTTTGGTATAGACTGTCTACGGGTCTGAGACTATTCGGATCTAAATATTTCCAGGTCTCCGTCCTATCTTATGTTGGGCTGGTCTAGTACTAGATCAGAGCCTGGGTCATAGAATCTACCATGAGAAATGTCACGCACGAATCTAAGATAATGTAAGCCATAATAGGAATCAAAGCTAAACAATTTTCAGGAACTTAGTGCTCAAAGAACTAACTTGGGTTAGATGATTACATCTGATCTGGCTAAAATTTTCATTAATCATAATAGATGGTCCGGTACATTAATAGAATCTATCAATTTTGCTCCGGCAGTATAACTAATGGACAGAATTTTTGCTATCAAACTGACCCTAACATTCATATCAGGTATCATAGCATAGTTTTGCGTAATCCGCACCACACGTTTGAGATCCAAAAAGATTTCATGAGCTTGTACGTGATGGCAGGAATTGCAATGGCTGTTAGGAAGATGCACTCTTAACGTTTTCCAAGCCGATTCTGTCAAGGACTTCATGACGTCCAGTGTTTCAGAAACCATTAAACGCAGAGAGAGAGAGAGAGTTATGATCAGTAAAGCAGCAGAGTAGGCTGGCTGATCAAAGCTGGTAGAGACAGAGAGCCTGAATGTCTGAACGTCTGAGCGCCCTGCGAATTTTGGACTCTCTCTCACCCTTGGCTGTAAAAGCAATAGTACTCACCCTCTTCCCTTCGCTGTAAAAGCATGGCACCTTCTCAGGTTACAACAGATTGCTCTCTCTCTCTCCAGGGTACTTTCCTGAATTCCACATTGTCGAGAAACAAGAACTATGAATAATAAATAAGATGTCAGCTGGTAGCCATTAATCGCAGTCGATAAAAGCTATATGTCCTGCGCTTCTGAAATGAAGCGAAACCACGCATGTCTCTCTCCTCGTTGAATTGCAAGAGACCTCTCTCTCTCTGTTCTATACCAGATCCCGAACTTCAAAGACATGCAACGACTCCCGAATCTTCCCTAGCCCTTCATCAATCACGTGGAATCGTGATTGATCGATTTCGATGGAGCCATCTGTGAAAGGCCTCCAGATGACTTCTGTTTGTAACCACGTTACAGTCCATTTGAGTGTTTCGCCGACCATTAATACTTCGCGAACATCATATGTTGAAAATTTGACTCAGATCCGCTGCAACGAACATATTAATCTTTAACTGAACCACCGAAATGTATGGCTTGAATCACGTTTAAAAAATGCTTTCCTAAAAGCATTATTTGCGCCGTCTTGAGATCATTGTGGGCTTACGCAAATAGCTTTAGCGGATAAGCTCCCCTGTAAGCTAATAGAGGGTAATATCTATTATAGGAAAGGATGGAAGGATTATTTTGTTCATCTCGAATCTCTAAATATTATTTTTGTTATAGTGAGAGAATGAGGCTAAAAATCTTACATCTCTGTAAAAATATGATACATCTAACCTCCTTCTATAAAGGCTTGAAATAAAGGTGGTTAGTGCCACAAAATATAGTTTTCTTTTTATGGCTATTCATCATATTTGTAATTGCCGGTATCGCAATAAATATCTCATGGTTTGGGTCATTAAAAACCAGAACTCTTAATTTAAAATATTTAATTTATATTTAAGCACAATTTTCGAACATGATATTCATGAAGTATGCTGACAAACCGGCAAATTACTGGCTACACAAAAGCCGCGGCTCCTTTAGCCAAATCTCATCAAGTAAGCTTTTTTTTATTAATCTGACTTCACGAGTGCATTTGCAGCACTTAATTTTGTTAAATCACTTTTCTTAGAATAATTTGAATGTCAAATGATAAGATATAATGTCTGTTGGTGCATTGTAGAGCGTCGAATTTTGGGAAAGCTCATCGTCCGATGTTACATGTTCTCTCGAAAGCACATTTGATTTTTATTGAGTGGCCAAGTTAATATTAGCTCCTGTCACCTAGGTCAAGAGTTGGACATTTTATTGCACACAGATGGAAAAGACAGGTTGGATTTACAGAATAACAGAATAGTGGCTTTTGGTATATATATCATGCATAACAATTTGAACGGTTCGATCATAGGTATGGATGGTATACATAAAAAACCAAAAAGTATGAAAGTATATGTTGCATCTTATACTTTTTTTATTTTTAAAAAACAACTTTATATTTTTCATCTAGTCAATTCATTTTAGCATGACCAAGAACTCCCTCTCTCCCTCTCTCTCTCTATATATATATATTCAACTATGGTTGATGGTTGGCTGGATTGGAGCTCTTCTAGTAGTTCACATAACCAATCACATTCGACCTCCTCTTACCGCATTGTCTTGGTGATCAATCTTGAGTTCAAGAATACAAGAGACGTAAGTTGGTGGTGGTCACTTTTGGTCCAAGTAACTATATCAATAAAATGTAAAAAGAAGGGCATTCTTCTCGAATTTTATGAGATGTTTTTCATAAAGATAAACATTCAAATAAAGCCATTTTTTACTTTATTCAAGTACAAAAATCTTTCACGGTGGATAATAGTTTTAACAAAAAGCTTAGAAAAGAAAACACAAAGAAGTAAAGCCTATAAATAAGTGGATACTAAGTTTGCATAAGCGTGTGATGTACACACAAAGAAACTCCTTTGGTGAAAATTCTCTACAAGTGATTGTGTTCAATCTTCTCCTTTACTTTTCTTCTTGTTCTTCTTCTTTGGTTCAGTTCATTGCTTTCGTACTGCATGATGCTATCAAAGGTATAACAGACTGTACAATGGTATCAGAGTGTATAGAGTCGTCGGTGCTTCCGTTGGTATTAAGGTATGCTTCTTAAAATACAATAGAGAGGAAGGGATTATTCTTTTAAAGAGATAAATATTGAATCAAGGAAAAAACACAAATGAAGAGGCTGTTGTTATATAAAAAGTTTCATAGAACAGAAACGGTTGAGATTCTTTTTGTTCATATGAATAAATAAACAAAACAAAGAAGAAACCAATCGAACACTTATATTCTCAAATCGGCTTTGAGTTTGTTCGATGTCTCTGATCCAATTTTGTCTTCCTTCACATATTTCTATTTGATCATGCATGGACAAAAACTAAAACCGAGAGTAAAAGGAATGAGAACATATATAAATTGATTCTCTATTTTTGTTATTCTAAGAATTGTTCACATGAAAAAGAAAAAGAGGGAGAAGTAGAATAGTCCGTGAGAAAAACCAATAACTTAGCATAATAGAACTCTCTTGTCTACTCTACTCTCTCCTCCAAAGCCAAGAGGTAGCCATTGTTAGCACCCAGAGCATGAACTCATTGGTCGATGGCCCAAAAGGTGAATCACTAGTCTCATGAAGTCGAAGTAGGCAGAAACCCGCCTCCAGCCTCCCTTCTCTCCTTTTCCTCTCCCTCTCTCAACCACACTTTATCTATTCTCACAAATGCGAGAAACTAGATTGTGCCTAGTTTCAATGCAAAATTGAGGCACCAACACACAATCTTCAAGAAAACCATGGTGAAAGACCGCGCATCATGTCAAAAAGACAATTTTATCCCTGACAGATTTTGAAATCATTGTTTGCCATTGAGTAAAATTATGAGTTAGTGTAGATATTTTTGCGTTAAATTTCTCGAAAAGCCTTGTACATTGTATTTTATAGTTTTGTCTTTTGGCATGTAGTTTAAATTACGAGTATACTTGTTTTACGAATTTACAATTTTGTCCATGTATATCCTAGAAATCACAAGATCTAGTTTGTAATATTATTTATTATTATATCCATGTTTCTTTGTTAAATTCACAAATTAGCACCTGATAAGAATACATTTCCACAAACATTTTTGTAGAATTACAGAAACATTATAGGGCAAATTTATAGTTCTACCTTGAATTGTTTATTTAATTTACAGAATAACCAGAATTTTGAATTTATTGTTCTATCCATAAGACTTTGTTAAAATTACTAAAACTGACGAGTAGTTAAAATTATAAGTATGCCCATTTGTTGTACAAAAAAATATAGAAGTAGATTAAAATGCATTACCTTACTAAACCATGTTATACTTGTTATTTTTTCATGATATAGTATGTTGATTGACATGGTCTACAATATTGTAAGGAATTTTGAACAGACAACATGCATTACCTTAGTTCTATATAAGAGACCATAAGAAATCTAGAGAGGAGTATCCTGGCATACACCTAATTAGATTATAAAAATAGTGAATCATTTCAAAGTAGCAGGTACTGACCCAAAGATATATTAATGTATAATGTAACACTCCCATGGGTTGTTGTAGGCTCATAACATCAACAACTTTTTGAATTGATGAGCTACCTCATAAGATCAAAAACTTTTGAATTGATCAATAAGTACTTTTCTCATCAAGTACTTATAACCCTTTCTTTGAGGTTTACTACCCTCATGCTTGCGTTATGTTTCCTTATTCTAGAAAAACTTTTAGAAAACTAGACTTTGGATAATCATATGTTACAAAGATAATGTGGTTTACGGATGTTGTTAGATGGGTTAATGTTGTTAATGATGAGAACTATTCATACGAAATCATTGGAAGCTTTTCTAGAGAGAGAGACATGGTGGCTAATGCTCTTTAGAGAAAATTTGAAGGAGGTTGGCCATTATTGTCATCTATACTCTCAAGTTTTAATAGGAGAGGGTGGTCTTGATGTTGTTGTCCATCTCAGGGGATGACTAGTGTTCCTATTAGATGTCAACTTGAAACAAGGATTGGTTCATCCCTACTCGATGAAACATTCTATTAGTAAAACTTTCCAAGATTTGGTCGATAATGTTCTTGCAATTAGTGTCAAATTATTAATAACCAATTATACAAGATGTATGACATATGTGCTATTATGATTCAGCACAATGTTTTTAATGGTAAAGACATTATATCTTAATTTGTCATTTCTTAATTTAGTTTATCGAGTTTGATATCACTTTCCATGTGTTGTATTTTTCTAGAGATTCATATGGTAGTGAATCTCCAATTTTTCCAATCTTTTTGTCTTTGTTATGTATAGACATGATAGAGTTCCTAATTGGGATTCACTATTCTGAACTTATATTAATATAACTAGAATTGAGAGGACAAAGGCTATCTCTGAGTGAGGAAGTGAATCACTTATTAATCGAGTTATAATTTCTTCCTTTGTTTTAGTTGAAAAATGACTTTATTCTTTTGAATGTAATTGATGATTGAGGAGTATTTTCATCAGTTTTGCATGTGTGTTGACTTAGCTTTTTTGTTTTCGACATAAGTTTACTCCAACCTTTTTGTTCTTTACACACATGAGAGCAATTCCTTATACCTTAGTTTCATACATATGTGATCATTGTAATTATATAAGTGCATAATTAGCCAAAGATATGGAAACATGGTCAAGCAACACTATCTTTTTAGTGTGAGAAAAGAACAAGTCACACATCCCTCTTGGATGACACATCCCCCAATGCATTGAAGTTTTATAGGGAGCATGCTATGAGAGCATTATTCTCTAAAGTTGTTTCTTTTTGGGAATGTCTCTATTTTGAGGATAACTAGATTTATTTTTGTTCAAGCATTTGTCACTTTCATGACATATGATTATTTAGCCCCATATTCATGCTTAGAGCTGAAGTTTTACAACATATAACATAGTAGGAACATCATAAGAGATTATAACAGTGAGCCTCCATTTGAGCCTGGAATTGTTGAGTGCAACTTTATGCTCATTAGGCCTAGCTCCTCTAATCAAAGCCTTGTCATTTTTGTCACTTGAAAAGAAGTTTTAATACTTGGTATCCAATCTTATAAAAAGAGGAGATTGTAGAAAAAAGTATTGAAAGATAGAACTCACTTAGTTCCCAAAGACCAATGTAACTATTTCACAAATACTATCAAATGATGTAGGTGTTTCAAAGGATGGCCATTGTACCATTTGAGTGTTTGCTGATAGGATGTTAAGAACACAATTTTTTGCTTGTAAATCACCAACTCTTTTGTATTTAGCATTTATTTAAATATTTTCTTATCAATAAAAGGTCACCCCGTTGCATTTGCCTTGTGTTTTCTTATCACACAAATATATACATATAGAGAGAGAGGTCTATGAAAAGCAAACTGAATCTATCACTTCACTACAAATACATATACATGCAAAAAAAAAAACCTAATCACATATCCAATCCTCATCATCACCAAGCATGTAATCCATAATTGTTGTACACACTCTCTCCCAACAATCATAAAGGAGGTTCATCAAATAAGTTGTTGAAGGACAACAAATGTGGATACCATCTCAAGCTTTGTATCATAGATCTCATCATCCAAAAGATATATACAAAATGCTACAAAAGACAAATGTGGAAGAAAAGTTTAAGTTTCTATATTTTGTGAACCCTAATGTACAAGAGCTATTGAAAGTACTACTTTACCTAATATATTGTTCTACATGTTGAAGATTGATTGTTCGAATCCAATCAATGTAGCAACCTATGTATAAATCATTTTACTTGTACAAGTTTAATTCGGATAGAGCATCTTATGGATAGTACTCTAGCTTAAAGAATGTTGCTTGGTAGGCCTATGTTCTTGAGAAAGCCTCAATGGATCAACCAGAATCTACTACCAATGTCCATATTAATGAGCAACTTTACCTAGCATATATGATTCAATAATACCCAAACATCAAATGCCACTATAAAACTAGGGTACCTGCTAGGTCTCGTCCATGTAGCTTCTCTAACCATTAGTTGCCATATAATCTATAGAGAAAAGGAGAAATTATATCAATATTATTGTAATAACTTTTATCATTTAAAGTAAATAACAACAAACTTTTATTATTTTTAACAAATCACTAACCAAATAGGTAATATCAATAACTAGAGACCTGATAAGCCTCCAGCAAGCCCAATTTCTATTAATACATAGGATGATCCTTATAAACAACACTATCCATCCACCTAGCTACATGAGTCTACTTGCCAACCTACTCTAATTGCCTTATGATTCTCAAAGCTATAAAGTACTATTGTCTATGTGTACAATACAAAAAACATTTCTTTAATAGTGAATTATGAAATAATTATTACAATATTAATATGGCTGAAGTGACAATTATTACTTGAAGAGAAGTATTGTTGCAATGAAGTTGTTGTGCCTATGTGTGAGGAGGCTTTTCCCACTACATGCAAGAATAGCATAATGTTGTCGCACCCTAAGCATATCCGTGTACCCTCCATATGTTGTTGGTCAATAACTACACGATCGGAATCAATGCTCTATCTTTCGACATCTTGGTACACATTGCATATAATATGATACAACAAGAACAAGAATGCTATGTGCTCACTTAATTGAAGTATCTCAAAATTGATACCTATGGACTTTATCTACTAATTCACTTCATCACAGTTCATATCTATGAGTTCAACATAATATCTATTTTATTCATCACCCAAGTGAAAGATACATGTCTATGAATAATTCCATATACATCATGGGCAATGGACACTGAGTCATTTAACCCCATAATATATGAAAGTTGTAAGTATCACATTGTCATCATTCAATAAATGTGGTCAACAATGACTTATCTAACATATGAAAGAACAATCATTCTTGCTCATATAACCTAAACAAAACTTCACAATATCCTACCAACTATCCCATACTAGTGCTTGTTCCTTTAGAAAAGGTCACTCAACCACATTTTATCATGGTGGCATGTCACTAATCTTAAAAAAAAATTGTATATGTACACACAACATTTGTAAGTTAGAATTGTATCTATGAACCTTTACTTCTACATATAATATTAAATTCAATAGAAGTTTAGAATTGCTTGTACCTACCAAAGAATATGCGCGATGTGGTTTCTAAAGCAAAGGAGCAACTCTAAGATAGGGGAGCAAAAGCAATGTCACCCTCTAGAGGAGGGCCATCGACACCTATATCATGATAACATCCTAGAGAACTGACATCATCATAATGACTTAGAAAACATGCTACATGCTTTATCTCAAAGTTAAACAACATTGCATGATGATTTGCCTATGATGGCTTGTCATGGTTTATCCTTTAGTGTTAGTGTAGTCGTTTACTATATGTTTGCCTAAAAACATTATGTGATTTTGATGATACAGTAAAAATACAACCCTCTTCTCGGGCATTGCCCTATGCTACATCATCACCTTTATAAGCAATGCCAATTACAAAATCTAAAAGAAACATTTTATGAAAATATGTGAAAATGCAACATAGCATGTAACATAAGCAATACAACTTATCTAACATTATATTCATAATATATAATATATGTATAATGCATGTATATACATGTGACATTTGATATGTAACAAGTGTGTACATATATACATATATATGAATATATTAATGTAACATATGATAATATATAAGATATGTAAGGTGTAACTATCTATATATAAAAGGGCAGTTATGCGAACGGGTTGCATAGATGTCATAGAGTTGCGACAAGCAAGACAAGAAGATATGAGCTGGCCACATTATCTTGTTCAAGGTGTGACAACCCAGCCATGCTATATTTAAGAAAAGAATGTGGCCTAACCATGACTCCTCCCAAAGTAATCATGGTCAAGTCACATCTCTTTTTCAACTGCTGATTTACAATCACTAGGAAGAATGGAAGAAGAAGAAAAAGAACATAACCACAGGATGTTGATGCCAAATCAATTGTGGTACAAAAGCCACCATATCTTCTTCTTCCTTCAACATCTCATCGCCATGCAATGTTACATATCAGAGACATAGAAGAAAAGAGAAGAGAAGAAAGTGATGCATGAGGGGGGACGAATAATGTAAAGAGAGAGCATAGATGGAGAAATGCAGGAGCAAAGAGGAGAGGATGCAAACTGTAGGGAGAGAACCCCAAAGAGAGACCTGTGAACTATTTGGTGTTGATTGTATTAAGTCCCATGTTGTTGGGTCTAAGTCGACTAAAGTTAATGTCATAACCTGAATGATCTCTCTTTGATTAATGGCAAAAATTATAGGTACCAACCAAATTAAGAAAAATTTAAGATATTAAAGTAAAATTCATGAAATTGTAATAAATTAAAGTACCTTTTCTTGTAAGTTGTTAATCACAATAAAAGATAGTAATTATTTCTTTGGCATAGGCATGATAGATATTGTTGGTTCTCGTTCCCAGAACATAACTGGGACTTGGTTGGTTCCTTTTCGATTATGGTTTCAGTCCCGAACTGTTTCAAATCGTAAAATGTATAACAAAATAAAATTTTCAAAAGAAATAGAAAAATGGTGCAATTCATGGTTTAAACCACTGGTCTGGTCCTGGTTGGAGTTTTATAAAAAGTGGAACTAGAACCAAACTGGAGCATCCCAGCTCTAGGTCCTTTCCAATCTGGTTCCGATTAGAACAGGTTTCAATCCGGCCATGCTAGGCATGGACGACAAAATATGTAATATTACGCATTACCTATGTATTGGTTACATTTAGTGACCAGATTTCGACACAACTCAGAGGGCCAGTCTCACGATTCCCTAGTTTTTCAAGTTATACGAAGGGTGGAGATTTAATATGACCCACTACTGGAAATTAATCCAGTGTGACCTGATCTCCTCCTCTAGCTGTGAGATTGAGATTCTTGCGTTTCTAGTGTTCAAAGTGCTCAAGTGCTCCGAATTTCGTGCTTCAAACAATTTAACTATGACTTAGTAGGGATAAAGACAAAAAGAGATGGCATTCTTTCATTGTGGCATCTAATCATATCAGATGCATCCATGTAAACTTTCAAGGGAAAATTTATGACATAATTGTAGAAGTATTCATGTGCACGGACGCATATATTCTTACCGCACGGGATCGGTATCCCTTCTTATACACAAAAAGAACGCCGTCTCTCTCTCTCTCTCTCTCTCTCTCTCTCTCTCTCTCAGTCACACGCACACGCACACGCACACGCACACGCACACGGGCAAGAGAAGCGAATATGGACTCAGACGCTTTCTCAGCTGCTTTGTTCAAGTGGGACACTCGTGCACCCCCTTCAAGCCGACTCCTAATCCACGACGTACCGGGGTCGGCCACCGGTAACGTGAGTGCTATCGGTGCGTCGCCGCAACTGCCACCAGATCCACCACCATACTGCCGGGCGAAAGAACTGGGTGGCCTGGAGGACCTGTTCCAGAACTATGGCATCCGTTACTTCACTTTGGCGAAGATGGCAGAGATGGGTTTCACGGCCAGCACTCTTCTTAACATGAAGGACGAAGAGCTGGACGAGATGATGACAACATTGGTGGACGTCTTCCGCTGGGATCTCCTCGTTGGAGAGAGGTATGGCATCAAAGCAGCCGTGAGGGCAGAGCGCCGGTGGCTCTTTGACGATGACGCCGCTCGCCGTCGACAACTCCTTGCCTCCCCTGATTCTACCAACCCCCTCGACGCCCTCTCTCAGGAAGGTAATTAAACGGATCATCTTTGTACCATCACCACTCTTATCCCCCCTTCTCTCTCTCACATTCCACTTGCACAAGAAACTTGATTGTCGTGCTCGTTATATTTTCTCCTTCTCGTATTAAGTATAGTGTTATTTCCCCAGTACAAGGTTTTGTTATATTCGTCAACCCTGCACTCATTCATGACGAAAACATGCTCCGCCGTCCGGTTTTAATCACAATTTCTCTCCCTCTCTCTTTCTCTCGCACGCACAATATTTTTGATGTATTACCTAGAGTCAGATGCACGTTGTACAAGGTCTTTAATATATATATCTTCTAACTGCTGTCTTTTCGTCCATTCGATCCTAACGTAAAGAAATTTCAGTCGTTGCTCACAAGAATCAGGTCATGGGTGTATACTTATTATTTAAAACTGTTCTTATAGTGATGATTAAATATATAGCTATTGGTGAGACGTAGGGTAAAAACGTTTGGTTTTCTATGGTCTCTATTGTGTACCTCATACACAATCATGGTGTTTATCCTTGTTTTTTTGGACAAATTATGTGAGGACAAAATCTCGCACGACCTTCTATGGTAAATTAAAATTCGATTAACAATTTGAACACAAATTTGGCACTCCAATTCTGTCTTGTCCTATGGCGTAGGGGTGTGCACTTTGACATCGTTTCCTTGATGGTGTCTAATGCGTTTCATTGCCGGGTATACTTGAAGTGTTTGATACTAAGAAGCTCAGACTTTAAGAAGTACAATATTAGAAAATGCGCGCCCTCTAGTTCCTTCGTTTGCGCCAGCTTCTCGAAAAGATGACTCAGAATAGCGCGAGACTTTCTCGTGTTCTAGTGATACGTAAACCTTCCACTTTCAGCTCTTTGTGTGTCTGTGAATTTAGTTGATGATTGAGAACTTTTCGTGTTTGGGCCGGTGTACATATATAGGGTTGTCCGAGGAGCCGGTTCATGCGGAGAAGGTGGGCGGTGTTGCCGGGGGAGGAGATTGGGAGTCTATGGCCGTAGAGGGGAAGAACCAGTGGCGGAAGAGGGCGTCAAGGCGAGCCAGTGTTGTTGAGAGTGAAGATGGCGGAGATCGGCAACGTGAGCACCCGTTCGTGATGACGGAGCCGGGAGAGGTGGCGCGAGGGAAGAAGAACGGGCTGGATTACCTCTTCCATCTTTACGAGGAGTGCCGGGCCTTCCTGATCCAGGTCCAAAACATTGCGAAGGAACGGGGCGAGAAGTGTCCCACCAAGGTATGCACTATTTGTTTGCTTGACCGCCTCTATTGCTCTGCCAAAGTCCGGCGTTCAATATTTGGCCATCTTATTCCGTTGGGTTTGGGTTGGCCTTAACGGACGTTGATTCTCTTTTCTCTTCCCGTATATTTATGCGAGATGCTTTGTCGTAACATTAATGGTGTTTGCATATTTTTGTGTATGATTGAATATAATAATCTGATTAGGTTATTGACTTGCAAAATGCAGCCCGATTGGCTAAACACGTATGATCAAATTGATTGAGAAAGTACTTAACAAAAAATTAGTTGGACCAGGTATTAATAGGATCCGACCCATTGACATGAATCCGGGGATTGACCATTATGGATATTGGATGCGCTTTGGGACCAGGACTTACAAGATGGTCCCTGATGCACGGCGGCATAGTGCATCCAGTCTTTGTACTAAACGATGTGACAGACAACCATGGTCACGATCTGTAAATGAAAACACAATCAGTTAAGAGCAAAGCTTGCACTGATAATCTTTAACTTCTCATCTCAAAACAATCAACAAAAGCATATTAACTAATTACTAGTGTAGTTTAGACTTTTTCTTTTACTTTTAATGGCACGATTAACACACACTGTCAAAAAAGAAACGCACACAGAGAAGAAACCTCATTATCATTTGCATGGGCGCAGGTGACGAACCAGGTATTCAGGTACGCCAAGAGCATGGGCGCGAGTTACATCAACAAGCCCAAGATGCGTCACTATGTTCATTGTTATGCACTGCACTGCTTGGACAAGGTGGCATCGGACCAGCTGCGGCGCGTGTTCAAGGAACGGGGCGAGAATGTTGGGGCATGGCGGCAGGCTTGCTACCAGCCGCTGGTCGCCATGGCAGCACATCGTGCCTGGGACATTGATGCAATGTTCAACTCCAACGAGAAGCTGTGCATCTGGTACGTGCCAACGAAGCTGCGCCAGCTCTGCCACCAGCACCGCACTGCCTCTTCATCTCTGGCTGTAGCGCCGCACGTCGCACGCCAAGTCTAGCTTGCCAGGGTCTACCTATCATTTTGACCGCATACCCTCTCCTCTCCTATGTAACAAGAACAATATTTTGCAACCAATCAGACTATAAGTTTCGTGCTTTGTGTAGTTAAACCGTTGGCCAGGCTCACTTGTTCATCTAATTGGTTCCCGTGACAAGGAATTCTAGCGATTTGGATACGATCTGAAATTTTGCAACATGTCTTACAAAGGTTTAACTGGTGCGAAAACTTCACAGATACTTCGCTAATCACCGTCATGCTCTCCCTTCATCCCCTCAAATACATACATCGAATATCCATCCAAATACCTTGATCAATTTAAAAGGATGCCTTTAGTCGCCATGTTTTCTTGATAAAAATGTGAAATCCGGAGAAAATATCACCTGTTTTACACATTAAAACAGTCACTACAAGAAACCTACAAGATTGGGATTAACTAGCAGGGACATTGGCGGGATATCAGATTCCCTGAAGATTATCTATGGAAATTCCGTTGCAAACAAATGTTTCCATCTTAAACACCTCAGGTATTTTTTAGACAAATGTTTCATAAAAAAATTGCATTTGAAGATAAAATTAACTTGAGAATAGATGAAAAGTACCAAAAGGTCTTAAATTTTCAAATGTCGTGCTAAAACAAGCGGAAGAGCATCAAGGGAATCTAATTTGGGTTCAAATTGATAAACTTGTGCAAGTGGGAAGGTTCCGAGACAGCTCCAGATTCACATACTGTCATGACCCACGAGTCCAGCCAAGCGGTCAAGGTCCCTTTGACCCGTCCAAATGTCTCATGACCTGGATCGTGAGGGAAAGAAAAAAAATTTATGGTCAACATTGTCTTAATCAGTGAAACGACAAAATTTTATAGTTACAACCAACGATTTTATACAACTAAAATCCAAAATTACACATTTATCAATAAGAAATGAGATCCATTAAATAATCAAATTCTATGTTCTTTTAACAAAAAGGGTCAAACTATAAACCACCTATCCACTCCTCCCTATCGCAGCAGAAGTTAGTCAAATCCTCCAAGTGCTCTAGTAACCTCAATGTCTCTACTGACTACGTCCTGTAATTTAAATAAAATTTGAGCACCTAAACCATGCAAATAGGTGGATATGATCTCTCTATAGAAAAGTATACCAAAGACATATATAATTTCAAATCATACAATACGATAAGAGATCTATATCACATTTTAAAGGAGTAGTATCATTTCAAACATGCATGCATAACCAAGCTCTCAATAATAATGTAAATTTAATTTTGATATCAAGACCTCTATAGTGTCCAATCTCCAGCCACATTGGAGTCCCCCAAACCCTCCTCCTCCTATCTACCACATGGCCTCCGACCACGCTCTCCATGCATTGGGTCCAAGGACAAGGTTACTAACTCGTGAAGTCTAGTTCCTCGGGTCTACAGAACAAAGAATCAAATACTACACTAGTAGAGTCGTACATTCAACCAATTAGTCTCAATAGTATCATATACACAACGATCTAATGCCACTTCTTAGGTCCACGAGATCTACTTAGGACCACCTCCCAAGCTTCATATCACCACATCTACATCACGTGTCCAATTTTAATATCCAAACCACACATTCGTATCCTGTATCAAATTTGTTTTATTGTACGTAAACTCTCTACTCTCATTTACTAGTTTCACATGTTCTCAAGCTAAGTATGTCGTATAATCTCACATGAGTTGCTCAATACAACTACAAGTGAAATTAGATCAACCAATAAAGTAGCCAACATAACTTAACACATCTACGGTTTACCACTACGCAATATGACTATCTACGATCCAACTATGTCCCATACCATTGTACAAAATATATCAATACCCAATAATATTGACTAACCTATAATTTCAATCGACGAGCTAGCATTAATTGATATATTCATCTATAGTCTAACGACATCCCATACTATCATGGAAGATAGATCCATAATCATTAATGATTTACTAACATACACGTGTACTCATGCTATCCATCCATATGCTAATAAAGTATTTCCAATTCTATTTAACAAACCAATGTATAATCATTTCACAATCTCATGTATCAATTGAACAAAATTAAAACTATCTTTACAATACATTTAAAAGTGAAAATATCCAACTACCTCAAACTTCTATGTGGATCCAACTATCATAATGCTCATCTCTCTTAATCATCTTGTTTTAATCCCTAAATCATGATAAAAATATAATATTAATATTCTACATTCAATTACAAAACTAATAGTGTAAACCCCATCAAAATAAGATCTCAAACAGATCTTAAAATACCCTAAAAACTCAATCTGAATCTCTAACATTCTATTTAGATCTGAATCTATTCTCTTTACTAGAATTAGATTCAAACGTATATCTAGATCTAAAACCATGTCTATACAAAGACACTTGGTTTTATGTCCAGATTGGTATCGCCTGCACCTGACATGACATAGCGGCCCAACACAACATGCCATGTCGATCCACCCATTGGCTGCCACTTTGATCGCCGAAAGCAACAATTTTGATAGGTTCTTTCTCATCCACCATTACCATATGGTATGCCATTGACCAACACTTTTTGTCCCCTCTCCAACTTTTCCCTCTTCATGATTGTAAACACCCCAAAATCACATGATTTCCAAAACAAGCACCTGGTTTATAAAACCATTTCAAAACCAATTTTGAACTTTCGAAAACCCAGGAGTTTCAAAGTTTTAAACTTTTGTCAAAAACTCTTTCAAAATATAGGTTTCTTAAACTCGGGCCAAGTCCCAATCTTGTAAAGCAGCCAAAGCAAGCAAGTGGAGGCTGATCGAAAAGCAGCTCAAAAAGCAGGTCAAAAAGCCTAGAATTCAGCCCAACCTGATGAAAATAGGGCCAAAAAGCAAAAGAAGAACCCAGGCCAGAAGCAGACTTCAGCCCTGGAATATGAAATGCAAAGCCAAAAGCACCGACAAAGCCATCAGAAATCCAAGCACAAGCTTGAAATACCAAAAATCAAACGAAACGAAGTCCAGAAGGTGAGAAGACGATCGGACAAGAAGGTTTGGAAAAACCTAGCCCAAGATGGAGCACTGATGAAGCTAGCGCCCGTGAAAACCGCCCATCTCAAAACGCCAAGAAGGACTGAAAAAACAAAAATTTGGATTGGATCTGGACATAAATATCTAGATCCAGACCTAAATAGTGTTTGGATCGGATTTAGATCATAAAAACCAAATCCAAGATCCAAACCCAAGACCCATCCCCTTGCCTATAAATAGAGGTGAGGGGAGGTGCAAGTTCACGTGAATTTGAAGTGAGAGGCTTGGGGGAGTGCATAAAGTAAGAGAGAGAAAAATGGTGGGCTTGACTTTGTCAAGTGGGTTAGCCATATGGGCTTGATCAAGGGTGTGGGTTCGAACCTTGTGTGGACCTAGACCTAACCAAGGGTTGCACCAATATGAAGAATGGCATGGACCAAGGGCTGCAAAAGGATGGACAAGGCTCCAAGAGGTAGGTCTCTAAACCTAACCCTAACCTAGCCCTAATCGACCCACCTAACCTAGCCCACTTCACCCAACCGACCCCATCAAACTTCACCCTAACCTAACCCACCTACCCCAAACCGACTCCATTAAACCCCTTAGACCTAGCCCACTTAACCCAAACCGACCTAAACTAAACCTAGCCCAGCCACCCTAAACCGACCTAAACTAAACCTAGTTTAGACTAAGTTTCCTTGACCAAACCGACCGAAACTAAACCTAGTCTAGACTAAGTTCCCTTGACCAAACCGACCTAAACTAAACCTAGCCTAGACTAAGTTCCCTTGACCAAACCAACCTAAACTAAACCTAGCCTAGACTTAGTTCCCATGACCAAATTGACCTAACTAAAACCCCTAAACCGACCCTGTTAAATACCTAACTAGCCTCACTACACGGCCAGCACCTTGCGGCCATTCCCCGGCCGCTGCACTCCAGCATCACGCCTTGCCGCACCACCTTGCTGCCACCTTCCCGCGCACCTGCTGCTCACCCCACCCGGCTTACTCCTCTGCAGCGCCCTGCTGCTCGTGCGCACCATCCCACAGCCAGTCGTGGCGTCCTGCCGCGTCCTCCTACCTTCACCTTACCCCAGCAACACCTGCTGCACTACCTTAACATGCCACATCACCCGTAGCACCCGCCTGCCACCTTCCCGCTCCAACACCTTGCCACCTTCCCGCACCAATAGACCCAACCGACTCCTTGCGCACCATCCCGCAGCCAACCGCGGCACCCTGCCGCGCCCTCCTGCCCTCACCTCACTCCGCATGCCCCAACATCACCCCCAGCCAACCTTTGCCGTGAACCACCTAGCTCCTATCCCATTTGACTAACCACACTCCCACGACCCAACCCGACCTCACCTAACTAGGACTTACAAGGAAACCTCCGCAATGGAGGGGGACCAATATCATGATTCCTTAATACTGAAGGATCGTAAAGCCCTTCAACAGTTGTTGGAGTAAAACAAGGAAAAGAAATCGTACGCCCTGTCTGACTTCCTTCCTTCGGATTATGAAATAGACAGTGACAATGACATACCAAATTTCCATCGGTATAATGGCACGGGGGATCCTAGATCCCACTTGCAACTCTTTTCGCGTAGAGCCCATAAAAAGAAAAGGGACTCAATAGATTTATTGGTTCCCCCTTTCCCTCAAGGGGACTGCTTCAAAATGGCTTGCTTCCTACGACTTAAGCCAGTTTGCTACTTTTGAAGAGTTAGCAAACAGCTTTATGCAAAGATTTTCGCACAACGTGGAAGTAATGCCTACATTGAACACCTTGAGGGACACAAGACAAGCTTTGAATGAGGATGTACACGCATTCATCGTTCGATGGAGGTCCCTTCTTGGGCAAATAAAAGAGTCCATCTCTGAAGGATGCATAGTAATGCTCATCCTCAAAAATTTTAAAACGAAGATAAAAACTTTTCTTTCATTGCATGAGATTTCTACCTTTCACAAGTTAATAAAAAAAGCTTCCCTATTTGAAACCAATCTAAAAAAGAGAGTCTATGATGACTTGTGGAAGAAAAAAATTCTTCCCAAAATGAGATTTGAAAAACTCGGAACTTACGGGCCACTCATGGTGGACAAAGGGGTAAAACCCCAAAAGATTACAAATGTTCGAGTGGAGTCAAACCCGGTGGGCACTTCAAAGAAGATCGAACAAAAAAACAAAAAAATTCAAAAAACTTTTGAAAAATGGGAGTATACCCCACTGGGGCAACCTGTCTCGAAGGTCCTAGACCTCTTACTCGCCCAAGGTCTGGTGGTGCTCCCAGAAATTCGCCGATGAAACCCCTCTAAAAGGAAGGTTTTTGAATAGGTATTGCAAGTATCATCGGCTCAAAGGCCATGATACGAACAAATGCTTTTCCCTTTTGAATAAAATTGAAAACTTGATAGAGCAAGGTCAGCTCTAGGTCACTTAAGAACCTGAGCCCGCCCAAGCTATGCTCAAAGAACCCTTCCCCAATCACGCAAGTACTAGTGGGAAGGGAAAAGAGGCATGTGCTTTCTCAATCCTGAAAGGTTTAGTGTATGCATCATATTCTGGCTTCACTACTTGTCACACACCACCTTCTCTCATCATATACAAAAAAGCCGTCCAAGTAGTGATCCGGGGAGCACTTAGAGTCCCGCCCCCGGCTAGAGCCGTTTTAGAAATTCCGGGTGCTCCAAAGCACAAAAATAGAGCCAACATAGGGGTGAGCCTTAGGCAAAGTGTGGGGTAGGTGATCAGATCCGGAAGGATCTATCAACCCCCACATCTAGAAAAAAATGCTAGAAAAGTGGTCAGTGTTCTTGGCCCCTCAAAAGCATGCATTCCTAAGGAATTGCAAATCATGGATAAAGGTAAAAACGTTTTAACCTTATATGATTTTGAAAATCATCTTTTCAATATCCCGATAAACATGTTCATCCTAGAGTTGATACAAACCTCTCCTAGGCATAGACTAGTTTTAGAAAAAATCTTAGAAAGAGCCAAGGTTAACTCGAGTATAACTCTTGAGTCCTTGTCATTCTTAGTTGCACCCATCTGTGTGAAAACGCAAATTGTGTTTTCGAAAGACGAAATTGAAAGACCATATGAAACCCACAATCAAGTCCTGCATATCGAGGTGGTATTGAATCACCATCCTCTAGACAGATACTTGGTTGATGGGAGAGGAGGTCTCAACATCCTTCCGCTGCACGTGGTGTGTCAAATTGAAGTCACCTTGACTTTTGTGAACCCAAGCCCCATCGTCATCATTGGATATGATGAGAATACATCGAAACCTTTGGGAGCCATAGAGTTACCCATGGAAATAGGGAGCATAACCCACGCAAGGGTGTTCCATGTCTTAGACATACACCCCCATTACAACCTACTGTTGGGAAGACTATGGATTCATAGCCTTCGGGCTGTGCCATCCACCTTCCACAGGTGTGTAAAAATCCTCCACGAGAACCAAATCGTGGTAATTCTGGGCGAAAGCCATCCATAGCTAAGGGGAGTTCAAAACTTCCCTTGCTTGTCAAGTCAAAAAGCCTACGGGACCAACCTCGTGAAATCCATGGACGAATCATACGAATTCGTCCCCCAAATACCTAGGACAGTCGTGCACGTCAAGGGACAACCGAAAGCTGGCCCGCCAAAAGTCATGACCATCCTAGGTAAATTCAAACTCCCGATATTTCCAAAAACTCTAAACAAAAAACCCTTCGAGCATGCCATGGATGAGAGTAAGTTCCAAGGTCATCCTTTGTACAAAGAGTTTTTTAAAATAAGAAAACCTTAGAACATGCTGCTCAACATGCACTACATGACTTACCAGAGTTTAGGGAATAAAAACCAAGGGTGTCTAAAGCCTATCTTTCAAAATCCAAAACCGAATAGGTATGGGATAGGCTACATTCCAACCATACCCCCAGAACCACCACCTACGACCACTTGGGTCAAGGGTGCCCTAGAGCCTACTAAAACCGAGACCTATGGCTTAGATATCTTATTTAGAGACTGATTCATGGTACTTTCTTTGTAAGTATGATGGAAGACCCCTCTTTAACCAAAAAGCCAAAAAAATTACAGATTTTCAAAAACCCAAAAACATTGGAAAATTACAAAAAAACAAAAAAAAAGTGTAATTTGCATTTCTCCAAATGTCTTGTCTTTATAAAAAACCAAAAAAATGGAAAAACCAGAAAATACCAAAAACAAAATCGTGTACATACCAGCTCCTTGTAAAAATTTGGAAAAAGCCAAGAAATTTGAAGAAAAAGTCATCTTCATAAAAGAACCAAAATCTTCAAAACTTGCAAAAATTCCAAAACCAAAACCAGGTGTTTGTAAAAAGCATGCATTAACTCCAAATTCCGTAGGATTCAAAGTTCTCGAGAATGATTAAAGCACGGAGGAGGATCTCCTTTTTCCTGAAGAGGATCAAACCTCCGAGCTTCCCGAGTTTCATAAAATCCTCGATTTAGAAAAACCTTCGAATTTTGTAGGAGGGGATTTTATAGAAGTCGACCTAGGGAGTGAATCAAAACCAAAACGTGTTAAGATAGGGACATGTCTGCATGAGCATGAAAAGGTATCATTCATTGCATTCCTGAGAGCCTACATAGACGTTTTTGTATGGACATACGAAGACATGCCGAGTCTAGACCCAAAAATCGTAGAGCATTGTCTTCCCCTAGATTCAGATTCAAAACCTATAAAGCAAAAGCTTAGAAAGATCCATCCGAACGTACACTCTCAAGTAAAAGAGGGTTTAGAAGATCTACTAAAAGTCGGTTTTATAAAACCCATTGCATATTCTAATTGGCTTTCAAACATTGTTGTAGTTCGAAAATCTAATGGGAAAATTTGAATTTGCATCGATTTCAGAAATCTGAACAAAGTCACTCCAAAAGATAACTTTCCTTTGCCAAACATTGATTTGATAGTCGACATCACTGCAAATTATGAGATGTTTTCTTTTATGGATGGCTACTCAGGTTATAATCAAATCAAGTTAGCCCCAAGAGATCAGGCTAAAACTACTTTTACCATACCCTGGGGCACATATTGCTATACAGTCATTCCCTTTGGTTTGAAAAATGCTGGCGCCATATACCAAAGAACCATGACTACCATCTTTCACGATCAAATTCATGAACTCTTAGAAGTTTATGTGGATGATCTCTTGGTGAAATCAAAAACCCGATGCACACACATCGAATCTTTGCAAAAAGTTTTCGAAAGATGAGGCTTTACAAAGTGAAACTAAACCCTCAAAAGTGTGTTTTCGGAGTGGAATCCGGTAAGCTTTTAGGTTTTATGGTAAGCCAAAGGGGCATTGAAGTCGACCCCTCTAAGTATCGAGCCATCATAGACATGTCTCCACCCTCCAACTTAACTCAAATCCGAAGCCTCCAAGGTTGCCTCCAATCGATTAGAAGGTTTATTTCAAACCTCGCAACGATATGCAAACCTTTCAACAAGCTTTTGAGAAAAGGAGTAAAATTTGTATGGGACGATGATTGCCAAAAAGCTTTTGAAAGATTAAAAGCGTATTTAGTTAATCCTTCAATTTTAAAACCTCCAAAGCAAGAAAAACCACTTTTACTTTACATTTCTATGCATACGAATGCCTTTGGTGCTTTATTAGCTCAATATGAGGATGATACCCATAAAGAGTATGTTATTTACTACATTTCGAAAACTCTATTGGCTTACGAAAGAAATTATCAAGTCATGGAGAAAACGTGCTTGGCCTTGGTATGGGCCTGCCACAAATTCCGACATTACTTCCTAGATCATGAGATCTAGATAGTGTCTAGGCTGGGTAAATGACAGCTCCTCTTAATGGAGTATGACTTAAATTCCATCATCAAACTTCCATTAAGGGACAAGCCCTAGCTAATTATGTGGCTGATTTCTCCTTAGAAGATTCATATCCCATACTTGATGAAATGCCCAACGAGGGCATCTTTCTAAATCAATTTCAAAACCATATTTTAGCAAACTACTTAAATGAACACCAAGTGTGGAAAATGCACTTCGATGGGGCTAGAAACCAAAGAGGGGCAGGTGCAGGAGTCATTCTCATATCCCCTAAAAAGGAAGAAATCGTCATTGCTATTCGCTTAGATTTCGAATGTTCCAACAATACAGCCAAGTATGAAGCACTCATACAAGGCTTGCAAATTTCGAAAACTCTAGGGGTATCATGCATTGAAGTCTTTGGAGACTCTTTACTTGTCATAAACCAAGTGTTGAAAATTTGGCAAGTCAAAAATGAAAAACGCCTTCCATACCACGAATTGGCCACCAAACTGGTCAATTCGTTCAAAACATATACGCTCACACACGTAGGAAGAGAGGACAACGGCATAGCAGATGCCCTCTCATCCTTGTCGATCCCACCTTGGGAACCCGATCCTTAGAAATATGGCACTCACCCACTTCATCCATCCACGATTTGGAGATTTGCCAAAACAACCAAAATTCTACTGAAAAACCCTGGTTTCAAGACATTAAGGATTTCTTAGAAAGAGGAGAATTTTCAGAATTCGCTTCTTCTAAAGACAAAGCTTTTATTCGAAAGATGTCAACCCGCTATATAATTTTGGGAGGGATTCTTTATAAAAAGAGTTTTACTGGCATCTTATTGAGGTGTGTAGACCTTGAGGAGGCTAGGATTATAATGCATGAATTCCACGATGGAGAATGTGGAGGGCATGTAAATGCAAACATGATGGCGATGAAAATACTTAGAGCCGGTTACTTTTGGTCCACTCTAAAGCAAGATTGTCATGATCATGTTAGGAAATATCACCCATGTCAAGTGCATGGACATGCCATTCATATCCCATCATCAACCTTGCATTCCGTGGTCAGCCCATGGCCATTCACCATGTGGGCGTTTGACATCGTAGGACCAATTTTTCCAAATGCATCAAACGGACATAGGTTCATCCTAGCAGCCACCGAGTATTTTTCTAAATGAGTTGAAGCTACCTCCCTGACTAATGTCCAGGAGCAACATGTAGTGGCGTTCATTAAGAAGAATATCTTGGCTCGATTTGGAGTTCCAAGAGACCTAGTGTCTGATAATGGCACCCCCTTCAAGAATGAGAGGATGGTAAAGTTATGTAACACCTATGGCATAACTCATCACTTCTCATCGCCCTACTACCCCCAAGACAATGGCCAAGCTGAAGCCACCAACAAAACTCTCATAAGCATTATTGAGAAAACCTTAGAGAAGGGTAGGACATGGCATGAGAAGTTGAATGAAGCCTTATGGGCTTATAGGACTTCCATCCGAACTCCCACAAATGTCATGCCATTTGAGTTGGTCTATGGCACAAACGCCATTCTCTCCATTCATACCAAACTGCATTCATTCCATACAGCACTTGCACTCGACCTCCCCCTAGAGACGTTTCAGCATGCTAGAATGGCCGAGCTTGATTTATTAGATGAAAGAAGGCTCCTTGCTATGGATCATGCACATGCATACCGACAAAGGATAACCCGACATTATGAAAAGCATATGAAGCCTCGCCACTTCAAAGTGGGAGACCTTGTACTGAAAACTATCTACCATCGTGGCCCACATCCACTTGGAAAGTGGCGGCCCAAGTGGAATGGTCCTTATGTTGTACGTGGAACCATCACGAACAATGCATACTGGTTAATCGATGTTGAGGGTAGGAATTTAGCAGACCCTACGAATGTCCAATATTTGAAAAAATATCACGTGTAGGGTCTAAGCTGAATCCCCTTGTGAAAATCTTTTGAGGAAATCTCCTTTTAAAACTTCGTGAGTGAGGATCAAAGCGGATCGTATAACCCTGAATAAGGGAATCGATGCTTGTAAAAAAGCAGAGTTTTCAAAAACAAATGGGTTACATTTCAAAAATCTTCATCTTACAAAGGAAGGCCTTATTCAATATAGAAAAATACTTGCAAGTAGTACGTGCTATTTCTAAATAGGCTGATCTGGGATGAATCGAGTAGATCATTGGGATAAGTCCTTCCCCTCTTCTCTTCTCCTCCCCAAAAGGAAAATTTGGCAAAAAGCAAAAAGGAAAATCCCTACAAAAGTCTCTTTCCATAGGAAAGCAGAATTGTAAAGAAAAATCGTTCTTCGATGGAAAAGAGGGAACAAAGAGAAAATACTCTCAAAGAGAGACCCTCTATGAAAAAGAAAATTATCAAAATGCTCAAAAGAGTAGAAATTTTCCGCCTCTTTGCCTCAAACCACGGGACGCTTCAGAAGGGACCATGGTAACTCTTTCCCCATCCCTATGATTTATTCCAAGTGAAGAAAGGTTCATTTCAAGGAGTCCTAAAGTAAAGATAGGATCTGCCTACTTAAATCTCATTTTGTTTGAGAATTAGACGTTGTTGGGTAAGGCGTAGAAATTTTGAAATGCTACTTGATTTTCTTACAAAAACCTCCGCTAGATTAGCGAGTGTTAAGACTCAAGTAAAGGGAAAACATGAGAAGCTAAAAATTCTTAGGATTGAAGCTAAAAGGATCTTCCTTCTCTCAAAAGCGAGTTGAGAAAAACCCCGAACATCGAGCAACATAAGACCAACTCACTTGATGCAACAGGTCTTCATAAGACTCCCAAGTTCGACCATTTCATAATTCAAGTCTCTAGAAAACCATATTTTTCTAGCACATCATCCATGTCATTCACTCATATGTGCATGCATGGACATCAAATACATGATCCCAATTAGGACTAGAACCGCATTTGGTAAAGTCCCCTTTGGCAAAAATCCCCTCTTACCAAGCATAAGAAAAAGTTTTTCTCAAAAACTTGGACGATCCCATATTCTCGACGAATCTAGAGAGAAAGCAAAAAGGGGTGTTGTCTTCTTTGCTATTATCCAAATAAATTTGGATAACACCAAAGAGGGGCATTTGTAAACACCCCAAAATCAAATGATTTCCAAAACAAACACCTGGTTTGTAAAATCATTTCAAAACCAATTTTGAACTTTCGAAAACCCAGGAGTTCCAAAGTTTTAAACTTTTGTCAAAAACTCTTTCAAAATATAGGTTTCTTAAACTCAGGTCAAGTCCGAATTTTGTAAAGCAGCCAAAGCAAGTAAGTGGAGACTGATCGAAAAGCAACTCAAAAAGCAGGTCAAAAAGCCTAGAATTCAGCCCAGCCTAATGAAAACAAGACCAAAAAGTAAAAGAAGAACCTAGGCTAGAAGCAAGCTTCAGCCCTGGAATATGAAATGCAAAGCCAAAAGCACCGACAAAGCCATCAGAAATCCAAGCCCAAGCTTGAAATACCAAAAATCAGACGAAACGAATTCCATAAGATGAGAAGATGATCAGACAAGAAGGTTTGGAAAAACCCAGCCCAAGACGGCGCACTGATGAAGCCAGTGCCCGTGAAAACCACCCATCTCAAAACGCCAAGAAGGACTGAAGAAACAAAAATTTGGATTGGATCTGGACATAAATATCCAGATCCAGACCTAAATAGTGTTTGGATCGAATTTGGATCATAAAAACCAAATCCAAGATCCAAACCCAAGACCCATCCCCTTGCCTATAAATAGAGGTGAGGGGGGTGCAAGTTCACCTGAATTTGAAGTGAGAGGCTTGGGAGAGTGCATAAAGTATTTGAGAGAAAAATGGTGGGCTTGACTTTGTCAAGTGGGCTAGCCATATGGGCTTGATCAAGGGTGTGGGTTCGAACCTTGTGTGGACCTAGACCTAACCAAGGGTTGCACCAATATGAAGAATGGCGTGGACCAAGGGCTGCAAAAGGGTGGACAAGGCTCCAAGAGGTAGGTCTCTAAACCTAACCCTAACCGACCCACCTAACCTAGCCCACTTTACCCAACCGATCCCATCAAACTTCACCCTAACCTAGCCCACCTACCCCAAACCGACTCCATTAAACCCTTTAGACCTAGCCCACTTACCCCAAACTGACCTAAACTAAACCTAGCCCAGCCACCCTAAACTGACCTAAACTAGACCTAGTCTAGACTAAGTTTCCTTGACCAAACCGACCTAAACTAAACCTAGCCTAGACTAAGTTCCCTTGACCAAACTGACCTAAACTAAACCTAGCCTAGACTTAGTTCCCGTGACCAAATTGACCTAACTAAAACCCCTAAACCGACCCTGTTAAATACCTAACCAGCCTCACTACACTGCCAGCACCTTGCGGCCATATCTCGGCCGCTGCACTCAAGCAACACGCCTTGCTGCACCACCTTGCTACCACCTTCCTGCGCACCCCACCCGGCTTGCACCTCTACAGCGCCCTGCTGCCCCTTCGCACCATCCCACAGCCAACCGTTGTGCCCTACCACGCCCTCCTACCTTCACCTTACCCCAGCAGCACCTGCTGCACTACCTTAATGTGCCACATCACCCATAGCACCCGCCTGCCACCTTCCCGCGCCAACACCCTGCCACCTTCCCGCACCAACACACCCAACCGACTCCCTGCGCACCACCCCACAGCCAACCGCAACACCCTGCCGTGCCCTCCTACCCTCACCTCACTCTGCACGCCCCAACATCACCCCCAACCAACCTTTGCGGTGAACCACCTAGCTCCTATTCCACTTGACTAACCACACTCCCACGACCCAGCCCGACCTCACCTAACTAGGACTTACCTAACCTAAGACCTTGGCCGAACCCAGCCTATCCTAAGCCATAAAACACTTGGCTGCCCCCCAAGTAAACCCAAACTCAACTCTCACGTCGGAGCCCACCTAGGGAGACCTATCTCGTGGCTGCCAAGGAGGACGGACCCGAGCGACTCGAGAGGCAAAACCGACCACTTGTAAGCGTTTATTTACGTTCGATTTTACATTACTCGCTTAAGCTAAATTCAATTCGATATGGGGTTGTAATAATGGAGCGAAGTCTCCCACGAAATGTAATATTTGTGCTTGAAACATATCCACACACATGCACTTGAGCCTTCTCGCTCTTAATTACACACAAAGGACACCCACGTGCACTTGAGCCTTTCCGTTCTTATATTGCACACACATTGAGCCTTTCCGCTCTTAAGCTAAAGTATATATTTCAATTCGGGTATTTACTTTATTGAAAGCTGTGTGAGTTACAATTCAATTCGGGTATTTACATTCAAGTCATGTGAGTTGTCATTTAAATTTCACACTTACTCACACACATATTGAGCCTTTCCACTCTTAGGCTAAAGTATATATTTCAATTTGAGTATTTACTTTAGTGAAAGCTGTGTGAGTTGTCATTTCAATTTCACACGAGAAGCATACAAAAGCACTTGAGCCTTTCTGCTCTCCACTCTCACACACATTGAGCCTTTTCCCTCTTAGGATATAACATATTTATATACTTTCAAGTTGTGTGAGTTTACTTCACGTCGAGTTGCATTTCCCTTGGTATGGATTTACATTAAGTCATGTGAGTTGCTTTACATTTCGGGTATTTACATTTGTGAAAGCTGTGTGAGTTGTACTTCAATTTCGGGTATTTATATTTGTGAAAGTCGTGTGAGTTGCCCTTTCAATTTGAGCCTAGCTCACATCATCTCAAAAACCTGAAAATATTTGTGCATCTTTGTATTCGTTAGCTTTCAAAGAAGCCCCGAATCTACGCACAAACCACGTTGAAAATAGGCCACCTGTGCACACACATATCAGGCCTAAATAGCTAAAACTCTAAAGACTTAGGTTCGTCCAAAGTCGTAATAAAACTTGTAAATCAGGCATACATTGAATTCTTTGAACACTGGTATTTTCAAAGTTTTGTAAAAATGAAGTTTTAAGCATTTAAACTAACCCTTGAGCATCGGTTCAAGAAGATTTAAACGAAAAGATCCCGCTTCCCCACAATCGCCAGAAAAGTCAGAATATTTCAAAAATCTTCGCTAGCTTGAGCAAGCTAGCTGGCATGCCCTTGGAAACGATGTTGGCACGAAAAGATTCATTTCCGGTCTCAAGAACCAGGAGTGAAAATTTTCATGTTTACAACGATACTAACGTTTTCCAATTAAATGGCTAGAAAACTCAAAAACGAAAATGAAAACTTATCTTTTGAAAAATCAATAGATTCCCTAATTTTTCTTTGGCATATTTTCGCTCCCTCTTTTGGCTCAAATTGTTACTCTCTTTCTCTCTCTCCAACTTTTTGTTGCATGGAGCACCCACCTGGTACTTCATGGCACATGGGAAGGGAGGAGTCAATAACTCCCTTCCATGCGGCATGGGTTGAATCCAGACGATTGGATTGACTTGACCCAGACATAACATATCAAAAGGAGAAGGTAGAAATGTGAATGGTCCAAGTTCAAGAAGAAGATGCAAAGCACGTTTCAAGTGTTGCAAGATTCGTGTTAACTGTAAACACCCAAAATCTACTGAAAATGAGGAATACTTCAAGGAGTAGGACCTAAGAAACCTACAAAACATTTATAAAATTACTATTTTACTCCTATAAAAATAAAATATTTAAAAGACACAAAATAGAACTAATAGGTTTAAAACATGAAGAAAAAAAGAGTAAGACCTCAGAAACTCAGGTTCAACGATGGCTCAAGCGAAAAGCATTAAGTAAAAGTCTAAAATATCTTAATCGAGAAAGATCTTACAGCAAGCCACCCTACACCCATTAGAAGGTTAAAGCGGTCTAGAATGGTTAAAGAGATCAACTTACGAAGCGAAAAGGAAAAAGTCGACAACCTGAAACAAAAAACCAAAAAGCCTAAAATACCCTCACTGTGGAAGATCCCACACACTAGTGCCCATACACAATGTCCACATTGGCGCACATGCATGACGCCCAACTCCCACACACCTTGTGCATCAATGATCTTCGTGTAATGTCCAGCTCGTCCAACCTTATTCACATGTGCCACAAGTGTCCAATTGCTTCTCCCACATGTGAATGTCTTCCAACAGTTGTGCAATAGGGTTGGTTCCTTGATGGATTGGATTTGTATATAGATCGAGTCTAGTAACCTAAGAAAGATCTAGATTGGTTTGGTGCATATAAATAGGAGACATTCGCTAGCCAAAAAGAGGAAAGATCCCAAGAGTGAGAAGCCCAACCAAGGATGGCGTGAGGGAACTCATTCCCAACCCAATGAGGAGTTCATCCAAAGAAGAGAGAAAGAGAGAGTTCTAGAGAGAAGGCTTCAAGTCACCCCCTAAACCCCTTTCATTGTTTCATTCCTATTGTAAACTTAGCGTTCGTGCATCCAACCATTGTATTTGAAGAGTAAGCAATCATTTTTCATAGAATATCATTGCAAAAGGGAGGGTTGCCTCAGTGAGAAGATACGAAGGAAAGGGCTATAGATGAGAGGAATCTACTAACTCAACAAATTTTTGTTTTTTCTACCCTAATGTATGATATATCTTATATATTCTCATATTTTCTATACTTATATGTTATATTATCTCCTCTCTCATTTCTTCAAAGATTGATTGCTTCTAACTCAACTCAAGAAGCCATTAGAGGGACATAGTAGTCATGATTACATTCGATAACATGAATATGTGATCACTCTTACGGTGGGTTAATCACCCATAAGTTTATATTAGACAGGGCATTGGGCTATGATTGCATATATTTCCCAAACGAACAATCCTCTTAGAGAGAAATGCCCGAGAATCTATATGTGGATGAGTTCCTTCCCAGACTAACATAAGTTCTAAATAAAAAATTTTGAATGATCATTAAATCATTAACCTTCAAACCAGATGCATCATTACTTTATATGGGGAAATTTATGTAGATTTCAGCATACTCTATAGACCTCATGTGATCTTCAAATTTAACAACTATCATTTCTAAGCGAAATGATTCTAAGCATTATCCACGAGTGATACATGCACAGACCAATATCTGGTAAAATTAGGTTCATAAAAAAACATAATAGATTAAACTCAACCTAAAATAAAACCTATCTGTGACAGAAATCCTATGACAATCGTTTAGTAAAATTATCATAACACAGTTTGTAGGTGTCCAAATCCCTCTAGAGTGGTTTCATCTAAAATATATCTTCCACAACTTTCCAAATTAATAAAGTCCATGAAAATTGGAAACCCAAGTATAAAGATACAAGCATTTTACTGAAACCCTTAATGTCAATCACAAGCATTGTCCAGATTTTAGAATAACATTCGGTTAAAACCTCTTCTCAGAATTTTTTTTATCATCAAAGGACCATAAATACAAATATTTTTTTTAATAAACCTCACATCTTCTGTTCACTCAAATAAAATTCTTGAGATTTTTTTACCCTGACAAGGGCCTCTAAAAAATACAAACTTGCATGCCGTAAAATAGAACCAATTCTATTTTCATAGAACTAAACCCGATCAGGCCAAGCGAAATCAACGTACTTTTAGAAAAGGTTCTTCCGAATCAAAATCATTTTGAAAAAATTTTGGATATCAAAATCATTCCTCCTAAGCGTCTAGGTTGACCCTTGATCACCAATCTAGAAGTCTTACGTCGACAAGAACCTAGTTTCCCACAAATCAATGAATAGTCGGATAAATCTCTTTGCAAGTTTGAGTAAACTTGCTGATATTCTAGCTCATGTTTTTACAAGCAAAATTTTAAGTTCATACAAGATAAAAAAAATTGTTTACATTAACACTAGAATTTTGCCACTAGATCGACAAAAGGGAAGACAATTTGCCAATCAAGTATCGGCAACATACAGTAGGTTGCTGACATGAGCCAAAGAAAACCATATGCAAATAAGAAAGGGACCAATAGCACCTATCGGCAATTTAGTAGGTAGCTTTGTTTCGAAAGAACATCGGGAAAAAGGAAAAACCCTGCTTTGAGTGGTGTATGGATACCGAGAATAAGCTAGGATCCCACTAATTGAAACCACTCACAAAAATGTGGTATTGGACATTTGACACTTGACCTTAAGGAATAGATTATAAGTACCTAGAGGAAGAAGAAAGAAGGAATCGTGTCATTCTTTTTGTTATCTAGATTTTTGTTTTGTCGTAGTTCAACTTTTGTTATGCTTGATACTAGATGTTAGCCGGTTAATCATTCTTCAATCTCTCTATAATGCATGTATCACGTCATTAGCTTTTTGAAGAAAATTATAATAGTTTCATCTCTGACCCATGTTACTAATAAGGAGGCCTAGCGAATCCTTAGTCTTAGTTGCTTGGTTCATAGAAAAGTAGTCCGCTTTGAGAGACCCAAGGCAAACTCATCCCTCTTGGTGGTACTTGATCATTGTGTCAAGAGTAATTTCCTTGCTCATTGAACGTCAAAGGTTATTGGAAGTACAACTCTTAATTGGTTTCCTCGCATGCTATATCTACACAAATCCCAATTGCATCTCTTGGGACAATAGGTTTTTGGTATGCCTAATGAGATCCTAGAGAAAATGACATACTTTGGCTTTTGATTCGTCATATTGGGACAAAAAACTCTCTTTGTGGATCTAGAGAAATCATACCAAACTCAAAAGGGTGTTATCACTGGAAAATATGTTAGTCCTTCATAGTTTGGCTACAATAGCTGGAACACTACACCTCCACAAGGAGTCAACATGAATGGCGATTAATCACATAGGATATATGTAACACGGCTTGAACTCCATCTGATTCTTAGGGTATAATTCCAATTAGTCTTATCCGAGGCTATAAGCACCACGCCTCACCATTGTAAAGACATGATATGACCAATTGTACACAACAAGATGAATATTGCCTTAGAGAGGAAGTTGAAATGTGAATAATGGAGGTGGATTTCTTCGTCACCTGATATCTAGAAGGGAACATGAATGACATAGTACCCGACCAGATTCACTAGGGGGCATGCATCACTATCGATGGAAGCACACTTCTTGAACCCATTTGCTGTGCCATAATAGTATTCTATTCCATGTCCCAACTTTCAATATGAGAGTATATGCATGGTGAGAAGGCCTCCAACATTGAGGAGCCTTCCTACACTTCCATTTCCATGTGTTAATATGGATCTAGATAATCCATATCTTGGGAGGGTAACCACTCAAACAGTGGAACAAATGGATTCCATGGAGTAGCTCAACCACCCCCACACATTCGCTACTGATTATCCTAGTTGGCTGTGTCAAACATAGAGGGGTCAAGTCGATGTACTTAGTTGGCATCATGCAACCAGGTTACCCATTTGCTCCCGAACATGAGGCTGCGATGGTAACCATGTAAAATGCTTTCTCAGATATTCCATGCAACCATTGTGGTATGAATATTAGTATGCTACCATATGATAAAATAGTGTATTGCAAGCCTTACCTAGAATGGGTGGACATGACATATTCAACATTTTCAATTTTGTTACGCTTTTCAAAGAGGATGATAAATCAGATTTGGAGCACATCAAGCATTTCACAATGCAACATGGAGCACTAAGTTGTAATGAGTTTTATAAGCAACTCTTTTCATCCTCCTTGATTGGGACAATGTTTCATTAGTATTCACAACTTAAATTCTAGCCATACTTGAGCCGAGATGAAGAGCCTCTTCCATGAGAGGTTCCTTTTATTGCCTTTTAGATGATAGTCGATGACCTTAGAAACATCAAATAGAGCTCAAATGAACCATTATGAAACTTTTGGCTTGATTTGGATGGGTGAAAGGTAAATGAAATGGTTGGGTCTCGGGTCTATGGGTGGCACGATTGCTATCGATAATATGCTGCTAAAACTATGTAAGTTATTGATGACCTATAAATATTTTCAAATTTATTAGATCTAGCTAGGAGTGCTGCTCATGCGAAACAATTTTTGAAAGGGAAGTGATCAATATAAGTAAAACCTATGGCAAAAGGGGAAAATACTAAAGTGATACCTTTTCTCGAAGCAAACAATTCACAAGGTGGAAAAGTCATCTGTGGAGGTTTTGGCTACCAAATTGTTGTGGGGGACAACGTTATTCTCGCCCAGCTTTAAAGCCCACCAAGGAAAAAGAGTAGATGGTGTAACTAAGGATCCTTATCTCTAGCGTTACAAAAACTAAGGTTATCTTCAATTATCTTTTGAAAGATGGTCAAATCATGTTACAATCTATAAGATGTTGATAAAAGCATAATTACAAGGAAAGAAGTATTGCAAGTAGCATAATGCAACTTCCCATAGTACAAACATCTATATTCTCTTCTACAACTTGCTCCAAAAGTCACTCAAAGAGGGATGCTTGTGGTTCAACAAGTAAGAATTAGTAACAATCATTCAACCATTCACTGAATTTCCTATAATTATAGTCAAATATTATAAGGCCACCATCTTACCAGGGTTAGGGTAAAAAAGTCAAAACAAAAACTCTGATCAAAAAAGTGTGGAGGCCTAAGCCAACAAGAGAATTGAAGGTAGGCCAAGCACCACTTCAACATGAAACATCAATAAGTCGAGTATCCTATGAAAAACTAGACCAAAGAAAAGATACGAACTACTTCAACCCGTTGAAATGTCTAGAGACTTATGAGGCCAGAAAATGCTGACAGGTTCCAACAACTAAAGAACATTAATGGAGAAAAATCTCCAAGAAGTAATAGAAGATTTATTACTAACAGAGATGAAAAGTGGGCCTCGGTATCCCATGGATGGGCATGGTCATCATAGCAACCAAGCAGATGGAGAGAACGCAAAGTGAAGGAAAACCAAAAAGCTAAAGGATCATATACGCTTCAAGTATTAGTATCTGAATCAAACCCAAATCCTCATAGGATGATTAGACCTCAAACAAATGCCCTATCTGACCAGTGAGTGGAATTTGCTTGTCCTCAAGAAGAGAGAAAACATACTCCTTTCTCAGCTTACATGGACCCAAAGGTGGTGGCTTTAGTTGAAAAGAGCTCAACAGAGGTTAATAAAGGTCTCAAGGTATCAAAATATATGAGGTAGTCGTAAGAGGTTGAATAACTAGCTATATGGAAGTTGAAGACCCTGTTAATAGAAAATCCTACTTGAGGAATGGAGTTCCATAGTTGGTGCTTCAACTAATCGATTGTAAATGCAGTCAGAGAGAGGAAACATCTAGCATGGACTCTGTAGGCACTAAAGAGTATTTAAGTATGAATTTAGATGACTCTCCTTCCAAAAGTGACACATACTATGAATTCGATCAGCCACGCGACATAGGTGTCGTCAATACATTGTCGTAGCATCCCTAAATTATGATGAAGAACCTACATTTGCCATTATCCTTACCGAGTCAATTGGCCAAGAAACTAAAGGAAATTTTCAGAAGTGCCCAAAGAGCATGCTTTCACATCTCAAGCCGCTGTATATTAGCACCCATATAAATGATCTTGTAATAAATATGATATTAGTCAATGGAGGAGTCACCATTAATCTAGTACCAACTATCGGATGTTTGGCTGGAGAGGTGATTGTGAGAAAGAAAACATCTCCAATAGCATTCTCTTAGATGGTAATCTATCCTACGTAGGCGAATGAGTGTGTACCATCCACTATTCAACAAAAGCTAATCATGTGGAACAAAGGTAGGTTGAAAACCACAGACGGTGAGCCTAATTGATTCCCAACTATCATTAGTGTCTTCCAGTATTCTCTTCATCCACACCAAGTCCAACCCATAGTGTTCCTTAACAATTATGAGACTGAATATAGAGACATTTGCTAATCCACTACTAAGGGCTTAAATATTGCTACACGTTTTGGGTCATGGGTTTGGATGTGGCTCAATTGCAGACCTGAGTATGGAGAAGTGATTTTGGTTTTTAAACAATTCGGAACGCACGTGTTTTATTTAAGTCGGGCATGCTTGCGGCATGTAACTTGAAAGTTGACAATGTGAAATAGGTTTTTAGCTTACAAAAATGGTTTGATTGACCACTGAAATGTTAGTGAGCGTGATATGATTTTAGAACCTTGGGAATATGGTAACGAAATAGATTGGAACTGTATTTGATGGTCATATGTAAAGTTATGTGCGCCAATACTCTGGAGAGTTGAACCAAATAGGTCCTGAGTTGGACCCATCGGATCATTGCGTACGTTCTAGGCAATTATGCAGTCGCCCTTGACCGAAGCTTGTGACTATAAGTATGGAGTATGTTCCTAGGGACCACCTCGAGAGTCTGTCTGATATGACGTGGTGGTTGGCTTGGCTAAGGTGGTGGGGGGAGGATCAGACGTCTCTTGCATTGCAGACATGTATCGGGCAGTACCATTGGCACTCATTGTGCATGGTCAGTGTTGCGTGGTGTGTGTGCAGGCGTCACGAGTGTAGTTAATCATTGAACACTCGTTGTGCATTGTGCTCACGTCACTATTTGATGCAGTTTTTCCCGGGTTAACAAGGGTTCATGCGACAATGCAGCTGCTGGATGAGCATAGCAGCATTGTACAAGTCATTATTAGAAGTCTTCCGTGTCTTATTTTATTTTGATATGCAGAGTTGGCCTGGGGTAGGAAGCACTTTGGCATCTTTGATGGCTAATGCAAAATTCTCATTGCAATGTAAGTACAATGTTACATAGAGTTTTTTAGGTAGGCGTGGCTTGTTTTCCTTCTTCCGGCGGCATGTACTGATTGGTGGTAAGTGGTCTAGGAAACATCAGACTGATGCTTTCAGAATCCAATTACAAGGATATCAAATAGATTAAAGAAGTTCATATATATGAGATATGCAGTCATTTTTATACCCTCCGTAGAGCAATACGAGATTCACTAATGTACAAGATGAGAACACAAAAAGCAGCAGTTATAAAAAGACACGCATATACAGTTTTCGAATAAGGACACACGAATTATAGCGATTGCTAGGATGCGAAGAGGGTGTTACAAAATGATGGTCATTCTCGGCTCAGGTAACGGCTGGACTAGCCATCCTAGCAAGTAACGGACAGTTGTTACCGGATTTTCCGGTAACGGCCGTCCATTAAAGCTCCTAAACAAGGGAAGCCACAGGTGGATAAGCACAGACAAAAGGAGGAGCGAGACAGTGAGGCAAAGATATAAAGTGAGAAATACAGAAAAATTACAGAGAAACAACATTTGTCTTTGCAAGCCCCTATGAGGGAACCTCGTGTCCATCATCTTCACTGTTGTGCCATTTTCATCTCTAGAAAAACAGAGAGCTACAGGAATCCGGCGATCATCAGCAACCTTCACTGCAAGGTAATCTTCTTCGCCGTCATTGGTATCAGGGTCTGGTTTCCTGCAAAACAGAAAGAGAGGTTAAGAAAAAAAAAAATCGGTGGAAGGCGACAGTCGGTAGGGAAGGTGAAAGGAGAAACCCATAAACAAATCGGCCAAAACGATCAGAGGCGAAATCGACCAAAACAGCCGAAGTGACAAGAGGCGAAATCAGCCAAAACAACCGAAACAGTTGAAACACCCAGAGTCCTAAGGCGAGCCGGACAACCTGAATCCTGAAGGTAGGCAAGACGGCAGGGACGGCTAAAGGAGAAACCAGAGGCACTTTGAAGAAAACCGAAACAAACGACAGCCGACAATCAGCTAGAACGAGTTCTCCGGCAACCGCCTGTTTCTCTCACTCTCTCTCTCGGAACACTCTAGAGAGAACTGTAAAAACGCTTTTAAGCATTTTCAGTAAAAAAAAAAAACCACAGTTTCGAAAAATTGCGACGGGAAAACCAACAGTTTTCCAAAACCGCTCATGGTTTTTTGAAAACCGATAACTGTTTTTTGAAACCGCTAGTGGTTTATGAAAACCGCCTCGGGGTTTGTGTCAAAAAAATAGAAATGCCCCTGACCCATTTCGGATATTATGTAGTCTGCCACAATAAAAAGATAGCTTTACCCCTTAGCAGTTTTTGAAAATTATAGGAAAACCAAGGGCTATTATTTTATGATATTGTCCAACCCGGTTTACCCCTGTTCTTTTGGAAAAATTACAGATTCGTCATGAGAGTTAAAATTATGATTTTAACCCCGATTAGTTATGAATTTTACAGGAATACCAAATAGTAATTTTACGAGTTTGTCCTTGTGATTTTACAAAAATTACAAAAGAAGATAAATAGATAAAATTACAAATTTATCCCTTGGTATCATTTTTAGGGGATTTAGAGGCAAAAAAAAACTCTCAGAAAGTTTTTTTTTTACTTCATATTCTGCATCACTTTAACATGTCTCTTGCTTTGTGTATTTTTGTTTCCTTTTAGACCGCTTGATTGATATTTTTGCCAAACACCTAAAAAATGAGTTCTAGAATATGTGTGTCCGAACTAGCAAAAACAGAAAAGCTAAACGATCTGAACTTCTAGACTTGGAAGAGAAAACTCCCACTAGCTTTAATACTAAAAGATGTAGAGTATGTTTTAAAGGAAACAATGCATCCTCCACCACCAAACGTAAACCAGCAACAGTTAGAAATGTATAAAATATTTCTAAAGGATGATACCATAGCAAGGACAATCATGTTAACATACATGAAGAATGACTTGATTAGGGTCTTTGAAGAATATGAGAACGCAAAAGAGTTGTTTGACTCGTTAACAGCTAAGTATGATAAAACTACAAAATTACATGTGCAGTTGCTACTACAGAAATACAACTCCTTTAGAATGAAAGAAGGAGAAAATGTAGTAGAGCATGTAAATCACATGTTGGTAATGGCTAGAGACTTAGCCGTAGCAAAATCAGTCATCCCCGAACCGATGCAGATATCAACCATACTGAACAGTCTACCTCCATCATGGAATATGGTCACCACTATCTTAAGATTAGGGTCAGAAATCAACCTTTCTGAGTTGCTCTTAAAGCTAGCAATTGAGCAAGAACACAGGTTGAAAAAAAAAAAAAAATTGCTAGTGGTCTAGGATGAGTTAGCGTCTAGCTCCAAATCCAACCAGAAAAAGAAACAAACTAAAAGGTTTGGCAAGAATAACAACAAAGGCAGTCAAAGTTTTAAAAAATCAAAAGAAACCGCTTCTCGGATCAAGTGTTTCAATTGTGGAAAGATGAGACACTATAAGAGGGACTGCCGCAACAAAAAAGGTGGAGGAAACAACCCACAGCGCGGACAATCAGAGAAGCAAGATATAATCAGCGTAATTTCAGAATGTTTATACTTTGATCGCCTAGTTACAGGTTGGTGGATAGACTCGGGAGTTACAAGACATATCTCAAAGACTAAGGAAGAGGCAATTGACCTAAAGAAATACCAACCCGGAGAACATCGTGTACATATGGGAAACAGTACTTTCTCAGATGTTCTGGGTATTGAATCCTTTAGGATATTTATACAAGGCAAACCAATTGTATTGACTGATGTGTTAATTGTACCATCAATAAGGCACAATCTAGTCTCGATCCTTGCCTTAGTTAAGAAGGGTTTTGAAGTTAGGTTTATACCTAACAAGGTGACTATGGGCAAACATGAGAGAATCTTGTTCTTAGGAGAATTTGATGTAGAATAAGGACTGTTCAAGTTATCTGATAATGAAAATCATCAATCTTCTATTTATATTGAGAGTGCATTTTCTGTTGATGTGAATATGTGGCATAAAATGCCTAGGGCATATAAGTATAGAAAAGTTGAGGAAATTATCCAACTTTGACTTATTATCCGGATTTGAGGAAAAGGCTTTCAACAAGTGTGGAACTTGCATACAAGAAAAAATGACAAGAAAAGTCTTTCCCAAGAAAACAATAAGGACAACAACCCTGTTAGAAATTATTCACATAGATTTATGTGGACCTTTAAGAGTAAAGACACATCGAGGAAATGGTTACTTTATAACCTTTATCGATGATTACTCTATATATATATATATATATATATATATATATATATATATATCTTTTGGCACTTAATGCTTTCAAAGAATATAAGCAAGAAGTAGAAAATCAATTAGGGCATTCGATCAAAGTCTTGAGATCAGACAAAGGAGGTGAGTATACCTTAGCAGAATTCTTAGAATTTTGCAAAGACTTTGATATTGCTAAACAAAACTCAATGCCCAAGACACCTCAGCAAAATGGTGTAGCTGAAAGATACAATAGAACCTTGATGAACATGACAATGTCTATGCTGATTGATGTCTCTCTTCTAAGGGTATTTTGGGGAGTAGTAAGTACAGCCGTTTACGTACTCAATAGAGTACCATGTAAAGCTGTATTCACTACACCATATGAGATGTGGTTTGGAAGAAAACCCAACCTAGGTCATCTCAGGAAGTGGGGATCAATTACACATGTTAAGATCCTTGACCAGTCTAAAGATAAACTAGACAGTAGGTCCTTGTGGTGTATATTTATTGGATATCCAAAAGGTTCAAAAGGATATCAGTTTTATCATAAGGACCACGGACTCATTGAAAGCAAAGATGTTGAATTCTTAGAAGATTCTAAGAATGACATCTTGGAAAACAATGAGGAATGTGTTGATGATTTGGTAGATTTAGACCAATCATTTTTTGAGCACATAGAAGATCTTCCTGAAACTACCGATACCTTAAGTGGACATAAGAGACCAAGAGTCACTCCGTCCTACTTAAAGGATTATCACACTTATCTTGCACAGGAAGTGTGTAATTCATTAGATTTAGATGAGTTGACTGATAACTTGACTTATCAGCAAGCAATGAACTCATCGGAAGCAATAGACTGGGAGAAAGCCATGGATGAGGAAATAGAATCCGTTGAGAAAAACCAAGTCAAGGAATTAGCTGATTTGCTAAAAGGAAGGAAAGCTATAGGCTATAAATGGGTTCTCAAAAAGAAATACAAGGTTGATGGTACAATCGACAAGTTTAAAGCGAGGTTGATTGCAAAGGATTTTTCTCAAAAAGAGGGGACAGATTATGTTGAGACATATTCCCCAGTTACGAAATTTGCATCCATACGAATAATCCTGGCAATATCTGCATACTATGATTTGGATTTACATCAGTTAGATGTAAAGACAGCCTTTCTAAATAGTGATTTGGAAGAAATCATATACATGTAGCAGCCCGAAGGATTTGTGGTTGAAGGCCAAGAAGATAAAGTATATAGGTTGAAAAAATCCCTATATGGCCTGAAACAGTCACCTCGCCAATGGTATTTGACCTTTCAAAATGCCATTATAGAACTTGGGTTTGTGGCTAACAAACTTGATCTATGTCTGGAACAGTGGGAGCCACTTTGTCATCTTATCATTATATGTAGATGAAATATTGTTGACTGGAAACGACAATAAGATGATTGTCAAAACTAAGTCATGGTTGAACTCCAAATTCAAAATGAAGGATATGGGAGAAGCATCCATATCCTAGGTATAAAGATCTCTCGAGATAGAGAATCTAGACTCTTATGCTTGAGTCAGGAGAGATATATAGATTATATCCTCAAGAAGTTCAAAATGGGTGAATGCAAGTCTGCAGATATACTTGTTGCAAAAGGGGTGAAATTAAGTAAGGCTGATTGTGCCGGTGAAGGAGACGATAAGCCTAATGTTTCTTATGCACAAGTTGTTGGTAGCTTGATGTATGCTATGTTGTGTACAAGGCCAAATATCAGCTTTGTTGTTGGTCTTGTCAGTAGATATCAAAGTAATCCTGGTTGACAGCATTGGATAGCTGTGAAAAGGATTCTAAGATATCTGAAAGAAACAAAGGACTTGAAACTGTGTTTTAAAGCAAATGAACTGAAAGTGATAGGATACTCAGATGCTGACTTTGTTAGGAGCAAAGATGACAGCAAATCAACCTTAGGACAAATATTCTTATTTGGAAGTGGTGTTGTTTCTTGGGCATGCAAGAAACAAGGCTGTGTAGTGTTGCATGCACAGGAAGCTGAGTATGTTGCTTGTTGTATGGCTGCAACAAATGCTGTTTGGATAAACCACTTCATACGAGATTTGAAACTAGAGATAATAAACGAGCCAGTGGTTATCTATTGCGATAATAATGCAGTAATTACTCTTATTAAGAGTGGAGCAGATTGCTCAAAAAACAAACATATAATGGTAAAATACTACTATGTTCATGATATGGTTATGAGAAAGGAAATATCCATCTCATACATGCCAACGGTAGACATGTTGGCAAACCCCTTAACAAAAGGCATAACGGAAGAACTCTTCTCAAAACATGTTGAAAACATGGGTTTGAGATATGTTTGATTTGTTGTATAGGTAAACAACCATACAACAGATATACAATTGTTGTATAGGTAAATAACCATACAATGGATGATTTGTTGTGTAGGAAAATAACCACACAACAGGTTTTGATTACAATAGTAATCAGGAATCGACATAACTAGAGAAAACCCTTGAAAAGTGGGAGGAAAACCAATATGTCGATACACTTGGCTCGAATGGCTAAGTGGGAGATGTTACAAAATGGTGGTCATTCTCGGCTCGGGTAACGGTTGGACTGGCCATCCAGCTGTTACCTGAGGATGAGGCCAAACCAAGTAACGGACAGTCGTTACCGAATTTTCCGGTAACTGCTGTCCGTTAAAGTTCCTAGACGAGGGAAGCCACAAGTGGATAAGCATAGACAAAGGAGGGAGCGTCTGCCTATAAAGACAGGCACATACAGAGACAGTGAGACAAAGATATATAGTGAGAAATACCAAAAAATTACAGAGAAACGACATTTGTCTGTGCAAGCTCCTGAGGAAACCTCGTGTCCATCGTCTTGAATGCTGCGCTATTTTCATCTCTTAAAAATAGAAAGCTAAAGAATTCTGACGATCATGAGCAACCAGCAACCTTAAGGTAATCTTCTTCGCCGTCAAGAGGGTGCAACAAGAGAACTCATTTTAATTTATGGGAAAGGAGCCATGTGCTTCTCAAATTTGTTTAACATACACGGGACAGTGACCACAGATTTGAGGAAACTACAAGGCACCCATCAACGCATATAAAATATTGCAGGCTAAGCCCATCCTGCTATAAAAGAAAGCACGCCGGATAGAGACAAAAGCAGAGGAGATCAAGGGGCCATCAATAATAGTTGAAAGTAGATGAAGGTATCCTCAGTTACCATGCACCCCTGAATTCGCAGCTTCCCCCGGCTCTCTCTCTCTCTTTCTCTCTCTCTCTCTCTCAAAAACAAGCTAGCTAGTCCCCTTGTATTAAAAGCCTTCTTCGACATACTACACTACCTCATCCACCTCTCTCTTTCCTCCACGTTCACCAATCACAATTTTTTCCCCTTAAGACCGATTATGAGATCTTGCATGTGGTGCAGAGAAGACCGGAGAGCGTTGTGAAGGAATTAAGCAGCTAGGAACGGGGGAGGGTTGGCAACTTGTGGGAGGGAGCTAGCTGGGGAGTCTGGATCGTAGGCATGGAAAGAGGCCTCTCCCTCTTCCTCTTGGTTCACAACAGTACCAGCAGGAAGAGAACAACGAGCGACAACCTCTCTCTTCTTCCGTCCTTCATCCATTCACCCCCGTCACACGCCCTGACCACCAGAATCCGTCTATGGTCTCCGACCTTGCCGATGTAATCGGCACGTGCGGACCCACCCCCACCGACCAAGAAGACCCCGCGGGTACCCCATATTTCCCTCATTTACTTCTCCTTTCTTCTTCGCTTGTTGAAATCGAATATTTCTGCTTCTATTTAGCATCCCGGTATCAATGGACAAGGAGGTTTTTATTAGTGAAAAATTCATATTCTCAATCCGTTTCAGTATATATATATATATATTTCCTTTTGTTGTTTGACTGTTCTGATTTTATAATCGTTAGAACATGAAACTGGATCCGTTAAATGAACCGACGTTTACTGTGGTGGTATGCATTAGCTGAAAGCGGAGCAAGGAGGACTCACTACAGAGGGGTGAGGCAGCGGCCATGGGGGAAGTGGGCAGCAGAGATCCGAGACCCAAAGAAGGCGGCAAGGGTGTGGCTTGGCACGTTTGATACTGCCGAGGACGCTGCTTGGGCCTACGATGAAGCTGCACTCAGGTTCAAGGGTAACAAGGCCAAGCTCAACTTCCCAGAAAGGCTAATTCATGTTCGCTCGGACCCTGTTCCACTGTTGAACCCACCCAGCTTCGAGCCTACCTCGTCCTATCCGCACCTGATGCAATACGCTCAGCTGCTCAGCAGTCAAGATGAGGACATCCCGTTGGTGGCGTCGGGCCTCTTCATGCCAAACCCTGCTTCATCCAGCGAAAATAGCTCCAAGTCTTAGGAGGTGAATTGAATTTACAGTATCCGTTCTCTCTGCTGTGGGGATATCCCGTTTAAGTCTCAGGAACGATATAGAAGGTGAATTGAACTTACCTTATTCTCTCTCTCTTACATGGACATGTTTAATGTAGTGTTTCTTTGTGGAGCTGAGTTATTCGCTTGGGTCTTTAGTTGTGGAATTCAGAAGCGTTTTGTTGGGACTAGTTTAAAAAACACAACCTTCGTTGGTCATCAAAGTCGGTGGTTTAATAAATTCTCTTTCGTTTGTTATTGTTTTTTTGCTCAGAGTCGGTCTTTGCTTTAGCTTGGTCATCGAAGTCGGTGGCATGGTGCAAGCATGGATATGCATGTGACGTGTTCGTTTTCCTTTTCTTTATTCATTAGCGCTCATGAAGAAGTCTTACCGCAGTTGTGAGCCCACTGTTTTCCTTGGTCGCGTAGGAGCGCGCGCGCAATGGGGTGCTTGTACGCATATGTGCATCTCTAACAATCGTAAAAAGCGTTATAAGAAGATTTACCTGGAGCTGACCAGAACGCTCGAAGTTACGTAACTTAAAAACATATTTATACAAAATGACACTCTCAAGTAGGCTTTTACACTAGAGTGCATTGCAGTTCGGGTGCACGCAAAAAGTTCTATACAGTTGCACACTTTAATTAATAAGTTAGAATTCCAAATCATTTCGAAAGCAAATATCACAAAAAAATTGACATGAAATAATAACAGGAGAAAACACGGGTTTCACAGATGGCGAAGAGTGACATGTCTCCTGAACCAAAATCATCGGACTACCAAGTTCACAAGTACCCTGCATCGTATAGGAGATCAACTGTACCTTGACGGAGACAATACTTGAAAATTCTACGTCCTGGATAGGCTTGCAAATTAAAAATACAAACGAGCAACATAAGGCACTTAGATCATTTTATGCCTTTATCTTATCATGTTACATTTTTCCATAGGAAAATATTTGCCACAGTCGGCACCAATGCCCAAACATCCAATGTTTTTGCACAAGCCATGATCAATTTTGACTGTTCTAGCGAAATGGAGCAGGTACTTTGATCACATTGAACAGACTCCCTAGTATTCATCAAATGAGACAGACTGTTCTTAGCCTTCTTCATTTTATTTCTCAAGGTTCTGGTTCGAGAAGCTGATCTACTACCAGTTCTAACAATGCGTCAGACACAAGATTTTCTAGTGGATTGTATTTAGGACCAGAGTTGGAATCACTAGAACTATTAGACTTAAACTCAGACTCATATGACCCATAATGCCTACGAGATACATGGGACTTATAGGATTCACTGTAATTTGTTTTCAATTTGCCTATTTTGCCTAGTTTGAGAGAATGATATGCAGTTTATGCAACAAATAAAGTAAGAAACAATGTTCAAGCAAACTTTTGCTCTAGGCTGACTAGTGTGATGAATGAGAGATATCAAGTGAGTATGGTAGGAACCAATATATCTTATCTGCTTCATAAGATAGTCCCATATCAGTCGAATAAGATGCACACAAGACTTAGACAAGCTTCACACGAAGCTCTAGCCCTTGTGATGTGACAATTATGCCCAAATATTGAGCACGATATAAAAACAACTTAGATTATTCGACGCTTACAAACGACTACATACCACCTCCTTTAATGGGGTGGCCCGTGGGAGTACAACTAAGTCAAAGGATGCTACTAGATCTCACAATTCCATCAAAGACAAATCTAAAGCACTCAAGAAAGATTATGATAAGGCCAATAAGAAATACCCGTGGACAACTTTTATGTCCCACCAGCCATGTCAAAACGAATCGTATGTAAATGAACGAGTATGGAAAACAAGTATGCATGAAAATTTGATTCCAAAGATTGTCCATTTGATTACAATTTTAGATCAATAATAATAGAAGAAAAATCTTTTGAATGGTGTGGGTCCATTTGGGTTTCATGTGAATGTCTTCTTGTCTCGTTGAACGAGAGTCGACTCCTGGTGCTAGTCGGGTGTTGTCCATGGTATCTACATTTTCTAGCCTTAAATCCCGATGTTGCAGCTTGCTTCGTGATGATAATCTCTTTCTCGGTGGGTGACTGGCACCAAGGTAATGTGTTCATTCTCCAAAGGGAATCTGCCAACTCCTGGTGCTCATTGAATATACAAAAAAAGGGCCTAGATGCAAAGAGACTCATGGATGCCTCACAAATGGGTTGATTTACATGCTAGTTATGACAGATGCATGCTACGTATTATGTCAAATGCAAGTGCAAAATACGCAGTAACAGTGAACAGGCTTAGCTTAGATCAGGCAAACAGCAAATCGATGTCAAACGTAATGAGATACAATCAAGTATAGGTCTGATATGGGGCATAAATGAGTTGAACCGGATTTGTCCTTTACCCTACTATCTTGTCTGGACGCAGATCTCTTCCTCACAAAATCTCAAGAGTCCAAGTGAGAGACATCATGAGAAAGGTCTGCGTCCACTCAAGATAGTAACGACGATCCCAAATCTCGTTCACCACCTTTATGCCCTATATGAGAGTTCTACTTTACTACATTTCATTACATTTGTCATTGATTTGGTGTTGTTCGATCCATGCAAAACTTATTACTAGCTACATATTTTGTATGAAGTCTATTACATTTGACATAATATGTTGTACGCATCTTTCGTAACCGGCACATAGATGAACCACAACCTATTTGCCATGCATCCATGAGTCACTTTGCACCTAGGCCTTTCATTTCCATACCCAAAGAGAACCAAGAGCTGGTCGATCCCTTTAGAGCATGCACCTACCATGCAGTTGATCACTTGTTGAGGAAGAGACCATCATCATCAATCACTCTACAACATCATGATTTACGGAGCAATAATAGAGATACCATAGAGACACGTGAGCAGCACAAGGAGTCGGCCCTTTTGAGCGGACCACGAAGACACTCACGTAAAGCCTGGATGGACCCGTGCCACTAAACTTCCATTATTATTATTATTCTTATTATTATTAATCTGAAGTGGTAATCAAATGGACAAGCTTTGGAATACGATTTGCATGCACACTTATTTTCCTTAGGCTCGGTCATTTGCCTACGATGTGTCTAGCAAGCCTTGGTCCAATTAATGATGTTCGGTACTTGTCAATTAGATTTATTGGTTATCAATGTTTTAAGGGTTTATATTAGAAGATGTGATAACTTCTCTTGTTGTTTTATGGAGATTGTAATATTTACCATGGCACTTCGGTTATGTTAAAGTTTGTAAATACCTAATTTTTTCTTCAAATAATTAAATTTCTATCAAATAATTTTAAAATAATTAATTTGAAAATATCAAAAATGATGTCTTATCATTAAAATGAAAAGAAAAAGGAAAACAACTACACAAGACCAATCACATATCTTTGTAAAAAATCTAAATTCCACATTTGATTTTGCAGCAAGTTTATGGGAAGCTACATGCCATTAAGGTTTGGACAGTTCGCTATGAGGCCCACTTGAAGCTCAAATAAAGCAAGATGAGTAGGGGGACATTAAGTCCCATGGATATTTCTTGTAGAATTAGGTGTATTGTGCAAGGGCTACACCATTCTCGATTTGAAGAATAACACAAAAAAAAATGAAGAAAATGATTGGCAAGAGGTTATCACTTCGAGATAAGCTTTTCATTCTACTTCATTGTTGTAAATGGTATTTCTCATTATTGTGGAGGCTCACAAAGCCCAGGCCTACCTGTTGCACACTCATTTTGTATATGGAGAGCCTTTCTTACCATTTATAATAAACTCAAGAGGGAAATACAACCAGATGGAGCATCAGAGAATCTCAACTTCTTTTCTCTTTGGTTTTGCTTTTCAAACATGAAACCCCTTTAAAAAGATTTTCATTTTATAATACATCATAGAAAAATCTATAAATTAAGATCTCCACCACCATTATAAGGTATCAAGAAATAATCGAAGAGTTGTCTAGCGATATCTAAAAGTGACACAGAGTTCTTCTTCTTCTACCTCTCCCCCTTCTTATTGTTCTCTTTTATATGTGTTTGTGGGTGTGCTCAACCAAGGAGGTGTTGTTCAGCTAAAGAAACTGGCATCCAAATTTAGGGCTCGTGGTGGTGTTTACCCAAGCTGGTAGCGTCGAAACAAGAGGTTGGTAAAGTGGCAGTGCCTAATCTTTGATGAGAGTTTTTGGTGTTTCTCGAGAAAGAAGTTCGTCTTGTCTAGATAGTGAATTCATCACTCTTGGGATTTTCTTTGCTTTATCTTTGTGCTTTGTGAGCGATTTTAAAAGTTGACCACCCATAATATATGTGTATATATCGTTGGCACATCGTATGATGTTCATGCTAAACTTATTTCATAAATCAATTGCTTTATTCATTGCCACCTGTTGGGGTTTCCATGTTTGCTTCATGCCCTGACCTGCCATACTCTAATTATAAGAGCATTAGAAGCTTTACATTAGAGTAAATTCTATCATTAGAGCACTACCACATTGTTGTTCCTCATCATGATTTGCATATTATATCAATTGGTTTATAACCCCTTATCGAGTGTATGCTCCGTTAGATATACATATATTGGCTAGCTTGCAACCATATCTGATATAGTTATAATTTGCTTGCTGCCACCACCTAAGTTCTTTGATGTTGTTATGCTGACTGGCCAAGATCTACTTTACACCACAGCCTAGAACCTGATTTAATTCTTAGGTGACTAAGTCTTGGACCTAAATCCCTTAGCCGCACCCCATCCCCTTCAACTCTCCTGGATATAATTAGTCACTCCCTGTAATTCTTATTTAATCGACACCCATTGACTCTAGCTGATCCCAAGAGAACCAAAACCAATTCTTATTTAATCCACTACTGAATCCGACCCCAACCTTACCTATACCCTCACATGACAGCCGCTTTCTTGCCTACACTTTGACAATCATACATTACTCACCAATCAAAGAAGCACACACATTTGCACTCTTTTATTTCAGACCAATATATAGACAACCACTAGTGTGAGGAGTTTGACCCTAATTCATTGGGGATAGATGGCCACCAATTAAGCCGAAACCAAGTCCCACACTTTCCACCTAAATTTTAATCTCAAAAAATCATATTGTAATTCTTTGTTTTTTGTTGGGATCAACATTTATGCATACAGTTCTCTTTTCGCTTGCCTACTAGGACTCAGAGATCTAGAGATTGTCTTTTATTTAGTTTGCTTATTTTGTCTATGTGTGCTTTGTATTTGATTGATTGTATATTTTTGTACATTTGACTTATTCTTGATCGCATAAGTTCATGGAAAAGTCAAATCCTTCAAGAAACGGTGAATTCAATATTGAAGATCTGCCTTACATCATTAAGAAAGGAATCTAGAACTCACTTTATGAGGTCGATCCAGGTTACCCTCTTCATCTTCATTTGATGAATGCTCTAAGTGTGAGTCTAAGTCCAAAACTCTTCATAAGTCTAAAACCAAATTCAAAGCCTACAAGTCAGACTCCTCTAGTGGGTTAGATAGTGATCATGACCCAATTAGCTGAAGCCTTTTCTAAGATTTTAAAGAAAAAGAAGAATAGACTAGAAAAAGAGAAGTCTAGGAAAAGAAAAGCTATCGTAAAAGAGTCAACTCATAGAAATTTAGATGACTTATACTAAGACCAATGTAAGACTACATATCGACAGACACTAGATGATGTTAGGAATACCCTCCAAGATAAATCTTTGTTCCATAAGCCTAGGAACTTCAAAGATTTACAGGATGAGCTAAAAAAGGATATCTACGATGAAAAAATGCTTTAGAACTTCTAGAGAATCCTAGAGAAGAAAGATAAGATAAGATATGTAGTAGAAGACTTATTACCTTTGAGCTTTGAAATGGACTCAAATGATTATATTCTGAAGTTCTACAAATTCAATAGTTTTGAAGATCCTTGAAGCCATCACAACTTTTTCAAAAGCTTCAAAAAGAAAGAAGAATAACTCTAAGTTGATGGATTGATTCTCCTATGTAAATACCTAAAATTGTTTTAGAAAAATATGGTATTTAAAATTGGTTTTGAAAACCCAATCTCGAGGCACATAGAGTGATATCCCGAGTCTCCATTTCTGATGAAATTAGCACACATGGGGAAACAAGTTTAGATAACTTGTGAAGAGGAGAAAGTCTTATGGTTTAAGGTCCTATTATAGTTAAGTTTGATGTATCCATGGATCCAACTCCATATTTAGGTTCTTTTTAAAAGAAAGACAAATTAAGGGCAAGCATTACAATCAATTAATATGGACACAGATATTTCAAGGAGAAGAAACATGATCCGACTTGGAAATTTAGTAGCAGTTATATGATATCAATGCAGATCCCACCAGAAATCTTCCAACATATTGGGTCGACCAAGATTTGGGTCTAGCCCCTTTAAGGTATATTTGAGTCTGGAACCTGATTCGTGAAACCATAATTTATTTAGCCCAATTGTACCCACTTTATCCTAAAAATCTATCGAGATGAGCTCTAAAAACAGTTTTATATCACATTATACCTATTCAGTGACTTTAAGAAAATTACATATATTGGATATAAAGTGTATATGAATATATTAATAAATTTTGTAACATATATATAATGCTTCAAATGTGGGTTTAGCATGTACAAATGAGACTTCAAAATATATGTACACATATAGGAGGGTAATTTTTCATATGTATTATGTATTTTAAATTTTATTATTGATAAGAATAAAATCATGGGAAAACATACGAAAAATCTTTCTTTTGGTTCCTACTTTTGTGCCTAAAACATCTCTACACTCCCATCTATTTAGGAAACCAATATTGCCTTTTATTTGCATAAGTAAATTAATTATCTTCTTCACATTTTATACTGATATCATTAAATGAATTATTCGCATTTGAAGTCCATCTAGACTCGATTTTGTTGACCCAGTAGCCTAACCACTTGGCCTCACTCAAGTTTTGACCAAGCTAGGTTCAACCCATTAGACCCTTTTTAAGTCATTCAAACTTGACCCAAGATATGTTTATTCCAACCACATTTGCCTAAGCTAAGTCCAACCTCTTTAGCACTAAATTTGACTTATCCCTACTTGAGGTATTGAGCTTTGTCGATCCACCTCGAAGACCTGGCACTAACCCTTGCTTGTGTCACCTTGATGCGTATTTGACTCAACTTATTTGATCCAAGACTCAAGGGTTGACTTAACCCATCTTGTTTGGTTGAGATCTAATAGATGGTCCATGAAATTAATACGGTACACTAAGGTTGAACCTGGTCAAAGACAAGAAGTCTTGGGAGGTCCCACCTTAGGCTCACACAAATGGACACTTGGTCCAACCAAGGAACCAAATGAAGACCCACTTGTTGCTGGAAATTTCAAAGATAAAATTGAACAAGATCATTTGGATTTCTTCAAGCCTATTTTCTTTGATTTTTGTGATGTTTTTCCATTTGTATCTATCTTTTTGGGTTGTAAAAAAAAGTTATAAATAGGGCTCAGGCCCTCCTTGTAATCCATCTCTCTCTAGAATCAATCCTCAAGTGCAAGCAAGCCATCGGGTTCTCTCTCTTGTTCTTTCTTATTTTCTTCCCTTTTATTTTTGATGTGTTGTGAGAGTGCTCAGCCAAAAGAGGGTCGACCAGCTTCAACACTCTAGGAGGAGTTCAATCAAAAGATAAATCATCCAGCATATTTCTTGAAGTGTATGAGTTTCTAAATCCCATTCTCAATCCTTAGGCGCAAATCAAGTAGGTACTTTATTAATTTCATATTAGGATTATGTATGCTACATTAATTTGCATATTTGCATGAACCATAGGTTGCTTTGATTTATCATATATCTTAGTTTACATTAGCATCACTCAAGTTCAGTTTTGTAATTAATTTCATTGTGTGTTCCGATTATATCAATTTATACATTATTTGGTTTCGATCACCCATCTGGCATCCCTAGTTAATGCATCACGTTAGGTTTCACATTAGGTAGTCTTAATATTCTTCTTCTCAATAATTTACATTAGCCTATTAGTTAGCATGCATAATATTTATTTTCCGCCCTTTTCATATTAAGCACATCAGCTTCTTATTCAGTTTTCATCATAGGTGAATTAATTATTTTTATTAGGCATATTTCATATGTTATTTAGTTTCAATAATCTCTTGGCATGCATGATCCATATTTCCGTAACATATTCATGCCCCTAAGTAACATGCTTTTTATCATTTCATCCTTCTTCTACACCTTAATATTAGTCATTGCATATTAGTAATTAAATCCTTGCATACTAATAAGTTTTGGTTCATTTGGTCGGTTTATTCTTGTTAGTTTCTTGCATTTTCTATTTTACAACAATTATGGGTATTCCTAATTGGTGTATTAATACATCACATATCTGCATTATCCACTGTAGAAATTCTGCATCATACTTAAGCATTCAGAACATATTATTCTAGACTTAACAGCCATTAAGTATTATAGCGATTTCTTTACAACATACGGTAGCCATATGCATTCGTTATTTCTTATTAATAGTGTGTTGCTGCATCCAATCTTAGTTACCCCGTTCATATTATTTGCTGCAACATATTAATCATTTTAGATATTCATCTTAGACATTGAGAGTCTTATGTAATCGTAACCTTGTGCACATATTATGTTCGAACTACATAAGAATATCTTTCTTGCATTATTAGGCGAATACTGCATTTGGTTTTGATCCTAAATATCCTCCATGCTTTGCATTTGATTCATTGTTGCACTTGACTATTTGCATTGTTATTCACCCACCTCTTGTTATCTTACCTTATATCTCCTTGAACAAGACCAAATTAGGTAAAGCCGAACACCTCAAAAATGGTTAATCCCCTAAAATTCTTGGCCCTCGATCACTATCATCCATCTCAACCCAATCAAGATAATAGAGCCTCTTAGAATCAATCACTTACCTTCAAATAAAAAAGATATAAACTCAACCATATCCAATTTGGCCACTCCTTTTAGCCCTTAGCCAAGACCTTGATCCTTTTTCCTAGCCAAATAGAAAAACTTGCCCAACACATAATTTTATCTTATCCTAATTGTATTCGCCTTTTAACCAGCCTTTACTTCAGTTAATAGCCAACCTATAGAAATTTCAAAACCAACTTATAGTGAATCTTATACCCAAACACCTGGACAAGTAGAACCTCTCTCATGTTCACCGTTTTCTTCAAGTTTTTATACACCCTACCATCTTAAGAGAGAAACCTCTAAGTAGTTTTCAAGCCTAAATTTCACTAAGATTAGAAACTTCAATGACCTAGTTAATAAGTAATACAATAGAAAGCCGTACCCGCTCGCTCTATCCTAAAAGAGTTGAAATAGAAAATAGAAGAGGATGCTCATGAATTCATTATGAGATGGAGGATGACAATGGTCAAAACTAGAAAGCCAATAGATAAAAGCTATGCGATTAAGATGATCATGGAGAATTTCAAAGAGAACTTGAGCACCATGTTAGCTGCAAAAGATCAATAACTTTGAAGAATTCATGGAATAAGTAAACATGGTATGAAATAAATATTAAGAAAGGTATCTATGATGAATTCCATACAAACAAAAACCTAAGAGAAAGGAAGAATCTATGAGCAATGTCAATACTTTGGTCAACAAAGATGACGCCTAGAGAACCAACAAGAGAGAAATCTACACTTTCTTTCAAAAGAAAATACCACAACACCACCTAATAGAGACACCGGAAGAACTTGAAGTGCTACTTGAACTCTAGACAAAAAGGCTGCTGCAGTTGGACAATCAATTAAAGAGGCCCTAAAAATCCTATTAGAGAGAGACTTTCTTTGGCTCTCTCGAGTTCTAAATACTCCTTAAACCAAAGATTAGTATCCTGGTAGGTATTATAATTTCCATAGTACCCAAGGACATGACATCGAGGATTACTTCATACTCAAACATAGGATTCAAGATCTAATAGATCAAGAAAAACTTGTACTCACATAGAAACGGAATGCCAATGAGGATAATCAAGATCAAGACGTCTTTAGATATCCATTTCCTAAACACCAAGTCTCTTATTGTGATCCTATCCCATCTTGTAGTATGACTGAGATATCTCAGTTCATAGTCATGAAGACCCAATTGTGACAGTTTATCCTCAACCTTAATTAGATTCATACATCTCACTCACCTCTTTGATACTTTCTCCACCAGAGAGTCCACCTTTGGAGCCCTTTGGACATCCACATGTCCCTTGTAGGTACTCACCAACAGAAACTCAAACCATTGTGATTAACTAAAGATGTCTATCTTTTGGGTCCACCCCTTTGTTCCCCAAGTAGAGCACCTTTCATGCCCACTCATTCTAGTGCCTTCCTCCCTATTATCATCAGTACCCATACCCTTATCCTTATAGAATCGTCATCCTATATTAAGACCTAGTCATCCCTTAACCAACCTATGCATTAGTTGAACAAAATACATAAAAACTATTTAGTTAACATAATTAGACTGAACCCAAATCTTTAAAACCTCTCCCATTCAATAATCGACACCCATTGAGTTTAGTTGATCCCAAGGGAACCTAAACCCAATTGTTATTCAATCGAAAACCAAATCTTACCCAAACCTCACCTATATCCTCAAAAGGTAGCCCGTCTTCTTCTTTTTTGCCTATACTTTTGACAGTCATACATATATACACCTTTCCAAGAAGCCCACATACTTGCACTCTTTTATTTCGAACCAATATAGAGACAACTAATAGCACACGAAGGTTGACCCTACCTCTTTGGGGATACAAGGCTACTGGTGAAGCCCAAACCAAGTCTCACACTTAGCACCTAAATTTTAATTTCAAAGAATCGTATTGTTAGTCTTGGTTTTTAGTTGAGACCAAAATTTACTCATACTTACGCGAAATAAATTAGGCTGGCGAAGTGAGTGTTAAGTCAGTTGTTGGGTCTGTTAAAATTTTGGTAAGTTAATGGAAAGGAAGGAATAAAGAGTTTTGGTTGAAGGATGTTTTTGAAAGGGTTATTCTGAGATCTCATATATGCCACATTATTTTGCTTATTAGTTCATTCCGATGATTAATTGTATGATCATTCTTTAAGGTGTCGATTTTGGAGATGAACTTTAAGGGTGGATGTCTATAATTAAGTTAGGTAGTAATTTGTATTTTTGTGATATGTAGAAATGAATATTGTTAATTGAGTTGCAGGTATAACAGATGTGTTTTGAGAAGTGTTTAACATGTGATGAGGATTTGAATGGAAACATGTGATTTATTAATTGTGAGATGTTCAATCAAATTTGGTGAAATTGGTGATGAATGTCTCACATACATCAAAGAAAATAACAGAGAAAATTTCATGATAAAACCCCTCAGTCCAACCATAGAATATAGATACCACAACATCTCGTCTAAAATGGTGGAAGCCTTGACCACTCTAAAAGACAAAATACCCAAAAATAAGTTCTTTTTTAGTTTTAAGAACCAAACTTTCAAGTACCAAAAAATAAGAATTCACACTTTCCTTGGTTTTGCCTCTAAATTTGAAAATCAAATGCTAATCTTTTTTGTCAAAAAGATTTTATTTGAAGTACTCAAAATAAAATGCGATCATACATGAAAGGTCCAAAAAGATAAAATCCCAAAAATGGTATCCCTTGGAATTGAATGGCGTGTTGACTCGGTGGTGAGAGCTGGAGAAGTGAGCCGTAAATCCTCCTGGATTGGCACCAGACCATTCAGAGTAATCCTCGCCTGAATTTGGCATTCGCAAACCTTTGTTAACTTGGGTGACATCACAGCTTTCTATCTCCTTAATGGAATCCCTTGATCGTCTAAATCGTCCATTAATGCATTGGAGAGGGGACATGTCTCACGTCCAGCGGATGTTCGGTCTTCTTCACTCTTCCATCGGACTTGTTGCGGTATAACCTCCGCGCTCACACGCTCTGGAGCTTCTTCATTTGCAACTAAACAATTAGATATGCAACTGAATACCTCTACTTAGACATAACCGGTTCAGAACCAAACCATTAGTTCCTACCAGAGCCTAACCCCGTCAGGAATCAGTGGGAACCGGAACCGGCTGAACTGAACCCAGAACCAGAATCAAAACCAAGAATCACCTGGTTCTGTGGAACCGGGACCTATGGTTCCAAAATGCCAGTTTGGCTGTTCATTTTGAAAATTTTGATTTTTTATGTGTTTTACAGTTTTAGATGATTTGGATGTCACAAACTGAAAGTGAAACCGACAACTGGAGCAGGAACCGGACCTGTCCTGATTCGGTTCCAGTCCCTGGTTCTAGGAGAACAGGAAGCAGCGGTTCCCACCATGCCTACAACATCCATCTATACGATAGATCAACCAAACAACATAAGAAACTAGGTCATTTGAAAGCTTAGAACAGATAAAAGAAACGGAGAAATGCAATCTTCAACTCATTCTCCTTTATTAATTGTACAACTTAAAGCAGTTAGAAGGACAAAACAAATGCAAAATTCCACAGGCATGTGATTATGTAACGACTCCGAGGAGAGGTTATGGGTGAATGTCTGAAGACCATCTCCGAGTATATTTTCGCTTTCAAAATTCAAACAAATACAGTCAAATTTAACGTTGCGTTCACTCAAAAAGGAACATGAAGGATCCATACTCTGAAGAGAAAAACAAAACAAAAAGAAGGTAGAGAAGCCATCGGTTGCACAAAAATTAGCTGCCTGGCTTGAATTCCTCCTGTACATCTGTCACGCCCATTTATAAATACCAAGGCTCCACCACTTTTTTGAGATGCATGACCTCAGTTTCCAAAGTTCAAATGTAAATAAACAAAATCCAACGGGAAAAGGGTGCCGTACTTTCTGGTTCTACATCATCACCCATTCATTTTCCTTACGCAGACAAGTTTCAACTGGTTTCTTTCTAAGTTGGTTTCTGCAAGATCACCCATTCTCAACCTTCGTTAAACCATCATGAGGATTGGCCGAAGTGGACAATTCCTCTCTGGTTGGAGAGGTTGTTGGGCTTCGTTGGTTATCCTCACTTCCACTGGTACGCGGTTTGCCAGGCCTGGGGCAGATGTTGGCACCCATCGGGAAAGGTTCCTGAAGAAATCGTTATATTAATTTTTCAAATGGGACAGCAATCATGGAACAGAAGAGCAAAACATGTCCTTTCCATACACAGCAATCAGCAGCCTAAATCCTAGAACAAGAATCCGTTCAGTTGGAGGGTGAGGATCTAGTGTAGGATGCCAGATATCGTTCATCATTTGACGTAATATTCCCTTGATTCCAGTATAGATGTGCTTGCTTATTATGAGATGACATGGTAATAAAGCTAAACCTAAAAATGGTTTGACGACTCTTGCATTGTGCAAGCTAAACTACTCGAGTCACACTGACCCAATCCATTAGTGGCTCTGGTGATGAAAAACAGGCATCAAATTATGAAAGAACTGCATACCAGATCACCAGCATTTGGACCATCAGAATGGAAAAGAATAGGCCTACATCGCTTGTCCTCATTCATCAAGCTTGAATTCTGGAAATGAGCAATCAGAGCTGTTTTTCCCTGAATCCGAGCATATGCAAGAGATGCCACCTTCTCACTATTAAACTTCTCCCACTTTTTCCCATTAAATGACTGCAGGTCAACAGATGGTGGTTATCAAGCAACAGCAGATCGGAACCTGAAGGGCCTTTGCTTAGAAGATGTTGAATAGTACCTCATAAAATGGAATAATATGCATAATAGCGTCAACCATGTTGATGAATGCATAACCAACATTGCACTTGTTCTGCATAAAATCGGATAAAGGTGAAGGGTACAAGACAAAGAAGACTTGTCAAGATACAAATTAATGGTTCACTGGAGCTATTAAAGCATATAATTACCTTAAAATCGATTGGCAAATAGATGAAGTCATAAGTTCCTCGATGACATTCATCAATCGCAGCCAGCAGCATCTTAGAAGTGTACCTAGAAGAGAAGTTCATTAGTCGTAAGATCAACAAAACCTTGAGAACTGAAATACGCATGACACCCTTACAAATTAAAATCAAGCAACATACTTGTTAGGAATGTTCTTGATCATAAGGGTTGTTCTTGTATCTTCACCATGTACTATACGGTCAATATCCAGATCAAACTGTTTCTTGTTATCAATTTGAGCACTCAAGTCACTTCCCCTACCCCTCATCCGCTCTGTGGGGCTTCCAAATGGAGGTGGCACAGGGATCACAGGGTTTCTGCTTGGAAGCATGATACCCCTTTGCTGTGGAGAGGGTAATCCCACATTAGCAAGCACTGAAGGGTCAAAAACATTTCGACCAACATGGGAGAACATGTTTGGAGATGTAAATTCCAAAGGATGCAGCCGAGGGTTTCCAGAATACCTCATACTCCCGAAAGAGCCAGGGACAAGAGTTGTGGGTTCACCAGGATCCCTTAAAAATGATTGTCGAATGTCCCAGAGGGAAGGATTAACTGTAGGAGCTGAACCCACATTGTGATGAGGTGAAGGAAAAATTGGGTTGACCATATGGGCTTGCAATCTTGGTGTACCATGAATTTGAAGCGGATGGCAGCCAGGCAGGCCAGAAGCAAATGGTGGTGAATTTGCCCACATCATGTGACTTGGCACATGTGGTTGATATGAGTTGGGCTTACTCCACATTATGTTGTGACCATGCACTGGGCAACTGCCATTTCCTACAAAGATCAGAAAGATAGGAAGAGCCAATTAACCATGAAGCCTGTAATTATTAGGCCCAAAATATGAAACCTGTAATTATGGGGCTCGAAAGAACATGCATAGAAGAAGAAATGAGAAACTAGAACTGTTTTCCAGCTGAATAGCGTAGAAAGGGTACAGCGAATAAATGATCAAGAAAAACTCAAAAGCAAATTTAGATACTTTAGTTGCATCAAGTTAAGGTTAGATGGACTCACTAACTGCATACGATAGCATCAATATCACACTTCATGAAGCACACAAATTTATTCAGGTACCATATAGATCACAAACATGTCCGTATATGAAAAAAAAAGAAAGATGTCTGGTTCCTTTATCATGGTAAATGACACTATAAAAAAGATATAGCCCAATGCATGTGCTTCAGAAAGGGTAGATAAAGGAAACAATGTCCTTTCTTTCTAAAGAGTACCTTCACTTTGTTCAAATGAACGGCTTTGAAATTCATTAGGCACAGCCCTGTGGACATGCCTCCCATCAATCCCGGTCATAGCTGGCATGGTTCCAGGCCACTTGCATGTGAAGGAGTTGTTCATGATAGTGCATTCAGGAACTGAATGAGGATGAAAAGATGGGATGCCTTGATATCCATAATTCATATGTCCCAGTGATTGCTTAGGCTCCCCCAAGTTAGACTGGCTGTCATTATTACCAATCGATGCAACTCGGACTGGTGGAGATATCCCCGGGGCAATACTGGAAGAAGATAACTCTTTCAGTGCAGAATCAATAAACTGATTAATGGTTGGACGGCTTCCACCATGATGATGGCTTGCAGGTATTGGCCAGTTGGAATGTGATCCTGTTGAGAAGTTTTTTTCTTAAGAAAATTCATAAATGCATCAAGCAAAATCTTATGTTTTGTGGAAACTGGAACCGTGAAGCAGTTAGGTTTCCAAATGTTTATCAAAGTTTTACCATAGCAACTTGGATGCGGGTTGTTTGAAGGGCTTCCCTGCTGTTGAAGCAAATTAGTTTCCTCAATTTCCAAGTCTTGTGATAATTGTCGAGTAAGACTGGAAAATTGTTAAGTTCACAAGTAACTGAATCAAGTTGAAAATATAAAACTAGACTCATGAAACAATATCAGAAGAAGGGAGGAGATTCTTGAACAAGTAAAAGATCATGCTTGCATGCATATTGAGTTTCAACATAAAAATGTTTCAATGATGTTCATGCTATGAGCGAAAAGCATAGTGACCTCCATCCAAGAAAAATAAGAGTAACATTATAAAAGATTTTAAGAATGAGAAGATCAAGATTTTGATTCGGATGGATCATGTAGCTGCCAATTTTCAGTTCTGGAATGATTTGATTCTGCTATGTGCCTATGCAAGCATATCTGCAGTTAAAGAAGGTGCTGTAAAGATAGGGTTGGCGAATTATGAACCTTCCTCCAAGGAACACTACCCAATGTAAGGTCGTTTCAAAAGGTTAAGGGAAGACAAATACAGGAGTCACCATTTGCGTTTGGTATATGAGTGGAATAGTGATGATATCAGTAGGTCACTTGCATGTTGTACAGTATTTGATGCAACGAAAAGTCCCAAGGATCTTTAAGAATTCTGCCATTCTGATTTTGAGAAGTTTGATCCTCCTTGAAATACAATAATTGGAGGTGCAATTCAGCCTTGAATTAGAAGACACTCAAAAAACAAAAATTTGCATGCATACAAATCCACAGAAAATCTTCTGCAAACAGAGCAGAAAAAAGAAGTTTGCATCCAGGATACCACCGTCTTGCACCTCCAGGGCGGCTAGGCTCCAGCTTTATCCGCTTCCCTGCAATGTCACTCACATTTAAATCTCTAAGAGCAGCTTCAGCTGCTCTCACATCATAAAATTCAATAAACCTGTGATGACGCTTGTGAGGTGCTTCACGGATCTGAAACAGAAATGTCACATAAATACCAATTTTAAGAAGTTGTTAAGAGAGTGCTCTACAAAGTAGAAAGGTGCAGAGTCTGCAGACCTCCTTGATCTCTCCATAAGCATCAAAAATCTGGTGCAGCTCATCGTTTGAGATGGAACAATCAAGGTTAAACACAACAAGTGTGCCTTGATTAATATCTTTCTCTGAAGGATTTTCCTGCAAACACGTTCAGTAAACTAAAAGAAGATGCTTGAAGATTGCAATATCGAAAAGAAAGGAGCAAACAAATTAAAGTAATTCGCACAGATTGCAAGAAATGGTAGTTGCATTTAGTCTCATATTATGGTGCAATCAGACAGTGTTTATTCATTAAGAGGAGGACCCTAATATCTAAAGATTCTAAACCAGCGAGGGAAACCACCTTATTGAAGAAATGAAGCACATACAAACTTTCTGAAGATGACAGAATCAAATAAAGAAGATGTAACCAATAGAAACTAAAGCTGCCGAAAAACTGGATAATCAAGAAAAGCAATACACTCGAGCATAAAACTATTGAATTTCCTCCTCCAGGGACATGTTGAAACAGATAACATAATCACAAAGGTGTGTACCTTTGGAATGGAGAAGTGTATGTCAAGCTTCCGACACCTCAAGGGTTTGTTCTGAAGTGCGCTCATGGCACTGCATGCTGATCTTATATCATAATAAGAAATCATGACAAAACCACGATGTTTGCATGCAGTGTAAAGTGTACGAATATCCCCATATTGCTGAGAACAAATGCAACTGCTGATCAGCAAAATAAGTCAAAGCACCATATAAACTAAGGTGGGAGATCACAAATACCTCAAATAAATTCCATAACTCGGTATCTTCTACATTACAGTCAATGTTCCGTATGAATAATGTTCTAGAGGGGGGTTCACCAAACGGGTGCTCTCCACCAAAGCACCCATTAGATCCTACTAGCTGGCTGTTTGAAGTAATACCAACTAGATCAGGACTCCTATTGCTGCTACCATAATGGCTCAGACTATTGTCAGCCTCTAACTCCATCCCGCCTACACTGCTGAACAAATCAAAATCTTCCATATAATCACCATTCTTGTTTTGAGCAATTAAATCGCTGAAATCAATTACTCCAGAAAATAGATCATCATCATCTTCAGGGAGAAGATTCCCAATAGTTTGTGCCTCTATCTCTTCAAGGGACTTGAAAGGTTCATCATCCTCAAAGTGGGTGGTAGTAGTATCTATAGAGTGACCAAATATGTTGTTGCAAGCTGATATTCTCACTGCATTGATCAAAAGGAGACATGTATTTAGAAACATCTTCAAACAACTGGACATCATTACATGTGACAGATAAAGCATCATATTTTGGGAGTACAAAGCACATAATTTTACATGAAATGGAGAAAACAAAATTACACAATATTCATGAAATAAAAGGTATATCCTCTTTACAAACAAGTGTGAGTTGAACAAAGCATCTGAGTTCTGAGGAACTGAAGAAAGAGAAGCAATACTTACGTTTATTGTTAAATATTTCTGACAAAGAGCTACAAAACAGTCCATTCTCATACTGAGATTTGCTAATGTCAGTCTTGCTGACTTCCATAAATAAAGATCGATTTACGGAGAATTTTGTTCCGATATCTACGTCCTGATCTATGGTCCTCCATGAAGTAGTTTCTGAGAGAGATGTTCTTTCGGACCCAGTAGCATTCCTTTCGAAAACAGACCTTACATTTTGTTCTTCAGATGGATAAGGGTGCAGGCTTTCTGAACAGCCAAATGAAGGCGCTCCAATCAGCCCAAAACTTTCAAGGGGTGAGGATGCAACATAGTTACCTGCAACGGTTGCTGTACCACCCAACCATACAACAAAACTAATAAATGTTCTTGCATTAGATACTTCTAGCAACAGTAAAACAGAAGAAGCTAACAAGAAAAGTATGAAAATCTATTCCAACAGAGCATTTTTGCCATACCACTTGGGCAGATAGTCATTCAGAAGAACCATCCAAACTGTATATAACCTACAAATCTACAATAAACCAGTGGTTACAAAAAATCATGGAAAAATGCCTACATACTGAGTTTTGAGGTGTCTAGGTGCTGGAAGGAAAAGGTATGGGCTTTTTCCTTTCTTGTGTGTTCCTTCCATGTTTGACGACACCTAATAATTAGATGTGTGTGTTGGGGGGGGGGGGGGGGGGGGGGGGGGGGGCATATTCACATAAAAGGCTATTTCTTAAATGAATATAGGAATAGCAGGGAGCATATTAAGTTTTTATCCGTCACAACATACTTGGAAAAAGTATTACCAGTAGTTGGGGAATCTGCCATTGAGGTCTACCATTTCATTATCAGCTATTAAAACATGACATTGGAAATTGAGATGGCAAGTATTGGAAGAAAAAGGGATCAAGCTTTTCTCTTTTTTCACTCTTTCTTGCACTTTTTGACAACATATTGCATCTGGAAGTTAGATGTATGAAGATACTTACCCAAATAAAAGCAAGTCCAAAATGACCACGAAAAGAATTAGGCTTCTACCGTTTGCAACGAAATGGAAAATACTAGTAGAAGTTGGAGGTTCCATCATTGAGATATTTTCTAGGGGAAGCTGGAGTGACTACCATTTAGTCCCACCTTTTCATTATGAGCTACACTTTTTTATGGTACTTAGTTACTATACCATCTAAAAATTGCTCTTATTTAAGTCTTCAATAGAGCTACACTTTTCATCATTGAGATTCCCGTCTAGTATGGGAAAAGGCTTAGTTGTTGTTGTATTTAAGTATTCAATAAAGACTACATATTTCAGATTCATCTATTTTTTCTTCATTGTCATTCATAACTGACTCAAATTTCAATGATCATGTAACAAACGTAGTAGCTAGTAGGCAAGCACATATTTTGGCATGGATTCTCCATCAAACTAACCCCTAAATATAATCATGATTACTTGTAAACACAAACATTTTTTTTTCTCCAATGTAGGTTGTAGTTGGGCTCGGTTTTTCTAATAACTTTTCTCCCCTTTCTATTGATACAAATGATACTTTCAAAGAAACTGCTTTCCAACCTTATGCAAGATTAACAGCCATCACTCTCTCCCACAAATGTCCAGTATCCAGATACTCATATTTAGATAATAATCATATATTTTTACTATGAAATGTGCACATACTGCATATAATACAGCATGTACTTTGTATCCTCGATTGAAGACTTGATGTCCAAATCACATCTGACAAATTCACTCTTTAGAATAGGCCTGTGGTTGGTCAGCTACTAATCAAGCAACGGGAAAATTATGTTGCGTGGATATGTTATATTGACTGCAACTAGATCCGGCAGTTGTATCCTACTATAACAGCAAATAAGCCATAGCAGGCATGTCTTGTGATAACTTTTCATTTATAATTGTAATTTTTTAACATATAAAGTGTAGGTACCCTTTCGTTTTCCAATACTTCTTTGGGTTGATATGTTTACAATGTTGTTGTTACATTAGACTTAAAATAATGCATGTCAAGTAGAAATCAAGATTTATCCCACAATAAGTGGCATGGTTGGCAAGAGAAATTCTTGACCAACATCATGCTCTATCTTGTGGCATCCTATCTAACCCAAGAAGGTAAGGTCATGTTTTATTATTTCCATTGTCATCTTCGACACATGTCAATCTACAATTGTCCAACACTTTGATATGAGGACTATTACAGGTCTTTATTGTTGCTTTACAATATATAACTTTCAATTTCAGTGGTATCTTCTTGTCACATAGAAGACCTAATGTACCTCTTAACTCAGGCCGCTCACATTAATTGTGTCATCTCCTTCAATTCTATCATCTTACTGATGGAAATGCTATTTGTATCTATTTTACCTTCAATTCGGTTATATATTTTACATATAAAAAAAACAATGACGTATATTTAATTTATCATGAATGCTTCTGGATTTTGTTATTTATATTGATTCGCATTCATAAACTGTACTAGAATATAATTCTCATTGTCTTTTAGAATATGTTATTTGCTATTTAATGGTGCACCTCTAAGCTCCTTATATCTATGATACATCCTTGCTAATGTTTTATTGAGGATGATCACTCTGTGCTATCTGATAAATAAACCTTAATTCTTTCCAGAATTCAGTGGTTGTGCTTCAGAATGCCAAGGTCCGGATCATCCTTCACTGGAGGCCAGATGATCGCCCTCCCATTGTTGCAATTTAAGAAAATAGTGACTCTTCTGTTCTAAACCAGACAATTATTACTGCCTGACCTCATGAGCTCCCGAAGATGAGGCACCAAACTTGCTGCTTCATCCAATTGATATTTCTCATACATCACTTTCAAAGAAAAAATGTCCTTACTTCATGATGTCAATAGCATGTTCTTCTTGTTTAAATGCAAATCGGGAGTCAAAAGAATAATCTTCAAAGGAACTAATCGCTACAGCTGCAAGGATATTCCAACTGTTCTATAATCTGCAAATCATTGAAAATGACAAATTTTATCACAAACATTAGAATAACACTGTAGAGACATTCACCATGTTGATCTGATGCGTCATGCTTCCAGAAACCAATTTGTCTCTGAAATGTAGACAAGGTAATACAAAGTAAATTAGTCACACGTACAGACACACAACGCACACACACAGAGAAAAGACAGAGAGCACCTCTAGCGGAAAGTGGGTCTCCCTAGAAAAGGTTGATGACATGGATGAAACGTGTGGAGAAGATCCGGATACTTGTTCCATTTTTTCCTTAGAATCGAAAAGATTCACGAAACTCCGGCCCGTTACCTCTGAAGGCATTGTGCATTCGTGAATTTTGGATAACTATAAAGCAGCGCTTTCTTTGATCCGCCGATTTCGTGAATTTAGGCAAAAAGTTCGAGTTCCGGATAGATTACAGCATAAGGCAGGGTGAAGTTTCCGCATCCGTGCCGTGGAGAACCGCCAAAGCACAACGGCGACTCTCCTCTTTTCTCGTTTCTTTGCCGGAATGGAATGCAATCCAGGGTAGCCGAATGAGATCCCCTTGAAAATCATGCAATTCCTGCCGGAGAACGACCGCAACAACCACCGATACCCCTCAACTCATCCAATCCACCGATTGCAATCGTGCTGTCGCCTTCCTTCCCTCAGAATTAGGCAGGCAGCAAAGGGGAAACGGAGGAAAACGGAATTTTACACATAATTGACCAGACGGAAATGACGTCGACGGAAAAACTAGTGCGCGTTAAAAATGGATGTGGGGCAAGAAGACACCCATTAACCGACGATAGCCAGTTGTCTCGCGTCAATTCTCTCCGTACGGACGGGCAACCAAATACGGACAGCCGATCATCCTAACCGTACCTAGTAGAAGCATTTTTACTCCGACGGCCGGTTTCCGCGCGCCCCTGTTTTACCTGCTGCTCTTTTCGCCCGTTTACCTTCTTTATCGTACCTTCCTCCTTTGTCGTGGTCTGACGTGGCACCGTGAAAAGGTACTCAAAGGATCCTAGTGAATCTTAGAATCTTTCACCAGGAAAAAATAATAATAATAACACATCCTTCTGCTCAAATGTATTTAAACTGGGATGATTCCGAGTAACCTACGAGGAATGCACATACAACTTTACTTACACAGACTTATATGCAAGAAAGGTTTATTTCTACATATTCATCCCGCAGCCACAGTCGTGTAATGCGGAACGAAATCGTGTAGTTCGACCGTTCCGTATCTTGCTCATCCGGTTCATTCGAGGATTGAGATGAACAAGACAAGTAAGATTGTATCTCAAACAACCACCTTTTTCCCTCTATCATACCGAATCTCTCATCTAAAACTCTCTTTTATAGATCAATTTTCATCTTGAAAAAAGTTAAATGGATCTTAATAAAGAATAAGATATAAATCTGTCTTATACTAGATTTCTTTTATATTATACCAAAAACACCTATAGACCCTAACATGATTCAACTCTTGCATAAGCAAACACACACATTCAGACAAATCCAACGCCCAACTGTTAGTACCGAGTCGAGTGCACCTCTCTTCGCATGGCACCGAGTCATCATCAGCATACGCACTGCACGCCAACGCTCTTGGTACTGTTACACAACGACACTTTGTGTTCGAAGTTAGAAAAGCACGTCCTTTAGGGATAGAGGCCAAGCGGTTTCTTACTTGTAGAATTTAACCTGATACAGGCTTTAGGCTTAGACCTCCCTCTTCACCTCAAAGAAACAGGCCAAGCCTACACCTAGACATCCGCTGGTTGTAGTGCTTCGATTGGAACTGAAACCGAGACTGGTAAAATTTGAACCTATAATCAGATACTACCTAATTTGGTTCCGATTTAACCTTTCATAGAATCAGAATTGGGCCGAAACTGGAACTTTTTTTTTTGAATTTCAAATATTTAATTTTTTTTCAGTTCCAAACTTGTTTAGGCCTCAGTGCGGAACCAGTGCGGACTCCAAGTTCTAGGATAACAGGAACCGTTGGTTCCGGTTTACATGTCCCAAATGCAACTGCTTGCTCAATCATGTCAAATGTTGAGCGTAGTCTTACTCAGGTAACGTTCGGTTTCCCATAATATGTAAATTCGTATATTTGGATAGTTAAAATAGTTTATTCATGTCTTTGTAACGTCTTAATAAGTTGCTTTTTCTTCCCCATCTTTTGGATATTATGCTTTTTAGAGGGAAGGAAACAATATGAATGATTCCCTCAAAACGTTTTTGTATGTTATATCTGAAAATAGTGATAAGCTTGCAACATGAATAATTTACATACTTATATTTCGGAGTTCTTCAAGCCTACAAGTGATTCACCACTTCATAGTTGGTCTTAGGCGAACGGAAAAGGCAAAGGTTGAATTAGATATGATCATTTATGAGAAATTAGATGGTGAACTATTTTTCCTTTTCCCTCTTTTGCATGAAAAGAACTGATCTGAGGATGCTCGATACGAATGATCAAACCGAGAAGACATGTAAGGGGCACCTTTAATTTGAAAGGCCGAGAGGTGGCGACAATTAAACAGACCTATTTTATTAAGCTTGCAGATTGTCAAGCACAACCAAAAAGGGAAGCTTTTTCGCCTGATGGTGTTCTTTTATTTGTGGAGGTAACCAAAAAGCAATGGCCAAAGAACATTAAATAGAACCCTAAAACCTACATGGGCCAACTTGCAAAATTTTATGCATGGTCTTAAACCCTAAAAAATGTACATGTTATGGACCCATTTTAACTTGACTGAATTCAATTCTCTAATTGGACTCAATCCAATGAGACTCAACTCATGCATGAACCTAGCCCTAAATGCATGAAACGTAAGTCCGGCATTGAATTTTTCTAATTTTACATCAGGCTATAACTCAAAATAACTTAATCTTGAGGATGTGACAGAATCCTATTGATTAGACTCAAATGCATATGGTTTAGTGAACCTAATTATATATTTTATGCTTATGTTCATGATGTATATATGCATATGTAATTATGTAATCTAAGTTACATATATGAATACATATGGGTAGATATGGATCGACTTAGACAGAAATAGGCCCGGGTCAGGTCCAAGAGATGACTTGATGTGAGGTTGACTGAATCCAATAGTTCCTTGGTTTGATCCAGTATGGTCTATCCTAAGATATGCTTCCTTTCGTACTTGGAAGAGCTTCGATTTTTCTCAAACCAGCTGTCCTTTCCAGTTATTCCACAATTTTCCGTATGAGTAAGAGTGAAAAACAGTCTTTGTTCATGTCTAAAATATGGAGGATTCCCTACTTGCCAAGCTCTTGAATAATATCTTCATGAAGTCAGAGACTTGGGCAGCAAGTCAAATGAATATGGGACATCCCCTAGCTGATTCTTGGACTTCATTTAATCCATTCGGTAACCATGGTTCAGCTAAATGCTAGATCGTCAATATACTCATCATTATTCTCTAAGATGTCATTCTTAGTATCTTCTAAGAATTCAACATCTCTGCTCTCTATCAATTCATGGTCCTTATGATAAAATCGATATCCCTGTTAGCCTTTAGGATATCCGATGAATATACATCTCAAGGACTTATTGTCTAGCTTATCTCTAGAATGATCAAGGATCTTCACATGAGCAATAAATCCCCACCTCTTGAGATGACCTAGGTTGGATTTTCTTTTAAACCACATCTAATATAGTGTAGTGAATACAGTCTTATATGGTACTTTATTGAGTATTTATACTATTGTACTTATTGCTTCTCCCCAAAATATCTTTGGTAGAGAGGCATCTATTAACATTGACCTTATCATCTATTAATATTTTGTTGAGGTGTCCTGGGCATTGTATTTTATTTTGAAATACCAAAGTCTTTATAGAATTCCAAAAATTCTACAGAGGTGTATTAACTACCTCTATCTAATCTTAAGACTTTAATTGTATGCCCTAGTTGTTTTTCAACTTCCTTCTTATATTCTTTAAATACTTCAAGTACCTCATATTTATGTGCTAGGAGTTATATATATATATATATATGTATGTATGTATATCTCGAGTAATCATGGATAAAGGTTATGAAGTAAACTTTTTCACGATGTGACCTTACTATGAATGGTCCACATAAATCAATGTGAATGACTTCCAACAAGGTTGTTGCCCTTGTTGTCTCCTTGAGAAAAACTTTTCTTATCATTTTTTTTTTTATAGAAGCTTCACACTTATTGAAATTATTTTTCTTAAATTTTAGCACTAAGTCAAAGTCAGATACTTTCCTCAACTTTTCAAACTTATATGCCCTAAGCATTTATATCATACATTCACATTAACATTAAAGGCACAATCAATATAAGGAGAAGAACTTTCAATTACATTAACTTTCAATTTCAACAATCCATGTTCTATATCAAATTTTCTGGAGAAAAACACTCTCCCATGCTTCCCCACATTTACTTTTCAAAGAACAAATCTGACCTCAAAACCTTTCTTCACTAAGACAAGAATCGAAACTAGATTACGCCTTATAGATGGCACGATCAATATATCAGTTAATACAATTGGTGTGCCTTATACGAAAATTGTAAAGGACCCAGATCATAAAACATTTGAGAAAGTATTATTTCTTACATATACCCGATGTTCTCCTAGTTTATATTTATTTAGATCCATTGCCGTTTCCTTGCTCTTTGAGATGTGTCTCGTCACTCCTGAGTCAATCCATCAACCAGTTATCAGGCGGTCCATGTATAAACATTCTAATATCACGCAGATTATGTTTTGCTTCTCCGATTGTCCACGTTGTTGGTTGTTTCCACCATTCTTCTTGTTGCGGCAATCTCTCTCGAAATGTTCTATTTTTCCACAGCTGAAACACTTGACCCGAGAAGTGGTTTCCTATGTTTTCTTAAAAGATTGACAACCCTTTTTGTTAGTTTTGCCAAACTTTTTGTTTGTTTTATTTTTTCTTTGGTTGGGTTTGAAACTGAGTTCTATCTCATTTTGCACTATTAGCATTTTCCCTTTTCTATTTTTATTCATATGTTCTTGCTCAATTGCTAGTTTTATGGATAATTCCGAAAGGTTTATTTTAGGACCTAGTCTAAGGGCAATAGTGACCATGTTTATATTTGTTTTGTGTTTGTTGTATTTCAGTATGTCAATTTCATTGTATGTTGCTCTGTATTTATAGAGCAATGCCTGCTCCACCCTCCCAGATTCCCTGACTAGGCTTTCTTTTTTGGAGCCCTTATCAGTTACGAAATTCATCCATAACTGAGTGGCTGAATCTGACAAGAAATGATAATTTCTAACTTCAGTAAAATTTTGCATTCAATATTAGTACCCACTATTCCAACTGACTATGTAAATATAAATATGCAGACAATACGAAAATAGGTAAATATGCAAACGATACAAAAATAGGTAATTGCCCACACAAGGTATACTATTGGCAAAGTGTATCTAGTGAAAAGGGCATATGTTAGAGTTGATAATTGAGTTGAGATTGTAGATAGGAGTTGGTTGATTGGGTAGGTAGGTTTGCTATATGAAATATAAACCATGCGTTGTTGATTACTTTTATCGAACGGTGGCAACTAGATACAAACTTCCACATGCCATGGAGTGAGATGACTATCACACTTCACAATGTATGAAAGATATTTTAAGTGATATGTTGGAATGAGCATCGATGGAGTAGTATTTCGAACTAGTTTTACATGAGGGAGAGTTAATAATGAAAATAAAGTTTTATTATATTTAGTATATTAGCTAGGTTGTATATTATATCAAGATAAGTTTCAAAATAGAGTATAAATAATGATCGTGCATCCATTGGCACATGATGTTTAGAGAATTGACCATTATGTTTCGAAGGATTGACAGTTATTATCCTTGGAGTGCAGCAACATTAGTCTATTTGTATAAAAGAAAGGGCATCCCCGATAAAAGCACAATAATTTAGCGGATATACTTATTTTCTCTAAGTAAGAACTTGTACTATTGTTGTTTACTACAATGTCATTGATATAGTCATTTTTCATAATTTAACAAGTTATATGTTGTAACTATTGGCATGAATTTAAAAGTATTTTCTATCTTTCAAAGTTAGCATGTGACCAAAATGACTAAATGGAGAACCACGAGTAAGCTGACGGATTGGAAATATCTATTACAAGCAATCTCCTATTGATCAACTTACTAAGTACTGTAAGCAATTGAATTTGATGACAACATAATAGATAATTTATGAAACTGAAACTATATTTTCTATTTTTATATTAAACACAACCTCTAATGTTATATATTCTTATCTTTTATTTTATGCAATGCAAATTAGCAAACAATCATATAGTTTTGGAAAGTACTTGGATTGTAATATATATAATTTATCCAAATACTATACATGCATTCATTGTAAAGATATTGTAGAACCGTATATGCAAGGTTGTATAGTTTGACAATTCGACTATCATTAAGGCATCCCAGTTGCATCAATAAGGCCTTTCATTAAAAGTAAATTTGCAAAACCTTATGTGCATATGGTATAGTATGAGCCACATGACACTACTTGAGAAACATCGCTCACACTGTTTTGAACTTGAACACTTTGGCAGTCCAGCAACATATTCTCATGAGTGCGATGAGTTTTACATTGAGTGATACATTCCTTGGAGGCATCGGTTTATTTTGAAAGATTCTATCAATCAATTGCATCTGACTCTAGGTAGGTAATATGATATATTTATTCTTCATGCAAGTAAATAAATAAGCATATATATTAGCATGGTCTTTAACTTTATTTTGATTTGATTTTAATACTAACTTTTTTGTAATTATTTTCTAATACCAATATCTTACTGCAATACATGACACACTAGCACTAGCTTTAGTACAAAACATGTATCACACCCATTGTTGGGTGACCCTATGTTGTTAGAATTATTAGAGACAAAAAATGATAGGATAATGGTGAGGATGTGTGAGCTCATTATTATATATGGTCCATGTTCTGAGACAATCTTGCATTTGAGATGCTTATGTCCTTGCATTTGTCTATAAAGAAAACAAAAGAAGTACAATTATAAAATAATATTATATACTCATTAATCATTATTAATAAAAATGAAAGAGCAATAAATATAATTTTAAAATTATGACTTTTGTCTTAACTTTATATTGTATGTAATATATACCAAATCACAAAAACAAGCATACTCTAGTCCGTTTTCTCTTTTTCATGTGAATGCGTTAAAAAAAACTCTAATTTCTTTTGCATCCACTCGAACTATATGTTTGACTTAATATACATTGAGCAAACCTCAACAAATTCGATGTATCTACACCAAAGCAAGCCCATCATTCATCTAAAATAAAACATAATAAAAAGAAACACTTAAAGTCAATCAATTTAAAATCAAATAATTGATAACTTATCAAATATCAATAAAAAAAATTATACCTGACCACATATGAGAGTGGAGTTGTACTACAATTAGCGTTCCAAAATCTCCAACACTATATATATACTTACTTAACTCTAAATGGATGTTGCACCAGGGTGATGAATCTTCTACAAGGTAAATTGCATTCAATATCCCTTTTTAACGTATTCATCCTCTACAAAGTTGGAAGAAAAATTAATATAAAAGTTAAGAAAAATATGCAGGCACATGCAAATCCAACATGCATAATACACTTCCAAACCTTATGTAGAAATGATCGTTTGTGATCAAGATTTGCTTCTATTTCCAATTTAGCCTTATCCATTGCATTATATATATATATATATATATTAGAAAGCCTATCTTCATTGTCTATCATTCTCATTACCTTAACCAAAGGTAAAGTCATTCTAAAAAATTTAAAATAATTTTTCTAAAAGTTAACATTAAAAACATCTACCACGTCAATCATTTCCCTCTTTCTCGACTAACTAATAGAGTCCATTCATCAGATACAAACATTATTTTCAATGTATTTTTATACATGACAAGAATCTTATCACCGAAGGCCTAATCAAGAGCTTACCACAAGTGTGGGTTCTCATCAAATGCAATATAGAAGAGTGATTATAAATAAACTTTATAACATTTCTGCATGTATCCATAGTCCCTTTGATTTCATCCATTGAACTCAAATCCTCAAGCATTAAGTTTTTGCAATGTGCAACACATAGAGTCCACACCAAAGATAGATAGTTCAACTCAAGCATCTTACCAACTACTCTAAAATTTATAGCATTGTCAGTAATGAATTTAAAAAATATTTGTAACACCTACATCTTAAACAAAAATAGAGTAAATTATTTGTAGTTTTATCAATATGAGAAGGGTCATATGATTTGAAAAATAATGTCCCCTTGAGATAATACACCAAAAAGTTCACCAATGATCTACGTTAACTATCTTTCCAACCATTAATCATAATAGAACAACCCGTAAGCTTTCATGACTCCCTAAATTCATATTTTAATTCATTTACAATATCAACCCATTTTTGGAGTAATTTATCCTTCAAAGCATCATAAGTAAGGACCCTGTAACTTAATCTCACACTAAAAATAACATTTGCTATACTTTGAAACGAAAATAAATCTGTAACATTAAAAGAGGTAATTTTCATAAAAAAATTTAGCACACTTCATATCTACTTTATGAATTACCTCCTTTAAAACCATAGTTGATCCAATACCTGGTTAAGTTTTAGGGGTTGTACGTGAAGGAAAATGAATGCATCCCACTGCTTTTACCTCCTCTACTATCTCTCGTAGTCATCAGGTGAGTAGGAGTTCTTGTAGTGGAATAAGAATTAACTTCATTGCTAGTACTACCAAAACCTACATTTTCCCTTATCTCGCCTTTTTCTTATCTCTTCAGCAATCTCTTCTTCCTCCTCAACTGAACCATATAATTTTTTACCATACATCTCTTGAGAAGCATTTTCAAATTATTGAGTCATATCTCAACCACCTATTTATGCCCTATCTCTCAACCATAATCTTTTTCTCTTATTTATAGCCTCCAATACTTGTTCAATTTCATAATTTATTGTTTTGAGCACCCGATAACAAGCACTAGCATCCTTATTGGTTCTCGCAAAATGGTGTTTTACTTTTTGCCCTCAATGTACACAATTATTATGAAATAATGTTTTCATTTCAATTGAGAAAACAATTATATTTATAAAATACAAATAACATGCGATCATCTTCCTCAATGTCGGGTACAATATTATCTCGTGGTCCTCTCATTTGTATATATATCTCAATACATTCATGAAACATCAATTCTAATTCTCAACGTTTTTATATTAGTATCATTGCTAAGATAGAAACATAGGAGGTAGTGGAGAGTCATCGGTCATGTGCATTTGTAAAAGAATAAAATACAAGAGAAAATTAATCACAAATTGAATAAACTGAATGCCTAAATAATATAATCATATTTAAAGATATTATGATTACCACTAGAAAATATTGTGCAACATAATAATAATATATATACCACATTCCTCACAACTAGTTGTTCACCGTCTAACACTAGCAGTAGAAAATGCTTGAATTTTCCACTTCAATTTCATTACCTTCATTATGTCCTTTTAACTGCTCTCATATAATGAGTTAATGATCTTCTTCCAACTTACACTAAATGCACTCGGCATTTTATTATTTCTTGTCAATTTTATAATAAATGTTTTATTGTTTTTCGCTAGATGCCATCAACATAAAGAGTGAAACACATCTAAAAATATGATTTGAATGACATTTACCAATATCATATCACAAGCACTATAGATTACACGTGGAAAGTTGTCTATAGTGCATAACTCTCTCACACACCTTAATACCAAATATAATCCTCTTCCTTTTCTGCACTCATAAAAGAGATACGAAGCCAACAACCTCACGAACAAGAATTTATACATGTAAAATATGAAGTATTGTTATATACTACATATGAACCAGTATTTAAAAAAAAAAGTGAAGCAAAACTCTTATATATTTGTCTTATATATGTTATCAAACTTGAATACCCATAGAAATGTATGTAATAGTTGCATTGAATGAGGATGTGGATTTTATGATACCATTATGATATTGGTGAAGTCTTGATTACATAGTAATTGTAGAATACTTCGAGAAGCCCTATCTTCCTCTCTAATTTTCATTTATGCATTGTACATATGTCTTGTCGTACTAACATTTGCCTCATCAACTTACTTGAAATACATCAAAATATGCTTTGGTTTGTAATGACTTTTTATAAGGTCTTTGGTGCCCTTCAAGGTACAAGCTCAGAGGGTAGTTATATATCTTGTGCATTATATTCAACTCCCAATAACCATTGACATCACCATCTCCTGTCAATAACAATGGACACTTTACTTCTTAGTGCCTGCCATCATACTATTTTCAATATCAATATTTTTATTAGACCTATGTTTGTCACTTATTTCATATCTAAAATATATCTTTCTTATTACGCCTTTACTTTTCAAATGAAGAATAACAATAACAAATTATGCTTCTTCTTAACATTTTTTGCATACTAAATAAGCTCATTACGATTGCTAAATACATCTTTATCGCAAACATGAGTGAATAGTTAAGTCCATCACCCTTGCAGTCAAATATTTCTTCTACTTCATTGGTCAACCAACTAAAGAATACATCATACAATCAATTGCAATCTCCTTAGTCTCGGTATAATAAATATTTTAATGAGTCATCATCTTCTCATAATTTATTCTATCATAGGTATTTTCGCTCGAGTTATTTGTCATTCTGTAATATATAGAGGGGTATAAGGTTTGAAACATATATACATATATATCTTTCATGTGCGTATCTCTTATTGAAAGGAGGCACGAGCCAAGCACATCTCTCATTGGGTGAAATGCATCTCAACCATGTCTTCCCTTCAGGAAAAGATGTTGTTCCACTTAGTCTCTCTCCAAAGAGAGACACGGTTGGTCAGTGTCTTTCCTTGGAGAGAGACTATACTACATCTTGAGTCGAAAATCTGGCAAGTGAATCATTTGACCCAAAATTGTGAAACATCAAAATGAAAAAATACAAAGACAATAAAAACCAACAAGAATAAGAGAATACTTCTAAGAACCAACCCCTCAAAGCCTTAAAAAATCTAAAAATCTAAAAATCGGCCTAATCAATCTTCTCTTTCTTTCTTTTTGTTTTTATCTTTTCTTACTTCGTAAATCTCTTTTGAGGTACATAAGATAATAATCATGTAATCTTTGGTTGCAAAGAAAGCAATAATAGCTTCAAAAAGATGAAATATCAGCCATTGTAGTAAAAAGAAGGGAATGTTGAAATTAGTTGCAAATAAGCAACTATTATATATTTACATTGTAATTAAGAATTTATAAAGAAAATGGTATTGTATATACAATACCTCAAGGTGTCATATTCCTATCCAAGATGGCAACAACATGGATAATAAGCATGCCAGTGACCACTGCAATAAAGCCACTAATGTGACAATAGAGGTGGAGAGAAGGAATGGAAGTTACCTACCCTATCGAGGATGAGAGTGATGGTGGAGGGGGAAAACCATGGTGCAAAGGAGGAACGAGTGGTGTAGACAAGGAGGAACATGATGGAAGGTTAGGGAGGAGGATAAGGAGATTAAAATGGAGGGGATACATAGTTTCGTTGTATTTCTTTCATAAGGTGAGACATGGGCAAAGCACATATGCTCTTTAAGGGAGGACGTAGACCGCCCACTTCTCTTTCTTAAGGGGGGATACACATTCCTTAAGGGAAGGCGCCCTTGGCTTGTGTCTCCTCCTAAGGTGTAATCAATTGAGCCATGTGTTGTTATGTGTTATGCTTCAAACCTTATATTCTTTTATATATTATGAAATGACAAACAACTCGAGCGAAAATACTTGCGATGAAATTGATTCAGAAAAGATGACGATTGATCAAAGTACCTATTATACTGAGATTAAGGAGAGTTGATGTTATTGTATGGCACCGAATGATGCATTTGTTAACTAGTTAGTCAATGAAGTAGAAGAATAATTTGTTGATTTCAAGGGTAATAGACTTGACTATTTACTCTTGTTTGTGATAAAGGATGTGTTTAGGAGTTGTAATGAATTTATTGAGTATGTAAAAAATATTGGAATGAAGCATAATATTGTTATTTTCTTTGTTTGAAGAGTAAAGATGTAGCAAGCAAGGTATGGCTTGAGTGCGAGAGGAGTGATAAAGATAGGATGAGTAAAACTATAGTATTGGGATATTGTAAAGCTAGATTAGTTGTCAAAAGTTATTCACAAGAATATGGGGTTGATTATGAGAAAACCTTTGCTCATGTGGCCCGAATGACAACTGTCAGAACCTTTATAGTTGTTTATGCTGTTCAGGATTGGTGCATCTATCAATTAGATGTCAAGAATATGTTTTTGAATGGTTGGTTAAAGGAAGAAGTCTATATAGAACCTTTTCCTAGTCTTAACGTACTAAAAACCAAGTTTTGTGAATCAAGAGACCTTTACATGGCCTCAAACAAACTCATCAGGCTTGGTTTAATAAAATGACTGAATTCATGACATTGCATGGATTTACTAAGCTCAAAACAATATTAGCATTATGCCAACCAAGTAATGTCACATAACTCATACTATATCTTATATGCATGGGGCTTTGCAAGTCTACTTACAATGAAAGACCTTAGTGGCTGAATCAGGATGCCTTGATGACAATCAAACTGTCAAACTCGTGACCTGGCTTCTATAGTTTCACAATATCTATACAGCAAATGCATCTATAGTATCTAGACAACTTAGATGCATTACAATCTGAGTATTTTGTGGAAATGTATAGTTGCTAGTCAATCTATATTATATAAAATAAATGATAAGAATGTATAACATCAAAGGTTGTGTTTAATCTAAAAATAAAAAATATAGTTACAATTTCGAGAAATACTAGTTCTACCGTTAGCAAATCCAATTGCTTAGAGTACTTAGGAAACCGATCAATAGGAGATTGCCTATAATAGGTCTTTTCCATTCATTGGCCTACTCGTGGTTCTTCATTCAACCGTTCTTGTCACATCCTAACTCTGAAAGTTAAGAAATACTCATAAATTTATGACTATAATTAAAAAATATAACTTGTTAAATTATAAAAAATAACTATATAGAAGATATTGTAGCAAAAAAATATTGTACAAGTTTTTACCTAGAATAGAGAAGTATATCCACTAAATTATACTTTTATCTGGGATGCCTTTCCTAACTTTCTATATAAATAGGCTAATGTTGCTACACTCCAAATATAATTGTCAACCCTCCAAACATCATGTGCTAATATATATATGATCGTTATTGACACTCTATCTCTTGATGTATTTTGATATAATATACAACCTAGCTAATACAACAAATATAATAAATCTTTATTTTCATTATTGACTCCCCTTCATGAAAATTTGGTTTGGAGCACCTAAACTTAATGGCTTTGGACTTAATCTCTATCACTATTTCATCGATGCTCATCTCCAAACATATCACTCAAAATATCTTTCTTCCTTCTAGCCATCATCTATTGTGCCAAGGCAACAAGTTGTCCCCTCATTGGAAGACCAAGTACCTCATAGATATGAAAGTTGTTAGTGTCGGGTTGCTAACACTCGATAAAAGTAGTCAAGGTATGGTTTATAACTTCATATAGCAAACCTACCTACTTAATAAGCTCACTCTTATATGCAATTTCAACCCAATTATTAGCCCTCACATTCATCCTCTTCACTAGTCATGCTCTGTTAATAGTATACCTTGTGCGGGTTATTACCTATTTTCGTATTGTCTGTATATTTACATTTACATAGTTGGTTGGAATAGTGAGTATTGATATTGAATATATAAAATTTTACTGAAGTTAGAAATTACTTGTTTCTCTCAGATCTTATAAGCAATGTGACCTTCAAAGCTAAGGAGCAATCCTATCATATTAAAGGATCTCTAATCCTCACTCTATACAATATCAATATCAGTTTGTAAGGTTGATATATCCTCCTTCTTCTCATAACATGAATGGTTACCTTTTATGATAATATCTTATTCTCCTTGTTATCATCTACAGGGTCATCATCAATATGATACGGCATTGCATCTCCTACCAAGAGAGACTCGTTTCCTAAGCACGTCAACTGTATAAGGGGACGTGCTTAGAATGCATCTCAAAACGAAAAACTATGACGAAAATCCAGTCAAAAAACCATCAAATAACCTAAAAATGAAAATTCCAAAACCAATCAATAATATACCTTAATAAATTAACGAATCTCTCTTCAAATCGATCTTTCTTTTCCTCTTTTTCTTCTTCTTTCTATTTTTTCTTCTTTTTCTTTTTTCAACATATTTCTATATATTCCTTTGATGCAAATGGTTGTAGATTGAGTAATGAGAGGTTGAGATATGCCAGGAAGCAGAGAAAAAATGAAAAAATGAACGAACGAGGTGGCATAGTTCACACAAGAGGGGAGAGAGTTGTTTTTTTAAAAAAGGGTATCTTGGTAATTATTTGGAATTATCATGATATTTTGGAAAATATAGAAAAAAGGTGTGTGGAGTAAAACATAATTCCTATTCATACACCCTTTTTACCAAACACACCCTTTTATAAAAAAAAAAAACTGAAAATACCCTATTTAGTTTCTCTCTCATCTCACACCCATTTCAGAGAACTCTTCATCATACGAGCTTCACCACCGCTAAAGTTGTTGGAGCCCCACCATCAATTCTATACCACCCTCAACAATGTTTTCCTTCTACTTTTGTGTGTTTTTCTCATATCACTTTCTATCATGATACAAAATTTATTTCCATCACTTTCAATTTTCAATCTTATTCAATTCCCACAATAGTAATATAGATATTATTGAAAGCCTTCCATCAATCTAGCAGTCTATCAAATTAAAACATATGAAAAATATCAAGTTTTCGGCGAGGTGAGTGTGAGCGTTTGAAAAAGAGTGGCATGCCACCTCTTTATAGGTCATCATGTCCCAGGTGCATTTGGCTTCTTTGAAAGACACCCATAAGGCGCAACCCTATGGTAATAAAAATACACTCAATGTGTATCTCTCTTCAAAGAGATTCGTGATCTAGGCATGTCACTCTAAGATTTTTAGATGCATGCAAGGTGTGTTACTTTGTATTTTTGTTATATTAACCATATTATTGTTAATGTGTAAGATGTCAAAGAAATCAAATACCATTGTTCATTATCATATAGTAGATTCTAGATATACTACACATGACGATATTGAGATTGATCAAAGTGGAATGAATAACTCATTTTTTGGTTGGTTGGGTGATGATGATGCATGAGACAATTTATTTTTTTACTACGAGGGTGATGGACTTTATTATGCATTTGTATTTCTCACAAATACAATATTTTGTAGTCAGAATGACATGGTACAATGGATAAGAAATATTGAGAGGAAGCACAACAATATTATCATTATTCTTCAATCAAAAGTAAAGATACGAGAAGCAAAGTATGGCTTGGGTGTGAAAAAAGTGGTGAATACAAAAGTAAGAAAAAAGTTAATGTTAAAAGTTGTTGGACTGGTACAAAGAAGGTGAAATGCTCATTCTTTACTTATAAGAGAGAGTGAAGCCAATAGTTTGTAGAGATTGAATGTAGTTAATGATACGAATAATCACCCTCTAGCCTTGTATTTGGAATGACATACATTTGTAGGTAGATTGAATAGTCATTGTAAGCTAAAGCATGTTTTGACATAATTGAAATGTCTTGATTATATGAATATTAGTATGGTAAGACACGTTTATAATGCAAAAATAAAAATTAAGAAAGAAGATGTAGATGGTAAAACTGTTTTGCAATTCATTTCTAAAGGTGTTAGAGTTTGATTGCATATACAAGACAGAGGTATGAGCTATTTTTGGTTATATTCATTCATATTTACATATATATTAACAAGATGTTTATTTGTTTCTTTCACATATATAAGATAACCTTCTTAGAAGTTATAGGATTTATATCAACAAATAATAATTTTTTTTATGGCATTTGCGTTCATGTGTTCATGGTTGCAGAGATCAATGGGTGTTGAGGTATATCAGAGAGTTGTATACGACAAACATATTTTCCTATGTAATTGGTAGTGATTGTGATCTTTCACTTATGAATACAATAGATATCATATTCTCAAATGCGACACATTTTCTATGCAAACATCATATTGCCAAGAACATTGAAGGATATATTATTTGATTGACGATGAATAAAGAAATAGCCACTGCATTTGCTGTAATTGGAGAAAGGTTATTGACTTAGTAGATGAGAGCATATATATAGAGAGGCTCTAATAGGCAAAGTGGAAAAAAATTTCTGTCATACGTTATTATGTTAAAGAATGGTGGTTTGACTCGTATAAAGAGAGGATTGTCTCAATATGGACGGATAAGGTAGTATCAGTTTGATATAAGGAACAAAGCTGACTTTTTCAAACACGATGGGTTGAAATCTGCTAGCCCTTTCCTATACACATACATACATACATATATACTTATCTGTACACACACATATATATGTACATCTATCTCTCTCTCTTCTCTCTCTCTATATATAATAACAAAACCAAGTAATTTTTCTATTATAAGGTTGGTTGATTAAGTAGATCCTACAATAGGGCATTTGGGGGTTTCAAAGAATGTTTCACTGAACAATCAATTCGATGTGCTGCTGACAAGAGGAGCCTATTAATATTATATATAACACCTACGAAACCAAAAGACTGGCCTGCAAAACACTAACCTAACCTTACTTAAAAGCAATGTGCCTTTCTTTCTAGACCTCTATATGCTCAAGGCACACATGCTAATGCAGGTGAACAAACATGGCGAATATGAAAGATGAAGAAGATGAAATTCTCAACTATCATCTTTTTTGTTGAATTTCAAAGAGAAATCCATAGTATTCATTCTGCAATGTTGGGATAATGCTCTCAGTTTATATAGCTAATGAGGTCTAAACCCATTCAATCTGCTCATAATAGAATTCTGACTTTCTGGTAATGTTGTTGAGGGTTCTTAGTTGGGTTTCAGTTTGGCTTGTATCAAACTTTTCCATTGTGGGTTTATCATCTACATGAACTGACATGTTAACACTTACAAGATGAAGACAACCAAGATCTTTTCTTGCTTAATTAATGACATGCAATTTTCTTTTTTTCTTTGTACATTGGTAAAGGTGACGATTTTTCACATTTATGGAACTAGGATAACTGAAACTATTTGAAACAGCAACTGCTATTCGGTGGATCATGTGCATCTGTGACATGCCTTCAGCAAACATGAGTTGGGCTTGTCGCATTATTTAGTTTTCTATGACTAGTCAGCTGCGGATGAACACATCTCGACATGTATTTCACATAAAGCCACCCCAGCTAAGCTCAACATTTCTTGTTTAGTAAGTTAATGTAATTTTGTATTTTGTTTTCTGAGTTAGTGAATTCAGAATATTCTTCACCTTTCTGGAACTGGCATGACTAAAACTGTTTGCATGCGCTATTCTTTGGATCTTGTGCATCAGTGGTATGGCTTCAGCAAACTTGAGCTTAACTAGTTATTTGATTTGCTTTGAGTAATGATCTGTCATACACGTTTGGGTGCATTGCCACAGCAACCACCCAGCGTAGCTCATTCATATGCATAGCTTGGTCAGTGAGTAATGTTTCAAGTCATGAAAACACTCTCTTCGGTATGTTCTACTCAATTGTCAACTAGGCTTTCGCGTAAAGTTTATCTTTTCACTTATATGTGCAGTACCGTTATCATTGCTGTGAAACTCTCGCTCTTTCTCTTTCTCTCTCTCTCTCTCTCTCTCTCTCTCTCTCTCTCTCTCTCTCTCTCTCTCTCTCTCGGTCTGTCTATTCTCTCGTCATAGAATAGACCCCAGAACTTTTTTGGCTCCTTTTCCCTCCTTTCAACCAGCAGAAGTACTATTTTGCAAGAAGTTTCAAACAGCAATGGAAGATCATATGCTGAGTGTGTTGGTATTATCTACATGTAAGACCCAAGTTCTTCAAAGGACTCATAGTTTGTCAAAACCAACAAAAACCAAAACCTAAAACAATGAGACTAACTGGCACTGGCTAGTTGGATTCTTAGTCGCTAATGTGCTGGATTTAGTGTTATATTAGCATTTTAACTCAAAAAATAAGGTAATGTTCTATTATTTTCTTTCAAAAAATCTTAAGGTCTTCGAGACACTCTTAAACCTTCTTACCCTTCCAAATGTCCAAATTGCCTTAAAAACATTTATCTCATTTTATCTTATATCAGCATCTCAACTTTTTCTCTAATAACCTCATTACCAGTCCGATCATTCTTTCTGTAGATGTAGAACTACCATGACATCTTCAGTTTTGACATGAACTGCAGATGTAAATTGTTGGTTGTCCAACTCCCAGTACCATAAAGTAGCGTTCATCTTTCTAGTGCTTTGTTATGTCGATTTTCCAATTTGTAGTTTCTTCTAGTCACACAAACATGTACCAGACCATCATTTGTGACACCTCGAACAATGCTGCACCTTTTTGTAACATGGACACTTTGCATTAATTATGTCTGTGACATCTTGATCAATACTACACCTTTTTGTAACATTGAGTCTTTAAGTATTTAAAATTTCTTAGTGTTGATCAAAGAAAACAAAAAATCACGAGCAGATAATGTTATTTTGTCACTCATTTCTATTAGGATATTCATGGTTTAGTTTGGTTTGATCCTAGGCTCAACCTTGATTCTTAATTTTTGGAGAACCTAACCTAACCATCTTTTCCAACTTGGTTTAGTTTCAAACTGTGGTTATTTACATTTTAATATGTTTACATATGTCGGTTATGATCTATGTCACACGGGTGCGGGTGCTGATGCGAGATACGGTAAATTTCAAAATTTTTGGGTGCGGCGACATGGTTAAGGTATATAATATTATATATATATATATATATATTATATAATATTTAAGCAAGAACAAGTGAGACATCAATTAACATAAGTATATGACGACAATACTAAGTACACAACTTTATATTAAAGCAAAACAAATAAACTATTAATTTCATCGTAATACACAAATCAATCAAAAGAAAATCAGAATCTTAATGTTTGATAAATGAAATGAACATGTACCTCATAAATTATAGATCTTCACTATCAACAATATTATCAACTCAAGGGACTATTGGATTAGTGAGTTTCATATTAAGGGTATGCAAATCTTGGCTATCATTTAAGTGATATTCCTCCGAGTTTGCATCCCCATATTTTGATGCTCCTTCACTGTAATATATTCAAATAAATAACAAGAAAAGATCAAATATAATTATTATGATTAATAGAAAAGAAAACAATTTTGAAAGATTAGTAATTAGTTACTTATACTCAGCATTAGATTGTGAAACCAATCTTAGATTTGAATGGACATAAACAAAGTCTTCAGCATGACTACTTGAGAGATTGTTCCTTTTGATATTGTGAATTTGAGAATATATACTTTAATTCCTTTCACAAAAAGATGTAGCTGGTTGAGATAATAATTTTGATGCAAGCTTTTGAAGAAGAGGCATCTCAAATCCATAACATGCCCATCAATCCAGTGGATCTTGATAATCCCTTGCTTCTAGTGAATCAAGTCAGGCATAAGAAAAGTTTCCATATTTAGAATTTACTTGCCTAAGTAGGTATGAGTCACGATAAATCCTTCCCAAACACATTTGTCTATTCTTTGCTATTTCACGATCTTAATTAGGAGGAGTACGCCCAATGCTCTCATGCAACCAATTCTTCCCATAATATCTTGGATTTAAAGAATGTACTAAACAATGCAAGGGAGTGTTGCTTTTGTCCTATCTTGAAACTAATATAGAATGAATATGATCATAAAACGACGATGTCTCATGAAGTTCTTTTCTCTCATGCTTCAAAATTATTGACTCAACTTTTTCAAATCATGGTATCCCACATTTCATAAACTTTATGAAGCAATTGTTCATCTTTATCAACTTCTCTCAACATCTCCCAAATAGGCTTTGTGAATTCAAGAAAATATGATACCTTGTCCCATCATAAATGATTAATAATAATATTCTTTCCTGCTTGAGCCCTTGCTTGATCTTCAACCTTGTTATCACGGTATAAATCCTAGCTTGGATCAGTAACCATCTGAACCAATGATGTCTTGATTGTGTTGAATCTTTTTACCATCACAATCAAAGAAGCAAAACGTGTTTATGCAACCTTCAACAACTTTAAATGAGAATGTGTATTGAATATGACTGAAATTAAATGGTGATTCATTATAAAATTCCTTATTTTTATATAATTTGTTGCCATATCTTTAATCCATGAAGACAATTCATATGCACGAAGATTATCTTTATCTTCTGATAGCTTACATATACGAGAAAGAGCCAAATTTAAATTGTGAGCTACACAAGGTGTCCAAAAAATGTATGAATTATCTTCTAAACTTAACCCTGCACTTTTACAATTAGTTGTATTATCAGTGATTATTTGTACAACGTTATCTGGTCCAATACTGTTAATAACTTCTACAAATAAATCTTTCAAGTAGCCTGTTGTTTTAATTTCTCCAGATATATCAACAGACTTCAAAAATATTGGCCCACTAATTAAATAAGCAATGAAATTAATGAGTGAACGCCTTTAAATATCATCTATCCATTAGAAACAATAGAAACACCATTAGTTTCTCATAAAAACTTCTTATGTTCTAAAAGTCTTTCAATATTGGCTTTTTCTTCTTTAAGAATCATGGTTCACAATTTTTCAGAACTTGGAGGAACATAACCTTATAAATTACAATTAGCCAATGAAGTGACAAGATCTTTCCAATTTGAATTTCTTGTTACATTAAAAAGAAGTGAACTTGAATAGAAAAATCTTCCAACCTTTCTATTCATCTCCTCCCTTCCAACTACATTAAATGATTTTTCAATTGCTCCTCCTTTAAAACCTTTAAATTAACTTTGCATTAACTTTCTTTTCTTTTCTGTATCTTCTTTGTATCCACCAAACAATGGAATATTTGTTCTTTTTTCACTCCTTTCATTCTTCTTTTGATACTCATCTTGCTTTTTCATTAATTATCTTCGTAAATCCTCATCCACATTCAGAGATGCTCTTATACCATGTTTTGAGAATTTTAAAAGATGTGACTTCACTATAGTATACGATCATGTAAAACTCATATTGCAAATTTTACACATAAAATGTGTATTCCCTCCACCACCTTCGTATGATTCTCCCCTTTATACGTACATCCACAATGGTGCATCATCACGAGGTATTGAAATTGAAGGTTTTGTAACTTTTGTTGTTGATCTTAAACTTGAAGGAATACTTTCACCAGAACTCCTAGTAGGGCCGGTATCAATTGATACTCCTTTTCCTTTTCTATTATCGGTTATTTTTAGGATCAACTCAATTTACAATTTCACAATCTGATTGAAAAACAAAATGTCAAAACAACAAATAAGAGATGAAGTCAGTCATAACATTGATATACCATACTACCAACAGCTTGCTAAAGGAAGGGGAAACAAATAGGGGAAACGCTTGCTAAATTGCAGAAAAATAGGAATATCCACTATCAACAAGAAAAGAACTTGAAATTAATTAACACATAAGAGAGAATCAGATCCCATGACCATGTAACAATAACAACTTGAAATTAATTAACAATCGATGTTGTCCTATAAAACTCTAAAACAAAACCATTATTGAATCTACAGAGTTTTAACGATGTCAATAACTGAAAGAGACTGCCATATTAGTTGCACATCCAATAATATGCATCTGCAGAGATCGATTAACCTAGAAGAAGACGACATACACCTTGGCACACATAAGTACCATGTTTAAGTTAAAAACCCTTTGTTGTTTGCTGTACTTCAATTCAAGACTTGCTGCATAACGTGGAGTTGAGAGCCCTGCATATGGTGAACACCTTGAGTGCATTCAATCAAACTATTCTACCATTGAAAGAAGGAATGTGAAGAACTAAAAGAATCATTTTTCATGAACTGAATTCATTTTAGACGTAAAAGTAACCTATACGCACACACACACACTAGAAATTGCATACCTTCGTACTTCTTGTGCAATTGCACAAACTTGGAGTTCTTCAGATCTTCCGGTGATGGCGAAGAGAAATCACACGAAGAGAAAACTTGGTGATGAGGGAGGCAATAAGCTTGGTGATGAGAGTACCAGTGATGGCGAAGAGAACTCACACGAGGATACAAGTTTTAAATTATGATACAAGTAAGAAAAAGTTATGGCGAAACGGAATTTGTATTATCATAAATAAAGATTTAAAGGATAGTGTAGTAGACATATAATAATATAGTGACCGAATCATGATGTTAAAATTAGTGTTAGGAGCAGAGGTTTTGAATATATTTTATGCTTACGCACCCTAAGTAGGACTAGAAAATAGTATAAAAACGGCTTTTTGGGAACAATTAGATAAGTGATTCAAAGAATTCTACAAAGGGAGATGATTTGTTTAGGTGGAGACTTAAATGGGCATGTTGGTAAAGAGGCATTAGGATATCAAGGTATTCATGTAAACTTTAGTTTTGGAGATATAAATGAGGAAGGTAGGTAGATTTTAAATTTTGCTATGGTATGTTATCTCTTTATAGTCAATACAATCTTCAAAAAACGAGATGAACATTTAATTACTTATAAGAGTGGCTTATCAAAAATACAAATTGATTATGTTATTTGTAGAGAAAAAGATAAAGCGTGTTGTAAAGATTGCAAGGTAATTTTAGGAGAAAGCTTAACCACCCAACATCGACTTTTAGTTACGGATTTACAAATAAAAAAATGGATAAAGAAGAAATTAGTGTATCGAGCTATTCAGATGAAATGGTGAAACCTCAAAAGCGAGAAAGAAGATATATTTAAACAAAAAGTCCTTTAAGGAGATGCTTGGAATTATTTTGGTACACCTTGTGATATGTGGAACAATATGGCTATACATATTAGGAAAGTGGCGAAAGATGTGTTAGGTGAATCTAAAGGAGGTGTACCAACACAAAAAGAAGCTTGGTGGTGGAGTGAAGTAGTGCAAAATAAAATCAAGGCAAAGAGGACATGTTACAAATTACATTATGCTAAGAAAACTAGTGAAACTTTAGAAGCTTATAAGAAAGCAAAGAAGGTATCAGTGAAGCAAAAGTTAAAATCTGGGAGGATTTATATAAAAAATTCAACCCAAAAGAGGATAAAAGAGATATTTTTAAGATAGTTAGGGCTAGAGATAAGAAAACTAAGGATCTTAATTCTGTTAGATGCGTTAAAGACGAGGATGAAAAAATTCTAGTGACAAATGATGATATAAGAAATAGATGGAAAAACTATTTTTATAAGCTTTTTAATGAAAATAAAGATGTTAATATTATCTTAGGATAATTAACCAAATCAAAAAGTATATAAACCATAATTTCTACCGACATATTCAAAAGAATGAAGTCAAAGAGGCTCTTAAACATATAAAGGGTTGTAAATCGGTAGGACCAGACAATATTCCTATACAAGTTTGGAAAATCTTAGGAAAAACAAGAATCACTTGGCTCACAAGACTATTTAATGAAATATAGAGAAACCAAAAGATGTCTGAGGAATTGAGAGCGAGTATACTTATACCCATATATAAGAACAAGGGAGACATTCATAATTGTGCGAATTATCGGGGTATCAAGTTAATGAACCATACTACGAAATTGTGAAAAAGAATTATCAAACATAAGTTAAGACAAGTATTGAGTACAACCGAGAACTAATTTGGATTCATGCTAGGCAAATCTACTATTGAAGCGATTCACCTTTAGAGACATCTTATGAAACATTTTAGAGCAAAAAAGAAAGACCTTCACATGATATTTATTGATGTAGGAAAAGCTTATGATAGGGTACAGAGGGAGGTTCTTTGGAGAACCTTGGAAAAAAGAGGTATCACATTAACATACATAAACCTTATAAGAGATATGTACGATGGTTTAAAAACATGTATGTGGACTCATGAAGGAATGACAAAGTTTTTTGAAGTTAATATTGGGTTACATCAAGGATCAACTTTATGTCCATACTTATTTATAATGGTGATTAATGAGTTAACAAAACATATTCAAGATGAAGTACCTTGGTGTATGTTATTTCTAGATAACATTGTGTTAGTGGAGGAGTCTAAGGAAAAAGTTAATAGAAAATTGGAATTATGGAGAGAAACATTAGAAAGTAAAGGCTTCCAACTTAGTAGAACAAGGACAGAATATATGAAATGTAAGTTTGATCATTTGATTACTTCAGAGGACATAAAAATTAAAATTGGCACACATTGCATCCCCAAAAGAAAAGTTTTAAATACCTAGGGTTAATTTTCAGAGTGATAGAAGAATTGATGGAGATGTTTCGCATATAATTAATGTTGTTGGTTAAAATGAAGATGAGCATTAGGTATTCTTTGTGATAAGAAAATACCATTAAAGTTAAAAGATAAATATTATAGAGCAACAATTAGACCTGACATGTTTTATGATTATGAGTGTTGGGCAGTTAATCATCAACATGTACAAAAGATGTCTGTGACAAAAATGAAGATGTTGAGATGGATGAGTGGTCATACAAGAAAAGTCCATATACATAATGAGGTTATTAGAAACAAATTAAGAGTGACACATGGTTTGGACATATGGAAAGAAGATCAAAAGAAGAACATATAAGAAGGTATGAAAAACTAGATTTTGAAAGTATTAAAAGAGGTAGAGGACGAGCACAAAAGTGTTGGAAAGAAACAATAAAGAATGATCTAGCTTATTGTGAGTTAACTGCTAACATGGTACATGATAGGGTTCTGTGGAAACAAAGAATCCATGTAGCTGACCTCGTCTAGTATGAGAAAAGGCTTAGTTGTTATTGTTGTTGGTTGATGGCATCCTATTTATTAAATACACGAAAGTTAAAGCAACTTCGGCCCACAAATGTTTAGGGACTTTACTTGTTAACAACAAGGTTCTAGTACTTTCAATAATATATCTATGATTTCTTTAGGATAAACCATTTTGTTGGAGAGTTTTTGTAAAAGATTTTTATCTAAATTTCATGTTCTTAAAGATAGTTTTTGAAGTCATTTTGAGAGATATTCACCCCTAGAATCGGTTCTTAAGATTTTGGTATTAGTTTTAAATTGGGTCTGTGAAAGATCAAAAAGCTTTTAAAAACTTCAAATTTATGTTTCAAAAAATATATCTAGGTATGTAGAGTGAAGTCATCTTCAAAGATAACATAATAAGTCACTACTCATTTTGAGGTTATAGGAGCGGTTTCCCAAACATCGGAGTGCTCCGATTTGAAAGTTTTTTTGTGATAAAGGTTCTTTTGCTAAATGGGGCATGATGTGTTTTGCCAAAAATACAATCTTTGCAAATAAAATCAATTCTTTTCATTAGTCTTTATCCATGAATAATTGTTCATTTTGCTTACATTAAGATGCTCCAATCTTTTGTGCCAAAACCCAAACTCATTATAAATAATTTCATATGTTTCAAAATTTGATCTAATTAAATTATCCATGGCATACAGACCATCTTTTCTATGTCCTTGTCCAATCACCTTTTTTGACAAATGATTCTACACCACACATCCATTTGTTGAGAAGGTAACAATGTAACCATTATCACAAATTTAAGAAATTGAAAAATATTTCTATGTTACCATCAGAAATTTAAGAGACCGAGAGAATATTAAGGTTTAATTTTGGTATAAAACGTACTTAAGTATTTTGAAAGAATTCTTTTCTAGGTTACCAACTTCTTTAACATCAAGCTTAGTTCCATCAGCCGTAAAAACCATTGCATACCTTGAATTTCGAAAGAAGTTGATAATGCCGACCCAAAGATTATTCTCCTTAAATATTTCTTCAATATAGGTCTTGATTCTCGATTGTATCACTTTCTCCTTATCTTCAATGGCAACCACACGAGGAAACCTCCTCAATAAGAGAGGACTAGTGGTTTTGTTATATCCACTCTTCTTTCAATAATGACAAATTATATTCTTATTTGGCTAAGGCCCAACAATTTTCTTGAATTGCTCGTTTCCTTCACTATTTTTTACGTGTAGAGGCTTATATATCTTTAAATAATTTTCAGGTCTAGATGTAGCAAAAATCACTTCAATGTTGTCGCTTATGTTTTCTAATCAAGTCTCTTCCATAACTAAATCGGACAAGACCTCATAGCTTTTGGGTCTCGATTTTCTTTATATCAAATTTGATCATATGTTCTCAAATTCATCTTGTAAACCATGTATAAACAAGAAGAAATATTGGTTGTTTAGGTATTCTTTAAATTCATCCATACTTTGAAGTTTTTCGAATTTGTCAAAACTTCAAAGTTGGTTTCATAGATCAAAAAACTTATTGTGATAATTCATAATACTTATAGAACATTATTTGAGCATTATCATCTTTTTCATCAATTTATTTGAAAGACAAAATCGTCTTGGGAGTGAGTTTTTCTAAGGTATTCCCAAGTTTCAAAAGTAGGAGGGTTGTGTTAGGATTCCGACAGCCAGCGTAAAACTTCATTGGATTTTTATAACATGGATTATAAAAATTATGAGCATTGCTTTGGGGCATCCCCGCCTAGCGACGTGCTGCAGAGCCCAAATGCAGTAAGAAGTAAGCAAGAGCCACTACATTTTCGCCCGAATGTAGTGAATCAATTGTAGAGAGGGTTCCCACATCATGCACGGGTGTGGGTAAAGAAGTTAGTCCCATTACATTGCCGCCCGAATGTAGTAAAAATTTTTCAGAGAGGGTCTTCGCATTTTGATTATGGATAGATGCGGGGGGTAAGGAAGCTAGTCCTAGATAATAAGATTCGTATTTGTTCTTGGAATATCAGAACATTATTGGGTAAGCTAATGGAGGTGGTAGATACTATGATTCAGAGAAAGATTCATATTCTATATTTACAAGAGACAAAATGGGTTGGAGAAAAAGCAAAGGAGATAGAGGATACAGGTTTTAAATTATGGTACTCAGGTAAAGAAAAGGCTCGAAACGGAGTTGGTATTATCATAAATAAAGATTTAAAGGAGAGTGTAGTAGACATGCAACGAAATGGTGACCGAATCATGACGTTGAAATTAGTGTTAGGAGCAGAGGTTTTGAATATAGTTTGTGCTTACACACCCCAAGTAGGACTAGAAGATAGTATAAAGACAGTTTTTTTAGAAGAGTTAGATAAGGTGTTTCAAAAGATTCCACAAAGGGAGATGACTTGTTTAGGAGGAGATTTAAATGGACATGTCGGTAAAGAGGCATTAGGATATCAAGGGATTCATGGAAACTTTAGTTTTGGGGATATAAACTAGGAAGGTAGGGAGATTTTAAATTTTGCTATGTCATTTGATCTCTTTATAGTCAATACAATCTTCAAAAAACGAGATGAACATTTAATTACTTATAAGAGTGGCTTATCACAAACACAAATTGATTACTTTATTTGTAGAAAAAAAGATAGAGCGTGTTGTAAAGATTGTAAGGTAATTCCAGGAGAAAGCTTAACCACCCAACATCGACTTTTAGTTATGGATTTACAAATAAAAAAATGGACAAAGAAGAAAAGAGTGCACTGAGCTATTCAGACTAAATGGTGGAACCTCAAAAGCGAGAAAGAAGATATATTTAAACAGAAAGTCCTTCAAGGAGATGTTTGGAATTATGTTGGCACACCCTGTGATATGTGGAACAATATTGCTATACATATTAGAAAAGTGGCGAAAGATGTGTTACGGGTATCTAAGGGAGGTGTACCGGCACAAAAAGAAGCTTGGTGGTGGAGTGAAGTAGTACAAAATAAAATCAAGGCAAAGAGGGTATGTTACAAATTACATTATGCTAAGAAAACTAGTGAAACTTTAGAAGCTTATAAGAAAGCAAAGAAGGAAGCGAAAAAGGTCGTTAGTGAAGCAAAAGCTAAGATTTGGGAGGACTTATATAAAAAATTCAACTCAAAAAGAGGGTAAAAGAGATATTTTTAGGATAGCTAGGGCTAAAGATAAGAAAACTAAAGATCTTAATTCTGTTAGATACATAAAAGACGAGGATGAAAAAATTTTAGTGGCAAATGATGATATACGAAATAGATGGAAAAACTATTTTTATAATCTTTTTAATGAAAATAAAGATGTTAATATTAGTTTAGGAGATTTAGCCAAGTCAAAAAAGTATATAAACCACAATTTCCACTTACGTATTCAAAAGAATGAAGTCAAAGAGGCTCTTAAATATATGAAGGGTGGTAAATCAGTAGGACCAGATAATATTCCTATAGAAGTTTGGAAAATACTAGGAGAAAAGGAATCACTTGGCTCATAAGACTATTTAATGAAATATGGAAAAACCAAAAGATGCCTGAAGAATTGAGAGCAAGTACACTTATACCCATATATAAGAACAAGAGAGACATTCAAAATTGTGCGAATTATCGAGGTATCAAATTAATGAGTCATACTATGAAATTATGGGAAAGAATTATCGAACGTAGGTTAAGACAAGTATCAAGTACAATAGAGAACCAATTTGGATTCATGCCAGGGAGATCTACTATTGAAGTGATTCACCTTTTGAGACGTCTTATGGAACATTTTAGAGCAAAAATGAAAGACCTTCACATGATATTTATTGATGTAGAAAAAGCTTATGATAGGGTACCGAGGGAGGTTCTTTGGAGAACCTTGGAAAAAAAAGGTATCCTATTGACATATATTAACCTTATAAGAGACATGTATGATGGTGCAAAAAATGTGTGAGTACTCATGAAGGAACGACAGACTTCTTTGAAGTTAATATTGGGTTACATCAAGGATCAACTTTTAAGTCCATACTTATTTATAATGGTGATTAATGAGTTAACAAAACATATTCAAGATGAAGTACCTTGGTGTATGTTATTTCTAGATAACATTGTGTTAGTGGAAGAGTCTAAGGAAAAAGTTAATAGAAAATTAGAATTATGGAGAGAAACATTAGAAAGTAAAGGCTTCCGACTTAGTAGAACAAGGACAGAATATATGGAATGTAAGTTTGATCATTTGATTACTTCAGAGGACATAAAAATTAAAATTGCACACATTGCATCCCCAAAAGAAAAGTTTTAAATACCTAGGGTTAATTTTTAGAGTGATGGAAGAATTGATGGAGATGATATGCATATAATTAATGTTATTGGTTAAAATGAAGATGAGCATTAGGTATTCTTTGTGATAAGAAAATACCATTAAAGTTAAAAGATAAATATTATAGAGCAACAATTAGGCCTGCCATGTTTTATGGTTCTGAGTGTTGGGCAGTTAATCATCAACATGTACAAAAGATGTTTGTAACAGAAATGAAGATGTTGAGATGGATGAGTGGTCATACAAGAAAAGATCGTATACATAATGAGGTTATTAAAAACAAATTAGGAGTGACACCAATAGAGGATAAAATGAGAGAACATCGTTTAAGATGGTTTGGACATATAGAAAGAAGATCAAAAGAAGAACCTGTCAGAAGGTTAGAAAAACTAAATTTGAAAAGTATTAAAAGAGGTAGAGGACGACTACAAAAGTGTTGGAAAGAAACAATAAAGAATGATCTAGCCTATTGGGAGTTAACTGCTAACATGGCACACGATAGGGATATGTAGAAACAAAGAATCCATGTAGCCGGCTCCGTCTAGTATGGGAAAAGGCTTAGTTGTTGTTGTTGTTGTATTCCCAAGTTTCAAAAGTATTATCAAATATGTCAATTCTACTATAAAGTTTTTCATTCATATTTTGATCAATAATCCATGTGATTTTGACATTTCACTTTTCCCATTTTTTGTCTTGTGCTTGAATTTATCTTGTGTCTTGAGAAATTCACCCTCATAAGTCCTCCTATTTATTTGTGTTCTTGAATTATACCATCAATATAGTCACAATAATCTTTCAAGATAAAATATTTTTCATGGTACGTGCCCAACTTTAATAAGAGTTGGGAGCCAATAAACAACGGTATATTTCACCTTTTCTTTCATTTTTTTCCAGTAATAATAAAAAATACAAAAATACCTTAATTTCCTTAACTTGGGCAAACAATGCCCAAATTTGATAATATTTTCACAATCTACAGAAAACTTAATTCAACTATAAATGAGTCGTTCTCGCTCTGATACCATGTAAAATTAGTACTACAATCTCGCTAATGATGACCACAAAGACAAACAAAAATGATCTCACAGGATCTTTCACAAGCCAAATCATCAAACACTTGCACAAGATACAATGAATAAGTAAAACACCAAATAAGTTAAGTGAGCATAAAAAGCTCTCATTAATCATTTATTCACATCCTCTATTTATTGAGATTTATATTAAAGTAAAGAGAGAGATTAGTTGAGAGTTGTTACTCTCAATGACTAGTAGTGTAGCTGCTGGGGATGAACTCACCCTTGAGGGCCAGTCCTATACAGTTTAACAGTATGAAGCCTAATGCATCCCTCCACTTTTCTTATTTGGGCTTAGAACCGGCCATCATGGAGTTAGCCTTCGAAGCGTGAACCAAATCATTGTTCTTTTTCAAACCGAACCAAATCAATTCGTCAGTTTGGATTGGTTTAGTTGATTGCATGAACACCCCTAATTTCTTCAATAAGCTGATGTGGCCCCAAGCTACCCTCAAATCTGGAACATGCATGTGCCTTTGCATGTATACTTGGTTATGATTAAAGTGATGTTATAAGTTGCTCATTTATTTCCTTGTCGTGCACAAATGTGTGCGCACGTGCCTGTGCACATCTGCTTTATTTTAGGTCTGCATGTGGAGGTGGTTCATAAGGTGGAGTTAGTCATCATTAACTGACTTTCTGGTTTGTCAGATGGGACGAAGAGCAATTGGCAGTGGACTTGGAGTTGTTTATGCAGCATGCTGGTAGGAAATCCATTAATGTTGAAGATATTATTTCAGGTAAGTTTTAGACAAGCCAAGAAAAAGACATTATCTTCACATTATGATTTTTTTTGTCATGATATATCTCTATACATGCCTATGTTTCGATCCTCTCCATTTTTTTTTTGTGTCAACCATTTGTTTATTTGTCAAACTTTCTACTTCTCACGAGTATAACAGCAGTGACCTTTCTCTGAATCGTTAGCTCATAGAAATAAGCACCTGGTTGCCACCTTAAGGTCGTTCTCCAATGAGCTGAAAGAGCGGGAACCTCAAAGTGAAAAGAAACGTAAGAAAGCTGCTGGAGAGGATGACAAGACTGCCGTGGAATGAAGGCACTACCTCTAGGTAATGAGTTTGCTTCCTCTCTTGCTTGGTTATTTCTTGCTTACCTTTTGTGAGTATAACTATGGCTGGATGTGACAAACCACATATCAAGCCGTAACTTTTCAAGCTTTGAAATGGATGGTCGATTGCCTAGGGCATGAAGTGTTTCAAGTTCAACCAAACAAAGATTGTTATATTAAGCTACTAGGGATGTTGTTAATGAGCTCACTTGCATTGCTTGTGATATTAATCTGCCGTGCAATAAAACTTCTTGGTTTGTCACGGAATCCAAGGATGCCTTTGAGTTGGAATTCGTTTCAGGAAAGAACTGATTCAGTTGTGCTCAACTTATGATATTTTTATCCCTTTGATTTGTATAGTTTGAAATCTCAATCTTTCAAAAATTCCATTTCAGTTTACCCCTTCATTTGGGAACTTCGAAATCGCTTGTGCAGATAACAAAACATACTTCAATAATGGATGACAAGAATTTATCCAAATGCAGACATTGAACGATGAATGTAGTGGTCTGCATAAAGTCAGAATAAATTCTTAAGTTTTACAATAGAGTTGTCATAGCTTCTGCCGAAATGCACCCTTAGTTCGATCTTGTTTAAGTGTCTCAAGAACTTGTGAATATAATGCTTCTACTTGAGGACATGACGACGGAAATATTGAGCATGTTTTTGATCTTTAGTCGCATCCAGTGTCCAATATAATGTGTAACGTTATTAATGTGCCCATTAATTTTTTTTTGTTGGAAAAATGTTGAAGACTGCCCTCAACATAGTTTGAGATTTCCAGTTTAGGGACAATTTCCCTCTTCCTTATTACTGAAGCTGTCTCTTAACAGCAGTGAAGGACGAATCTGGGGACCAAATTAATAGATTTATACTGGTTATGAAAAATGTGGATGCATTGCTTTCAAAGTTATCTATTTGCATGTGGAAATCTTAAGCGGAACAAACTTGTTGGTAATTCATATTCCCTTGCAAAGAGTGAATTTGATCAATGAGAATTCTAGTATTTTTTAACCAAACTCATTTATCGAAAGTACTATTGGGTCTTTAAGGTCTGGAATTTGATATTGTTCGTGCACACACACACACACACATCTATGTGTGTGCATGTGTGTGTGTGTGTATATATATATATATATATATATATATATATATATATATATATATATATATATATATATATATGTATGTGTATGTGTTTGTGTTTGTAAACACGGGATGTGTGTACATGGAAAATGACATCCACACAGTATACAGTGGTATTAATAAGTCATAACAACACACATTTGGTAACAAAACAAATTATAAGTAAACTACATTACAATAATACACAAACTAATCATCTAGAATGTTGTAAATGATATTATCACCTGCCCTCTCAACTATACTCGTGTGGAATGGAAAATCTTTACTCGCAATGCTTTGATGTTGATATTATTCTTAAGTTGGAAAAATGGACATCATTGGAAATCCATCGACCATACATATCTATTGGAAAATAAACACAAATATAGATATTGATTAGGATGTCCTTATCATTAAAATGTCTCCCTAAATCACAATATACCACATGCATTGTGGAGGTGGATGGAGATGGCGCAACACTAACAATAGAAATATTGTTGATCTAGCCCTAAAAAGCAATATTAGTGCAACATTTCGCCAAGTAGCAATGACCTATCCTATGTTGAGTATCAATATCTACTGCATGGGTCTATATGGGCCCTCCTCCCATGTGTAACAGAATGGAGGATGAGACCGATACCACCATTTCCTATGAAAGCATGAGAGTACATATCATGATCTTTTTAGACCTGTCTATGAATTTGAGGTCACCATATCTCTCACTTTCCCAAATGCTCTTAGATGATTGTATGGAAATTTTTTGTTTTATGGAACCTCGATTCAGAAATATAAATCTACTTCAAAGATGGAGCAAATTAGAAATTAAATTCCTAGGAACTTCTAATCGCTTGTTATGTGTTGTGAGTCCGTCTTGATTCTTTTTACCGGCTCCAACAAGTAAAGGCCAATCTCCTCCACTAACAATTTGTTTAGTTGATTTAAGCTTAAAATTTCTGCATACTTAAGAAAAAGTGAGCTTCCAGGGAAAGGTATGCTTGTTGCCTTGTTTGGGCATGGGCTGGTTTAAAATTCCTATAGGCCAGTGAAGTTGAATTGGATTTGACCAAGTGTGAAGGCTTTTGATTAAGTGAGTTATGCTAGCGGTTTTGATTTTGGTTTCGAATGGGATTGGTTGGTAAATGTTTTGACTATGGACTGGTTAAGGGAGACAACTAGGGCCAAACCAGGGGTTGATTTGGTTCGGTGATGGACTGGATTTGGTTGGATTACTGGTGCAGTCTAATAGACTTGGCAAATTGGACATGAATAGGTTGGGTTTAATTTGGGTAAGCTATAAGCTTAAGTTAGGTAATAGCCTACTAAGTTCAAGTCAGCTTCTAACGGCTGATAATGGACAGCAAGTAGAACGTTAATGCAAGAAAACGGATTGTGTGTGATTGATATTGAATGACAGCAATACAAAGGTGGTAACACAAGTAAAGCATAAAGGTAATTCCTAATATGTTGCAAATGTTTTTAAACAGATGGACAACGACAATTAACATGTAATGAGTATGATGCAAAATGTCTACGATGGGTAAGACTGATATATAATGTGCAGTTTGCCACTAAGGATTCCAAATAATGTTGTAAAGTGTTAAACGGATGATGCAGGTAACTAGTGGTAATAGATGGATTAAAGCAAGTGACTAATTCCTATCATGGAAGGATTAATTAATGATGCAGAAGTGGAGAATATATTGCTTTGTTAGATGAGTATAAAAGAAATAAGAATGTTAAGGCAGAACTAAGAAAAACTAAATATGCAGTTAATGCGATTAAAAGATGATGCTAAGATTGAATTACTGATATATCTCAAATTTAACTAATATGTAATGACTAGTATTAATGCATGAATTAGGGATATGTAACGAATGCAAATGGATAATTGTTTAGGGGTGATGAGTATTGATATGAATGCAATGGATCATCGAAACTAATATGGGCAACTAATAAGTTAACTATGTTATGAACTAGTAGATGGCTAACGTATCGAACTTGCCTATATAAAAGTAACTAATATGCTTAGGATGAAAACTAAATTAAGAAACTAAGGTGATTATGTACCTTTATGCTAAACAATTAATTAGAAATAACTATTATGCATGTAAACTAAAAGGCTAATGCAAACTAAAGACATGAAGAATATTAAGAAGAGAATTAAGACTACCTAATGTGAAATCTAACATGATTATCATGATAACTGATATGACTTATCAAATAATCTAAGGGTTTAACTCTAATAGGATGTGGCACAAATTAGAAGAGTAGGTTGAACGACTAATGTGAGAATTAGTATGGAACCTATAAAATTAAACGAACTAATGTAGCTATAATGCAGAATTAATGAAAGACCGAATAAGAAATTAATGAAAATTAAATGATGGATGCAATGCGAAGTATGATGAACTAAAAAATAGAGAATCAAGAATCAAAACCTAATAAAATCTTGCACACCACTGAAGAAATTGAAGTCGTTAATCCCCTCTTGGCCGAGCAATCTCACAAACACACACCAAAAGAAGAGGAGAGAGAAAAAGCTTTTGAATTAGAGTTGCTAGATTTTTTCAGGGATGCTTTACAGAGAGGGATCGAGCCCTATTTATAACTTTTTTACAACCCAAATTCATCAACTCAAATGTAACAAAAGATTTATAAATGATTGAAAAAAAATCAAACACAATAGATTTCCAGCTCATTTTGGATCTTCATCTTCTGATTTTTCTAGCAAAATGCCACTCCAAATTCCAACTGAACTATCTTTTATTTTTTAGCCAAGGTTGGACCAGGTTTTCCTTTAACTTTTAGCCTAGGTTGATTGGCTCCCGTTTGGATGGACCTTGGCTTTAGTCAACTTCACATTTGGCTTGAACCATGGCTTGAGCTGACTTCACGTTGATGTAGACTTGGTCCAGTTCTCCTGGACACATTAACAAGTTATAGAAGTCGTCCATCATTTGAATTAAGCCTTAGGTCAATTGGTTCTCGCCTAAGCTTTAAGGGGGTTTGGTTCGAGGCCTTTGGCTTTGATTGATATAATTGAGTGGGCTAGGCTATGGTAAGATGACTAAGGTTGAGTGGGTTAGGCCATTGGATCAAGTTGAGCCAGGCTAGGTAAGCCTATTTCCAATGTGAACAATTTATTTAATTACATAATTATAAAATGTGAAGAGAATAATAAATTACTTCTATAAATAAAGGGATATTTGTGTTGGTTTCCTAAAGTCCATGGAAGTGATCAACTTCTATGCACACAAGTAATCAACCAACATTAAAAAGAGTTCATCTCAAAAACAAATTGATTTTTCATGTTTTAACTAACCCATATGTATTTTCAGCAACAATAAAACTCTAAATGCATAATACATATAAAAATAATGCCCCCATATATGTATATATATTTTGAAATCTGATTTGTACATGTTAAACACATATTAATGTGTGTGTGTATATATATGTACATAAACCAAATGAAAATGTATTTATTTATTATAAAGTTTCCTTGTATAAACTCAAGCACATATGTACACATACATGTATTTTTACATGAAATAATCAAATGTATGTATAAATAGATATGTAGGGTTTGACTTGTATACTATGTATTTCGTATGTATAATTTTCATTTTAATCCATATGAGCACACATATTATGCAGAATAAACTCATCTAGGGCTTAACTCGATAGTTTCAGGATAAATTGGGTGTAAAAAGCCAAAGAATGTTAGTCAAATGGGTTAAATAAACTAAGGTTTAATTAATTAGGCTTTAGTCTAAGGAGACGAAGATCTAGTTTCATGGGAGTAACGAGATTTAGGCTACCAATAAGTATTTGTATCGTGTTAATTGAATCTCTAAGTTGGATCTCTTAGCTCTTCTCCTTAAAATATTTGTATCGTGTTAATTGAATTAATTGATGAATTGGATCCGGATTTGCTCCTTATCTATCTTCCTTTCGAATGTATATGGATCTTGATTCAGATTTGTGGTTGTATTGAACCGTGCTACAATAGGACCCTGAATTGTGGAATTTTTCTTTTTTGAAATTCATCTTAATTTGGTTCCATGTAAGCTAATTTTACATAAATTAAGACTCAAGTTATCACTTCATGCCCCTTGAAATTAACTTTTCCAAAACCAAATTTTGAAATCAAAACTCTAAACTCCAGTATTCTAAACATTATTCACACAAATAACTCTGTGCAGATACACGAAGACCCAACCTCAAGGAAAGAGCCAACACTATGCTATCACCACAACATATGCCGATATTGTCATATGCTTGTGCAAGTGACACGATTCGTGCTAGATGTAGACTTTGGCCAAGCAATGCATTTCTCAACATGCTCTCATAAGGGCAAGTCCTTTTTAGATTTTTTTAGTGGTCAAGCTCTTGGGCGGCGAAATGATCATATAACAATTGCATCAATTGCCTTTGTGGATCTCAAATAGGATAGTTTCTAAACTTTTGGAAAATTTCCTCCAACTAAGATGTCTACTTCAGTTTGGGAGCATCATCATTGGGTGTATCAAACCAATTCACCTTCATGACATGTTTTTTCTATAATGGATCCACGGACGATAGTTGGACCTGTCTACCAGCTTTCTGAATGCCACAACATGCACATACTTGCTTTTGAATTGAAACCCACTATTTTCCATGGTTTGCTTCCTATCTAATCAAATCAAGTACATGATGTGCTACTTTTTCTCCTAAATTTCTAAAAGGGTTTACAAGGTAACATATGTTCACAATTCTGGTATTTTCTTGTGACTTCCTCAATTATATAATCTACAACTCATTCAACGAATGCAATTAGGTCTATATCGTATCAAACCTTCTAATCATGCTACCAGTAGAACGATTTCAACCTAGTGTATACAATTTTGACCTTGTAAACCAAGAAATTAATCGTAATGGCATTTGAAGCTCATATATGTATATAAGTATGTATTAATACATATATCTATGTGCATATATATAAATGTATATATGTATATATAACAACCCACAAAGCTTGACCGACATGGACATAGAGCTCATCCATGCCACATGGCCAAATTATGTGAATCGTTGATAATTCAATGGTGGTATAACCCAGAAAAATCAAGCAACAAATTCAAGTTTATTTATTTATATACAGTTAAGATTGATATAACTAAAAGAAAAGTCAACCTACAAAGAATCTATCCCCTCCTAAGGTATTGCAATAGAAGTCAAAGTCCTCCTCTTTAAGTGCTCTACACATCTCAATGGCTATACTCACTAAGTCCTTAATTTTTTATATAAAAATCTAAGCATTACAACCAAACTCTAGGTGGATGTGATCTTTCCATAGAAAAGGCATACCAAATAGATGTAAGTTTCATCACGATAAGAAATTTATCACATTTTAAAACAATATGTTCACAATTCTGGTATTTTCTTGTGACTTCCTCAATTATATAATCTACAACTCATTCAACGAATGCAATTAGGTCTATATCGTATCAAACCTTCTAATCATGCTACCAGTAGAACGATTTCAACCTAGTGTATACAATTTTGACCTTGTAAACCAAGAAATTAATCGTAATGGCATTTGAAGCTCATATATGTATATAAGTATGTATTAATACATATATCTATGTGCATATATATAAATGTATATATGTATATATAACAACCCACAAAGCTTGACCGACATGGACATAGAGCTCATCCATGCCACATGGCCAAATTATGTGAATCGTTGATAATTCAATGGTGGTATAACCCAGAAAAATCAAGCAACAAATTCAAGTTTATTTATTTATATACAGTTAAGATTGATATAACTAAAAGAAAAGTCAACCTACAAAGAATCTATCCCCTCCTAAGGTATTGCAATAGAAGTCAAAGTCCTCCTCTTTAAGTGCTCTACACATCTCAATGGCTATACTCACTAAGTCCTTAATTTTTTATATAAAAATCTAAGCATTACAACCAAACTCTAGGTGGATGTGATCTTTCCATAGAAAAGGCATACCAAATAGATGTAAGTTTCATCACGATAAGAAATTTATCACATTTTAAAACAATATGTTCACAATTCTGGTATTTTCTTGTGACTTCCTCAATTATATAATCTACAACTCATTCAACGAATGCAATTAGGTCTATATCGTATCAAACCTTCTAATCATGCTACCAGTAGAACGATTTCAACCTAGTGTATACAATTTTGACCTTGTAAACCAAGAAATTAATCATAATGGCATTTGAAGCTCATATATGTATATAAGTATGTATTAATACATATATCTATGTGCATATATATAAATGTATATATGTATATATAACAACCCACAAAGCTTGACCGACATGGACATAGAGCTCGTCCATGCCACATGGCCAAATTATGTGAATCGTTGATAATTCAATGGTGGTATAACCCAGAAAAATCAAGCAACAAATTCAAGTTTATTTATTTATATACAGTTAAGATTGATATAACTAAAAGAAAAGTCAACCTACAAAGAATCTATCCCCTCCTAAGGTATTGCAATAGAAGTCAAAGTCCTCCTCTTTAAGTGCTCTATACATCTCAATGGCTATACTCACTAAGTCCTTAATTTTTTATATAAAAATCTAAGCATTACAACCAAACTCTAGGTGGATGTGATCTTTCCATAGAAAAGGCATACCAAATAGATGTAAGTTTCATCACGATAAGAAATTTATCACATTTTAAAACAATATATCATTTCAAACATGAATGTATAATCAAGTACTCAACAATAATGAAATTTAAGTTCCATCTCAAGAACTTTACCATGTCTAGTCACCAATCATGCCATAGGAGTTCCCTAAACCATCATATTGTTCAGCCATGTGGCCTCCGACAATACTCTCAGCGCATCAGACTAAGGACCTTGGCAATCGAATCACTACCTTGTCAAATCTGGCCCCTCAGGTCTACATGACAAAATATTTGGATATGACACTAGTAGAGTCATATATTTACCCAATTAATCTCAACAAAATCCATATATACATCGATTTGTCCCACCTTCCAGATCTACCTAGAACTACCTCCTAGGCTTCGTATTTCCACAACAATATTGTGTGTTCAATTATTATGTCAAAATTATATATCTATATCCAGTAACAAATATGCTTTACTTTACATAAACTCTTTACTCTCGTTAACTAGTTCCACCAGTTCTCAACTTAGGTATGTCATATAACCCAATATGAGTTGTCCAATGCAATTACAAGTAGAATTAGTATAACCAACAAATTAGCTTAAACAACTCAACACATCTACAAGCAAGCACTACCTGGTACGACCATCTATGATCCAAAAATGCCCCATATCACCATGGAAAATAGAGCCATACTTGATAATATTTTACTTGCCTACAATGACAATATATGAGCTAATACTAACAGATACGTCCATCTACAATCCAACGACATCTCATACCATCATGGAAAGTAGATTCATACCCATTAATAGTTTACTCGCACATAAGTACACTCATGCTATGCATCATATACTCAATAAAGTTTTTCAAATTCTATTTAATAAACCAATACATGTATAATCATTTCAAAATATTAACAATCGATAATCTCATACATAATCTAAAAGTAATTAAAACTACCCTAACATTTATCCAAAAAAGGAACACATTCGCCTACCTAAGCTTCTATATGGATCCAAATGTCATAATACTAATCCCTTTTCATCACCTTGATTTAGTCTCGAAATGATAAAAAATATAATATTAATATTCTATATTCAATTTTGGATCCAATGGTTCAAACTACATTAAATTTGAACTTCAAACGGTCCTAAAACATCTTAAAATCCACATTCCTATACTTCTGTCTAGATCCAATTAAAGGATCTCATTACATTCTATTAAATGGAACTCAAGTCTGTTATGAATATAAAAGAATCATACTAGATTTGGATTCATGTCTTTATAAATGGCATTGGTTCATGTTTGGCATGGTGTCAACCAATCGACACAACATGAATGTGTCAAATCCCATTGGCCAATGGTTCAATTGCCTCAATCTGTGGTTTTTGGTTGGTCCTCTTCTAGTTTTCACCACTAAATAGTACGCTACTGCCCGATGTACTATTTCCCCTTAGCGGCAGCCACCCAATGCTGATAGTTTTGCTAGAAAATAGAAGAGAAAGGGGTGGTGGCTCTATGAGAACCAGGGAACGACCCACAAGGATCACCTCCCACCTCTACTCCTCTTTCCCCTTTGACATGTTGACTATTGCTGATTTAATGGTCACAAAAACCCAAAAATTCAAGGAACACATACATACCTCAAAATTTTGATAAAATCTCTTATTTTCAACATGTTTCTTGGCTCCCATGATTCTCCTTTTTTGCGGCAGGAGGTTCCTCTTCTTCTCTCGATTTCTCATTATAGAATGAGCATTGGGAGTAATGTTGGACTATATAATACCAACATTATTGATTGAAGGATCCTTTAGCTTCATCCTTCTTTCCATTGTCATTGTTTTTTTCCTTGGTCTTAGGGCATGGAAGACTCGGTTGAGGTATCTTTGTGAGTATCCTGTCGATTCCTATTCTTTTTATCATTCTGCCTGTTAGTATCACATCTATCTTTCTTCATGCTACTTGTCGAAGATTGTCAAGTAGATGTTATGTTATTGTAATTGCATTAGAAAGGGTTTACAGGTTGATCATGTTCATCTCTTGCTCTATCCAAGGCTATAATCTATTGAGAAATATGAATAAATAGTCCTCCCAACTTATCATCTAGATGCTCATAATAAGGTCTAGTATGCCTTGATGTAATCTTACAACGATTCATTATGCCTCAAGCTATCAAGTTTTATCTTCACAACTATCTTCATGAAAAAAGTACCCTTGTAGAGCCTGCTTGAACTCATCCTTTGTACGAATGTGATACTACCCTATCTCATCTTCCTCCTACATGCGATGCTACTATAACATGACATCATCTTCTAAAAACATGGCCACCATTACCAGTTTTGAATCATCGTCTTCAAGTTATCCAACATTGAGGTAGAGATCTATCCAGTAAAGGAAGTTCTCTAGCACTTGTGCATCACGATCCCTAGGTCTTCAGTTTTTTAACCTTGATGTGATGGGATTGGTCTACTTCTCTACTATTTCCATGTTCATATTCATTTGTCAACTTGCACTTGACTCTATTTAATAGAACCAACATCTCTAACTAAGATTGCTTTGAAGCTTGTCTCTCTAGATGTTATGCAATAGTATTTTTCTCAAGCTTTTGAAGTCGGGTCATCATATTGGTCTCCAATTGTTAGATGTGTTGCTCCAAGTGCACCAAGTGATTGCTCATAATGTTACACGTATACTTGTAAGATCCGTGCACTACTCAATATGTGCTAATTTGTGCATTACTCAATATCTTTGACTATGGTGCTAATCTCATCCGTCAATCGCTCGAAGTCTTTCGTAGCACAAGCTACAACAAAATCAAGATGACATACTAGCTTTTGGATCCTAGAAAGCGTGTGTCAACATCAAGTAGACTACTTGACGCTTTAACAAGGTCAGCCACTGGTACAACCTTCAACTTTTCCTTTTTAGGACAAACGAGATCGCCAACTATCTCAGTGTAAGTGGCCATCAATGTCAATAAAGGCAATGTCGATAAGGAGTTACCTTTCTTGCTATCAATATGAGGGGTGTATCTGACACCCTCACCGACACTTTAAGTCAAATCGGCTTTGATACCAAAATTGTCATGCCCTAGCATTATAATCACCTAATAACTCAAAACTCGTGATCAATAGTAGATCAAGCACAACCTAGCACGCATTTTACCAATGATGTAGTGATTCAGTAAAAGCTTATGACTGATGATTGAGAATAATATGAAGAAAACTTGAGCATAAGTAAGAAAAGCAATGCAAGATTGGGACCTGGGTTGGGTCCAATCAAACCTTGCTCGAACCAAATTTTATAGTATGTATGTGTGTGTATATATATATATATATATACATGCTTGTTAGTTATATGAATGTCATAGTTAATGATTCAATCAATTCATGTTGATACTATTATTTTTTTGTACCAACCCATGCATTATTCTTTAAGAAATGAAGTATAAAAGGAAAATTGTTTCACACTTTCATAATAATTTTCTTTCAATTTATACCAAATACAATGACCTATTATTTCTTCCTCATAACTTAAATAATATACCTTTCTATGTTTTAAAATAAATAATGTCTGCATAAGAGATGTGTTGACTTGGTAAAAGCATTCTCAATTCTCAATTGTATTTATCAATGCCAACTCATGATCGATGTGTATTATATCAAGAAATCTATTTGGGTTAACTCCCTTATACACCTCCACACCCAACATAATTATTCTCTTTCTCTACACTCATATAGAGGAAGTATTAAAGAAAATTCTTATTAGTTGATTTAATCATACAACTTCCATAAAAGATATGTTATATATGTTTATTTTGTGTGCAACTCTATCACCTTTAGAAATATATGTAACAGTTGAATTCAAGTAAGATGTGTAGATATGATATTATTAGTTCTTTCCTTCTATGATATGTTCTTATGCCATGTATAACACTAGTAACAATTTAATTGATACCGTACTTGTTAGAATTATCGGACCATTCATTTTGTCCCACAAAATTTTCATTCATGTATTATAAAATTGTCTTGTTATGCTAATGTTTAAGTTATCCTAGTACTTCAACTACAAAAGGATATGATTGGATTGCAATGATCTTTTGTCATACCAATCTTAGCCGACATATTTGCATACTCATGACCATCAAGATACAACCTTAAGGATGAATATGCATCCCATTAACAACAGTCAGCCTCCACAAACCATTGACTTCAACTTCACCTTTAAGCAATACTTGATGTTTGACTCTTTTAGTAACAATCAACACCTATATGCAATATCAACTTGTCTCATATTTCTATATGCATCACCTCTTTCATGTTCGAGCCATATATTATCTCTTTCAAGTTTCTAATTCAAATATAGTAGTATGACGATTTGTCATCCCTCCTCATTTCTCTTGTATATTGAATCACCTCATCTTAAATATAAAATATTGTATTTGTTTCATATATAGAAAAATAATTGGCTGTGTCACTCTCACAGACATAGGCATTTGTCTCACTTAATAACCATTGGTTCTATGTGCTCCTCATTGAGTCCTACATGCAATCCTCGTTGAACGGGTGTGGATTTAGTACTTTTCTTTGTTTAATTGTAACATATGGCTATTTTGTGAATGAGGATATTAAACCATGGCATGCTTCATTATGCACTCCTAGCAAGCACTCACTTTTGATGAACTTTTGAGAAACTTGTGTATGTATCCTAAATGACAATTGATGTATATGTGCATAATTCTCACGAGTTCTTATATATGTATACATACACACTTATATCAAAAGTCCACCTTTGACTTACTTAATTAGGATTGTTAATTTTGAAAATAGTCATTCTTTTAAATAAATCAATTAAAGGCTAGCAATCTTGATTGTGCAATCAATGAATGAAACGTGGACATAACAACATGTGTACACACATATATATATATACATATATATACATATATACATATATATATATATACATATATATACATATATACATATATATACATATATATATATATATATATATATATAGTTACGTAGGATTCTCGGATCTTGCATACCTCCGAAGTTTGTGTACTCATGCTTTTTCTTTACTTTTTGAGAGGTTGAAGGTAATATGGTTGTTCTTTTTATTTTTTCATACACTATTTAAAATTTCTAATTATATTTATACTTTTAAAAAGTAAAGAAGAGACATGAGTGCAATCCATCACATGTTTGCATGATCTCTCTCTATACATATACATATATATACATACATATACACATACATATACATACATATACACACATATATATACATATATATAAATGAGTGATTCTATACTACATATCTCTAATTTTTAAACATGCATACTCATACCAACCTTTTACTTTTCTTAGAGACATGAACACAAGAAGGATGTCCTTTGTTTTCTCAAGCACTCTTATAATTTTTTAAATAATACTCATGCACCAAAACCAAAGGTAGGGCATGTCAGAGGTTCCAAGATCGTCTCTCTCTCTCTCTCTCTCTCTATATATATATATATATATATATATATATATATATATATATATATATATATATATATATATATATATATATATATTAGAATGATAAGATAATCTAGGAGTATATATACTCGGACCTTAGCCATACGATCATTCTTGATGGACAATCAGAGATGGCGCCAATAGGGCATTCAAGACCTTAGCCATCCGATCATTCTTGATGGACGATGAGAGATGGTGCCAATAGGACATCGTTTCCGATGATGATAATCCAAGAGTATATACTCCCCTCTTGGATTATCCTATCATTCTCATATATATAACAGGTGGCATACATGTAATTTATCAAACATCAAGCTTGAGGAACTGAAAACGCCTTCGAAGGGGTTTAGAACACTCAAAAAAATAAAAGGGTAAATTTATTCACATGACTCGAACTAACAGGGAAAAATGTGTCATCCCTAGTCATAAGCATGTGCTAATTCGAACGTGAAGGTAAAAGGTTGTCCTCGCTAAAAGGGGGCGTTATGGGTACAGTTTACTACATGAGCTAACAAAGAGGTCCCCATATTAGGCAAAATCGTCTCCCACCATAACAAGAAAGGATGAAAGGGAAAGATTAGAGCGCAGCCAAAGTATGAGTTTGGTGAGGAGGGACCCTGCCCTTGCATGTTGTCACCAATAGAAGGCCTAGGGCATTCCTACAAAGAGATCCACGTGTTGCAACCTCATTTGGTACCCTGGACCCAATCACAAAGGGGTCGTGATGCCTACTTATGGGCAATTGGGTCACAAGAGATGTGCCTCTCAACCACTTCTTATTTTTTTAGGGCATATGTAGCCAAGCACATCATATGCCTACGTTCAAAACTTCGACATACCTAATCACCATAATTACATGAAAAAACGAGAGCAATAAGTGCTCAGTGAAACGACAAGAATGCTCTTATCAGTTTCCATGTATAATAACAACGGCACAAATCCATCGAACCTAACACAAAAATTCGGGTTGACTGAATGCCAACGTGAGCCAGAACACGGAATTTCTAGTAATATAATGCCCATCATGATCATGTCCACCCAAAGTAATCCGAGGAAAAGATCAAGTCCCACCTGGGTTGGTTTGTTTCTTACTAAAGGATGCGCAAACTGTTGCTAACACGAAAATTTCACTCCTAGTCTTGTTTATAAAGACCATGACTGGTGGGGCTTATTGATTGAATATTGAGAACTTCTAGTTGACCAACTTCATGTATGCATTTTTACGAAACAGTATGTATATCAAAATGACTATCAAATAATTTGCTTTCCATCAAATCAAGCTTAGCAACTTAACAAAATCCCAACTGCTTCAGTAATTGGGTTCTTCTATTCAATAAGCACATTCTTACAACTCATCAATAAAATAACAAACGGATGGTCTCCTGATGAAGATGAGAGATTCAGTTGACAGGTCTTATTATCTCAATTGGAAGTTAAACTGGAAATTGTTTTGTTCCATTACATTAAGGCTTTCAAATTCTTTATTAAAGATTTTTTTTTCCTTTCTTCTTCTACTTCTTCTTTTTTTTGGTAGAATAGGAAGGTCAGATCCGGATGCATGACAGAGCTATGAAATGTATGACCTTTTAACGTGTGAGTCGACCCCCTATCCCGGTGAGCTGTTGCTCACTGTGCTAGAAAATTGAGATTTGATCAGCTCATATTATGCAGAGTCGATTGCGTGAAAGATTGCTGAGCTTCTCAAAATGACACCTTAAAAGCATTACACCATTCTCAATAGTCTGAATCATTTGGCTGAGTAGATTACTGCAAACTGGTTTGCCCAAAATGCAAAACCAATGGCAACTTCCACCAAAGTTACAGCATAAACAATCCGCTCATTCATCTTTTTGAGTCAAAACGAATTGGGTCATCATTTCATTTTGACAAACAAGAAGCATTAAGCTGATCTCCTTCATACAATTTGATTTCAATGGCCTGATTCAGGTTCAATTCTGACAACCCTCAAGTGTCCCCAACAGGAGATATGTGCTCCACTTCAAACTGCTTGGTCATATTTACCAATTAGGCAAAGGGGCATACTTAGTCAAGTCATACCAACTAAGAGCAAAAAAAAAAGAAACGGTGGCCCCCTCTAGGGCTTGGGGACCTTGCGGGGGTGCCCTACCACTAAGGCAAATTAATATTCGTTTGGTGCTTTATGAGGAAGACGATTTAGGTCCCAAAAAATCACCCTCCCTAAAATAAATCTAAGAAACAGTCCGTTCATTTCGTTTTCATTGAAACGCATGATTTGGTTCTTTATTTAATCCCATTACCAAATTTAATTAATTTAATCACCCACAAATCATAGTCCCCCACACACCATAAACAAAAACCCTAAACCTAAACTTAAAGAACGCCTGTTCTCCCTTTCCCTCCTTCTAAAAGGGTCACACCCCGGAAGCCAACCCCGCCAAAAGGACCGCTTTCCCCCAAACGGCGCCGTCAGAACGCCGTTACGAGGGAAGCGGGGACCCGAGATAAAAGGAAAACTCCGTTAGGGCGTAATGCGGAACGGAGCGTCGGGAGGCGAGGGCTTGACTGTTGGTTCACCACCGGGCGGCGGTGGTGATGAGGGAAAGCCACCGAGGCTTCCCCGGTGGACGCGGAGGGAGATTTTGGTGCTGATTCAGGGGAAGCGAGACACCGAGAGCCGAGGGAGGAGGGGCGCCGGCGTTGGAGGAGCGCCACCGGAGCCGAAATGGGCCACGATTTCGTCGTACTGCCGTCGGCACGGAGTCGACAGGGGCCCCGTTCAGTGCCGGAAACGGTGGAGCAACCTCGCCGGGGATTTCAGGAAGATAAAAGAGTGGGAGTCCAGTGGGGCAGGCGAGAGTTTCTGGGTGATGCGGAACGACGTCCGGAGAGAAAGGAGATTGCCGGGATTCTTTGATAAGGAGGTTTACGATGTGCTGGACGCCGGGGCTGGGGCGGTGGTGCTGGTGCCGCTGTTGGCGGAGCCGATCTTTGACACCGGAAGGCCCGCCGGTGCCGACGATGGACTCTTCTCCGATGGCGAGCCGGAGGAACCTGAAGAAGGGAGCCCGAGACGGACACTGACGCCGGAGGTGGCCGAAATCAAGGTCGAGAGCCCCCCGTCGCCCACGCCAGCTGTGCCGATTACCGCCGGTAATTCTCCTTTTTGTTTTGGGAGTGGATCTTGTGCACGGGTTGGGGGTTCCAGGACCTAACTTTCTCGCTTTCAATTCATAATGATTTCGTTTTCTTTTTGCCTTTTTGTTCCAGGGAGTCATCTCCAACCGTCTTTTATAAGGTGTTTCGATCCTGGTAAACATCAATCTCAATTGGAATTGTGTTTTTTCTTTGGGGATTTCCGCATTTACGGTTTTCTCGTACTCTAGTTTGGGGATATGGTGTTTCCATTCACTTTTTATACTTTCTGTGACCGTTTAAATATCAATTCTGGTGCAATTTATGTTGATTGGCATGTTTCTTTCGGGCTAACGGATTGGACTTCTTTTGAGTTGGTAATTGTTGTACTGACCGATTGTATTGGTGTTTTGCTGCGTTGGCTTTTGAGTCTTATTCAGTAGATGGATTGGGAGCGTCGTGTAGTTTGTTGGAGAGAGAAGCCATATTTCACCAACTATGTACTTTTTGAAACTTCACATATTCAGTAGCAGGATGGCAATAATAACTGAACTTTTGTCATTTTCTGACCCCCCTAATTCATCCGGTTATTGGGTGTTCCTCGATTAGCTACATAGTGTGTTAGAAACAGTACACTTCTGTCACTGGTTTTGTAATACTGATCGAGGGCTATCATATGGCTGATTCATATGTTAGTGTGGTCGATTTGTTGAACAGAATTTGAAAAATTGTTACCCTCAAGAAGGGTCTCTCAGTTTCACAGTTTTGTACTTTTTATCGTGAACACCTCCTTTCACATTTATGAAGCATGGAACAATACTGAAAGCCTGACACGTACCTGAAGGAATCACCAAGAATCTCTCGTTCAGGAATTTCTGCGTACAGAATATATGATGCTTTAGTGTCCGGTGTATCTGAGATGTTTTAGCTTTACCAAGTATTTTAACCATGGAAGTTTGGGAATGGTTACTTATGTACGTAGGTGTGGAATACTCCATTCATTTGTCGACTTTCATACCTTGATTCTTTGGTTTATGGTACTTGATTTGTGAAATGTGTGCCATTTCTTGTTAAGAGTTGCACTCTATTGCAACCTCTGTAATTGTTTTTCCTTGTGTATCGGTTAAGATCTAGTTTGTGCTTTTGTTATGATTCATGTTGGATCTTCAAGATTCAGAACTTGCTGATACTTTTTCACAAAGAGTAATGAGAAAAGATAAAAAGCGAATGTTTAATATATAAATGAACTATGAACAAGAGAAGTAATGGTAATGGGAAAATGACCATAAGAAAGTCGAAACTGAGCTTTTCTGAATAGAGTGCCTTGATAAAGCTGCAGTTTTCGTGGCCTCTCATATACTGAATAAAGCTTATGGCTATTCTGATAAGAACAAGGAAGGCTGAAGTTGAGTAAGAACAACGAAATGCAGTAGCTGATCCAATTCATATGTTAAGATCTCTTCAAATAACATCCATCACTCTTCAACATTTCCTGTACTACTACAACTAAGCCTTTTCCCATCCTAGATGAGGTCGACTACATGGATTCTTTATTTTTTGTAGAATCCATATTAAGTCCGACAAAGTTTTACGCTGACCGTCGAAAGCCTAACGCAACCCTCCTCCTTTATCCGGGCTTTGGGACTGTCCATGCAAGGGTGATCCCTTACATGGCGAAGTTTAACATTTCCTATACTGCAAAACCAAAATATGGGATATACACTCTTGAAAATATCAGCAATGTTCCAAAAATATTGTACCATAAGAAGTATTCTAAGACAAAATTTCAGGGTTTTAACTTTTAAGAAATGCATTGATATCTTCTCAGATCTTGCTATTATTATGAGACCTTTTCCTTTTCGCATTTGTGTTCTTCATGGTGTGTTTTGAGTTGTGAAACGGCTTATGTTATATGATGCTGCAGGCTGTGGCATTTGATGGCGATAAATTTCAGTTAGTTGCATGAGCTACATAAGTCGGGACTTTTTGTAGGTTCGGTTATAGTAAAGTCTTTTGGAAATGAAACTGCTTTCTTTTACCTCTTAATGTGCATAAAAGTTCTCAGTGTCCTCTTAGGAAAGGCTAGAGCTTGTTAAATGGTGGTTTGGCACTGTTTGAAACTTTGTATATGTAGAATGAGAAGTATAGTAGAACACTTGATTTCATGTCCGGGTTTAGAGGATATAAATGGTGGTGGTTTGGAATCGTAGAAATCCTCTCTCTCTCTCAACGCTTGCTGATATGCAGGTTCTACACCCTACCAACCAAGTATGCACCCCGAGAAAGGATCTACATCTCAGCCTGGGCAAAAGCGGAAGAAGCCGTCATCAAGTGAGGAAGCTGGTACAAATTTACAAGATAGGTTGCTTGATATTCTGGAGAGAAACAGCAGCATATTGAATGCACAACTCGAGGTGCAAAACATAAACTGCCAATTGGACAGAAATCAAAGGAAGGACCAGGCCAACAGCTTGGTTGAAGTTCTCAATAAGCTAGCTGATGCACTTGGGAGAATCGCAGATAAGTTGTAATTGCAGATTAAAGCTGTTGTCCACGATTGCGCTTTGTCACGATACCATTGAACATTGTTATAAACCACGAATCTGCAGTTGAAGCTCAGAGTGATCATAAAACAAGGAAGGCCACCGCTCCCATGATTCATGCTGCTCACTGGGCAAGGAACAAATAATGCAATATGTATATCCGCATAATTACTAGAGGTAGGTGCATGTAAGAGTGGATTCAAGATGGGACAAAAGATTGTTACGGGAGCTTAGACTTGTATGCTAGACGTATATACAATTTTTTTCTCTAATAAGGTTCTTGAATGAACTCCTAGGTAATGGCTGAAGAGAGAATTTTATGTTAGTCATACTGAAAGGAGTTTTACTTGAAGATATACATTCCTGCCTGGTCATGAATCATGACACAACTCCTTCCAGCAATAGTCATTAACAATGACTGTTGATCTCTCTGTATTTATTATCACCTTCGGGGCTCTCCCTGTAGCTAGTGATGGCGTTCGTGTTCAAGAAGTAGCTCATAACGGGTAAGGTTGCCAAATTGCCATGCCTAAGGTCTTAAACTTTTGTCTTGAATAATGCCGATCTATGCAACTTAATTTGGATCCGCCCTATCTGTTTGCTAAATTATTGTTTTAAAATGTCAAGAATCTTTGACATGAGATGGATATTAGGTGGATCTGAAGTTTGTCAGACGTTTGCCACAACGTTAAGGAATCTTCGTTTGCAGGCATAAAGCCGATGAGGAATCACCTGAAGTCAGCAGTTCTGTCTATGTTAGATTGAGCCTTTCCCTACGTGAAGGAACCGACTTCTGTGTAGATAAGCTGGCCATGCTAGGGCTAAACATATGTTCAATGTTGCTCATAGATATGGCCGATTCTGGTTATCTCAGAAATTGGAACGGTAAGTGAATTGGTTCAAGAGACCAGTTTCGGTTCTAGAATTGTCAATTTTGAGATAATTTCGGTCTTGGTCCTGCAATCGGTTTTGAATTAGGTTCTAAAACTGGAAACCGTTCGCATTTAAAATATTAGAACATACATTTTATCATTTATTTAATCACTTAAAATCTTTTTTATTATTTTTAAAGTACCAATAACGTAATAAGCCCATTCAATCACCATCTCAAATGATGTCATCATTGAATGGTGGTCATCGTGACGGAGAAAATTTTAGTAACTTTTGTTTTATTGTTTTTAAAATAACAATGATTTAAATGCGTCACTAAGTGATGGTGAGAGTTAAATTATAAAAGTTTTAAAATTATTGAAACTCATGGTTCTTGGGTAGTTTGAAACCGTGGGTTCTGATTCTAAAACTAGTATAACCGAACCGGATCCTCCAATTTCATGTTTAATTTCGGTTTCAGCCAGTTCTTGACCAAATTTAGTTCTGGTTGGAACTGTCAAGCCGATTTAGTGTTTCTTCTTGATGGTTCTATATGTAAATAGTTTCTGCTTCCATTACTAGAATCCTTCTGACTGATTAAATGGGATCTCCATTCATCTCAGAGAAGTGGTAATGTGTGACCTCATCTTTGGGAGTAACCTCTCTCTTGTACCCAAGGAAAGAAAAAAGAAACGTTGTGGAAAGCCCAACATACAAACGGTTGTATATATGGGAACATGAATAGGTGATCAAGGATACCACCTATCGGAGGTGTTTCCACCCAATAAAGTGCATCCTCTTCAGCTGATGCAAGATCAACCGGTCTAATAAGAATGGGAACATGAATATCCTTGCCAAGAACAAAACTGATAGATACACATGCACACACGTGTTTGTATATATATATATATATATATATATATATATATATATATATATGCATATGTATATATGTATATGTGTATGTGCACATGCACATACACAAACACATGTATGTGTGTTCACTTATATGCATATATGTCTGTTTCCTTCATAGCATATACATATATTTAATATTTATATTAGAAATGCAGGTTTACTTTCAGTTTCCTGGATGCGGATTATCCAATCGCATAGCCATGGAAAACTTCAAATTAGTATCTTAAGGTTTATAAAAAAAACTACTTTAATACCCTCATGGTTTACTCTTCATAATTTGAAGTACTAAAATTTCAAAACTCATAACCTTGGTACCCTGTTCTTGATGGCGTTACTGAACATCTGATATGGCAAACAAAAGCACATATCTACTATGAAGTGAGGCTGCTGCTGTAGTAGATGAGATGCCTAGTCATCATACACACTAGCATTTTGTGTATATTGAATTTTGATGAATTTGGATCCAAAGAAAACAGTGGGGATAATGACAGATGGATTAGAAAATGTTAAATCTTGACGAACAACGAGGGTTCTGCAGTGTTCACCTCCAACAAAGTTACCATAGATTATCGATGATGTAGATGAATGACACTGCGGGCCGCTTAAAAAAAAAAGCTTATGACAACAACCATGGGTGACCATGAAATAGTGAAAGTAGGATTTTCAGTGAAGTCCCTATTGTAACATCACCTACTCAGTCTTCTATGACTTGAAAACCCTCAAAAAGCATGAGAAACATTCATTCAAGATAATACATTGCTAATTTAGTTGTTTTGATAATTAATATCAATCATGTAACAAGAAATCTGTTATATCTAACAAGAAATATGTAAGCTCACATTATCGTTCTCTGCATATTGCACAACTATTTGATATGGTACACATGATTTTGACAATTTTCACCTCATTACCTTATAGTTTTTTATCAAGTTAGTACCTTTTGGCTTTAATATTAGTTAGTTTGGTGACTATGATATTCTTTTTCTTGTTTTCTTGCTGTTGATCAATTTGTGTGTTGAAAAAATAGAGAAGACATACTGAGGGTTTTAGGCTTGTACAAGTATTGGGAGAATCGTTAGAGCTAAATAAACAAGTACTATGAAGCTATGGATTGTTTGTTTGAACATGATGAGGTTATATTTAGGAGATTCCATTAAAAAATATTATGATATAAATTGGTTTCTACATAAATTTGTACCAAATGACAAAGTTTATTGATTATCAAAATTTTTCAAATGCGGGTGACAATTGGGCACCATTCGTTCACTGCCCAAACAATGTTGGTTTAATCATAATGTTGTGTCTTGTTATGCTCACTTTAAAATAGTAAATTATTATACCTTTATATGTTATTCTTTAGCATTATAAGTTTATAATATGGGCAAAATATGTGAAAAGCAATCAACAAGATAAAATTATGGGTCAATTTAGAGACGTTGCGACCACATCGGACTCCACTAGAGATCACAAATGCACAAGATGTAAGGAACTTGAAAAAACTAGAAAGAAGCAAGCATTTCATAAGTAACATTATATAAACTACATACAACTTATGAGCATTTATCTATAACACTATACAACCCACAACTAGTTTATATTAATATGTAACATCATGGTTATTTCATAAACAACATCATGTATTATCATACAACATGCGAGCAATTGAAGCATAACATCATATACAGTGTATTTAATAGGTAATATCACATACTATGAACATTCATCTATACGGTTTTTTTTACCTGCACACCCCTTTTACTATCCACACACCCCAATTTTTCGTAAATACTAAAAATACTCCTGACTGCATTTCTCAATCCTCTCCATGATAAATTCTCGCGACTCTTTTTTTCTCCTTTGGTGATTGATTTTTGTCCGATTTCTATTTATTGCTAAGTGCTATATGATTATTTGCAACCAAAAATCATCAATTAGTTAGTTATAAACTTGGTTGGAATCAAAGAAATCAAGAAACAACAAGAATGTATAAAGAAAATTGAAGAGACGATCGATTTATCCATTGTCTCGCGCTCTTCCAATTTTAGATGGTTGGTTTTTACTAAGATCATTGTATTTATTTTGCTTTACTTCAAATCTTATCATTTAAAAATGAATTGAAAAAGATTTTTGATTTTAGGTGAAATCGGAGTTGTTGCCGGAATCGCGTATTGAAGTGTGGCAGTGTCGCGTCTCTTTACATAAGGGAGATGCGGTTCCATCACATCTCTTTCTTTAAGAGAGATGCAGCACCATTTGTGTCTCCTTCCTCAAGCGAGACGTGGATGTGCTGCACCTCCCTCCTTATGGTAAATGCGGCATGGTCGTGCCACCCTCCTTAATTTAAACATGTCTGTGCTACGTATGTGTAGATGTTAATTTTTATTCTGAAATTTATGTAGAGACTTCAAATCAAATTCACAAACTACAAGTGTGCGAGCATGCCTGCTAGTTTGCTCAAATTAGCAAAATTGATTTCTCACTTCTTTAGTGATTGTGGATAAGTGAATTCTTTTCAATGTAAGCCTTCTTGAACCGATGCTCAAGGGTCAGCCTAGACGCTTTGAAAATTGTTTGAGATCCGGTCAGTTTTTAAAACCAAATTTCAGTTCCAAAAGCTTGACAAAAATCGTGAACTTACTTCTTAATTCAAAACATTTCAAATCTTGAAAAACAAAAACTAGTTTTGTTTTCAAAGACTTGTTTCTAATTTTTTTGAATAGCTTCTGAATTTTCAAAAATTCTCAAAATTTTACAAAAAAGAGAGTTTGATATACAAATTCAGAAAATATTTTTATTTTTATTTTAGATAACTAGTTCAGATAACTTATAATTATATCCTAAGCATAGTTAGTCTTTTACCACTTTAACCACTTTAACCCTTAAGTGTAGGGCCTCAGAATGAGACTATTCTCGACCGGGTGAGTTTTTCAAGTTTGGTTTAGAATTTTGATTTGTTTTTGAATTTCAAGGGTTTTAGAATTTTGTAAATTTGTCAATTTGCAAACATTTTTGGATTTGGTTCCCAATGTCTCATTTTTATTTGTTTCTAAAAAAAATTGTTTGAAATCATCATTTCTTTGAAGGCAATTTTTTGAAAAAGTAGAATTCTGCCAATTTGGCCTTAAGGGCAAAATAGTCACTTTTTTTTATATTTTATCAAAATTAGATTTTTTTGAGGGGGATGCAATATACCCTTATTTTGAGGCTATTTCTAAATTTTAGCATGTAAATGAGTTCCTTTAAGTTATTTTTATTTGAAAAACCCTTAAAAGACCCATAAGTGCAATTTTTGTTTAAAAAAGGGAGAATTTCTATAAGATTAATTTTTTTTATTTTGATTTTTTTTGGGTGTTTACAGATACTCTCTTTGGGATTAATCCAAATTTATTTGGATAATGACAAAGAAGAAAACACCCATTTAATTTTTTTCTTAAATTTACCTTGAGAGTGAATTTTTCCTTCATTCTATAACATCTATTTCGTTGGATTTGTTTTTGTGAAGGAGGGGACCTTAGCCAAAGGGGACTCAACAAGAAAATATCTAGTCCTAGGATGATCATACATGGATGACCCATTTATGAATGCATACGGAATATGAGGTGAATGAAGTGGATATTTAGAGACCCATACCTATGATTTGTGAGCTTCAGAAGAAGCCTACGAAGGCCGGGTGCCCCAAGGAAGATGGTTCCTATATTGTTGATGTTTCGGATTTTCAAAATTTCTTTTTAAAAAGAGAACTCCTTTTGGTTTGTATCAAAATAACTTCCAATTTCTTATATTTCCCCCCACTAAGGTTTTAATACCCACTATTTAACAGAGGTTTTGTAAAACATTTTGGATAATATTTCAAAATTCAATTTCTTACATAACAAAGTCTAATTCTCAAACAAAATGAAATCCAAATAAGTAGGTCATATTCCTACTCTAAGATTTTAATGATAAACTTTTCTCTATTGGGATGAGCTGTAGTGATTTCAGGAAAGAGTTTCCCATGGTCCCTTCAAAAGCATCTCGTGGTATAAGGCAAATAAATTTTTGATGGAAAATTGCTATTTTGAGCTTTGACTTTTCTTTTTCTTTTCTTTCAAACAGAACCTTTGTATTGGAGGCTTTTGTTTTTTCTTTTGTTTTCTTTTTCTTTTTAAAAGACCTCTATATTGAATGTTTTTTTTTCCTTCTTTTTTCTTTTGATTTTGCCAATTTTTCTTTTTGGGGAGAAATGAAGTGGGAGAATTCAACTCATCCCTTTAGATACTCGATTAAGCCAAGTATATTCTATTTCCTAATAACACCTATCATTTGAAAATATTTTGCTATTTTGAACTAGGCCTCATTTCGTAAGCCAAATATTTTTGAAATGTTCCCAAATGATTTTGAAAACTTTGCTTTTCATAAAGCATCAATCCCCTAATTCAGGGTCACATAATCCATTTTTGTTCTTCTTTTAGAAAATTCAAAGGAGATCCATTTTTATAATCTTTTCAAAAGAATTTAGAGTAGACCCTATACGTAATACTTTTTCAAGTATTGGGCATTTATAGGGTTTGCTAAATTTCTTTCCTCAATATCAATAAACCAATATGCATTACCTCTTACAACATAGGGACCATCCCACTTGGGCCACCACTTACCAAGTGAATGTGGGCCACGATGGTGGATAGTTTTCAAGACAAGGTCTCCCACTTTGAAGTGGCGAGCCTTCATATGTTTTTCGTAATATCGGGTTATCCTTTGTCAGTATACGTGTGCATGATCTATGGCAAGGAGCCTTTTCTCATCAAGTAGGTCAAGCTCAGCCATCCTAGCTTGTTGTAGGGTTTCTATGGGCAAATCAAGTACAAGAGATGTATGAAATGAATGTAATTTGGTATGAATGAGAAATATGACATTTGTACAATATACCAACTCAAATGGTGTATCATTTGTGGGTGTGTGGATGGAAGTCCTATAAGCCCATAAGGCTTCATCTAACTTCTCATGCTATGTCCTACCTTTTTCTAAAGTTTTCTCAATGATGCTTATGAGGGTTATGTTCGTGGCTTCGGCTTCACCGTTGCCTTAAAGGTAGTAAGGTGATGAGAAGTGTTGAGTAATGCCTTAGGTCTTATATAACTTTTCCACTTTCTCATTCTTGAATGGGGTGCCACTATTTGACACTAGGTCTCTTCAAACTCCAAATCGAGCCAAGATATTTTGTTTAATGAATGCTACTACATGTTGTCCTTGGATATTAGTCAAAGAGGTAGCTTCAACCCATTTAGAAAAATATTCAGTGGCTCCCAAAATAAACCTATGTCTATTTGATGCAGTCGGTGAGATTAGTCCAATGATATCAAATGCCCACATGGTGAAGGGTCATTGACTCACAATGGAATGCAATGCAGATGAGGAAATATGAATGGTATTTCCATGCACTTGACATTGATGACACTTTCTAACATAGTTATTGTAGATGTAAAATTTTACTCCGAAGTCTATATAGAGACTTGAAATATTTTCACAAACTATATCGTGCGCGAGCATGCTAGCTAGTTTGCTTAAACTAGCAAAAATAATATTATGATTTTAACATCAATTGTGGGTAAGTGAATTCTTTTCGACTTACGCTTTCTTGAACTGACACTAAAGAGTCAACCTAGACGCTTTGAGGATTGTTTTAGGTTAAGTATGTTTTCAAAATCCACTTTCAATTCTCATGAACTTAACCAAACTCGTGAACTTAGTTTTTTGGAAGAAAATATTTCAAAGTCCTAAAAAACATAAATTGCTTATGTTTTGGGAGGCTTTTTTTTTCAGATTTTTTTCAATAGCTTCTAAATCTCCAAAAATCATGAAAATTTTACAGTAGATAGAGACTCACACGAAATTCAAGAACTATTTTTATTTTGATTTTAAGTGTTGTGAATATATACAATTAAATCAGACATTGACCATTGTTCAAACGTTTGGGATAGATCTATAACAGAAATATAGAGATCTAGAAAAATGTTTGTATCTTGGTGCACACACCTCCGATCTTTATGAACTTAGTCTTGTTGGAAATACATGAATATCATATTTCTAATGAGACTAGTTTCAATGAATTTGGTTTAGTGCAAATAAAGTTATGGGATGATAACCTAATCTCTATTGGAGGAAATATAGGTTTTATAGATTCTGTTATGATTTTGAAAGATATGTTCTAATTTTATTTACATGGTTGTACGACTCTAAAATTCTTAAAATTTTTATTAGAAGTGGGTTTGTGTGTATATATTAGGTATGCAAAGTTTTAAAGTATTTGGAGTATAGATCAAGAAATTAAAAATCAAACATTAGACATATACAGGATGTAAAAAATAGATTTAAGCTTTACAACATTCATGAATACATTTTGTTCGAAATTGAATGATAATCCACAACAATTCCAATATAAATGACTGAAGGAAATGAAGGAAAGTATAATTATAGCTTAACCATAGAGGAAATTAGGAGATATAAGAACTTATAATGTATAGAGGGATAGGAGAAACTGAAAATCAAACACATAGTAGGACATCTAATCAAACGAAATTGCGCAACATAACATCTAGCTATTACATCAATGAATGGAGTCAGTTGCTCCTTAATTACAACTCTTTCTTAATTGAATGAAAGTAAGAAAGAGATAAAATCAAAAAAGAGAAAAGGAATTGACCTTGATCATGGATGCTCCTTGGCAATGGATGAAGACGATCTTGGAAAGGGGTGACTCCTCCACTTTCTTCCTCCTCTCTTTCTCTCCCTATCTTTCTCTCTTTCTCTCCCTCTCTTGCTGTGAATTTTCCTCACTCTCTCCACTTTCTTCAATCCTAAAAGCCAGCCCCAAGGCTCCCTTTTATAGATTCCAAGGGGGGCCTCTAGGGCCTTCCATGATTTGGGCCTTTGGGGCCATCCCAATCTAATCCGATCCAAATGGTTGGCCCATTTATGCACATGGGGTGCATGTGGGCTAGGAGGGTGGTTTCCTCTTAGCCCATGTGGGCTTGGTGGAACCCACATGGACCGCCTTCTTCATTGGACTTGGCTAGGTGAGCTCGACTCACCCTAGCCCACCCCTTGCTCGACCATAGTGGCTTGCCTTGAGACGAGTCATGACTTGGGTGTGGCCTAGGTGCAACCCATGGTGGTCTTGCCAAGTGTAGCCCACTTTTTGGTGAAGCTTATGAACGTCCCTTAGCTACTTTGGTGCATGAAGTCCGCAACTTAACCTCCTAGCCGTGGCCTTGACTTCTTGGCTGAGTGCAGCCCATGCCTTGACCATCTAGCTTTGGGCTCTTTGATGCCAACCTTGACTCGACCTTGGTTATGTCTTTGGCATGTCTTTCTTGGTACAAATGCAGCTTCTTGGCTGGAATTTTAGACTTGAATTAACCTAGGCTTGAGTAAGCTTCTTCTATAACGTCTTAGGCTCGGCTTGGATTTGAACTCGGGATGACCGTGCTTCGAGGCTTGATTGAATGTTTCATTTGATCCTGCCTTTGCATTGTTGAATTTTTGAAACTCATTTTTTTGTAAAATGTTTTTGGTTTTCAGGAATTCGTAGGCCATGTTCAAATCATGGATTTAAAGCAAGCCTAGATTTGTTTTGAACATCATGTTTATGTTTATTTCGAAAACATTTTTAGGGTGTTTACAGTTATGACAATCTTGCTTCAACATGGACCAAAAATAACTTGCTCTAATAGTCCTAGCTTCATTATGGTCGACACATCTCAACAAGATGTTGGTAAAACTCTTCTTATAAAGAACCCCTCCTAAAATCGCATATCGGATAGAAATTTTCCGAATAAAAGGAAGCAAATTTGGGAAATCCTCCATTTTCTAAAAGGTTTTAATATCTTGAAACCAAGGTTTTTCATTTGAATTTTGGTCATTTTGGTAAATCTCTAAATCATGGGTGAATGGAGTGGGTAAATATAAGACCTCTAGGGATCGAGTACCTATAGTGGGATCGAGTACCTATAGTGGGATCGATCCTTAGAGATAACCCTAAAGAGGAGAGGGCATCCGCTATGGTGTTGTCCTCTCTACCTATGTGAGTGCATGATTTGGAAGAATCAACCAACCGGGTGGCCAATTCAAGGTATGGAATGAGTTTTTCATTTTTGACTTGCCGAATTTTTGAAACTTGGTTTACGACAAGCATAGAATCTCCAAAGACTTCAATACATGATTCCCCTTGATTTTCTAAAATTTTTAGGCCTTCTATGAGTGCCTCATACTCAACCACATTAATTGAACAAGAAAAATCTAGGCGAAATGCTATTGGGATCATTCCCTTCTCGGGGGATATGAGAATGATTCTCATGCCTACCCCTTGTTGATTCCTTGCTCCATCAAAATACATTTTCCACACTTGATCTTCATTACAACAATTTCATAAAATATGGTTTTCTAATTCATTTGTCAAGATACCTTCATTGGGTATTTTATCAAGTATGGGATATGTATCTTCAAGGGGTAACTCGGCCACATGATCGGCTAGGGCTTGCCCCTTAATGGAGTTTTGGTGATGAAATTTCAGATCATACTCCATTAAGAGGAGCTACCATTTACCTACCCTACCCGTTAGAATAGTTTTTTCAAAAAGGTGTTTGATTGGTATAGAAGTGAATTTTTATTTCGAAACCTAGGTAAAGATTTGAAATTAGATTCTCGAACTACATCGTGTGTGTGAGCGTGTCAATTAGTTTGCTTAAACTATCAAAGATTGATTTTCTGACTTTCGTATAGCGATTGTGGACAAGAGAACTCTTGTCGACATAGGCCTTACAAGAGAACTCTTGTCGACATAGGCCTTCTTGAACCGATCCTCAAGGGTCAGCCTAGATGCTTTAAAAATTATTCGAGATCCTATAAGTTTTCAAAAACAAGATTCTAACTTCAAAAGCTTGATAAAATCGTGATTTTGGTTCTTGACTTAGAAATATTTCAAGTCTTAAAAAACAGAAACTGATTATGTTTTCAGAGGCTTGTTTCTGATTTTTTTGAAATACTTCTGTGTTTCCAAAAAAATTTTAAAAATTTATAGAGAACAGATTTTCATGTATAAATTCAGAAAATATTTTTATTTTTATTTTATATGCTATAGATTCATGTAATTAAATTTGAAAAGAGACCTCACTCAGACATTCAAGACAAACCTATGCCAGAAAATTAGAGGTTTAGAAAAATTACTATATTTTTATGCTCAGACCTTCAATTTTTATGAAATTAGTCTTTATGGACAGCTATGGATTTCAAATTTCCAATGAGACCATTTTCAATCAAATTGGCTCACTATGTACAAAGATATTCAGGAATAACCCAACCTATATCATAGGAACATCTCGTTTTTCAGAATCTGTTTTGATTTTTATAAAAATTTTATGATTTTATTAATGATGTTTAACAAGCCCAAAATTCTCGAACATTTTATCATAAATGCATCTATATGTCTGGATCAGACATGCACAATTTCAAAATATTTGGAGTAGGGAATAATGAAGTATAAATCATTTATCGAACATGTGCAGAGTGCAGAAAAACAAGTTTTAGATTTTCAGAACCATGCTTGTGTTTTAATCCTAATCAAAATTGAATCTACAACTATAAAAACAATAAACAAAATCCTGATTGTCATGTGAGCCAATTTTATGATAAAATTTGTTTTCAGAATCTACATGATAAAACAATAAACAATAAACAAATTTGTGACTTGCCAAATTGAGTATCACAACTTGCCAAATCATGCATCGCTTTCCTTTCTCTTGGATGATAACAACTTTCCCTTCTTGAACGTGGGCCTTCCTTCTAAATGTCGACTTTCCTTGAACGTCGACTTTCCTTCTCAAACATCGGTTTTCCGTCTTTGATGCCGACCTTCTTTTTTTTGACGCCGACCTTTCTTTCTTGAACATCAATGTTCTTTTTTAATACCTGAAACTAAAAAATGACAGGTTACCTTGCCCAATAACACCAAAATTGACAAGTGCTCGATTGTTGCCGTTTTGGTTCCTACCATCCCCTCTTTTTGAGGAATTTGCCTCCTTTCAGTCCAAGTTTCATATATGGCAGGTTTCAAACACTTTTTAAAGAAAATATTTTTATATTTGAAAGCATCAAATTTGACGAAATCTTTAAATACTATTTTTAGAAAGCATTGGGCTTTATTCCCAATACTTTTCTTTTCCTTTGTTTCTTTAAAGAAAATTTGTTTGAAATCAATTTCCTTTAGAAGGCGATGATTAAAAGAGAAAAATCCTGCCAATTTGGTCCTAAGGGCAAAATAGTCTTTTTCATACAATTTTGTCGAAATTTGAATTTTTTTGAAAGGGATGCAATATATCATCATTTCGATATTGCTAGAAAATTTTGATTCCAAAATGAGTTCATTTGATGTATTTTTAATTGAAAATCTAAAGCTGCAAAAAATAGCCAAATTTCTAAAAGATGAAATTTTTTTGTTTTAAAAATTTTTGAGTGTTTACAAATGCCCCTCTTTGGCATTAATCCAAATTTATTTCGATAATAGCAAAAGAAGAAAATACCCATTTGATTTTCTTCCCAGATTTATCATTTGAGTATGAAATTTTTCTTATTCCATATCATCCATTTCCTTGGATTTATTTTTGCGTAGGAGGGGATTTTAGCCAAAGGGGACTTGACAAGAACACCTAGTCCTATGGTAATTATGCATGGATGACCTGTTTATGAATGCATATGGCATATGAAGTGAATGAAATGGATGTTTAGAGCCCATACCTGTAATTTGTGAGCTTGAGAAGGAACTATGAAGGTCGGCAACCCCAAGCAAGATGGTCCTTGTATTGTTTCTTTTGATATTTAGGGTTTCCAAAATTTCTTTTCAAAAAAGAGAACTCCTTTTGGTTTCTATCAAAAAGGACTTCCAATTTCTTACATTTCTCTTCACTCAGGTTTTAATACCCACTAATTAGCAGAGGTTTTATAGAAAATAACATTTCAAAACTCAATTTCTTACACAACAATGTCTAATTCTCAAACAAAATGAAATCCAAATAAGTAGGTCCTATTCCTACTCTAGGATTTTAATGAAAAAGTTTTCTTCATTGGGATGAGCTGCAGGGATTTTGGGAAAGAGTTACCTACAATCCCTTCTAAAGCGTCCCGGGGTATAAGGCAAAAAAATTTTTGATGAAAAATTACTCTTTTGAGCTTTAGCTTTCTTTTTCTTTTCTTTCAAAGGGGCACCTCTATATTGGAGGTTTTTGTTTTCCCTTTTCTTTTTTTCTTTCTTTTTGGAAGACCTCTATATTGGAGATTTTGCTTTTCTTCATTTTCTTTTGATTTTGCCAATTTTCCTTTTTAGGAGAAATGAAGTGGGGAATACAACTCATCCCTTTAGATACTCAATTCAATCAAGAATATCCTATTTCCTAATAGCACCTATTATTTGAAAATATTTTGTTATTTTGAAGTAGGCCTCATTTTGTAAGCCAAAGATTTTTGGAATGTCACCAAATGATTTTGAAGACTCTACTTTTCATAAAGCATCAATTCTCTAATTTGGGGTCACATAATCTATTTTTAGTCCATCTTTCAAGAAATTCAAAGGAGGTCAATTTTTAAAATATTTTCAAAAGAATTTAAAGTAGACTCTATGTATAATAATTTTTTTCAAGTATTGGTCATTTATATGGTCTACTAAATTGCTTCCCTCAACATCAACTTACCAATAAGCATTTTATGGTGCCCTTCTTACAACATAGGGACCATCCCACCTGAGCCGCCACTTACCAAATGGATGTGGGCATCTTATGGGTGAATGATGACATGTAAAATGCATTACATATGATATGGTGGAGATACATGCTTTATGAAATGATAAATATATTCAATCTCCATGAAAGGTTTTTAGGGAATATATTCTAAGTGCCCTAATTTGGAGGAGATGATTTGAGTATTCATACACTATGGCTGACCCTGATTGTGGCATGTGATAATGATTTTCAATGTTGATGCATGAATGACCTATACATGCACGATCTTGGCTTTTGGAATTGCATGATATGATCCTACCCTTTGATACATTTTGGGTTAGGTTAACTCCCTAAATTGACTTCTAGGAAATTCCTCATACGGAATTTGAAGGTTTTTTTAAGCCAAGCGTTTTATGAAATTCAGACAGCTCGAAGGCTTGATCATCCTGATGGATAAGGGGATCTTCCTCCTTGCTTTGATAACTCTCAAGTACTTTAAGTTTTAGGGAAGTATTATAAAAGAAGGATTATGCATAAAGACATTTTGGGTTTGGTTAAAATAAAATTTTGAGTTTGTTCATGGTTTTGCAAAAAGAAATTTTTAGGCTTTTCAATTTTTTCAATTCTTTTGGATTTTTCTAAACATCTAGTAGAAGGAAAAACATAAAGAACTTTCTTTTTTGAACTTTCACTTTTTTTAAATGTTTTTAGGTTTTGAAAATTTTCTGATTTTTTTTGCTTTTTCAAAATATATACTTTCTTTGTATTTTTTTTTGAAAAAGGGATTTTTCATCAAACCTGCAAAGAAAATACCATGAGTTAGACTTTAAACAATAGGTCTAAACCATAGGTTTCAATTTTAGCTGGTTCTAGGGCACCCTTGACCCAATTGGTCTTAGGTGGTGGCTCAGGGGGTATGGATGGGTCATACGCTAAACCATATTGACCCAGGTTAGGTAGAGAGGTAGGATGGGTTCTAATCTTCTTTGGCTCTTAGGCCTTGGTATGGTGCATATCCCATGTTGAGTAACATATTCCAAGGCGTTTTGAGTTTCAAAAAATCTTGATAAAGGGGATGGCCTTGGAATAGTGTATCGTCTATAGCATGGTTATACACCAAAGTTTTTTTAGATGTGCCTCAGAGATATACGGGTTTATAAGCCCGGTTCAGGTAAAGTTGACAATATTGATGACATAGAGTTGACAGATGAAGAGCTTGAAATGCTCATTGATTTGCATCCGTTCACAAACACCTCACCTTATGCAGTTGTTGAGACAATGTCTTTGGCCAAGGCACTCATACTGTTTAGGCAAGTTGGCCTTCGGCATATGTTGGTTGTTCCAAAGTCATCTGCTGTGAGATTCTTTCCTTGCCTTGATCCTTTTTGCTACTACGCTCCTTAATTTATACAATCGAACATACTGATTTTATTTTCAAGTCATTCCCTTCAATCGCATTAGTTTGATTTCTCCTCATTTGATTGCAGAGAGCACCTGTTGTGGGTATATTGACACGGCATGATTTCATGCCGGAGCATATATTGGGGTTGCACCCATATCTGAAAAAGAGCAGGTGGAGAGTGAGCCCTGCATTCATTAAATGGATGCGTGGTTCTATCTGGAGACCTTGAGAGGCTTGACTTCCCTAGGATGTACACGACTCTAGGATTGGAAGACTTAGGTGATCGGGGTGCCCCTAGGAGTTGGACAACCTTGGAAAGGTGTGACTTGGGTTCTTTTATGAGGTAGATGGTTTTTGCATTAAGGAGGGGGGGTGTAGATGGCTCAGGCGAGTTAGACGTCTCCATGACCCTCTCTACTTCACTCAGTGGTTCACTTGATAGGCATGAGAAATTTTGTATTCTTACTACAACCTGGTTATCCCACGGGATTTTAAGGCATTTATGGAAAGTTGAAGGGATGACTCGAAGGGAATGTATCCATGATATTCCTAACAACAAGTTGTAGCGAGGGTTTATGTCTAAGACATGGAACAACCCTACATGTGGTATTTGGCCAACTTCCATGGGTAACTCTATGGAGCCTAAGGGATGGGATGGATTGCCATCATATCCTGTGATGATGATTGGGCTTGGTTCTAGCATAGAGATGGTCACTCCTATTTGGAAGGCCACATGGAGAGAGAGAATATTTAGACCTCCTCCCCCATCAACCAGGCACTTGTTGAGAGGGTGGTGATTCAATACCACCTTTATGTGTACAGCTTGGTTATGGGTCAGATCAGGTCTTTCTAAATCATCCTTAGTGAACACTTTTACCCTTGTCGATGCCATGAAATGAGTTAGGGATACATGCTTTTGGGGGGCTGGGCAAAACAACTACCCCCTTTCTAGCTTGTTTAGCTAAGTGCGGGGGTTGATAGATTCTTCCCGATCTAGTCACCTCCCCTACACTCTCCCTAGAGCTCGATCATATCTTGGCTCTAATCTGATGCCTTGGAGCACCTCGAATCTCTACAAAAGCTCTAACTAGGGGCAGGAATCTAAGTGCTCCCCGGATTACTATTTTTTGTCTTTTTTTATTACGAGAGGGTGTGGTGTGTGGCAAGTAGTGTGAATCGTATGCAGTTCATGCTCAATCCCATAAATTTGGTTTGAGTGAAGGCATACCTCTTTGTCCTTCCCTCTTGTACTTGTGTGATTCGGGAAGGGTTCTTTGAAGATGGCTTGAGGGGGGTCTTATTCCTCTGAGACGTGGAGCCTACCTTGCTCTATCAAGTCCTCAAATTTATTTTTCAAGGAATAACAATGTTCGCTATCATGGCCTTTGAGCCTATGATATTTACAAAAACTGTTTAAAAACCTTCCTTGAGGAGGTGCCCCTTCGGGGATTTTAGGGAGACTCGTAAGACCTTGTGCTAACAAAATGTCTAGGACTTCCATGAGTGGTTGTCCTAGGTTGGTGTATTCCCTTTTTTCAAACATTTTCCGATTTTTTGAGTTTTTTTAAAAGACTTTTGTCCAGAGGGCTTAAAGGGCCCCATCGAACTTGGCTCTACTTAGACAATTGCCGCTTTTTGAGTTTTTGCTCCTTCTAGTGCATATGGCCCATATGCCCTGGGTTTTTCAAACTTGGTTTTCAGAATTTTTTTTCCTTTTCACAAATCTTCATAAATTCCCTTTTTCAAATTTGTTTCAAATAGGGAAGCTTTCTTGATTAATTTTTGAAAACTAGAGATTTCATGCAAGGAGAGGAGAGCTTTCAAATTAGTTTTTAAATTTTTGAGGATGAGCATTACTGCATATTCTTTAAAAATGGGTTCCTTGACCTGGCCTTGGAGTGACCTCCACTTGACGATGAATGCATGTGCATCCTCGTTAGGGGCTTCTTTGGTGTCTCTTAAAATATTGAGAGTGGGCATGACTTCTATGTTGTGTGAGAATCTTTGTATGAAGCAATTCGCCAAGTCCTCGAAACTGGCAAATTGACTTAGATCGTAGGAAGCCAGTCACTTGGATGCATTCCTCTTTAGAGAATGGGGGAACCAGTAAACTCATTTTGAAGAATCCCTCTTTTTTTATAGGCCCTTCGAGAAAATAGTTGGAGATGGGAACAAGGATCTCCATTTCAATCATACTAGTGGAAACTCAGTATTTCATCGTCACTATCTGTTTGGTAATCATATGGTAAAAAGTCAGATAGTGAGTATGACTTCTTTTCTCTTATTTGGCCCTTTAACAGTTGTTGTAGGGTCTTTCTATCCCTAACGGTGAAGGACTCAGGTTCTGGTTCTTCTTCGAACTTGGAGGTCATTTTAGGCTTTCTTGAATAATAGGGTTTTCTATGAGCCTTGGGTTTCTTGCCATGGGAGGAGCAAGATTCCACCGCATCGGCCTCCTGGCTTAATATGGCGATTCTTTCCTCGATTTCTTTTACTTTTCTTTTTAGGGAGGCAAGCATATCCCCTTGGTTTTTTGAAATTTCTTTTGAAAATTTTCTTGAAAACAGACTCGTAGAGCTTGAGGCTCGACTTGACACCTCACAAGATCCCTCTAAACTAGACATGATCAACCTGTATACAAAAAATTATTTTGAGAATCACGATTTCGAAAAGTGAATTGTTTTGTAAACTTATATCCGATTCAAATAATTTCCTAAGATTCAAGTCCCATCGCGCGTGCCAAATCTATAGACGTGAATTTTTATTTTGAAACCTAGGTGAAGATTTGAAAATAGATTCTCGAACTACATCGTGTGTGCGAGCGTGCCAACTAGTTTGCTCAAACTAGCAAAGATTGATTTTCTGACTTCCGTATAGCGACTGTGGACAAGTAAACTTTTGTCAACGTAGGCCTTCTTGAACCGATGCTCAAGGGTCAACCTAGATGCTTTGAAAATTATTTGAGATCCAGTAAGTTTTCAAAAACAAGATTCCAACTTCAAAAGCTTGATAAAATCCTGATTTTGGTTCTTGACTTAGAAATATTTCAAGTCTTGAAAAAAGAAACTAATTATGTTTTTAGAGGCTTGTTTTTTATTTTTTTGAAATACTTCCGAGTGTCCAAAAAATTCTGAAAAATTTACAGAGAACAAATTTTTATGTACAGATTGAGAAAATATTTTTATTTTTATTTTATATGCTATAGATTCATGTAATTAAATCCAAAAACAGACCTCACTCAAACATTAGGGACAGACCTTTGCCAGAAAATCAGAGGTTTAGAAAAACTACTATATTTTTATGCTCAAACCTCCAATTTCTATAAAATTAGTTTTGCTGGAAAGCTGTGGATTTAAGATTTCCAATGAAACCATTTTCAATCAAATTGGCTCATAATCATGCTTGTGTTTTAATCCGAATCAAAATTGAATCTACAACTATAAAACAATAAACAAAAATCCTAATTATCATGTGAGCATAAGGAGATTAAGAGGTTTATACGTTGCGTTATGGAGTCAAAAGAATCAACATTTAAAGTGTACATTGAAGACCATATGAACGAAAGAAAGATGGGGCAACCTATGAACCTGGATCAATAGATCTTCATAGAGACTTAAGCTCCTTGATTATGAGCCCATAAAATTCAATGAAAATGGAGATAATTATGAGATCAATAAGAAAGAATAGACCTATGGCGGAAGGTGGAGGACGGCTAGCAGCTGGCGGTTGGCGGTTGTTGGCACCTTCTTCCTCTCTTCCTCCTCTCCCTCTCCCTCTCTTTCTCTCCCTCTTGCTGAATGGTTTGCTAAACTCGGATTGATGGTTTGCTGCACCTTTGACACCCCTTCTATAGGCCAAGGGATGCCTCTTTCTGCAAATTTTCATAAGGCAAGTTGCCTTATTGAAAATGGCTGTATTTTGGCAAGTGAATGCTGACCATTCTTGCCAAAATCTGTCCCATTCGTCTAAGGTAAGTAAAGTGTTGTACATGGCCTTCCAAATCGGTCATTTGGCTGTCTTTTGGCAAGTAGGTTCAGCCAAAAATGGGTCCATTCAAGTGGGTTCGGTCAGGTGATAGGTTGAGAAGGTGAACCAGCCACGAACAAACCATGCTGCTGCTCATATAATCATGGTGTGACTCTATCATCCTATCCAAGCTTCAACAAATGACGATTGAAGTGTTGCTGCAACCTTTCATTTGCATAGTTTATAAGAAGTTGTTCTAAGCTGTTTTTTATGGAAAGACTCAAAGCCGCAGATATCTAATATACTTATTGATCTTGCTGTGCATTGTTTCCCCACTTCAAGTGACCTATTAATTTGTTCACCAGCCAATCGTACAAGCCAACATAGATGGATTTTGCCTTTGCATCCCTAACATCAGTAGCATGTTCAATTGTCAATTTCTGCACCATATTGTCATTTCCTGTCCTTATTTTATGTGTGGATAGTGCCAATATGAGGTCCTTGACATTGCAACCTAACAAAGTTGATGCCGTTGATACACATTCATCATCAACAACCTCCACGTGATTTTCATTATCTATCACCATAAAAGCTATGTTTCCAAGCCAAAGCACTGCAGCTAGCATTGCAAATGCTTTCTCTTGGTCATCTTTGGAAATTTGGAGTATATTCAAAGCATCGAGTAGCATATGAAATTGCTAACCATCATCAACACCATCAATTATCAAGCAGTCACTTTGGTTTAGATAATTATACTCAGAGGCTGCTTTCACGTTCAACTTCTATTTAAGCACCACAGTTGCTCCCGCTTGTACTAAAATGAATTTCAATGAGTTTTCCAAATCGGCTATAGTTGTCATTTTTTGATATTTTAGCATTTCCAAAGGCTTCTAAAATAGGACTACGAAAGGTAAGTATCTTTGCTTAATCTTGCAGGGAATGGCCAACCAATGAACATGGTAAGTTGTCATTGCTTGTGGTTGAAGCCACACGTGTCTGCTTCCTTCCATATTGAAATCAATCGATCTTGGTAATCTATGATAAAATCGATCAACCCTTAGTAACTTGGTGACCGGGCTAGGTATGGAAAGTCACCTTGTTCCTTCTATATTGAAGTTGGCACGGCTTGGTGACTTACCAAATTGCGTTCCGAATCCACCTACGTCCAGTCATATGACTCATTTATGGCAAAATCGGTAAGTTTCTTCTTAGTGACTTGCCAAATTGAGTATCACAACTTGCTAAATCATGCATCGCTTTCCTTTCTCTTGGATGATAACAACTTTCCCTTCTTGAATGTCGGCCTTTCTTCTGAATGTCGACTTTCCTTCTCGGATATCGGCTTTCCGTCTTTGATGCCGACCTTTCTTTTTTTTTATGCCGACCTTCCTTTCTTGAACGTTGATGTTCTTTTTTAATACCTGAAACTAAAAAATGACAGGTTACCTTGCCCAACAACGCCAAAATTGACAGGTGCTCGATTGATGCCTTTTTGGTTCCTACCATCTCCTCTTTTTAGGGAATTGCCTTTTTGCCTCCTTCCAGTCCAAGTTTCATATATGGCAGGTTTCAAACACTTTTAAAGAAAATATTTTTATATTTAGAAACATCAAATTTGATGAAATCTTCAAGTACTATTTTTAGAAAGCACTATGCTTTATTCCCAATACTTTTCTTTTCTTTTTTTCTTTAAAGAAAATTTGTTTGAAATCAATTTTATTTAGAAGGCGATGATTAAAAGGGCAGAATCCTGCCAATTTGGTCTTGAGGGCAAAATAGTCATTTTCATAAAATTTTGTTAAAATTTGAATTTTTTTGAAAGGGATGCAATATATCATCATTTTGAGGTTCCTAGAAAATTTTGATGCTAAAATGAGTTCATTTTATGTATTTGTATTTGAAAATCTAAATCTGCTAAAAATAGCCAAATTTCTAAAAGATTAAAATTTTTTGTTTTAAAATTTTTTTGGTGTTTACAATAGGGTCAAGTTTAGACACCATCCAAATTTCATGATCTAAAAAATAATGTCTAAACTTTTGGCAAGCCCATACCAAGGCTAAACACGTTTTCTCCAAGGCTTGATAATTTCTTTCATATGTCAATAGAGTTTTTGAAATGTACTAAATAGAATACTCCTTGAGACTATCATCCTCATATTGAGCAAGTAAAGCACCCAATGCATTCTTATAAATGAAAATATAAAGCAATAAAGGTTTTCCTGGCTTTTGAGGTTTTATAATTGGAGGATTTACCAAATAAGTTTTCAATCTTTCAAAAGCTTTTTGGCAATCTGAATCCCAATAAAATTTAACCCCTTTTCTTAAAAGCCTATTGAAAGGTTCGCATCTTGTTGCTAAGTTGGAGATGAATTGGAGTCGACCTTGGAGGCTTCGAATTTGAGTCAAGTTAGAGGGTGGAGGCATGTCTATGGTGGGTCGACCTTGGATGTTTGAGGAAGTCATGGCCATAGGCTTGGGTTTATGATACAAACCTAGGCTCAAAGAGATTTGTTTATACATGATAGGGTTAGATGTACCTATAATGTCGATGCATGCCTTAGGAATAACCATGTCTACTAAGTTTTTAATTTTATTTTGATCTTGTTTTTCACTTTGAAATTCTTTTTGTTGGTGCGAGACATTCAGCGCACCTTGAAAATCTACATTCTTTGGCACATTTGGTGGGGTTGCGGGTGCATGAGTGTGATTTGAATATGAATGATTTACTGATCCTATACTAAGAATGAGAGGATTGAGTAGAGAATTTTGGGGAGAGTGAGTTTCAGGTATGTAGATGTGAAAATTTCACTCTAAGCCTACGTAGAGACTTGAAATAAACTTTTCAAAACTACTTCGTTTGCGCGAGCATGCTAGCTAGTTTTCAAAACTAGCAAAGTTTATAAATCTGACTTGTTTGGCGATTGTGGCTAAGCAAGATCTTGTCACCTTAGGCCTTCTTGAACCGACGCTCAAAGGCCAGCCTAGGTGCTTTGAGGACTCATTTGTGTAGATGTGATTCCAAATCCACTTTAAGAAAATCCAAGAGACTTGGTCAAATTCGTGCACTAGGTGTTTGGAAAACCAATTTTGCTAAGTTGTGAAAAATAGAAACTGGTTCTGTTTTCACACCTTTGTTTTTTATTTTTTTTCAGTATCTTCTGAATCTCCAAAAATCAGGAAAAATTCACAGTGAGGCATAAGTGTAGAGATTCTGAAAATATTTTTTTCTATTTTTGGGTGCTGTGATTATTCAGAATTAAATCAAAGAAGTGTCTCTACTCAGACACTCGAAACTGTTCTGTCACAAAAATATGGAAACCCAAAGAAAGGTCTCTATCTCAGTGTACAAAGCTCTTATATTTGTGTACCTGATCGTATTGGAAAGCTATGGATGTCAGTTTTCCAATGAACTAAGTTTCACTAAAATTGGACAACTACAGACAGAGTTATGGGATGATTACCCATACTCTATTGCAGGAAATACAGTTTTGACAGAGATAGTTCTGGATTTTCCTAATATTAAACACTTTTAATTACGTGGTTGTACAACCTTAAAATTCTTGAAAATTTTATCCTATATGAGCTTGTGTGTTTGTATAAAGTGTTCCAAATTTTAGGTCAATCGGAGTATAAATGAGGAAATGAAAATTAAAACATAAGACATATATAAAGATACTGAAAACAGTTTTTCTGTGTTTACAACATACGTGATGCAACTCACCCGAAATTAAATGACATAATCACAGCAAACCCAAAGTAAATTGCTGAAGGGAAATGAATGTAAAGATATGTATTAGCTTAAGCATGGAGGGGGTTATGAGTTATAGGAGTTTTATAGAATATAGAGAGGTAGAATCAAGAAAGCAAACAAGTAGAGTGCATAAGTAGAAAATGAAATTTGCAGCATAACTACTTGCTATTACAAAATGGGTGGGAGATTAAGCCCCATTATTACAACCCCTTTCTTGAATTGAATATTAAGAGGATAATCAAAATTAACCAAGGAAGAAAATACTTACTTAACAGCCTTTAAGAACAAACAGATCTACAAGAGGATCGTCCCCTTCCTCTCTTGGAGCCACCCTCTCTTCTCTCTCTCTAATTTGCAGCACCTCCCCTCTCTCCTATGCTCTCCCTCTCTCTTCCCTCGCATTTTGGCAAGTCTCTCCAATGTGTAAGATGCTGGAAATGTCCCCCCTTGGCCTCTATTTATAGGTCAGGGGAGGTCTTGCTAGACCCTTCCATGGGGCGGGTTGGATATGGGTCTCTTGGCCCATATCTTGCTTCATCTCTTGGCTGGACCAAGACCTTCATGTGGGCATGTTTTGTGGTCCCATCATGGCATGGACCAGCTCCATGTAGCTCTTGAAGTGGGCTGGTCCTTGGCTCCAGCTAGGTGCACCCGAACATGGCTGGTTCGACTTAGGTGCCTCCAAATGTAATAGGCTAGTCTTGACTTCAACTCTTGGCTAGACTAAGACCTTGCGTACTTCGGTGGTCCCATCATGGTCAAGTGATGGACCAGCCCATGCACCCTTGGATGTGGTTTGGTCCTCGGCTTGAGCTAGGTGCACCTAGGCACTGTTTGGATGTAACTGGCTAGGCGATCCATCCTTGGTGAATTTGGCCAAGGTATCCTTGCATGCTCAAGCCATGTCTTCATGAAGCTTTTCCTTGATGAGCCCCACTGGTCCGATAATGTGGGCTTGGCCATGGCTAATTATGTGCCTTGGGTCTTCAAGTCCTACTTTGTTTGGGTCCACCTGAGCTTGGTCCCTACTTGATGTGAGCATGCTTTAACTTACCTGAATCTTAGACGGGGATGATTCATATTTATCCCTATTTATGGTTTCAAATATTTCCTTATTTAAAACCATTTTATTTTGAAATATATTTGAAAATATTGAGTTTTATCAAAATCTTCAAATATTCTTTTGAAAACAACTGAGTTCCATTCCCAGCATTTTTTTGTATGGGTGACCTGCTTTCGCCTCTGAGTTGGTCTTTACCGTTTCAACCACTTTAACCATTTGTTGGGTGTAGGGTATCAAACCACTTTAACCCTAGATGGGTGTAGGGTATCAAACCACTTTAACCTTGGATGGGTGTATGGTGTCGGACCACTTTAACCCTTGATGGATATAGAGTCTTGAAGTAGGACTCTTCTCAATCGGGCAAGTTTTTAAGGCTTGATTTAGATTTGATTTGATTTCAAAAGGTTTTTGATAAGTTTTACATTTAGAAAACATACTTGGGTTTGGTTCCCAATGTCTCATTTCTTTGAAGAAAATTGTTTGAAACCATCCTTTCTTTAGATGAAATCATTTAAATAGGCAGAATGCTGCCAATTTGGGCTTGATGGCAAAATAATCATTTTTTTACTCTTTGTCAAAATTTGATTTTTCTGAGAGGGGTGCCATTTACCATCATTTTGAGGCGGCAACAAAATTTTGATGTGAAAATGAATTCGTTTAAGGTGTCTTTATTTGAAAACCCTTAAAAGACCCAAAACCACGATTTTTTCTTAAAAAGGCAAAATTTCTAAAAGATCAAATTATTTTGAGAAATTTTTTGAGTGTTTACAAGGTATACCTTTTTCAAGCTTGACTACCTTTCCATGGTGAGAGCAAGCTTCCTTGCAGGCATCCTGAGGTTGCTCTAACTCATGTATGGCTTCGAGCTCCCATTGCTTTGCAAGGTGTTGGATTTCATCCTCCAAGCCTATGTGTGTGCAACACTCATTCTCCTTTGTATGTGAAATGATGTTCATGGGAATGGAACCCATCGAAGCAAATGATTTTGAAAATTTTTGAGTGATTTGTATGAAGTGACTCTCATGCCCCACTCAGCTCGTGTGCCTAGGGATGTAGACATTTTCTTCATATTTTCTAGTTTTTTTGTTTTTTCAAATAAATTTTTTTGCCTTTTCTCTGGACAAAGGGGTGTTTGGATGATTAGTAAGATTAGATGATTTGATCTCAACACTTGCTACATTTGTGGCCTCATATCCTTCATCGGATTTTGGGCTCGGTTTGGTTTTCTGAGTACGGTTTTTCTTCCTATGTATCCGAGATGGTTTGTCATTAGAACGATGCATCTTGGTCTCTTGACTTAGGGCCTCAATTGCCCTTTCAAGTTGTATCGCTCTCTTCCTCAAAGAGGCAATTCTTTCTTCTCAAGTTTGAGAAGATTTCTTTGAGGTTTTGGAAAATTGTTTTGGAGAGTATGATGAGGACTTCCTTCACATATTTTCAAAGGAATCCTTTGACAAAATATCAAAAAAGTGACTATTTTGCCCTCAAGACCAAATTGGCAGGATTCTACTTTTTCAAAAGATTGCCTTCAAAGAAAGGATGATTTCAAACAATTTTTTGTAGAAACAAATGAAAATAAGACATTGGGAACCAAACCCAAAAATATTTGCAAATTGACAAATTTCAAAACCTCTAAAATTCAAAAATAAATCAAAATTTTAAACCAGACCTCAAAAACTCGCCTCGTCAAGAATAGTATCATTCCGAGACCCTACACCGAAGGGTTAAAGTAGTTAAGGTGGTAAAAGACTAACTCACGGAGCGAACATAGGTCACCCATGCAAACAAAAACTAGTAATGAAACTCAGTGTTTTTCAAAATAATATTTGAAGATTTCATTAAATTTGATGTTTTCAAATATAAAAATGGTTTTTAAGAAAACGTTTGAAATCATACCTATCTTATATGAAACTCGAACTGGAAGGAGGCAAATTCTTCGAAAAGAGGTGATAGTATTAGGCAAGTAGCCTAAGAAAGGAAAGTCGGCATCCAAGAAGGAAGGTCGGCGTTCAAGATAGGAAGGTCAGCATCGAAGAAGGAAAGTCGGCATTCAAGAACGAAAAGTGGTCTAATTTGGCAAGCCATGGTGCTCATTTTGTTAAGAAGAAGAACCTTACAGACCTCAGCATCATTGGACCGAACGACTTGCCTGAAGTAGCCATGGTGCCCAATTTGGTAAGTCACCAAGCCATAAACTGGAGACTTCAACGTGGTTAAATCATATGACTTGCCATGGGCAGCAATGGTGCCCAATTTGGCAAGTCATCAAGCCACAACTCTTGGCCGGTCCCAACAAGATTGAAGAAGGCCAACAACAAAGGAAAGCAAGTTCAGCCGATTTCAACCCAGTTTGATAAGTCATCAAGCAACTTACCAAGTCCAACAAGTGGACAACAACAACCCACTTACCTTTCTCAACCTTGTTCTGATTTGGTAGCCATAAGAAAGCAACTTACAACCTCAAGTTCAACCGATTCAGCATGGAAGCCTTGCCAACTTCAGTGTGGAAGTTTCCAAGTCGATTCCAATGTCATGAAAAGAAGGAGTCGAGGATCGACAGTCATCTACTATCTTCTGGTTCTTGGTGCATTGAACCAAATCCAAGAGGAAGCAGTCACATCTTTCAGAACGCTGTATACAGAAGAGAATGAGCATGCTCCTTCCTATACGATCCGGGGTTCTGCCTATTAGTGATGCAGTCCGTAACATGCTAGTGAGCCGAGTAAGAGAAGATGAAGTTGGAAGACCACTTACCTTAACTAGCTCTGGCCGACTTCAGCAAGTGGACAATAGCAAGGCCACTTACCTTTCCCAACCCTGGCTGAATTCAGCAACATGGACAACACAAGGCAACTTGAGCTGATTTTAGCAAGTGGATGCAGCACTCTTTGGATGCCCGATTTGGTAGGTCATTAGACCTCACCTTGCCTGCCCCAATTCCAACAGGTTTTTAACAAGGCAACTTACCATATTGCATTGGGCAAGTTGACTTACAAAGAATAGCAGCAAAAGACAATCCTTTACCTATAAAAGGACCCTTTAGGGGGGTTGCAAAGGCAGGAACCAAGATCAAATTCCATCAACAATCATCGAGCAATCATCCAAGGGAATGCGTGACCAGCAAGAGGGAGAGGAAGAGAGAGAGGAAGAGAGAAAGAAGAAGGAGGCTCACCACCACCAACCACCGACCACCATCCTATTCTTTCACTACAGGTCCCTTCTCCCTTACCTTTTGATTATTATCTTCTCCTCTTTCATTAAAATTAATTGGGTTGTAATTAAGGAGCTTTTGTCTCCATATTGATGCAATAATTAAGGATTATATGCTGCCTCATTCCCTTTACATTCATGTATTATCTGTTATGTGTTTGATTTTCAATCTTTTCTACTCCAATATATAATATAAGATCATATACCTCCTAATCCCTTCAATGCTTAGGATATAATTATAATTTTATTTATTTTTAATTGTTGTAGATTGTCTTTAATGCGGACGAGATGCATGCACGTATCTTGTAAAATCTGAAAAGTTGTTTTTTACACTCTACACATGTCTGATAAATAATTTTTATTTCATTATCCCTTTCTCCGAATGTTCTAAAATTTTGTACATCTAATATATACACACAAATACACCATCCATAAAATTTTTAAGAATTTTAGGAACATAAAAAGTCATAAATAAAATTAGAGAAGATTTAATAAAATCATAACAGAATCTGTAGAACTAGAAGTTCTTACAATCGAGGTTAGGTTATAATCTCATATCATTATATACATTGAACCATTTTGATTGAAAATGGTCTCATTGAAAAGTTGAAATCCATAGCTTTTCAATAAGGCTAATTTCATAGAAATCAGAGATCTTGACATTAAAATGCAATCACTTTTCCAAGCTTTTGTTTCTCTGTTATAGATCTGTCCTAAAAATCTAAGTAAGGTATATTCTCATAATTAATTGCATAAATCTATAGCATTTAAAATAAAAATAAAAATAGTTTCTCAATCTGCATATCAAACTCTATTTTCCGTTTAAGAATTTTTGGAAATTTAGAAGGTGTTCAAAAACATCAAAACAAGTCCTTGAAAACATATTTAGTTTTTGTTTTTCAAGATTTGAAATGTTTTGAATTAAGAAGTAAGTTCATCATTTTTGTCAAGCTTTTGGAATTGAAATTTGGTTTTGAAAACTGTAAATACCCCAAAATCCCATGAACTTCTCAAAATAACCTGGTTTTACAAAAGCAGCCCTAAAGGGCTATTTTGAGTCTGGAAACCCAGGAGCCTTCCAAGCAAAACCCTGTACATATGTTTAAACTATATATGTTTTAAAATATGTATAATATAGTTTTAAAACCTTTTAAAAGATGTTTTGAAACCCCACTAAGCGACTTGACTTGATGAAAGTAGGACCAGAAGACAGAAAGAGAGCCCGGAACCGGAGCACATGTCGAGCTCGGCACATCAACTCTCGTGTTAGATTCATCCCCAAAATCTCGAACATCCAAGCCCCTGTTATCAACAAAACTGTTTGAATTCATTTCCGGAAGGTTAAAATAGGAGCGGACGACAATGTTGGCGAAGACCCAACGCAAGACGTAGTACTGATGCTGTCAGGCCCCACACAAACCGTTCGTTTCGAACATACCTTGAAGGAGTCAGAATTCAGTTTTGGATTGGATATGGACCATATATATCCAGATCCCAATCCAAACATATATGTGGATTTGGATCCAAAATCCAATCCAATATCCACATCCAGGGCCTACATCATCTTCTCATAAATGGAGGTGGGGCCCACTTGAAATTCATGTGGAATCTTGGGCATGAGAGAGAATGGAGAGGATAAGATTTGAGTGCAATGTGTTAAGCTTGACTTGTGTGTCAAGTTTTGGGTTAATCATGTGGGTTAGCCTAATTAGTGTGGGTTTAAGCTTGTATGAACTTACACCTAACCTAGGGCTGCACCAACATCATGCAATTAAGTCCATGGGCCATGCAAAGGGATGCTCCTAACCTAATCCTAAGCTAAACCCCCTAATCCTAGCCATTTGCCCAAAACCCGACCTAATCCTAACCTAATCACCTAACCTACTTCCCTAATCCTTCCCTAATCCCAACCTAATCACCTAACCCACTTCCCTAATCCTTCCCTAAACCTAGCCTAATTCCCCTAACCTCACCCTAATCCTAGCCTAAACACCTAACCCACCTCACTAAACCTCACCCTAAGCCCAACCCACCTAGCTAAGACCTAAACCACTAAACCACACCACCTAGAACCCTAGCACACCATATCCCTAAAACCACCTAAGCTAAATATCTGGCCCCCCCTAAATATCTGGCCTACCTTATCCCCAAACTACCACCACCTAACCACTAAACCAGCCCCCCAATACCTGCCCAAACCAACCCACCAAAGCCCTATAAAAACCCCCCCTAGTGGGTGGGTTTTTCAAGCTTCTTTGGGCCAGCCGAGCCCCCTCTCCTCTCTCATCCCTTTCCTTCTTCTCTCACCTGCTCCACCTTGGAACTCCGGCCAGCTCCACTCCATGCCACCATCACCTCCCGGCCAGCTTCACTCCACGCCACCCGACTGCACCAACCTGCCACCTTCCATCCCTTCGTCTGCTCCCTTGCCACCCGCATCACCTTCAACTTCCAGCCATCCTCCGGTTAGTACCCCATCACAACAACACCCTCTCTTCACTCCCCCTCCACTCTTAACCACCACCCGCAACACCTTCCTCAGCCTTGCCAACATTTCATCCCGCCGGCCACCACCTGCCACCCTTCACCCTTCGGCCAGCCACAACCAACTGCAACACCCGCCACCTTACCTCTCCCTTAGGCACCCGTAGCCAATACATCCAGCCTCATCTTTCCCTAGGACCTGCCCCTCCTTTCCCTTAGACAATACCCTAGCCACACCTTACTTTGCTTTCCCTAAGCGCCCCAACCTCAACCAAGGCAGCCCCCATCATTCGGCTAGCGCCAAGGCGCCACACCCGCGGCACCCTTGTCGTTCGGACAACACCTCCCCTTTGCTTTCCCTAAGCGCCCCAACCTCAACCAAGGCAACCCCCATTGTTCGGCTAGCGCCAAGGCGGCACACCCGCGGCACCCTTGCCATTTGGCCAGCACCTCCCCTTGCCGCGCCCTTTCGAGGAGCTCCCTCTTGCAGCCCAAGGCGATATACCAGCCCAAGCGCAAGCAAGTCATGCCCGGACCAGCTATACGTAAGTGCCTAACTCGGTCCTTATTTATAGACTTGCTTAAGCTTAATTAAATTTGATACGGGGTTGTAATAACGGAGCATTGTCTTCCCCCGCTTGTAATAACGTGGTTTGGCACACCCACACACACGTGCACTTGAGCCTATCTCGCTCTTAGCTGCACATGATTTTGACACACACATGGGCCTAATCAGCCCTTAAGATATAGACTTACTTATATAGTTTAAGTTGCGTGGGGTTTTTGCTTAAGTTGTGTGTGTTGTCTTTCAATTTTCACACTCACACACATTGAGCCTTCGCTCTTATTTTCAAGACCCAAGTAAGGGCCTATTACAATTTCGTTTTGGAGTGTTTTATTTCATGTCGTGTGCATAATACTTCAATTCTACACTCACACACATTGAGCTTTCGCTCTTACTCCCAAGACCTTAGTTAAGGCCATATTGCAATTTATATTTGGGTTTAATTTCATGTCGTGTGCGTAGTACTTCAATTCTACACTCACACACATTGAGCTTTTGCTCTTACTCCCAAGACCTTAGTTAAGGCCATATTGCAATTTATATTTGGGTTTCATTTAAGTCGTGTGAGTTGTCTTTCAATATACACACAACACCCACGCAACACGTTGGTGACCTTCGGGCCCATATATATTATAAGTATTTCCCTTTCGGCTATGTCTTTAAGATTTGGGTTTTAAGGTTCAGCAGTGTGCGTAGTCTTTACATATATACACGGCACACACTTGCACAATTGAGCCTTTCCGCTCTTAAGATATAGCCATATTTCCCTTTTGCAATTTACATTTCAAGTCATTTCCCTTCCGCATTGTCTTTCAATTCGGGTTTTCCCTTTGGAGTTGCATGAGTTTGCATTGCATATATGCCATACCATGAGTTAGGACGCATATTGCATCAAAGCAAACCCTACACTCCCACTCAAAGTCGCCCCACTTAGGTCACGTGTTCATAACACACACCTAGTTGGCCCGAAAAGGGATAAAAAGAAAGACATAGGCACGTACAAATCCACGTGAAATAAAACTTGAAAATCATACAAAAACAACCCGAATCAAACACCTCAAACATTTTCGTAGGTTCTCATATTAAAAACTCGATTTTCTAAGCGTACAGACTGACTCTTGCACATCGGTGCAAGAAGGTTTGCGACGGAAAGAGCTTGCTTGCTCACAGTCACCACGTTAGGAGTCAGATTTTAAAATATCTCTTCGCTAGCTTAAGTAAGCTAGCTGGCACGCCCTTTTGCTTAAATAGGACTTAGACACACAAAAAAATTCGCTTCAGGCCTAAGAACCAGAAGCGGGGATTTTCTAGCGTCTACAGGATTTGGCACGCCCGGTGGGATGTGAGTCTTTTGAAAATCGAGTCATCTTAGAAACCTTGCGAAAATATTTTCTAAAGGTGTTATTTTTTTAACTCTCTTTTATTTTGCTTCATACGTAGGATTTTTGAAAAGCTTGAAAGCATGTCGAAATCCAATCCAAGTGAAGTGTCGATCCAAGGCTCATGCACATCAAGTTCTCAGCCAAAATCGATGCTCTTAGCCAAAATCGATGCTCTTAGCCAAGAGGCTGAGGAGGGAATTCGATAGAAGATTTGAGGAAGGAATTCAAGGGTTTTGAAAAATAAAATCAGACTAGAAGAGAAAGAAGATTTGAGGAGGGAATTCGAGGCCAAAATCGATGCTCTTAGCCAAGAGGCTGAGGTAGGCGATTCATGTTCATCGAATGGTGTACAAAAGGCCAAGAAAAAAATGAAAACCCTCGCAAACATAAAGAGGCCTCCATAATGGAAGGCAATCAATACCGCGAGTCCTTCACACAAAAGGACCGTAAAGCTCTATAGTAGTTGCTAAAAGGGCAAAATAAAGAGAAAAGGAGTTACGCCCTGTCTGATTTCCTACCCATGGATTATGAAACAGATAGTGACGATGAAATATCGAACTTCCATCGGTATGATGGCATGAGAGACCCTAGGTCTCACTTGCAACTTTTCTCACGTCGAGCCCATAAGAAGAAAAAGGACTCGATGAAATGGGTGTATTGGTTCCCTCTATCCCTTAAAGGCACAGTTGCCAAATGGCTAGCTTCCTACGATCTAAGCCAGTTCGCTACTTTTGAAGAGTTAGCGAACTGCTTTATGCAAAGATTTGCACATAACGTAGAAGTCACGCCGACTTTAAACACTTTAAGGGATACAAAGCAAGGCATGAACGAAGACGTGCATGCCTTCATTATTCGATGGAGGTCCCTTTTAGGGCAAGTGTGAGAGCCAATATCCGAAGGATGCACAGTCATGCTCATCCTGGATAATTTTAAAAATGAGCTAAAGACCCTTCTCTCGCTTCACGAAATCTCAACTTTCCATAAGTTGATCAAAAAAGCATCCCTTTTCGAAACCAATTTGAAGAAAGGGATATACGATCACTTATGGAAAGGAAGTGCCATTTCAAAAACCCGCTTGGAGAAGCCCATCACTTATGGGCTGCCCACAATGGACAAAGGGGCAAAGCCCCATAAAATCGCCAATATCCGGGTAGATGTAGGTTCGGCAAGCACTTCAAAAAATTTTGAAAAATTAGAAAACAAAAGGAAGAAAAACTTCCAAAAACCTGTTGAAAAACGGGAGTACACTCCGCTAGGGCAACCTATGTCGGAGGTCCTAGACCTCCTACTTGCCCAGGGCATGATTGAACTCCCCAAAATCCCCGAGGGAGTCACTTCCAAAGGGGGATATTTAAACCACTTTTGTAAGTATCATCGGCTAAAAGGCCATGATACAAAGCGTTGTTTCTCCCTTTTAAACAAAATCGAGAACTTGATAGCAGAGGGCCGGCTCCAGGTCACTGCGGAACTTGAGCCAGCTCAAGCTATCTTTAAAGAACCCTTTCCCAAGCACGCCAGTAGTTGTGGGAAAGGAAAGGAGGTATGTACCATCACCTTTTCGAAAGATCTAGTGCATTCATTGGAGTCTGGTCGATCCACTTGTGCGTCTACTCTTGTACTTTACAAGAAGCCCGCCCAAGTAGTCATTCGGGGACCACCAAGAGCTGAATCCCCAACTAAACCAGTTTTAAAGATTCAAGGTGCTCCAAAACTCACAATTAGAGCAAGTTTAAGTGCAAACCCTAGGTTGGTCATGGGGGAAGTGACAAGATCCGGGAGGATCTATCAACCCCCGCACCTACAAAGTGCTAAAAAGGTTGTCAGTGTGCCTGGCCCCTCAAAAGCATGTATTCCTAGAGTTCTGCCGAAAGCAGACAATGGGAAAATCATTTTAAACCCTTATGATTTTGAAAACCATCTTTCAAAGATTCCTATCCACATGTCCATCCTAGAGCTAATGCAAACTTCGCCTAGGCATAGACTCGTGTTAGAGAAAATTCTAGAAAGAGTCAAGGTTAGTTCGAACATAACCCCAGAGTCCCTTTCTAACCAAGTGGCGTCAATAGGAGCAAAATCACCCATCACCTTCTCGGAAGATGATGTAGATAGACCCTACGAGTCCCATAACCAAGCCCTGCATATCGAGGTAGTTCTGAATAACCACTCTCTGAACAGGTGCCTAGTCGACGGGGGAGGAGGGCTCAACATCCTTCCACTTCATGTAGCGTATCAAATCAGAGTCATCTTGACTTCTGTGAACCCAAGTCCCATCGTTATCACTGGATACGATGGAAATGCGTCTAGACTCTTAGGATCGATCGAACTCCCGATGAAAATGAGAGGGATCACACACACGGGGGTATTCCATGTCTTGGACATCCACCCCCATTATAACCTGTTGTTGGGAAGGCCCTAGATACACAGCTTGTGCGCTATGCCATCCACCTTCCACAGGTGTGTCAAGATCCCTTTCAAGGACCAAGTCGTGGTGATCCTAGGTGAAAATCACCCTCAGCTTCAGGGGATCATAAACTCCCCTTGTTTGTCGAGTTCCCAGGCCCATGAGGCTAACCTGGGGCAAACTATGGTTGAGCCACCAAGGCTCATATTAGAAAGTCCTAGGAAGGTCGTATACGTCAGGGGATCGCCCAAAGTTGGCCCCCTCCCAATCCTAACCCTTCTAGGAAGACCCAAACATCCCTTATTTCTAAAACCCCTGGACAAAAAGTCATATGTGCATGATATGGATGACAGTAAGTTCCAGGACCACGATTTATATTCTAACTTTTCAAAAAACAAAAAATCATGGAACATGCTGTTGAACATGGGCTATACGCCCTATAAAAGTCTAGGGGCACAAAACCAGGGTCTCCTAGAGCCAATCCTTCCTAGGGCCAACCCAAGCCGATAGGGATCGGCTATACTCCCAAAATACCGCCAGAGCCACCCCCTGTGACCACCTAGGTCAAGGGTGCCCTGGAGCCTACCCTAGAAGAAACCTACGATTTGGACCTCCTATTCCGAGTCTAACCCATAGTGTTTTCCCTTTGTAGGTATGATGAAAGATCCCTTTTATAAAAACACAAAAACATTTGAAAAACTCGAAATCAAAAAAATAAAAAAATTGCAAAAACCAAAAACATTAGAAAACCAAAAACTCGAAAATAGAGTAGTTTGTACAGTTCCTAAAGTTCTTGTTTTGCAAAAACCCAAAAAAATCGAAAATCCACAAAATACCAAAAAGATTTGGTACATGCTCTTGGTAGGACTTTGAAAAAAGAAAAGGATTTCGAAAGGAACGTCGTCTGCATAGCCAGACCAAAGATTTCGAAATCAATTGAAATTTCAAGTGTAAAACCAGGTCTTTTAAAAACTCACGCATCAAATTCCCTCGGGTCTATAACCCACGAGAATGATCGTAGCCCGAAAGTGGATCCCCTTGAGGAAGATCCCGCTTCTGAGCTCCTAGAATTTCATAAAATTCTCGATTTTGAAAGGCCTTCCAATTTAGTAGGAGGAGATTTCATAGAGGTGAACCTAGGGAGTGATTCCAATCCCAGACTCATTAAAGTAGGTGCATGTTTGCATGAGCATGAAAGATCAGCATTCATTACGTTTCTACAAACCTACTTAGATGTGTTTGCATGGACGTATGAAGTTATGCCGGGCATAGACCCCAGCATTGTCGAACATCGTCTTCTCTTAGATGCGGATGTAAAACCCATAAAGCAGAAGCTTAGGAAAATACATCCGAATATACACGTACAAGTCAAAGAGGGTTTAGAAGATCTGCTAAAAGCCGGATTTATAAAACCCATTGCGTATTCTGATTGGTTATCAAACATCGTTGTGGTTTGAAAAACCAATGGGAAAATTCGAATATGCATCGATTTCAGAAGCCTGAATAAAGCCACTCCAAAGGATAACTATCCTTTACCAAACATAGATTTGATAGTCGATAGTACTGCAAATCATGAAATGTTTTCATTTATGGATGGCTATTCAGGGTATAATCAAATTAAATTAAGTCCACGAGATCAGGGTAAGACCACATTCACAACCCCATGGGGCATGACCACAATCTTCCATGATCAGATTCATGAGCTCGTAGAAGTGTATGTAGATGATCTCTTGACAAAATCCAAAACCAAATGCACTCATATCGAATGTTTGCAAAAGATTTTCGAAAGGCTTAGGCTTTACAAAGTAAAGCTAAACCCTAAAAAATGTGTATTCGGGGTAGAGTCTGGAAAGCTTCTAGGCTTTATGGTGAGCCAAAGGGGTATAGAAGTCGACCCCTCTAAGTGTCGAGCCATCATAGACATGGCTCCACCCTCCAATCTCACACAAATTCCTAGCCTCCAAGGTCGATTACAGTCCATTCGCCGATTTATATCAAATCTGGCGACTAGATGCGAACCCTTCAACAAACTGTTGAGGAAGGGTACGAAATTTTCATTGGATGACAATTACCAAAAGTCCTTCGAGAGACTAAAGGCATACCTGGTTAATCCCCCTGTTTTGAATCCTCCGAAGCAAGGAAAACCTCTTTTGCTTTACATTTCCGTGCATGCGAACGCTTTGGGAGCTCTATTAGCTCAATACGAGGATGACAACCCATAAGGAGTATGCCATCTATTATATTTCAAAAACTCTCTTGGCTTATGAAAGGAATTATCAAGCCATGGAGAAGACATGCTTGGCCCTAGTCTGGGCCTGCCAGAAATTTAGACACTATTTCCTAGATCATGAAATCTGGATAGTGTCCAAGCTTGATCCAATCAAGCACTTGTTCGAAAAACCCATTCTCACTGGTAGATTGGGCAAATGGCAACTCCTTTTAATGGAGTATGACCTGAAATACCATCACCAGATCTCCATTAAGGGGCAAGCCCTAGCTGACTACGTGGCTGAGTTCCCCCTAGAGGACGCATATCCCACACTTGATGAAATGCCCGATGAAGGCATATTGCAAAACCATTTTCAAAACCACATTTTGGCAAACTCTTTTGAAAACCAAGTGTGGAAGATGCACTTCGATGGGGCACGAAACCAACGAAAGGCTGGTGCTGGGTCATCCTCATCTCCCCTGAAAAGGGCGAGATTCCCATAGCAATCCGCCTAGATTTCGAATGTTCCAACAACATAGCTGAGTTGAAGCACTCATACAAGGCTTAAAAATTTTGAAAACTCTAGGGGCATCATGCATCGAGGTCTTTGGAGATTCGCTCCTTGTTATAAACCAAGTTTTGAAAATTTGGCAAGTACGAAATGAAAAACTACTTCCATATCATGAGTTGGCCACTCGATTGGTTGAGTTATTCCAATTGTGTAAACTCACACATGTAGGAAGAGAGGATAATGGCCTTGTCGATGCCCTCTCCTCCTTGGATTCAGCCCTAAAGGTCGATCCCGTTTCAGGGACCCGATCTTTAGAAATATGGCATGCGCCCAACCCATCCACACACGATTTGGACATTTGCCAAAATAACCCAGATTTTGTTGAAAAACCTTGGTTTTATGACATCAAACGATTTCTAGAAAATGGGGGATTCACCGAGGATGCCACATCCAAAGATAAGGCATTCATTCATAAAATTTCGACCCGATACACCATTCTGGGTGGGGTTTTGTATAAAAAAAGTTTTACCGGCATCCTACTTAGATGTGTCGATTCAGAGGAGGCTAGGATAGTGATGCATGAGTTCCACGATGGAAAATGTGGAGGTCATGTTAATTCCAACATGATGGCAATGAAAATACTTAGAGCGGGCTATTTTTGGTCCACCCTGAAAAAGGATTGTCACGATCATGTTAGGAAGTTTCATCCATGTCAAGTGCATGGGCACGCCATTCACATCCCATCATTTGCATTGTATTCCATGGTCAGCCCCTGGCCATTTACCGTGTGGGCGTTTGATATTGTAGGCCCGATCTTTCCAAAAGCCTCGAATGGGCATCGATTCATTTTAGTAGCCACTGAATATTTCTCCAAGTGGGTGGAAGCCATCTCCCTGACCAACGTACAGGGGCAACATGTGGTGGCTTTCATTAGAAGGAATATCTTGGCTTGATTTGGGGTTTCACGAGACCTTGTGTCCGATAATGGCACCCCATTCAAAAATGAACGGATGGTTAAGTTGTGTAACACGTATGGCATAACTCACCACTTCTCCTCGCCCTACTACCCTCAAGGCAATGGCCAAGCCGAAGCCACGAATAAGACTCTCATTAGTATAATTGAGAAAACTTTAGAGAAGGGTAGGACGTGGCACGAGAAGCTGGATGAAGCCTTATGGGCTTATAGGACTTCCATCCGGACTCCCACGAATGCCACACCATTCGAATTGTTCTATGACACAAATGTCATTCTTCCCATTCATACACAATTGCATTCATTCCATACATCCATTGCACTCGACCTCTCCCTAGAGACGCTTCAGCATGCTAGGATGGCCGAATTAGATTTGCTAGATGAGAGGCGACTCCTTGCTATGGATCATGCTCATGCATACCGGCAATGGATAGCCCGACACTATGGCAAACACATGAGACCTCGCCACTTTGAAGTGGGGGATCTGGTTTTGAAAATCATCCATTATTGTGGCCCACATCCGCTTGGAAAGTGGCACCCCAAGTGGGACGGACCCTATGTTGTACGTGCAACCACCACGAACAACTCGTATTGGTTGATCGATGTAGAAGGTAGGAATTTAGCAGATCCTATCAATATCCAATACTTAAAGAAGTATTATGTGTAGGATTTGGGTTAAATTCCAAATTTCGAAAACCTTTAGGGATAGCTGCTTTGAGACTTAGAAAGTAAGGTTCAAAAGCAAATTGTGTGACCCTGAGTGAGAGAATTCGCACTTGTGAAAGAGTGGAGTCTTCCAAATCGTGGTTATATTTCAAAATCCTTCTTCTTACAAAGAAAGGCCTAGTTCAATATAGCAAGATACTTGCAAGTAGTACGTGCTATTTCTAAATAGGCTGACATGGAATGGATCGGGTGTGACCTTGGGATAAGTCTTCCCCCCTTCTCTTATCCTTCCAAAAGGAAAACATGGCCCAAATAAAGGGAATTTTCCCATCCAAAGTCTCTTTCCAAAAGAAAGAAACCAGAATCCAAAAAAAAAAATCGATTCTCTTGTGAAAAAAAGGAGGCCCTCTATGAAAAAAAGGATTAAAGAAAAAATACTCCCAAAGGGAGACCCTCTATGAAAAAAAGGAAAAAGAGGTCAAAAAGCTCAAAAAGAGCAGTTTTTTGCCTTCTATGCCTTAAACCACGGGACGCTTCAGAAGGGACCATGGTATCTCTTTCCCATCCCTTGCTTATCCCAAGTAAAACATGGTTCATTTCGAGGAATCCTAAAGTAAAAATAGGATTTACTTACTTGAATTTCATTTTGTTTGAGAATTCGACGTTTCGAGTAAGACGTAGGAGCTTGAAATATAACTTGTTTTCTTATAAAACCTCCGCTAGATTAGCGAGTGTCAAGACTCAAGCAAAGGCAAACACGAAGAGCTCAAGATCCTTACGATTGAGACTCAAGACAATTGTCCCTTTTGTAAATAGCTTTTGTAAATAGATTTTGAAAAATCGAACATCGAACAGCATAGGGTCTGCTCACTTGGAGCAACAGGCCTTATAAGTCTCAAGAGTTCGACCATATCTGGTCTCTGGGAGGTCGCCACTCTTGGCACCCCACCCATGTCATGCATTTGCATGCCCACGCATGGACACTTTCATAACATGATCCCATTTTTTAGGACCAGAACCATTTGTATATCCCTTTGGCATGATATCTCCTTCTACCAGGGTTTTAAAAGTGAGATTTTGCTAAAGATTGGGACGATCCCATATTTTCGTGGATAGATCTAGGGAGACATTGAAAGGGGTGTTTGTCGCCTTTGAGATTATCCAAATCAATTTGGATAATGACAAAGAGGGGCATCTGTAAACACCCCGAAATCCCACGAACTTCTCAAAATAACATGGTTTTACAAAAGCAGCCCCAAAGGGCTATTTTGAGTCTGGAAACCCAGGAGCCTTCCAAGCAAAACCCTGTACATATGTTTAAACTATATATGTTTTAAAATATGCATAATATAGTTTTAAAACCTTTTAAAAGATGTTTTGAAACCCTACGAAGCGACTTGGCCTGATGAAAGCAGGACCAAAAGAGCGAAAGAGAGCCCGGAACTGGAGCACATGTCGAGCCTAGCACATCAACCCTCGTGTTAGATTCATCCCCAAAATCTCGAACATCCAAGCCCCTGTTATCAACAAAACTGTTTGAAAGGTGAAAACAGGAGCGGATGATAATGTTGGCGAAGACCCAACGCAAGACGGAGTACTGATGCTGTTAGGCCCCGCACAAACCGTTCGTTTCGAAGATACCCTGAAGGAGTCAGAATTCAGTTTTGGATTGGATCTGGACCATATATATCTATATCCTAATCCAAACATATATGTGGATTTGGATTTAGATTTGGATCCAAAGATCCAATCTAATATCCACATCCAGGGCCCACATCACCTTCTCATAAATGAAGGTGGGGCCCACTTGAAATTCACGTGGAATCTTGGGCATGAGAGAGAATGGGGAGGATACGATTTGAGTGCAATGTGTTAAGCTTGACTTGTGTGTCAAGTTTTGGGTTAATCATGTGGGTTAGCCTAATTAGTGTGGGTTTAAGCTTCTATGAACCTACACCTAACCTAGGGCTGCACCAACATCATGCAATTAAGTCCATGGGCCATGCAAAGGGATGCTCCTAACCTAATCCTAAGCTAAACCCCCTAATCCTAGCCATTTGCCCTAAACCCGACCTAATCCTAACCTAATCACCTAACCTACTTCCCTAATCCTTCCCTAATCCCAACCTAATCACCTAACCCACTTCCCTAATTCTTCCCTAAACCTAGCCTAATTCCCCTAACCTCACCCTAATCCTAGCCTAAATACCTAACCCACCTCACTAAACCTCACCCTAAGCCCAACCCACCTAGCTAAGCCCTAAACCACTAAACCACCCTACCTAGAACCCTAGCACACCATATCCCTAAAACCACCTAAGCTAAATATATGGCCCCCCTAAATATCTGGCCCACCTTATCCCCAAACCACCACCACCTAACCACTAAACCAGCATCCTAATACCTACCCAAACCGACCCACCAAAGCCCTATAAACCCCCCCCCTAGTGGGCGGGTTTTTCAAGCTTCTTTGGGCCAGCCGAGCCCCCTCTCCTCTCTCATCCCTTTCCTTCTTCTCTCACCTGCTCCACCTTGGAACTCCGGCCAGCTCCACTCCATGCCACCATCACCTCCCGGCCATCTTCACTCCACGCCACCCGATTGCACCAACCTGCCACCTTCCATCCCTTCGGCTGCTCCCTTGCCACCCGCATCACCTTCAACTTCCAGCCATCCTCCGGTTAGTACCCCATCACAACAACACCCTCTCTTCACTCCCCCTCCACTCTTAACCACCACCCGCAGCACCTTCCTCAGCCTTGCCAACATTTCATCCCGCCGGCCACCACCTGCCACCCTTCACCCTTCTGCCAGCCACAACCGACTGCAACACCCGCCACCTTACCTCTCCCTTAGGCACCCCTAGCCAATACATCCAGCCTCATCTTTCCCTAGGACCTGCCCCTCCTTTCCCTTAGACAATACCCTAGCTACACCTTAACACCCCTTTGCTTTCCCTAAGCGCCCCAACCTCAACCAAGGCAGCCCCCACCGTTCGGCTAGCGCCAAGGCGCCACACCCGCGGCACCCTTGCCGTTCGGCCAGCACCTCCCCTTTGCTTTCCCTAAGCGCCCCAACCTCAACCAAGGCAACCCCCACCGTTCGGCTAGCGCCAAGGCACCACACCCGCGGCACCCTTGCCATTCGGCCAGCACCTCCCCTTGCCGCGCCCTTTCGAGGAGCTCCCTCTTGCAGCCCAAGGCGATATACCAGCCCAAGCACAAGCAAGTCACGCCCGGACCAGCTATACGTAAGTGCCTAACTCGGTCCTTGTTTATAGACTTGCTTAAGCTTAATTAAATTTGATACGGGGTTGTAATAACGGAGCATTGTCTCCCCCCGCTTGTAATAACGTGGTTTGGCACACCCACACACATGTGCACTTGAGCCTATCTCGCTCTTAACTGCACACGATTTTGACACACACATGGGCCTAATCAGCCCTTAAGATATAGACTTACTTATATAGTTTAAGTTGCATGGGGTTTTTGCTTAAGTTGTGTGCGTTGTCTTTCAATTTTCACACTCACACACATTGAGCCTTCGCTCTTATTTTCAAGACCCAAGTAAGGGCCTATTACAATTTTGTTTTGGGGTGTTTTACTTCATGTCGTGTGCGTAGTACTTCAATTCTACACTCACACACATTGAGCTTTCGCTCTTACTCCCAAGACCTTAGTTAAGGCCATATTGTAATTTATATTTGGGTTTAATTTCATGTCATGTGCGTAGTACTTCAATTCTACACTTACACACATTGAGCTTTTGCTCTTACTCCCAAGACCTTAGTTAAGGCCATATTGCAATTTATATTTGGGTTTCATTTAAGTCGTGTGAGTTGTCTTTCAATATACACACAACACCCACGCAACACGTTGGCGACCTTCGGGCCCATATATATTATAAGTATTAACCTTTCGGCTATGTCTTTAAGATTTAGGTTTTAAGGTTCAGCAGTGTGCATAGTCTTTACATATATACACAGCACACACTTGCACAATTGAGCCTTTCTGCTCTTAAGATATAGCCATATTTCCCTTTTGCAATTTTCCTTTTACAATTTACATTTCAAGTCATTTCCCTTCCGCATTGTCTTTCAATTCGGGTTTTCCCTTTGGAGTTGCGTGAGTTTGCATTGCATATACGCCATACCATGAGTTAGGACGCATATTGCATCAGAGCAAACCCCACACTCCCACTCAAAGTCGCCCCACTTAGGTCACATGTTCATAACACACACCTAGTTGGCCCGAAAAAGGGATAAAAAGAAAGACATAGGCACGTGCAAATCCACGTGAAATAAAACTTGAAAATCATATAAAAACAGCCTGAATCGAACACCTCAAACATTTTCGTAGGTTCTCATATTAAAAACTCAATTTTCTAAGCGTACAGACTGACCCTTGCGCATCGGTGCAAGAAGGTCTACGACGAAAAGAGCTTGCTTGCTCACAGTCGCCACGTTAGGAGTCAGATTTTAAAATATCTCTTCGCTAGCTTAAGTAAGCTAGCTGGCACGCCCTTTTGCTTAAATAGGACTTAGACACACGAAAAGATTCGCTTCAGGCCTAAGAAATAGAAGCGGGGATTTTCTAGTGTCTACAAAAACTCATCAGATCTGAAACAATTTTCAAAGCGTTTAGGCTGACCCTTGAGCATCGATTGAAGAAGGCCTACGTCGAAAAGAATTCACTTATCCACAATCGCTAAAGAAGTTAGAAATCAATATTGCTAGTTTGAGCAAACTAGGTGGCTCGCTCGCACACTCATAGTTTGCGAATTTAATTTCAAGTCTCTACATAGACTTTAGAATAAAAATTTACATCTACAGATTTAGCACGTCCGGTGGGACCTGGGTCTTTGAAAATTGTTTGATCCATTCTTATTTTTCCAAAACCAATTCCAAATTCAAATTGTGATTCTTAAACTTCTCTCTTCTATATATCCCTTGTTTTGAGTTCAATTTCCAACAACTCAATAATGTATAGAGAGGTAGAGAAAACCTGAAATCAAACAAATAATAGGCATGAAATGTAAGAAAATGAAATGGTTGCATACCTATCTATTACATCATGAGGGAGTCAATTGCTCCATTAATACAACCCCTTTTTAATGAATAAAAGTAAGAAAGAAAAAATTAAAAAAAGAAGAAGAAGATCGACCTTGTAAAGGAGCCCTCCTAAGCACCAAATTTGGAAGAATTTGGAGGGGACGGTTCCCCCTTCTTCCTCTCTCTCTCTCTCTCTCTCTCTCTCTCTCTCTCTCTCTCTCTCTCTCTCTCTCTCTCTTATTGCAGCTCTCCCTCTCTCTCTTAGGCTCTTTCCCACCTTCCTTCAATGCCGGAAACCAGCCCCCAAGGTGCCTATTTATAGGCCACAAGAGGGGGAAAGGCCTAGAGCCTTCCATGATTTGGATGTGGATAGGATTTTGGAGCCCCATTCTTGATCCAACTCCCAAACCTGGCCACATGGCTTCTCTAAACACCCCAAAATCAAATGATTTTCCAAAACAAACACCTGGTTTGAAAATCCATTTCAAAACCAAGTTTGAGTTTTCAAAAACCCAGAAGTTCCAAAAGCTTTAAACTTTTTGTTAAAAAAACCTTTCGAAGTATGGATTTCTTAAACTCGGGCCAAGTCCCAATTTTGTAAGCAACCAAATCAAACAGGTGGAGCCTATTCGAAAAGCAGCTCCAAAAGCAGGTCCAAAAGCCCAGAATTCAGCTTAGCCTGATGAAAGTAGGATAAAAAAGCAAAAGGAGAGCCCAAGCCAAAAGCAGACTTCAACCTTGGAACATGAAAAGCAAAGCCAAAGCACCAAACAAAATCATCAGAAATCCAAGCCCAAGCTTGAAATTCCAAAAATCAGATGAAACGAAGTCTAGAAGGTGAGAAGAAGATCAGACGAAAAGGTTGGGGAAAACCCAGCCCAAGACAAAGCACTGATGAAGCTAGGGCCTGCGAAAACCGCCCGTCTCAAAATGCCAAGAAGGACTGAAGAAATGAAAATTTAGATTAGATCTAGACATAAATATCCAAATCTAGACCCAAATAGTGTTTGGATTGGATTTGGATCATAAAAACCAAGTTCAAGATCCAAACCCAAGACCCACCCCCTTTGTCTATAAATAGAGGTGAGGGGGTGGTGCAAGTTCATGTGAAAAAAAAGTGGAAGGCTTGGGAGAGAGTGCATAAAGTAGGAGAGAGAAAAATGGTGGGCTTGATATTTTCAAGTGGGCTAGCCATGTGGGCTTGATCAAGGGTGTGGGTTCAAGCCTTGTATGGACCTAAACTCAACCAAAGGGCTGCACCAACATGCAAATGGCGTGGAGCAATGGGCTACACGAGGTGGACCAGCTCCAAGAGATAGGTCTCTCAACCTAACCCTAACCTAGCCCACTTCACCCAACCGACTCTACTAAACCTAACATAAACCTAACCTAGACGTAGCCCCTTTCACCTAAACCGACCCAAATTAGCCCCAACCGACTCCCTTAAATCCCATCTAAACCTAACCCAAATCGCACCCTAGCTGGACCGTTTTCACTCTAAACCTATCCACCTAACCCATGGCTAAACTTACCCCGAACCGGACCTAGCTAGGTGCTGGCTGCACCTAGTTTATTCCCTTGAAACCTCACCACCGACCTAACCTAATCCCATTTGACCTAGCCCTAAGTCCATAACCGAGTGCACCTTGCACTCGGTTTTAGTCCAACCCCATCAACCTGTCGCGTGACCTGCACTCCCTACACCCGACCTGCCACCGTGCTGCAGACCCCCTGCAACGCCTTGCTGCCCCTCGCCAACCTGTCCCAACTGCCTCACCAGCCCCCAACCTGCACACTCCCAACTGCACTCTCTACTTGTCGCGTCCCAGCTGGTAAAGCAAAAATAACATGTCCTAAGTATTTTCATAGCCATCATACTTGAATTAACATGACCTCCATATTCTCCATAGTGAAACTCATGCATAATGGTTTTAGCCTCATTGTGGTTGACGTATCTCAACAAAATACTTGAAAAGCATTTTTTTATATAGAACCCTACTGAAAACAACATATCATGTTGAAATTTTTCTAATAGAGGGTATACTCACAATTTTTATATAGAACCATACTTGAAGATGCATATTCCATACTTGATGAAATACCCAATGAGGGTATACTCACAAATACTTGATGAAATACCCATTTTATTCTTGATTTTGGTTATTTTGGTAAATCTCAAATTCTTAGGTCGATGGAATAGGTAGACGGAAAATTTTAATCGATCAAAACTTGAGAGTAGGGTCAATCCTTAGGAAGGATCCCAAAGAAGAGAGACAATCTGCCATAGTGTTGTCCTCTGTACTAATGTGTGTGAGTATACACAATTTGGATGAGTCGACCAACTTATTCGCCAACTCATAGTATGGAATCAACCTTTCATGTTTGACTTGCTAAATTTTTGAAACCTAGTTTATAACAAGCATGAAGTCTTCAAAGATTTCAACACATGATGCCCTAGTTTTTGCAAAGTTTTTAGGCCTTGTATGAGTTCCTCATACTCGGCTACATTATTCAAAGAAGGAAACTCTAAGTAAAATGACATTGGGTTTTCTCCCTTTTGAGGGGATATGATGATGATTCTGACTCCTACGCCTTGCCTATTTCTTGTCCCATCAAAATATATTTTCCAAACTTAATTTTCATTATAACAATTGAACATCACATTATAGTTCTAATTATTTGTGAGTATACCCTCATTGGGTATTTCATCAAATATGGAATATGCATCTTCAAGGGGTAGGTAGGTCATATGGTCGGCCAGGGCTTGGCCTTAAGAAAGTTATCATTTGCCTATCCTATCCGTTAGGATAGGTTTTTCCAAAAGATGCTTAATGGGATCGAGTTTAGACAATATCCCAATCTCATGATTCAAGAATTAATGTCTAAATTTTTGACATGACCATACCAAGGTTGAGCATGTCTTCTCCATGGCTTGATAATTCCTTTCATATTGCGCTAGTGAAGCCCTAATGCCATTTTATGAGTGAAGAGATATAAAAACAAAGGTTTTTCCATCTTTAGAGGTTTCAAAATTAGAGGATTTATCAAATAAGTTTTTAGTATTTCAAAAGCTTCTTGACACCCGGAATCCTAAAGGAATTTGATACCTTTTCTCAAATGTTTATTGAAGGGTTTGTATCTTGTTGTCAAATTAGAGATAAAGCATCTAATGACTTCAAGACGAACTTGGAGACTCCAAATTTAAGTTAGGTTGGAAGGTAGAGGCATTCTATGATAGCTCAATACTTAGAGGGGTCGACCTCTATGCCCATTTGGCTAACTGTAGGTGTGGAAATTTTCACTCCTGGTAGATCGAAAATGAACCTTTTCGCACCTAAGTTGTTTCTGCGAGCGTGCCAGCTAGCTTACTCAAACTAGCGAAGGTTTTTGAAAATATTCTGACTTTCTAGCGATTGTGGGAAAGTGGGATCTTTTTCGTTTTAAACCTTCTTGAACCGATGCTCAAGGGTCAGTTTAAACGCTTAGAAACTTCGTTTTTACAAAACTTTGAAATATCTGTGTTTTATGAATTCGATGTATACCTTGTTTGCAAGTTTTATTACGACTCTTTGGATGACCCTAAGTCTTTGGAGTTTTAGCTATTTAGGCCTGATATGTGTGTGAATATGTAGCCTATTTTCAATGTTGTTTGTGCGGGGATTCAGGGCTTCTTTGAAAGCGAGCGAATGCAAGGATGCAAAATCTTTTCAGGTTTTGAAAGTGATGATGTGAGCTAGGCTCGAATTGAAAGGGCAACTCACACAACTTTCACTAATGTAAATACCCAAAATTGAAGTGCAACTTGTAAACACCCCGAAATCCAAAAAATTTTGCAAAACCAAATGCCTGGTTCGAAAATCAGTTCAAAAAGACAAGTTTGGAATTTTCGAAAACCCAGGAGCTCAAATACTTCAAACCTCCGTTTTCCAACCCTGTTTGAAACATGAAATTCTCAAAAGTGGATGAAAGTCTCATTTCTGCAAAAGCCCAGACGAATAGGTGAAGCTTGGCTCAAAGCAGCTGCAAAAGAGATTCAAAAATTCAAAGACCAAGCCCAACCTGATGAAAAGCAGATTTCAAAGACAAAAAGTGGATCCCAGGCCACAAATGGACTTCAAGCCGGAAGCGTCGGAGGCCAAGCCAACAGTACCCCTGAAATCACGAACAAATCCAAATAAAAAATAACAAAAATCAGTTGAAACAAAGTCCGGAAAGGTGAAAAGGAGCTCGAACGACGAAATTGGGAAAAACCTAGCGTAAGACGGAGCATTGATGAACTCAAGGCCCGCACAAAGCGTTCGGCTCAAAACGCCAAGAAGGACGGAAGAAGAAGAAAATTTGGATCGAATTTGGATCCAAATATCCAGATCCAAGATCTAGATCCAAACAAGACTTGGATTGGATCCGGATTTCAGAACCAATCCAGGATCCATATCCAACTTCAAAGTCTATAAAAGGATATGAGGGGCTGGCTGGCAAAAGGTTCAAAAAAATTTTCACGCCTTTCACCTTGGGTAGGAGAGAGAGAGAGAGAGGAGAAAGGTCAACAAAGGGGGCTGGACCTCTCCCCTTTGCTTTTGTAAAAACATGGGCTGATATTGTGGGCAAAAGGGCTGCTCCATTTCACGCCAAAGAAGATGTGCTGCTCAAGAAGATCCGACAGCATTGGATGGTCCCCTTCTTGTGAAGATTGGCTGCATGGAAACCAAGCAAACCATGGCTGAAATCCATACTAAGGTGAGTCCCTAGAACTAGCCTAAACTGTCTCTCCCCTTTGTCTCTCTAAACTACCTAATACCATTGATAAAATCCAGCAATTTTCAACCAACTAAGAGCTGGCCGAATCTTGCTAAAATCGAACCTAGTTCTACCCAAGACCATCCCCACCTAAGACCATACTAAGCTCAGCCAATAGCTAGCCGAGCTCACCCTAGATCTGTCCCATTAAGCCCCTAAGTCCGAAATCCCTACCTTGGTTTAAACCCAACCTAGACTAACCCCAAAGCTGCCCAGCTCGGCCACCATTGGCTGAGCCATTTCCTTTAGGACCTCGCCCTAAATCCTAACCAAAACTAACACTAAGAATTGCCCAGCTCGGCCACCATTGGCCGAGCCATCCCTTTAGGACTTCACCCTAGTTCCCACCTAAGACGAACTCCCAAACTTGCCCAGCTCGGCCACCATTTGGCCGAGCATTCACTTAGGCCCTTTCCTTAGGATTTCGCCTAGGATCATCCCTAATACACCAAACAAGCTCGGCCACCACTTGGCCGAGCATTCCTTTAGAATCCTGCCCCAAATCCACCCATGAACCATCACCCAACTCGGACCTTAGCTGGCCGAGTATCACCTTAGGACTTTGACTCAAACCTTACCTAAGCCCTTCACCCTAGAGCTGGCCTTAGATCCCCTACACCTTGCCTTAGATTCGCTCAAGTCCTACCCAAAACCATAGAATCTTCGCATGTTGACATAGCCTAGGTCGTGAACTAGGATCAACACCCCACGCAGTTGATCAGTTCGCAGCGAGAGGTCCATCCAACGGCTATATCCAAGGTCGAATCTCATTGATAAAGAAAGCCCAAGCATACGACGTGTAAGTGTTCGAATCTGGTCTTTTACATTGTGTCAAGTTCAATTAAATTCGATACGGGGTTGTAATAATGGAGCGTAGTCTCCCCCGAGATGTAATATTGTGGTTTGAAATATGAATCACACACATACACTCGAGCCATTCCGCTCTTATCTGCACACTTTTGCACACAAACGGGCCTCAACAGCTCATAGGATATAGCTCTATTTATATACATTCAGCTGGGTTTTAAGGTTCAAGTCGTGTGAGTTCTCTTTCATTTTATACACTCAAAGCACTCACTCACATTGAGCCTTTCCGCTCTTACATATATATACGTATTTTCCTTTCAGCTGGGTTTTAAATTCAAGTTGCGTGAGTTGCCTTTCAATTTATACACTCAAAGCACTCACTCACATTCAACCTTCTCACTCTTAAGATATAGCTATATATTTTCTTTTCGCATCTAAGATATAGCCATATTTCCCCTTCTGCATTTTCCCTTCTGCTATGTCTTTAAATTTTGAGTTTTCCCTTCGAGTTGTGTGAGTTGCATTGCATATACGCCACACTCGAGATAGGGAGCATACTTGCATCGAACAAATCCCAAGCAAACTCGTGCAGAATCTGATAAAATCGAGCACTTAATGCACACAATTACACACCAAAATTTGCTAAAACCCAAGAGACATAGGAACGTGTAGATCTCATGCATAAAATCTGCAATTTTGACAAAACCAATCGATAAAACACTTTCAGGTTTTTAAAAGAGTCGTGTTTGTTCAAAATCGAGATTTCCTAAAGCATACAGACTGACCCTTGAGCGTCGGTTCAAGAAGGTCTGCGACGAAAAGATCCCACTTATCCACAATCGCCCCAAAAGTCAGATATTTTCAAAACTTACTTCACTAGTTTGAGAAAGCTAGCTGGCACGCCCTTTTAAAGCGATGTAAGCACGAAAAGATTCGCTTCAGGCCTAAGAACCCGGAGTCGAAGATTTTTCGTGTCTACACAACTCACGCAGCTTTCGCCAATGTAAATACCCGAAATGTAAAGCAACTCACGTGACTTGAATGTAAATCCACACAAAGGTAAATGCAACTCGACTTAAAGTAAACTCACACGACTTGAAAATATATAAATGTGTTGTATCCTAAGAGTGAAAAGGCTCAATGTGTGTGAGTGTAAAGAGCGGAAAGGCTCGAGTGTTTTGTGAGTGCTTCTCGTGTGAAATTGAAATGACAACTCACACAACTTTCACTAATGTAAATACCTAAATTGAAGTATATACTTTAGCTTAAGAGCGGAAAGGCTCAATGCATGTGTGTGTTTGTGTGGAATTTAAATGACAACTCACACGACTTTCACTAAAGTAAATACCCAAATTGAAATATATACTTTAGCTTAAGAGCAGAAAGGCTCAATGCACGTGTGTGTAAGTGTGAAATTTAAATGTCAATTCACATGACTTTCACTAAAGTAAATACCCAAATTGAAACATATACTTTAGCTTAAGAGCGGAAAGGCTCAATGCATGTGTGTGTTTGTGTGGAATTTAAATGACAACTCACACAACTTTCACTAAAGTAAATACCCAAATTGAAATATATACTTTAGCTTAAGAGCAGAAAGGCTCAATGCACGTGTGTGTAAGTGTGAAATTTAAATGACAATTCACACGACTTTCACTAAAGTAAATACCCAAATTGAAATATATACTTTAGCTTAAGAGTGGAAAGGCTCAATGCACGTGTGTGGCTGTGTATCAAACACAAATATTACATTTCGGGAGGAGACTTTGCTCCATTATTACAACCCCGTATCGAATTGAATTTACTTTGAACGAGTAATGTAAAACCGAATGTAAATAACACTTACAAGTGGTCAGTTTTGCCTCTCGAGTCACTTGGGTCCATCCTCCTTGGCAGCCACGAGGTTGGTCCCTTTAGGTGGGTTCCGACGTGAGGCTTGGGTGTTGGTTCACTTGGGTGCAGCCAAGTGGTTTTGGGCCTAGTCTTGGCTGGGTTTGGCCAAGGGGTTAGGTTTAGGATATGGTGGGTATAGTCCTAGCTAGGTCTAGCTTTGGTTTAGGAAAATGGGAAGGAGCTAGACCAGCCAAAGACAGGCCGGCTGGGTGGGTTGTCGAGGTTGGTGCACGGCCAACTAGTCTTGGCAGAGTGCTAGGTGCACTCGACTGCTTTTTAGGGTGCGGGACTTAGGTGCGGCGAGGGTGCGGCTGGGAGTGTAGGTGCGGCAGGGTACAACACAAGGTGCTGCTGGTGCACTGCGCGGCAAGGGCAGGTGAGGCGTTGCTGGAGCGCGACAGGTGAGGCGCGGCAGGCTGGTTGGGGTGAGGCAGGCTTTAAGTGGGGCTGAGGTTGGGGCGCTGGTATAGATACGCGAAAATCTTCACTCTAGGTTCTTAGGCCTGAAGTGAACCTTTTTGTATCTACGACGCTTTAGGGCGTGCCAGCTAGCTTACTCAAACTAGTGAAGTATTTTTGAAATATCTGACTTATGGGGCGATTGTGGACAAGTGGGATCTTTTCATTGTAAACCTTCTTGAATCGATGCTCAAGGGTCGGTTTAAATGCTTAGAAAATATTGATTTTGAACAAGCATGGATTTTTGAAAAGAATACGAAAGTATTTGATCAATTTGTATGCCTATTTGCAGATTTTATTTACGTGGGGTTGCACGTATCCAAGTCTTTAAGTTTTATCTACTTAGGCGGGATGTGTGTGCATCAAGTGGCCTAAGATTGGTGTGTTTGCACGGGGTATTCGGAGCTTCTTTGAATGCAAGTATGTGCACTATCTCGAGTTTTGGTGGATATGATGTGCAACTCACACAACTTGAATGTAAAACCTGAAATGTAAAGACATAGCTGAAGGGAAATACCCAAATTGAATGCAACTCACACGACTTGAATGTAAATTGCGGAAGGGAAATTGCGGAAGGGAGATATATCTATATCTTAAGAGCGGAAAGGCTCAATGTGTGCGTGTGTGTTGTGTATAAATTAAAAGACAACTCAGACGACTTAAATTTAATAACCCAGCCGAAAGGATATATATATATATGAGCAGTGAGGCTCAACGTGTGCTTGTGTGTTGTGTATAAATTGAAAGACAACTCACACGACTGAAAATTAACAACCCGGAATGTAAAGACATACAAAGTTGAACCGAGAAAACTCACGCAGCTGAAAGTATATAGATATGACTATATCTTAGTGGCTGCCGAGGCCAAAATGTGCGTGAATGTGTTTGAGCAAGAGCTCAGGTGTCTTTGGGTGCCAGTGTGGAATCTTAAATGACAACTCACACGACTTTAAAGTAACAACCCAGCTGAATGGGAGATATAGATATATGATAAGAGCTGAAGCTCAATGCACGCGTGTGTGTTGTGTATAAATTGAAAGACAACTCACACGGCTCTTACTACTTACTAGAGTCTTTGGAGTAAGAGCGAATGCTCAATTGTGTACGTGGGTGCTTGGTGTACGAGATAAGAGCTAAGGCTCAAGTGCACGTGTGTGTCTCGTGTACGAGATAAGAGCTAAGGCTCAAGTGCACGTATGTATCTCGTGTGTCAAGCATCAATATTACATATCGGGGGGAGACACGCTCCATTAATACAACCCCGTATCCAAATTGAATTGAATTTAAGAGAAGTAATGTAAATACTGAATTTTAAACACTTACAAGTGATTCAAGCTTTTCTTCTCCAATCTACAAGGGCTTTGGTTCACTTTTACAGCCACAATGGTGTCTTCTTTGAGGCTTGAGACGTGAAGTGACTGGCCGAGCTTGTGCTTGGAGGGTGATGAGTCACGTGGGCTTGAGGGAGTTCATGGGGGCTAGGTTGGCTGCGGGTTTTAGTGGGGGCTATGGCAAGGCTCACGGCAAAGGGGTGTTGGTGGTGTATGGCACGGGGTGTAAGGGGTTAGGATATTGGCTGGGTTCGGTTGGGATAGTAGGGAGTCAGTGGTGTGGTAGGGTGAAGACAGGTGAGGTCAGTTGGTGAAGTCAGGCGCTAGATGCTCGAGGTTCGGTCGAGGTGACAAGGCACGTGGAGCGGGTGCGGGGCACATGGAGCGGGTGCGGGGCACATGGAGCGGGTGCGGAGCATGGGTAGCATGCTAGGCGGTCGGGAGGCGCGCTAGGGCACAGGTGGTGTTCGGGTGATGGAAACGGGAGTCGGGTAGTGAAGTTTTAGGTTGGGGGGTATGGTGGTGGAGTTTGAAGTGGTTCAGATGGGGTGTGGAGTGAAGTAGGGCGGTGGGATTAGGTGGTGGCTGGGGTTGATTAGGGTGGTTTAGAGGGTTAAGAAGAGAGTGGTTTAGGGGGGTGTAAACACCCCAAAATCCCATGATTTCCTCAAATTACCTGGTTTTGCAAAAGCAGCCCCAAAGGGCTATTTTGAGTCTGGAAACCCAAGAGCCTTCCAGACAACCCTGTACACATGTTTAAACCATATATGTTTAAAAATATATATACAAACAGTTTTGAAACCTTAAAAAGGTGTTTTGAAACCCCGAAAAGCAGCTTGGCCTGATGAAAGCAGGACCGAAAAAGCGAAAGAGAGCCCGGACCCGGAGCATATTTCAAGCCCAGCACATCAACTCTCGTATCAGAATCATCCCTGAATTCTCGGACATCCAAGCCCCTGATATTAACAAATTTGTTAAAATGATCTTCGAAAGGTGAGAAGAAGAGCGGACGACGATGTTGGCGAAGACCCAACGCAGGACGGAGTACTGATGCAGTTAGGCCCCGCACAAACTGTCCGTTTCAAAATGCCATGAAGGAATCAGAAAATCAGATTTGGGCCGGATCTGGACCATATATATCCATATCCAAACCCAAACATGCATTTGGATTTGGATTTGGATCCAAAGATCCAATCCAATATCCACATCCATGGCCCACATCACCTTCTCATAAATGGAGGTGGGGCCCACAGAGAATTCACGTGAAAAGCTTGGGTAGAGAGAGAAGGGGGATAAAGTATGAGTGAGAAAGTTGGTGGGCTTGACTTTAGTCAAGGGTGGGTTAACAATGTGGGTTTAGCCTAAGAGTGTGGGTTTAAGCTTGTCTGCACCTACACCTAACCTGGGGCTGCACCAACATGAACCTGACTGCAATTAGGTCCATGGATCGATGCCAAGGGGATGCTCCTAAAACCTAGCCCTAAGCTAACCCACCTCACCTAGCCACTCCCCCCTAAACCTGACCCAATCCTAGTCGTCCCCATCCAAAACCACCCTAACCATACCTAGCCGACCTCACCTAGCTCACCCCACCTAACTAGACCACCTAGACCCTAGCTAGACTAAACCTAATCCCACCTTAATCCACCTAATTAGGCCCTAACCCTTAATTCCCAGCCACCCTAACCGACCTACCCTAAACCACCATACCACCCTTCCTAGCCGACCTATCCAAACCACCACACCACAGCCCACCTTATCCTAAATATCTACCCCATACCACTCCCAACTGACCCCAGCCCATGCCTATAAGCGGGGTTGGAGGACTCTCTCTCCTCTCTCACCTGCCCTCTCTTTCACCCCATCTCACTCCATCACCCCCCCAGCTGGGCCACCTCCACCGCCACTCCACCTGGTTGCACATTCCACTCGGCTGCCACCTACACACCCCACCCGGCTACACACCCATTCGTCCACTTCACACCCTACCTCACCGCCTTCCCTTAGTCACCCATTTCTTAGCCCCTACCTAAGCCTCCACCTTTGACCTATCACCACCTAGCCCACAACCTACCTGCCCCCACCTTAACCAGCCACCTTAAACCAACATCCCCACTTGCCACGCCCATTACCCGGCCATCATCAAGTCTTCATTCGGCTAAGACCCTACCTGCCGCCAATCCGCATCCAAGGAGCTCCCCTTCGGCTATCCAAGGTGACTCACTAGGCCAAAGCCAAGCAAGTTACACCCGGACCAGCTACACATAAGTGCCTAACTCGGTCCTTACTATGAACTTGCTTACATTTAATTAAATTTGATATGGGGTTGTAATAATGGAGCGTTGTCTCCCCTCGCTTGTAATAATGTGATTTGGCACACCCACACACACGTGCACTTGAGCCATTCTGCTCTTAGCTGCACATAATTTTGACACACACATGGGCCTAACCAACCCTTAAGATATAGTTATACCTATATGTATTAAGTTGCATGGGTTTTAATTCAAGTCGTGGGTGTTGTCTTTCAATTTCCACACTCGCACACATTGAGCTTTCGGTCTTACTCCCAAGACCTTAGTAAAGGCCATATTGTAATTCCATTTTGGGTGTTTAAATTCAAGTTGCGTGCGTAGCATTTCAATTCTACACTCACACACATTGAGCTTTCGCTCTTACTCCTAAGACCTTAGTAAAGGCCATATTGCAATTCCGTTTTGGGTGTTTAAATTCAAGTTGCGTGCGTAGCATTTCAATTCTACACTCACACACATTGAGCTTTCGCTCTTACTCCCAAGACCTTAGTCAAGGCCATATTGCAATTATATTTGGGTTTTACATTACAAGTCGTGTGAGTTGTCTTTACATATACACACAACACCCATGCACACGTTGGCGACCTTTAGGCCTATATATATTATAAGTATTTCCCTTCGGCTATGTCTTTAAGATTTGGGTTTTAAGGTTCAGTTGTGTGCGTAGTCTTTCCATATATACACGACACACACTTGCACAATTGAGCCTTTCTACTCTTAAGATATAGCCATATTTCCCTTATTGCAATTTCCCTTTTGCAATTTACATTAAGTCATTTCCCTTCCGTATTGTCTTTCAATTCGGGTTTTCCCTTTAGAGTTGTGTGAGTTTGCATTGCATATTCGCCATACCACAAGTTAGGACGCATATTGCATCAAAGCAAACCCCACACTCCCGTGCAAAAATCGCCCAACTTAGGTCACTTGTGCACACACCTAGTTGGCCCTAAAAAACATAAAAAGAAAGACATAAGTACGTGCAAAATCCCACGTGTAATAAAACTTGTAATCGTACAAACAAAGCCCAAACACTTCGGGTATTTTTCAAAGAGGTTTGATTTAAAAAGACTTTGCCAAGCGAACAAACTGACCCTTGCGCATCGGTGAAAGAAGGTCTGCGATGAAAAGAGCTTTCCTCCTTCTCTCACTTGCTCCACCTTTGGAACCCAGCCAGCTCCGCTCCACGCCACCATCACCTCCCGGCCAGCTCCACCCCACGCCATCCGATTGCACCAACCTGCCACCTTCCACCTGGTTGCCCCTTGACACCCACAACACCTTCACCTCCCGGCCAACTCCACCCCACGCCATCCGACTGCACCAACCTGTCACCTTCCACCCAGTTGCCCCTTGACACCCGCAACACCTTCACCTCCCGGCCAGCTTTCCACTTTGGTTAGTACCCCATCCTAACACCACCCTCTCTTCACTCCCCCTCCACTCTCAGCCACCACACGCCACCCTTCCTTAGCCTAGTCTCTACTTCATGCAGCCGGCCATCACCTACCACCATTCGGCCAACCCATCTACCTAGCTAGTCACCCGCCACCTTACCTTTCCCTTAGACACCCCTAACTAACACACTAGCCCTACCTTCCCTTATTGTCTTCCCTCTTCCCTTAGACACCCCCCCCACACCTTAGTGACACACCCTAGCTCCCTTTCCTTTCCTAAGCACCCCCTAACTACCCCGGCCAAGGTAGCAGCACCCCCTCCGTTCGGCTAGCGCCAAGGCGCCATCACCCGCGCCCTTGCCATTCGGCCAGCACCCACTTGTCGTGCCCTTCCAAGGAGCTTCCTCTTGCAGCCCAAGGTGATATACCAACCCAAACGCAAGCAAGTCATGCCCGGACCAGCTATCCGTAAGTGCCTAACTCGGTCTTTGTTATATAGACTTGCTATGCTAAATTAAATTTGATACGGGGTTGTAATAACGGAGCATTGTCTCCTCCCGCTTGTAATAACGTGGTTTGGCACACCCACACACACGTGCACTTGAGCCTATCTCGCTCTTAGCCACACACGATTTTGACACACACATGGGCCTAATCAACCCTTAAGGTATAGACTTACTTACATAATTTAAGTTGCGTGGGGTTTTGCTTAAGTTGTGTGTGTTGTCTTTCAATTTTCACACTCACACACATTGAGCTTTCACTCTTATTTTCAAGACCCTAGTAAGGGCCGTGTTATAATTTCCCTTGGGTTTAAATTCATGTCGTGTGTGTAGTATTTCATTTCTACACTCACACACATTGAGCCTTCGCTCTTACTCCCAAGACCTTAATCAAGGCCTATTGCAATTATATTTGAGTTTAATTTCATGTTGTGTGCATAATACTTCCATTCTACACTCACACACATTGAGCTTTCGCTCTTACTCCCAAGACCTTAGTTAAGGCCATATTACAATTTATATTTGGGTTTCATTTACGTCGTGTGAGTTGTCTTTCAATATACACACAACACCCACGCAACACGTTAGCGACCTTCAGGCCCATATATATTATAAGTATTTCCCTTTCGGCTATGTCTTTAAGATTTGGGTTTTAAGGTTCAGCTGTGTGCGTAGTCTTTACATATATACATGGCACACACTTGCACAGTTGAGCCTTTCCGCTCTTAAGATATAGCCATATTTCCCTTTTGCAATTTCCCTTTTGCAATTTACATTCAAGTCATTTCCCTTCCGCATTGTCTTTCAATTCGGGTTTTTCTTTTGGAGTTGCATGAGTTTGCATTGCATATACGCCATACCACGAGTTAGGACGTATATTGCATCAAAGCAAACCCCACACTCCCGCTCAAAGTCGCCCCACTTAGGTCACGTGTTCATAACACACACCTAGTTGGCCTGAAAAGGGATAAAAAGAAAGACATAGGCACGTGCAAATCCACGTGAAATAAAACTTGGAAAACCAAACAAAAATAGCCTGAATCGAACACCTCAAACATTTTCCATAGGTTATAATGTCAAAAACTCGATTTTCTAAGCGTACAGACTGACCCTTGCGCATCAGTGCAAGAAGGTCTACGATGAAAAGAGCTTGCTTGCTCACAGTCGCCACGTTAGGAGTCAGATTTCAAATTATCTCTTCGCTAGCTTAAGTAAGCTAGCTGGCACGCCCCTTTTGCTTAAATAGGACTTGGACACACGAAAAGATTCGCTTCAGGCCTAAGAACCAGAAGCGGGAACTTTCTGCGTCTATAGTGGCTTCGGCTTGGCCGTTGCCTTGAGGGTAGTAGGGCGATGAGAAGTGATGAGTTATGCCATAGGTGTTACATAACTTTTCTATCCTCTCATTCTTGAAAGGGGTGCCATTATCAGACACTAGGTCTCTTGGAACTCCAAATCGAACTAAGATATTCTTCTTAATGAACGCCACTACATGTTGCCCCTGGACATTAGTCAGGGAGGTAGCTTCAACCCATTTAGAAAAATACTCGATGGCTGGTAGGATGAACCTATGTCCATTTGATGCATTCAGGGAGATTGGTCCTACGATGTCAAACGCCCACATGGTGAATGGCCATGGGCAGACAATGGAATGCAAGGTTGATGATAGAATATGAATGGCGTGTCCATGCACTTGACATGGGTGACATTTCCTAACATGATCATGACAATCATATTGGCATTTACATGCCCTCCACATTCTCCATCATGGAATTCATGCATTACCATCCTAGCCTCCTCAAGGTCTACACACCTCAAAAAGATGCCGATAAAACTCTTTTTATAAAGAATCCCTCCCAAAACTATGTATTGGGTTGAAATCTTTCGAATGAAAGCTTTGTCTTTAGAAGAAGCTAATTCTGAAAATCCTTCATTTTCTAAGAAATCTTTAATGTCTTGAAACCAAGGTTTTTCAGTGGTATTTTGGTTGTTTTTGCAAATCTCTAAATCGTGGATGGATGGAGTGGGTGAGTGCCATATTTCTAAGGATCGAGTTCCCAAGGTGGGATCAACCCTTAGGGCTGAGCCTAAGGATGAGAGGGCATATGCTATGCCGTTGTCCTCTCTTCGTACGTGTGTGAGTATACATGATTTGAAAGAATCGACCAATTTGGTGGCCAATTCGTGGTATGGAAGGAGTTTTTCATTTTTGACTTGCCAAATTTTGAAAACTTGGTTTATGACAAGTAAAGAGTCTCCAAAGATTTCGATGCATGATGCCCCTAGATTTTTCGAAATTTTCAAGCCTTGTATGAGTGCTTCATATTCGGCTGTATTATTGGAACATTCGAAATCTAGGCGAATAGCAATGGGGATTTCTCCCTTTTCAGGGGTTATGAGGATGACTCCCGCACCTCCCCTCTTTGGTTTCTTGCCCCATCAAAGTGCATTTTCCATACTTGGTTTTCATTTAAACAGTTTGCTAAAACATGGTTTTGAACATATTTCCAATAGGATATTTTCAATCAAAATGGTTTAGTGCATACAACGTTACGGGATTATGACCCAACCTTTATTACAAGAAGTACGGGTTTTACAAACTGTTATGATTTCTTTCGGTTTTCTCTGATTTTATTTATGGTCTTTCACAATCCTAAAATTCTTGAAAATTTTATGAACAGTTGGTTTATGTGTGTAGATTAGGTGTGCAAAATTTCAATACATTCGGAATAGGGAGTAAGAAAATAAAAATCATCCATCAGATGTATGCATAGTGTAGAAAACAAAGTTTCAGTTTCTACAAGATATGTGAATGCATTTCGTCCGAATTAAAAGACAATCTACATCAATTAAAATGTAAAGAATTGAAGTAAATGAAGGAAATTATGATTATAGCATAAACATAGAGGGGACTAGGAGATATAATATCTTACAATGTATATTGGGTTATAAAGAACCGAAAATCAAACACATAGCATGTATCAATAAACGTAAACAAATTTTGGCAGCATAACTCCTTAATTATTGCATCAAATATGGAGACATAAGCTACTTAATTACAACCTCATTAAATTGAATGAAAGAGGAGAATGAATTATTGAAAAGAGAAGGGACCTGTGACTTAGAAGAACCTCCGGTAGCCAGTGGATGTTGGCGGCAGCTCGAGGAAGATGGACCTGCTCCTCCTCCTTTTTCTTCCTCTCTCTCTCTCTCTCTTTCTCTCTTTCTCTCTCTCTCTTGCTGCAGGGATTTCCCTCTCTCTTGGATGCTCAAACCAGCTCCCCAAAGCCCCTATTTATAGTTTGAAAGGGGGGGGCTCTAGGGCCTTCCATGGATTGGAGCTTGGTGTTTCAATGCAAGACCCAATTTGAGTTTGATCCAACTAAAATTTTTATACATGGGGAAGGTGGGGGTGTGAAGAGTGGTCCCCCATGAGCCCATGTGGGTTGGTATGAGCTTGGGTGCAGCCCATGTCATGGTGCAACCGAGCCACTTCCTACTTGCTTTGATCGGACCATATGTGCCTTAGCCAGAAATGATCGGCCATGCCTTAGTCAAGTGCAACCCATCTTTAAGTATGGATGAGCCCTTAATCTAACCATTCAGCCCTTGTTTTAGTGTTGGTAATGACCCTTCATTGGTTATCTCTCGGCTTGACCACTTTGAGCTCGTTTCTGTCTCGATTTTGTGAAATAGCTTGATGCGGTTCCTTGGTTTATCTTAATTTGGTGAGAGAATGTGATCTTTGTCTTATCCACTTTACCATTGTGTTGTTCTTGTCTTGGCTTCTTTTGACCAAACATGCCTCATTGTGGGATTTGATTACCTTTGATTGAATGGTGTCAATGTCAACCTAGGGTAGGTTGGTGTGACCACTTGACTTGAACTTGAACTTTGCTTTGAATTGGATCAAGCTTTTACTTTCAACTTGACGTTGAATTTGAATTGGGTATCATGGCCCCATCCTGCTTGATTTGGTATGTATGCTCTTGATTTCATCCTTATCTTTTTCTGAAAATTTCGTTCCTTGCCGATTCGAGCTTTATTCCATCTTTGGGTAGATCAACATTCCCTTTTGAATTTCGAAATTTGATTTTTGGCAGTCTCAGGGTTTTCAAGAATGTTTTTATAAAACATTTATTTCGAAAATGATGTTTGAAACTTTATGAAATTTGGGAGACATTTTCAAATCATGGATTAACTGTATCCTGATTTATTTGAAAATATTTTAGGGTGTTTACAATAAGCTAACTCAATGGTTAATATGGTAGGTCATGTTGATGCATAAAATGATGTGGCTGCTTAGTAAACCAATATAAGGTGACTTGGTGTCTAACATGGGAGTTGACACGTCAGTCGATGCACCATGTCGGATTAAGAGTAATGATATTAGGTATTTTTCCTAAAATTTTTGTTATCACAAGGGCCTAAAAGCTCCAAATATTACAATCATCATAACTCCTACACACTTAAAGTCAATTATAACTCTATGTACTTTACTAAGTCCAAATTTTGTGATCGTTCTATCCACAAGAATTCCTTTCCTTCACTATGATACGACTTTATCACACTTCACAATAGTAGGTCCTGCCTCGGTCAATCCTCGCACTAACCCGTTCATTATGGCACCACAAGCTCGAGCATGAGATAACTGAGATTTTTCAAGTATGGACAAATCTTTAATGTAAAACTCACTAAATCCAATTAAATTTCATGTTTTACATAACAATTTATAGTACTTACAGACTAGTACAACATTTTGTTTTACACATGACGGCTGACTATATTGTATCTGCGAGCATCCTCTTCCAAGACCAACTGCTAGTCCATGTCCAGATACCTATGGTGAAGCTGGGTGAGCATAGTATATCACACACCATAGGTGAATATGTAAGCCCCAACATGAAAACATTAAAGGTATGCATACATCAAACTACGTGTATGACATATATATCGAAAGACAATTTTGTAATTAGTTAAATAATTTCATATTTACATATTACAGGTATACACATCTTGAACATGTATATAACCATAACCAACATATTGTAAACAAGTCACAGAGACCACACATAGTGTCTATTGGCTACTCTCACTAGGTGTTTCCTCGATCATGCCCATCTGCCATAAACCACACCTGCAACTCCACTTGAGAAGACATTTTATACATAGATGTATTCAATATATACACAATTAACAAACAGCTTGAACATACTAGCTTATCCTTCGGGGGCATAGTCAGCAAATGCTCCATGCTTCCTCTTCACAAGTACATATATAATCAGATACATAATACAAATCATGCAACTCAATTCAATTGATCTTCTACATCATTTCATATGTAACTCAATTGAATTAACAATTTCAACATTATTATCAACTATAAGGAAATAGAGACATAATCAAGGACATGTAAATAATCCATAGCCTTATCATATCAAGACAAGTTTATTCACCTACATCAAAGAAGCTTTAACCTCAAACCTCAATAATATGGATCCAGAACTTTCACCTAAACCGCTTAATATGGTCATAAAATATGCATAAAATAATGATTGTTTAAAATATGTTTAAGTACAAGTCCATCCCATGTTTAAATCAAACAATAAGCAACCTTAAAATTACAAAAATGCTCAAATTGGATAATAATAAAATTTCCTACATCCAACTTTATTCAATAAATCTATCATAACTTAATTACTAACTAAGCATAATAACATCATAAAATTATAGATTACTCAACTACAAGTCTCGCGGTTTAAACCGCGACCCAGTCAGAGTCCAAACAGCTTTACAATGGGCAAAATATCAAAACAAGATCCTGATCCATTCGACCCGACCTGACAGGTGTTGGCGGAACCAGGTCGGTGGGGACTATGAAAATTATGGCACTTTCTATGTTCTCCTTTACTTGACTACATAACAACCCAAACAAGATATCGAAGGATTTGGGCAAACGAGCTCTGCCTATTTGTATAAGATTGAACCCCGACTGGCTACCCAATAGACAGAAATACAAGGGGAAAACCTAACCCTAGATAGCTTGTTCCACCATTTTTCGGTAACTTTGACCATCATAGGAGGTGGCATTGAACCCAATTGGTCCGGCTCGACCCTTAATAATAAACCCCTAAAGTCTTGACCATAGCAAACATGCTGCGAAGAAACAATTCTCTACGAAATAAAGCATACATGAATATTCATTCCAATGGCATTTGTTGTTCTTTCTTGCCCATCATCCTTGACCTTTTACCCTAGTGTGCTAAGACACTATGGATTTCGACAATAGATGCACATAAGATTGGAAACAGAAGCATTTCTTTTCGATTTTGTAGGGGTCTTCCCCCGATTTATTAAGGTTTTTCTTAACAACCCTAATGGTGTCTTTTTCAATCTTTTAACATTTGGGTATGCCACGGGTTTGGTCTGGGTCTATCCCAGATCAAAGTATTAGAATCTGAAGGTCTAGGTTTGATATCCTTGACATTATATCTTTTCTATTTGTCCTTTTTTGACAAATCAGTGTTGTGGTCTACATAAATTCAATTCTGCGAACTCACGTCCTAATTTGACGTCAAAGCATTTGATCACAATACTTGACTTTTGGTAAGGTTTTCACCTTTACTTAGCTCGAGCTAAGCGTAAGCAAAGGGTAAGCAAAGGGCCGTGTTAGGTAACAAACAGCAAGCACAAAACTTCATTGGAATTTTGAACAGGGACCTATGATGAAACTCAATCTAGGCGTATTTGGGATAAAAAAAAGTACTGCAAACAGATGACCTTTTGAGAAGTCCTCGTGTTGCACACTCCACCTTAAACCACCTAGATTGCAAAGGACTTGGTAAGGTTAAGTTCGAGGTGTAATTGTTATGAGAACTGCTCGAATTTAATAGACCTTCAAACTACAACTGACTATTAAAAAACGGAAATAGATAAACGCACAAGTTCAAAAATCAGAATATAGATGTACAAATGATTTTGAATTTGGTTGATTCAACTGATTCTAGCCAGCCTGGTACTAGAGGGTTTTTCACTGAAAAACTTCCAGATTTGATTCAATTCAAGCTGATTTCAACACCACCGAAAGGTAGGGCGATCTCTGAAGATCTTTAGTGTCATCATTTCTTGTGCTTATTGAGAGGTTAGTTGGTCGTTTGGACCTCAACATACAGAGCCAAGTAGCCCTTTTCACCATAATTAGTGTTTCCTTTGCATCCATGCAACACTCCCTCTTTTGCAACACCTTCATTTGAATGGTTAGGCTAAAGAGCCCCATAAGAGGTGCTAATTTGGGTGTTGGAGGACTAAGGAGACAAGACTTCAAACGGTGGCATGATTCCCTTCAGCACGTCAACATCGTGATGCAGACCCATGCTTGCTTTTGCGTTACAACTTTTTGGTTCCTTGAGCCAAAGAGTCACTCAAGCGTCTTCCTTCTTGGGAGAAATAGTTTCAATGTTAGAGTAAATATGGGTCTCCGTGACATAAGCACAGCTAATTATATGGGAATATGTAATGCAACTTAAGGGCCATTTTATTTTATGTTTTAATAGAAGATTTTAAATAATGAAGGACCATTAGATTTAGGTACTTAAGAAAACCTGGTTCTGAACTGGCCTCAGCTTAGCTCAAAGGAAAGTTGTGGCCTTCCTAAATATGTTCAAACAGTGGTTGTTCATCTAGCAATTAGCCTGGATCATTCCCAAAGAGAACGATTGCTTGCAACAAATAAGGGTTGTTCGGTTTGTAAGGCTCATTTACCAGCCATAGCAAAATCATAAAATAGAAATTAAGAAACAGGAACCATCCTCATTGAAATACAAGGAAATTGTGTGGCCATATAGTTTGATAGTAATTGTCCGATTCATATCCATATTCTTTTCCTTTCCACAAATTCAGCAATTGTGATATCTATGGGATTTCTTATCATTTAGATTGACTAAATCACGATTGCATCACGTATGGGCACTCCCTCAACTAAAAATATGGAAGCACCCAAATCTGTGCACACTTTGACCTGACTCATGTGGGTCCTCTAACACCAATTGACACAAATCCCAGGGAAACAATTTCGAATTTAAGCCATACGTATTGCTACTGCAAGAAAAAACCGATGTTTTAATTGTTAAAAAGATATATTTGACGTGCATTTGGGCCGCATTTTCTTATTTATTGTGATTTATATCAGAAAATCAGCTGCAAACAGCCATATATAAAGACCAAGTCTGGATATAATTAGATTCTATTTCAGTTTGATATATATATATATATATATATATGAATAATTCGAAAATATTAGGATAGGGAAGATTACAGCCAGCACTATTACGCCAAATTGCACCAAGCAGTGGCTATGATCCATAGAATACTGCAAACTTTGAATTGCAGCTGAAAGAGATGACTTCATGGAAACCTCCGAAAAGCCTCATAAAAGTTTGGCACATATACCTCCATTATCTATCACTATAGCAATACCATAACTGTGAAAAGAAAGAGTTAAAACGCCATTACCTGTCACTATTTCAATGTCATAAGTGTGATAAGCAAGAGCTAACCATGTTTGATAATCGAATAAGACTGTTGTTGTTTGGGTGTGACAAAAACACAAACTTGACAGAAGAACCCACTCGAATGATTTGGGTTTCTGAAAATAAGACAAGCGGTATGCAAATGTGTGATACGACACCAACATCCATCTTTAGAGTAGTGTTTATAGGTTTAAGGTGATTTTAGGTCATTGGGAATCCTCACCCAAGTATTCCAATAGATTCCTTAGAAAGCCTTTGGGGAAGGTATCGTGAATAACGGTAGGTCTAACTCGGGAGGTGAAAATCAAAAGATTATAGAAAGCACCACAAAGAAAAAAGAAAAGGAAAAGGAAAAACATGTAATCTATTAAGAAGAATCTATTATAAGAAAGTACAAAGAATGGAAAGCCTAGGCTGAAAAGAGACAAAGAGAAGCCAAGCTAAGGATACTAAAACTAGAATTAGAATGAATGATTTATGTTGTGGTTGATCCCCTTCGATGACATTTCTTTTCTTAGTTTTCATGTCACCTACCACTTGTTTTAATGAGCTGATGATTAATCTCATGTTACTAGGCTTAGTCATGGGGTGTAATAGTGAGGCTTATCCATGAGTGGAAGATTGTGTCTACCATGTGTACCTTGGCCCGAAGGAGATCCTCATCAGTTTCAACCTTCTCAACCTTGTATCCTATCTGAAGTGTAAGCATACGATGAAGGGTTGACGGCACACAATAATTTATGTGAATCTAGTGCATGCAAAGGTGTAAGGAATAACTTGGCATGGCATACAATGAAAAAAGGAGTGTTTGAAGTCTTTGAGCTAACCATTAACTCAATGACTATAATTCTAAGTGTGATGGAAGGATCACATTGAACGTTCGTTCTTCTTGATGTTGAGGAAGGTATCTATGATTATAACATTTAAAACATCTCCTCTATTAGCGAACACCCTCATAATAGGTTGTCCATTCACCAAGACCTTAATTTATTACAACCTCATTCATGAGTAGCTCTCTCAATATGTTTTTCAAAAAGTATTGGCAAAAGAAGGGTCAGCCAGTCTGGATCATCTTTACATTTAAAATATGAGGACTAGGTTGAGATGGAGTCTAGTGGTAACCATATTTTCTTGCAGGCAATGCACCTCATAATTATAGTTGGCATCTTGGATGAATTTATTTGGGGATTCATATTCGAGAGTTTTTGGCCTATGATTAAATAGATGTTTTAGGATTCAAGTTATTAATTAGTCCTCAACTTCTACCTAAATTTTGTCTCACTTCAGATGGTGAATGTAATAGTCTAAATTGTCATTCCAGCTTTAGGAAAAGATGAAGTGTTTAAAAAGTTGTTTTAGAGCAAGTAGCTACCTCCATATTCTTTTCGATGGTCTAAGTGAATTTGCAAGATGCAACAGCTCTTTGAACTTGTTTGCATGGCCCTCCCCAAGAGAATTTGAGGTGACTGCTTCATGGTTGTTGGAAGCCAATCCGAAATACTTTCTATTGTAGGATACATACCTCTTAGGGTAATCATGGGATTAATCAAAGTCATGTCTTGAGAAACCACCAATTTCAATCATTTTTTCTTACAGCTTCTTTGGAGTGAAATGTTGCTTTGTTGGCATTGTTTGTCTTCTAGAGTGATGGGATTTTTTCGCACAAGCACTAGTTATGCTGAAGGTGTTGATCTATCTATAAGTCACTTGAGTTCCATGACAAATTTTTATTGTGCCTTTTCTTCTATATGTCTTTTATGAGTTTTAAAGAGTTAAGGAGGTTGAGGTGGATCCTTCTGCCTTTGAAGTAAAATTTTGACTCATTAATGAATCCTTTGTGTTTACTCGAGGCCTCAACATATACCATATTGTAGAGTCACTCTAATTGTCAATATCTTCTACTTCATCATGAATATATACTTTGGTTGCCCATTTGTTGCTTTGTCAATGATGCCTCAATCGATGACCTATCAACACTATTTGTTGCTTTGTCACTCTAGTCATCGATATTTCCTATACCACCACAATCCTTGTGTTTGCTCGAGGCCTCAACATGGTCTTCTTAAAGTGCCAGGACCATGTCGTGCATGCCCTACCATTTTGTAGAGACAACGACAACATTTGGGGGCAAAGTGCCATTATGGCCATCCCTTTATATGTTATTTAGGGTGCTTGAGATTTGCGTGATGTTGATTCTGTCATTACTGTAAGTCAAAGAGGACTAAAACTTCTCTTCATCGAATATTTACAGGTATGTATATGCTTAGCTAACTTGAGTTAGGCATTCCCCCATATCAACTTTAAGTCCATACTTATTGTAGACATGAAAATTTTCATTCTAGAGTTTATGAGAAAAACTCGAAACGAAAGTTTTCACACCTATGCTTGTGCGAGCATACCAACTAGTTTGTAAAACTAGAAAAGTTTTTGAAATATATAACTTCTTAGGCGATTGTGGGCAAGTGAATTCTTTTCGCTTTAGACCTTCTTGAGCCGATGCTCAAGGGTCAGTCTAAGCGCTTGGGAATTTCAATTTTGAAACCAAGATGTACTCCAAATCATGTGAAGAGTTGGTATTTGTGAAAGAAGTAGTATGTGCACTTGATTCAAGACTTTAAAATGAAAAAGTCCTTAAAAATAAAATATTCTATTTTCAGGGCTTGTTTCCCAAATTAATCTGAATGTCTTGCATACCTCCAAAAATCACCAAAATTTTATCAGACAAAGTCTATGGTGTGGAGGATCTGTAACACTTTACAGATCTAAAATCTGAGTTGTTTTGAAGCCACAGTAAATCAATGAATCAATACTTCTCAAGTGCCCAAAACTGTCTTGTCACAGAAATACAGAAACTCAAAGATGAGCCTGTATCTTGGTGGTCTGAGTTCCAAATTTGGTGAATTTGATATTATTGGAAATCTATGGATGTAAGATTTCCAATGAATCAAAATTCAATTGATTTAGACTCCTACACATAGAGTTATAAGATAAAAACCCAGACTCTATTGCAGGAAAACTAACTGTGCAAACAATGGACATATTTTTTGTTCGATTTTGTCTAATTTTATTTACATGTCTAGACGGTCTTAAAATTTTTGAGCATTTTATTTCTAAGACCTGAGTGTGTGCACAAAGTGTTCCTAAAATTTCACCACGTTTGGATCATAGAATTAAAAATTAAAAATACAACAATGAGAGATGCAGATGTAGAAAACGAGCTTCAATTTTTTTATAGAGAATACGTGCAAATGCAAAACTCACACCAAAGCAAATTGTAACAACACTTAACTCTAAGTTTAAATTTGCTGAAATGTAAAGAAATTGAAATTATTTATAGCTTATGCAATTTGCTACACTGTGTAGTACATAAGACTATAAAAAGGGGCAAATTGAGGTAGTCATCAATGAGCATTGTGGGTATATGGAAGGAGTTTAATTATGCATTGAGCTCTTTGTCCGCTAACTTCAAAGATCCATTCTTAGTTGCTTTCTAGATTACATAGCAGAATTTGATTCAATAATTCATATTGTGTCACTTGCAAAATCTCTATATTTTCTTCATCCCTTCTCTAGAAGGAATAGTGTGTCCTAGTAGTTTTATTTGTTGATCATTAAGGAGAATGCCAAAGATTTGGTCATCCTTTGATATGTCAAAAAGGAAGTTGTCCTTGTTTGTACCATTCTCCTTTCTTTTGGGAGATCTAGGAGCTGCACAGGTATATAAAGGCCTTTTTGTTAACATGGTTACCATAACGTAGGAATATTTGGCATCCTCGGTCTTTTCTTCTTGTATGTTTTTCTTGATACATAATGATACTAACTCATTTCAGGGCCTTTTGAATGCCTCATACCTCCCTGGATTAGGGGCATTAGGGACAATCATGATGTGCTCGACCTGAGCTACTCGGTTGGCGCTACAAGAGTTTCATAAATAACGGCCCGTAAGCCCTTTTTGGATCTCTAGTTGGAGGCAATTCTTTACCAATGAAACATATTGAGGCATAAGTAAATTCTATTTTGGCATGTCCTATTTTTTAATATATCAAAGAAAGCCTCAACCAATTTGTGAGTGTTTTGGAAAAGGTGTATGAGATTAGTGGGGGTATGTTTAGGCTTGATGTTTTTGTACTCTTTAGAAAGGCTTTCTATATCTCATTCAAGGACAGAACAAACACCAGCCACAATGACCTATACTACGTACAAATTCGATCGATAGGAAAGATATTAAGAAGAGAATGCTACAATATTCTCTCTCCTCATGCCCTCCACATTCTAATACAAATTTGGAGAGATGCTCTAATATTTTTCATTTTGTTTTGAAAATGCTTTGAGTTTCACCTTAAAGACCCTTGGTATGGGGAAAATTTGTCCACCCATTCAAGGTACAACTTTTGGTCAACTTCATTATCTAGAGCTAGAATCGATAACCTCTAGTTGTTGATGGTGTAGGAAGCATTGGAAAAGAGGACATGTAGGGTGCCCCCTAGCATAGTGATTGGCATCTATTAGTGATGACCAATATCAATGTGGACATGTAAATTCCTGTTATTTAGCTTCCTCTTGTTGCTAAATCAGATGTCATGTGCTACAGGGAAATTTTTCGAAATCGAACAAACTCCATGCAAGACAACCAAAGTAGCAAGTGATAGGGTTGGCAGATGGTGAATGCTTCCTATCACATTGGGTGGCCTTTGAGCTATATTTGCCAGTAGCTAAGCAGTTGTTCTCTCGGTTGCTGGTCTCTGCCATTCAACAAACCACTCTTGTTTTCACATAGTGTGCCAAAAGGGTGTGTTGTGCTTGTGTGAGAGAAATGCACTTGAACTTTACAAATAGCCCACTTGGATGATCTGGATATGCAAGAATAATATGGATAGTGTGCAGATATGCTAGAGTCCATCGACCTCAAGCAGTGCAATTTTTCTCTTTTATAACAACATTGAGCCAAACAATGTGACTATCGTCTAAAGAGTAACATAAGTGCCTGTAATTCTATGAGACTTGTAAGTTCAATTCTCGAGTTCCTTAAAATCGACAGGGGAGTGATCTCAAGGGTTTAAACAGCCGAGCAAGTTGCGAGAAAACGTTTACTGAACCGGGTACAGTTTCCTATCTAAGCAAAAAACGAGAAAGCTCTAGGCAGTGCATAGATCCTGAACGAGAACTTGAGCGAATGAGGGCTAAGTTGGATAACAACCCTTCAAACATGGGCATACTGTTATCACCACAAACATCACTGGAAGCCCACTGGTTAAGAGGTCCAGGGGTGGTTTGGTCTATTTGGGCAAGCAAAAGACTCCTGCCATGGACATACTTTTCCATATCCCCAAAAATAAGTGTCTGCAAAGCACAGCTTAAAATAGTCAATTCTTGTTTCCACAAGGCATCTCATTTTTCCTCCCTCGTTGTATCACAAGTAACACTATTGCCCCAACAACACCCTCTCTTTATATTAGAGAGTCTGTCATTGGCAAGGCAACCTATAACGTAAACCACGTTGGTGAATCTAACCTTAAATAGGAATCATATCACGGGAGTGACCGCCTAATGCCTGTTAAAAGGTGTCAACGATAGTTTGAGTCTTCCTCACGGCATAGCCGTAACCAAACGCAGCAGATATAAAAGGCCAACACCTTCGCCTTTCTCTTCAGTCCCTCCCACACACCAAAATACAGGAGTCATGGATTCTTCTTTATCCTTTGGCGTCCATTGATCTCCTTTCCTCTCTGCAAAGATATTCTTCTTTCCTCTCTTTCCTTTTGGGAACATGGGGAGCCATCCTTGCTTGAAGTTGCCTCCTGGCTTCAGATTCCATCCGACAGATGAGGAGCTCGTGATTCTGTACCTTAAGAGAAGAGTCTTCTCCATTCCGTTGCCTGCTGCTATCATCGCGGACACTGACATTTGCAAATATGATCCTTCGGATTTGCCTGGTCAGTAGCATAAACAAAAAAAAGTTATTTTTTCCTTTCTCTTTGATTTCATTTGTGGGCAATTCTTGTATTTGTTAAAGATATTGGATGAAACTTTTGGTGGTTGTTTCTTGTTTTCTTGATTGTTTGGAATAGGTGATGGGGAGAATGAGAAATACTTTTTTACAAGGAAAGAGGCAAAATACCCAAACGGGAGCAGGTCCAACAGGGCTTGTGCTTCTGGTTACTGGAAGGCAACTGGGAAAGACAAGGTTGTTCACGCGTCCATGAGCAACCAAGTCGTGGGGATGAAGAAAACCTTGGTTTTTTACAGAGGGAAGGCTCCTAAGGGCACTAAAACTGAGTGGATCATGCATGAGTACAGGCTCAGTGGTGTTGGGGCTCAGCCATACTTCTTTCTGCAGAAAAAGGATTCAACCCAAGTGAGTTATTGGCCTCTCTTTGATTGCCCTCAGTTCTTTCGCTGGGTGGAACCAATCCTAGTTTTTTCTTCTGTCGGAAACACCCAAAGGCTCAGTTGACCGAGTTTAAGAAGGAAACAGGCTGAATTACAAAACAGAGGAGATTATAAGTAAAACTACCTAGTGGGACATTGATGCCAAGGCCTTCATTACATGATTTTGATGATAGAAACCCATTGATGAAGGTCGCTTTTTACGTAACAACTTATTTTCAAATGAAAGAAAACCACTTAGAGAAACGTTGGTTCTGTACTGTCTTCATTTGATGATTTTAATGAAAGAAAACCGTTAATTAAACTTTGTTTCTTGTAGTTATCCGTTTACTGATGTCTAAACGTTGGTTGTGTAGTTTTTCATTTTATGATTAAGAAATCCGTTGAGTAAACTTCGTCCCTTGTAGTTATCTGTCTACTGATGTCGTTTCTTGCTTGATTCTTTCTGGGATCAGATTCCCGTGGAGGATTGGGTTCTCTGCCGCATTCATTTCAAGAGATCTCCAATAAAGCCTACAGCATTCGTGCAGTACATGGAGAACTTCGAGAACGTTCAAAGACCCAGAAATCCAATGTTTGGCAGGCCTGTTTTCTTTGACTTCATGAGGGAAAATCAGAGGGAATCAGAATCATCACCACCAACCAGCAGTATCACAGAAATTTCTTCTTATGAAGCTTCTGACTCCGATGATAACAGCTCTAGCAACAAGCCTTTCCCTTCATGTGAGAAAAAGGAATAGGATTACCATTGCAAGGCAGTTGCAGCCGAAATTTATAGAGAGAAAAAGGATGAGAAAACAATGAAACAGATCCAAGACTTAACCAAGGCATCTGATTGTCAAGCTGCTGCAGCCTTAATTTCCTTTCTGTTTCTTTTTCCTTTTTGTTTTTTCCCCTCTTAGAGGATTTCAATTTGTAGCTGTATTGCACCATCAAGAAATTCCAAAGAGAAACTGATTAGCAGTTGCAGGAATCGGGCATTAATCAGATAGTCATAAGGATGGAGAAACCTGTGAATAGAAGGTGTGCCTTTTGGATTCCTCCATGTTGGGTGTATACTCCGAACTTATTTGCCAAAGCCACAAAGGTGAAATAAAGTTGAACTCACAAGAAATGAGGTTTAGTATCCTCGAAATGAAATTGAAAGGCATGCTTTTAAATGCAGACATGAGGTACCAGCTAGAGAGAGAGAGAGGGTGGGGGGCAGGGCCGTCGTTTAGTTCAAGAACAAATCCTATCTGAACAAAGAAAGAAGACCAATCTTTTCTCTGTCGTTCGTCGTTACTCTTCAAGATGATTGGTCCCTTGTTGAGATGCGGCTGGCTAATTCCATTTCTTCATGGTATCCTCGAAATGAAATTGAAAGGCATGCTTTTAAATGCAGACATGAGGTACCAGCTAGAGAGAGAGAGAGAGGGTGGGGGGCAGGGCCGTCGTTTAGTTCAAGAACAAATCCTATCGTATCAAAGTGGACCAAATCCTATCTGAACAAAGAAAGAAGACCAATCTTTGCTCTGTCGTTCGTCGTTACTCTTCAAGATGATTGGTCCCTTGTTGAGATGCGGCTGGCTAATTCCATTTCTTCACGTTCAGTGCACCAACTATACATAAGAAAGTACACCCAATGCATTATTGGCCTGAGACGAGTATGATGCCGTTTGGAGTTTTCTTATTACGAACCTAAAAGAGAAAACTTTAAACTCTGAAAAACAAAAGGCACCATTTTTTCCCTAACCTAAGAGTTAATCTTTTACAGTTAAATTTCATTTAGAAATGCTTTGGATAATAAAATTTGGTTGAAAAATGTCAAAGAACGAGTCCGTCCTTATGAAAATGTAAAACTCCCACAAATTTTCAATCAATGCCTGATTCGGTTAGAAACTATCTGGCATCTCCTCTAAGTGCTTCGGCTATCCTTTGGTTTGCCTCGTCATTCACCGTGAGTACCTTTCCAGCAACATGGCCTCACATCCTCGACAAACTTTGCTATCTTCACTCGTATTGGTTGATCCAGAGAAAGCAGACACTGTGGGCCTCAATCAAAGCTAGGTTTTAAAGACGGCTAGAACAACTTAGTTATGTAATGTCGACAGCATATTTATGTCGAATTTCAGTATTAAGGGAGGGTATTTTGCAATCAGATTTAATGTTAAGGGCAAAATAGATCTTGGCGCGACTTTAAAGGCAAAACTCACCTTATGACTTTGATCTCCACTAAAATGAAGTAGGTGTTGTTTTGAAGCAACCCCATATAGTAAGGATTTTAGAAAAGATTGAGATGCATATTATACGAATAAACTATGGAGACCAAGTATCCCGTCCAACCTTAATTAATTAATTATTTTGTTTTGTCTCCACCTTAATTTCTTGAGGTCCAGGTAGATGGTGACTGCTGGTCGGCACAGTAGTCAAGCTAAGCACGACAAGAAGCAGTTTGTATTTTGGAAAATTTGAATAATTTATTGTGATGACTTGATCAGTTGATCAACTCTGTCGTTCAAGAAAACGTACTTTACACAATCCTGACAATCTAATGGTGGGAAGGAGAAATTTATAATATCGTCATGGTGAGTGCCCGCAGGTTGAATCCTCCCTCACACACACTGTTATCCAACACTAAGCCGCCGTTTTGTGGTAGGCCAACAAACCAGTAAAATTATGGCCAGATACCAAATCTTCAAAAGAGGGCATTTTTCAGTTACTTCAAAGTTCCAATAACGAAGATGAAGGCACACGTAGAGCCACATACGTGGTATTTATTTAATAGTAAATGTCAAATATCGTCCTAACCTTGGGCATGTATTTGCATTATTAGGACAAAGACGATAATGCAAATAAGACACCCAAATATTGATGGAGAACTTGGAGACAGTATACGTACCCAGTTCCCTGTGGATCTCTATGAAGCCGTTATCCCTGATCTCGTCATATATATTTACATTGTTTGTTACCATAAAAAAAAAATCATTTTTTCACACTCGAACATATTATTTTGTTGCATGTGAATGTCTAAATCAATTTAGCTATCACTCCCTTATTTACTTTTTACTAGTGTTACCCCAACTTTTCTCTAATAGTCTCATAAGGCATTTTTATTTGTATCATTGGCATTGGTACTTGCTTGAGAGTATGAGGCAGTATTCTTCGTGCAATTGCCTAATAATATATATCTACCTTTTAATTGAGCGACACTTTCTCGTCAGAAAGAACACTCGATGCACCTATCAGCATTTACTGTATGCTTATATTTGGCATCTCTCTCAACTTTTTCATCCCCCATCTCTTTCATCTTGTTATAATATCAATCTGTATGTCCTTAAATGAATGTTCTTGCTTATCTTTTATACCCCTGAAAAACCAATAGTTTCAACTAAATCAACTAAATTTATGGTTGCACATCTTCCATGTTTAATGTAGTACAGTAGAGAACAGTTCTAAAGTAACCGCAATCTAGACATGCTTCATTCTTAGTGGATCCAAAAGTACAAAAATTTATTCTACTATGCTTTCCTCCTAAATCAAACCTTGAAAGATATGACCATATCTTTGGTTGGTGTGGGAGGGGGTGTTTACAACCCTCATGCACTATGATGCTGAAGTTGAGCATGCTTGGATATAGATAGTGCTGAGATACAGAGCATTTAGGAAGTCCACGTATTGTACCCTCTAGCCAATGTTATTTAGTTTAAGAATACTTGATTAAGGTTGAGGTTTTGCAAAAAATAATTGCATTTTATTTTCCTCTTAATAGGATTGATCCTTAATCTATTACTATTTTAAACTTATGCATGGGTTCAATGGTTTTGAAATCATGCCAATGAAGGCACAAGCTAGTAAATACCACAGCATTGAAGAATAGTAAGAAAATCTGCTCGGTTGCCGATCATGAATGACAGAAGTAATTTCTCAAAAGAGTAACCAATATAAAGTACAATACTGGGTAAAAGTGTGATGCTAGAATTTTTGTTGCGCTAAAACATTTTGGAAGTACGCATGATGGAATCTAGTTTGCACCGATTGCTAAGTCAAGAGGAAAAAAGAGAGAGGAACACAAGATTTAAGGTTATTTGTCAGGAGATGCTTATTAGGGCACAAGGCCGAAAGAGAATTTTCACTACATCGAAGAGCAGTGCACAATATAATGATCTCCCAGATAACCTCATAAACCTTAACATCTGTGGACATGCCTTCTACATACTTTCTCACAAAATACTAAAAGGAGATAATTGCAAAAGGAAGTTACCTTTTGACACTAATTTACTGCAGGAGCTATATGGGCATAATCCTATTGGCCCACATGCACAACCCGTATGGACCCCTATGTAACCATTACAAACTTCAGTTTTCAAGGCAAGATTTTCTTGTCCAATCAAAATTTGTGCCTATCAGAAATTAGAGCCACATACCACAATTTTTAGTATTCACAAAAGGGCACCACACATATTACAATGCCACATTTAACTCCTAGTGTAGTAAATATTAAACAAGGGGATTTCTGATGTGAAACCCTAACTACAAAGGGAACACCCCAGTTTCCATTTTTGTCCCCCTACACACACATCTCTCTCTCACCCCCTCTCCCTGACCCATTCCTGCTACTCTCTCTCGCTTCCCATCTTCTCCTCTTCTCTTCTCTTCTCCTTCATTTAAGAAGTAACAAACTTTAGAGCTGACACCTTTGCCGACTGGTTAGAGGAGCTGTCATTAGAGAACCACTGCATTAGTAAGTTTTCATTTATTAAAAATGAAAGAGACAAGCCCTAGGGCGCATATCTAGTATAAGCGAGATGCACAAAGTGGAAGAAATGCACCCTCAATGAGTCTCCTTCATAAAAGAGATGTGTTTGGGGCCATATCTCTAATTGGTGAGGTAAAAGAACATGTTTATCATGTTACCATATATGACACATAGAGGACGACTCGAAGGTCGTAATATTACTATATCATCGAGATAATCCGTTGTGATATCTTATAGAAGATCTTGAAGATGACAAAGACAAGAGGATAAAGAGCTCACTTAGACAAAAATCATTCAAGTTTGATATAGAGAGATCATGATGTTGATGTTCACTATCAAAGATGAAGCAGTTCCTTCAGAATATGATCGTGATATTGAAGTGGTCATTTATAGTTTTATGGATGTAGAGAGTAATATTGCAAACAATGATGATAATGAACTATTGTAAACACCCAAAATTTTGTGAGAACTTCAAAATACTTCAAGTTCATCAAAAAGGCTTCTCTCTTTGAAGCCAATTTGAAAAAAGGAGTTTACGAAGATTTGTGAAAAAGGAAAATTTTTCTCAAAACCAAATTTGAAAAACTCGGAGCATATGAGTCAATGCACGTGAAGGAGGAGTAAAAACTCAAAAAGTGGCCAACATCGAAGTAAAGTGGAGTTCGCTCGGGCCCTCTAAGTCCTTCAGATAAAGATCTTTTGAAAAAAACCAAAAAAATAAGAAAAAATTTGAAAAAAAGACAATACAGCAATTTAGGATAACTACTCACGAAAATCCTAAAAATTTTGTTAGCAGAAGGTCTTTTGAGTCTCTCGATAATTCTCGAAAGGGCACTCCTTAAAGAAAATTTTTGAATGACTTTTCTAAGTATCATAAACTCAACGGTCATGATACAAATAAATATTTTTTCTTGAAAAACAAAATCAAGGACTTGATAGAACAGGATAGGCTCCACATCTCGGAGGAACCATAGCCCTCTCAAGCCATTTTAAAAGAGACATTCCCAAACCACGCAAGCACAAGTAGAAAGGACAAAGAGATTTGTCTTCATCCAAACCAAGTTTGTGCGATTAAGCATGTATTGCATATGATTCATACTACTTACCACACACCACCCTCTTTCATAATAAAAAAAGACAATCAAGTAGTGATCTGAGGAGCACTTAGAGTCTCGCACCCGATTAAAGCCTTTGTAGAGATTCGAGGTGCTCCAAGGCATCAAATTAGAGCCAATTTAGGATCGAGCCCTAGGGAGAGTATCGATAAAGTGACTAGATTCGAAAGGATCTATCAAACCCTATACTTAGCTAAACAAGCTAGCAAAGGGTGGTCGTTTTGTTCGGCCCCCAAAAGCATGCATCCCTAATTCATCTCATGGTATGGACAAGGGTAAAAGTTATGTCACATGAGTGTGAGTGCGGGTGCGAGATACGGTAAATTTCAAAAATTTTGGGTGCGGCGACACGACTAGGATATATAACAACAACAACTAAGCCTTTTCCCATACTAGACGGGGTCGGCTACATGGATTCTTTGTTTCCACAGATCTCTATCGTGTGCCATGTTAGCAGTTAACTCACAATAAGCTAGATCATTCTTTATTGTTTCTTTCCAACACTTTTGTGGTCGTCCTCTACCTCTTTTAATACTTTCCAAATTTAGTTTTTCTAACCTTCTTACAGGTTCTTCTTTTGATCTTCTTTCTATATGTCCAAACCATCTTAAACGATGTTCTCTCATTTTATCCTCTATTGGTGCCACTCCTAATTTGTTTCTAATAACCTCATTATGTATACGGTCTTTTCTTGTATGACCACTCATCCATCTCAACATCTTCATTTCTATCACAGACATCTTTTGTACAATTCTTACTGCTGTTGATGATTAACTGCCCAACACTCAGAACCATAAAACATGTCAGGCCTAACTGCTGCTCTATAATATTTACCTTTTAATTTTAATGGTATCTTCTTATCACAAAGAATACCTGATGCTCCTCTCCATTTTAACCAACCAGCATTAATTCTATGTGTAACATCTCCATCAATTCTTCCATCACTTTGAAAAATTGACCCTAGGTATTTAAAACTTTCCTTTTGGGGAATGCAATGTGTGCCAATTTTAATTTTTATGTCCTCTGAAGTAGCCAAATGATCAAACTTATATTCCATATATTCTGTCTTTGTTCTACTAAGTCGGAGGCCTTTGTTTTCTAATGTTTCTCTCCATAGTTCCAATTTTCTATTAACTTTTTCCTTAGACTCCTCCACTAATACAATGTCATCTGCAAATAACATACACCAAGGTACTTCATCTTGAATATGTTTTGTTAACTCATCCATCACCGTTATAAATAAGTATGGACTTAAAGTTGATCCTTGATGTAACCCAATATTAACTTCAAAGAAGTCTGTCGTTCCTACATGAGTCCTCACACATGTTTTTGCACCATCATACATGTCTCTTATAAGGTTAATATATGTCAATGGGATATCTCTTTTTTCCAAAGTTCTCCAAAGAACCTCCCTCGGTACCCTATCATAAGCTTTTTCTAGATCAATAAATATCATGTGAAGGTCTTTCTTTTTTGCTCTAAAATGTTCCATAAGACGTCTCAAAAGGTGAATCGCTTCAATAGTAGATCTACCTGGCATAAATCCAAATTGGTTCTCTATTGTACTTGATACTTGTCTTAACCTACGTTAGATAATTCTTTCCCATAATTTCATAGTATGATTCATTAACTTGATACCTCGATAATTTGCACAATTTTGAATGTCTCCCTTGTTCTTATATACGGGTATAAGTGTACTTGCTCTCCATTCCTCGGGCATCTTTTGGTTTTTCCATATTTCATTAAATAGTCTTGTGAGCCAAGTGATTCCTATTTCTCCTAGTATTTTCCAAACTTCTATAAGAATATTATCTGGTCCTACCGATTTACCACTCTTCATATGTTTAAGAGCCTCTTTGACTTCATTCTTTTGAATACGTCGGTAGAAATTGTGGTTTATATACTTTTCTGACTTGGCTAAATCTCCTAAACTAATACTAACATCTTTATTTTCATTAAAAAGATTATAAAAATAGTTTTTCCATCTATTTCTTATATCATCATTTGCCACTAGAATTTTTTCATCCTCGTCTTTTATGCATCTAATATAATTAAGATCTTTAGTTTTCTTATCTCTAGCCCTAACTATCCTAAAAATATCTCTTTCACCCTCTTTTGAGTTGAGTTTTTTATATAAGTCATCCCAAATCTTAGCTTTTGCTTCACTAACGGCCTTTTTTGCTTCCTTCTTTGCTTTCTTATAAGCTTCTAAAGTTTCACTAGTTTTCTTAGCATAATGTAATCTGTAACATGCCCTCTTTGCCTTGATTTTATTTTGTACTACTTCACTCCACCACCAAGCTTCTTTTTGTGCCGGTACACCTCTCTTAGATACCCCTAACACATCTTTCGCCACTTTCCTAATATGTATAGCCATATTGTTCCACATATCAGAGGGTGTACCAACATAATTCCAAACATCTCCTTGAAGGACTTTCTGTTTAAATATATCTTCTTTCTCGCTTTTGAGGTTCCACCATTTAGTTCGAATAGCTCGATGCACTCTTTTCTTCTTTGTCCATTTTTTTATTTGTAAATCCATAACTAAAAGTCGATGTTGGGTGGTTAAGTTTTCTCCTGGAATTACCTTACAATCTTTACAACACGCTCTATCTTTTTTTCTACAAATAAAGTAATCAATTTGTGTTTGCGATAAGCCACTCTTATAAGTAATTAAATGTTCATCTCGTTTTTTGAAGATTGTATTAACTATAAAGAAATCAAATGACAGCAAAATTTAAAATCTCCCTACCTTCCTCGTTTATATCCCCATAACCAAAGTTTCCATGAATCCCTTGATATCCTAATGCCTCTTTACCGACATGTCCATTTAAATCTCCTCCTAAACAAATCATCTCCCTTTGTGGAATCTTTTGAAACACCTTATCTAACTCTTCCCAAAAAACTGTCTTTATACTATCTTCTAGTCCTACTTGGGGTGCGTAAGCACAAACTATATTCAAAACCTCTACTCCTAACACTAATTTCAATGTCATGATTCGGTCACCATATCGTTGTATGTCTACTACACTCTCCTTTAAATCTTTATTTATGATAATACCAACTCCGTTTTGGGCCTTTTCTTTACCTGAGTACCATAATTTAAAACCTGTATCCTCTATCTCCTTTGCTTTTTCTCCAACTCATTTTGTCTCTTGTAAACATAGAATATGAATCTTTCTCCGAATCATAGTATCTACCACCTCCATTAGCTTACCCGATAATGTTCCGATATTCCAAGAACCAATACGAATCTTATTATCTAGGACTAGCTTCCTTACCCCCCACATCTGTCCATAATCAAAATGCGGAGACCCTCTCTGAAAATTTTTCACTACATTCGGGCGGCAATGTAGCGGGACTAACTTCTTTACCCACACTCGTTCATGATGTGGGAACCCTCTTTGCAATTGATTCACTACATTCAGGCAAAAATGTAGTGGCCCTTGCTTACTTCTTACTGCATTCGGGCTCTGCAGCACGTCGCTAGGCGGGGACGCCCCAAAGCAATGCTCATAATTTTTGTAATCCATGTTGTAGAAATCCGACGAAGTTTTACGCTGGCTGTCGGAAGCCTAACACAACCCTCCTCCTTTATCCGGGCTTGGGACCGGCAATGCAAGGGTGATCCCTTACATGGATATATAATATTATATATTATATATAATATTTAAGCTACATAAATCAATCATAATACAACTAGTATTTGCTAATTTTGAGTGCACATAGTTATCAATTAGCAAGTTCGCTCAGAATGATTTGAAACTTAGAATGATTTTACGAGCTGCAAAATATCCAAGTTATGGATTCAAAGAGTTTCCAAATCTTTTGTAGGATATAGCATATACTAGTATTTGTGCTAGGGTCCACTAGTGATGTCATACACTTCTGTTCTATTGATGTGGCAATGTTCCTAGTCTTCAAATGTGTTTGGTGACAGAGATTATTCTATACAAAGGCATACAGTATGGAGTCAAGATTTCAATAATATTGATATATAAGAAACCAATTATCCGCATCCAAAATCATTCAACCTAATATTGTATAAGCTATAATAGCAAGTACACAACTTTATATTAAAGCAAAACACATAAATGGTAAACTATTAATTTCATCATAATACACAAATCAATCTTCATTATCTAGACCCATTTATCCGTGAGTTACAAAAAAAATACAATTTTTTTTTTGCCATGCCGCACCGACACGGTGTCGGTGTCGCACCAGTGTCGAGGTCGACACTCCACCCCTTAGAAGTGTCTGTGTGACTTAGGGTAAAAGTGTTGTGTTAACCCCATATAATTTAGAACTACATCTTTCAAAACTTTCGATAAACATGTGTATCTTAGAGTTGATACAAAACTCACCTAAGCATAGATAAGTCATAGAGGGAATCTTAGAAAAAGCCAAAGTTAACACCACTATCACTCCCGAATCCCTATCCTTCTTACTCTCCCTCATCTTTGCCAAGACCCCAATTATGTTTACCGAAGATAAATGAGAAAGACCCGATACAACCCATAACCAAGCTTTACATATAAAGGTGGTATTGAATCACCACACTCTCAACAAGTGTTTGGTTGATGGGAAAGGAGGTCCAAATATTCTTCCCTTCCATATGGCCTTTCAAATAGGAGTACTTATATCCAAGCTTCAACCAAGTCTAATTGTCATCACAGGATACAATAGCAAGTCATCCCATCCTTTAGGCTCCATAGAGTTACCCATGGAAGTCGGCCAAATACCACATGTAGGGTTGTTTCATGTCTTAGACGTAAACTCCTACTACAACTTGTTAAGGAGGCCTTGGATACATTCTCTCCGAGCTGTCCCTTCAACCTTCCACAAGTGCCTTAAAATCCCATGGGATAACCAGGTTGTGGTAGTCTTTAGAGAAGACAACCCACATCTCAAGGAAACACAAAATTTCCGTTGCCTATCAAGTGACCCATTAAGTGGAGTGGAGAGGGCCATGGAGACGTCCAATTCACCCAAGTTATCCACCTCCAATCTCCCCATTCCCAAGATCATTCACCTCTTAGGAGAACCAAAATCATCTCATCCTAAACCATCTAGGGTTATGCGTATCCTAAAAGAACCCAAGTCGCACCCTTCCAAGGTTGTCCATCTCCTAGGAACACCCAAATCACCCAAGTCTTCTATTCTTAGGGTCGTGTGCATCCTAGGAGAATCAAACCCTTCCATCTCTAAAGTCATACACCTCCTAGGCACACCCAACAAAACTCAAGTGTATAATCATGCCATGGACAATATATTATTCCAAGGTCATCCTTTTTATCAAAATTTTTTAAAATTTAAGAAGCCTTAGGAATATGTTATTGAACATGGGATATGCACCATACTAGGGTCTAAGAGCCAAGAACCAAGGTAGATTAGAACCTATCTTATCTCTACCTAACCTGGGTCGACATGGCCTAACCCAAGTGATTTTAAGTGGAGGTTTGAGAAGTTTCGATAGGTCAAAGTCTAACCCCATGTGGACTCTGGTTTGGAGACGGGATAAGAGGTTCCAACTGCCTTTGACCCTCACTTCCTAGACCTTGGTAAATGTTTTAAGATTTTTCAAGTTTGAAAAACTTAGGATGAATATAATGACTTTGAAACATGTTATCATCTATGGAGTGAGATGTGCTATACGCCTTAGGTCTTTGATAGTAATCTAGGATATTGAGGTTGGAGGTAGAGAGCGATCCACTAGGGACTGCCTTCAGGATGACCTTTTCTTTTTTACAAATTTGGGTTTGGCGTGGTTCACTTATGATGCATAGGAAGTTTTGAACTCATTTGAGATTTGAGTTATCCTCTCCAGATACAATTATTATGACCTTATCTTTTCAAAAAATTTTGACACATTTATGAAAGGTTGAGGGGATGACTTTGACTGAGTGTATCCAAGGTCTTCATAACAACAAGTTGTAGTGAGGATTGATGTTTAATACATGAAATAACCCTACATGTTGGATTTAACCGATTTTCATGAGAAATTCAATTGACATGAGGGAATGAAAAGAATTTTCATCATACTCTGTGATAACGATTGTACTTAGTTTGAGCCTCTTTAATGGAACTCCAACTTGAAGGGCTATATACAAAGGGAGAAAGTTTAGGCCCCCTCCACTGTCAACCAAACATTTTTCAAGAGGATAGTAATTCAATACCACCTTTATGTGCAAGGCATGATTGTAGGTTGTTATGGGCCTACTTAACTCATTTTCGAAAAAGATGATTGGAGTTTGGGTGAGAATGTGACATCAAGAAGGACAATGACTCGGGAGTTATAGATGTGTTAACCTTGGTTTTCTCTAGGATTCTCTCCAATACATGTCTATGTTTAAGTGAGATTTTGATTAACTCTAAAATAGACATGCTGATTGGAAGTCTTATTAAATGATTTTCAAGATCATATTGAGGTAACACATCTTTATTATCCTTGTCCATGTCATGGGATGAATGAGGAATGATGCATGCTTTTTGGGAGTCGGGTAAAATGACCACCTCCTTCCTTGATTTATTCCCTAAGTATGGGGTTGGTAGATCCTTTCAGACCTAGTAGCCTCCTCGACACTTTCCCTATGGCTCGGTCCTACTTGGACTCTATTTTAGTGTGAAGATTTCTGCACACCACGAATAACTATCAAGGCTCTAGCTAGGGACGGGACTTTAAGAGCTCCCTAGATCACTATTTGCTTTACTTTTTTTAATATTATGGGAGAACCATGTAGTGTATGGCAAGTAGAGTGAACCATATGCAATGCATGATCACGACAAGCATCGATAGGAGTTCTTGGAAGAGAGACGTATCTCTTTGGAACTTTCATCCGTGCTTGCATGATTTGGAAAGAGCTCCTTGAAAATAGCTTGGAGAGACTCCGGCTCCTCAAAGACATTGAGTTTGCCTTGCTCAATGAAGTCTTTAATTTTATTTTTTAAAGAAAAGCAATTATCTATATAATGACCCTTTAGCCTATTATACATGCAAAATTCATTGAGAAAACGTTCCTTATGGGATACCCCTTTGGAAATCGATGGTAAGCTCACCAATCCTTGTGATAAGCGAATGTTTAGGACTTATGTGACCTAATGTCCTAGATGCGTATACTCTCTTTTGTGTTTTCATATTTTTTTCATTTTTTTGTATTTTTGGGATGGTGGTTTACACTTAGGTCCAGAAGGTTTGGTGAAGTTAGATGAGGAAGGTTTGACTCGAACACTTGTTACTTTTTGAGATTTTACCCCTTCATCCGGGGTAGACCACTCATACATCGTTGACTTTTTGAGATTTTACCCCTTAACTTTCCAAAGGTCCTCGTAAACTTCCTTTTTGAGATTTACTTCCAAAAGCGACGACTTTTTCATAAGTTTTTTTAAAGTGTTAGATTTCATGAAGAGAGATGAGGGTCTTCAAATCGGTTTTAAAATTTTCCAAAATCAACATTACTGTGGAACTCTGAAATATGTGCTCCTTGACTTTCTCGAGCAAAGATCTCCATCTCACAATGAAGGCGTGGGCGTCTTCATTGTGAGCTTATTTACCATCTCTTAACATGTTCAGAATTGGGGCAACTTCTATGTTGTGCGAGAATGTTTATGTGAAATAATTGGCTAACTCTTCAAAGGTCGTGAATTGGCTCAAATCGTAAGAGGCAAGTCACTTTGATGCAAACCCCTTGAGGGAATGTGAGAACCAATAAACCCACTTAGATGGATCTTTCTTTTTCTTGTTGGCCTTTCGGGAAAAGGGTTGTAAATGAAATCTAGGATCTCCATTGCCGTCATATAGATGAAAGCTTTTTCATTTCATCATCACTATCAGTTTGATAATCGGATGGTAAAAAAATTGATAGTGAATATACCTTATTTTCCTTTGATTGGCCTTTTATCAATTGTTGTATGGATCTCCTATTCTTCATGGTGAATGATTCGAGGTTTAGTTCTTCTTCCTCAAGTTTTGAAGTCGGTTTGGCTTTTCATACATGATTCGTCCTCCTACGGGCCCAGATTGTTTTCCATGAGAAGAGTAAAATTCAACCGCATCGGTCTCTTGTCTTAGGGTGGCGATCTCTCTCTCGATCCTCAACTCTCTTAGCTCTCTCTTTAAAGAGGCGATTTTATCTTCTCGGGTTTGAGAAAACGATTTTGAAGATTTTCTCATTGTTTTTAAAAACCGACGTGTGGAGCTTGATGAGTCCTTAATGAACATATCCCCAATTGAACCTTCTGAACTTGACCAAGTTTTGAAATTAGTATAGAACAATGTTTTGAGAATGACTTGTTTTGAAAAGAATGCAATCAGATTAAAATGACTCCTCTAATACCTAAGTCCTATCGGATATACCATTTTATTTCTATAAACAAAATTTTTTGGTCTTCTATAGACTTAAAACTTTGTATGCAAAAATTATGCGAGATCGCGGCAACAAGTTTACTCAAACTTATAAAGAGATTTATCTGACTATTCGATAATTGTGGTTAAGTAGGTTCTTGTCATCATAGGCCTTCTTGAACCGGCGCTCAAGGGTTAGCCTAGACGCTTAGGAAGAGCAATTTTAGAATTTAGAGTTTTCTCAAAATAATTTCAACTCAAAATTGCTTTTCTAAAAGTTTATGCATTTCACTTGGCCATACCAATTAATGTTATGTGAAAATAGAATTGGTTCTGTTTTTCAATATAAGAGTTTGTATTTTTTTTATTGTTTTAGGGGATCCAAAAATCTAAAAAATTTAACTAAGTGAGAATTAGATCTGAGGTTTTATTAAAAAATTTTATTTGTATTTTGGGTCTTTGAATGATCTAAATAAAACTTGAAAATTTTTCTAATTGAATGTTATTCTGAAATTCGAGACAATATCTGTGACTGAGATACAAAATTTGAGTAAAACACTCGTATCCCTTTACATAGAATTCTTATTTCTATAAAAATTGTCAATTTAGAAAGCTATGGATGTTTGCTTTCCAACGAAATCATTTTTAAGGTATTTGTAAACCTATAGATCTAGTTATGATGGTTTTACTGAATGTATGTTGCAAGAATTTTGGCATAGAAAGGTTTGGTTTCCTGTTGAGTCTAATCCTTAATGATTTGTTTTATCAAATGTCACTTGTATTCATAATTTGCAAGAATTTTACCGAATATTGATTGGTATATGTACCACTCACAGACAAAATTTCAGGATGTTTCGCTTAGAGATGGTAGCTAGAAAATTCGAAGATCATACACGATCTGTGCGATATGCTGAAATCTACAGAAATTTTTTTATAAAAAATAATGATGCATTCACTTAGAACTTTAATGATTTAATAATCATTCAAAGAATTTTGTTGAGAACTTATGTTCGTTTGGGGAGAAAATCATCCACATATAAATCCTCATGACATATCTCGCAAGGAGTATTAGTCTCTTAGAAAATATATGCGATCATAGTCCAATGTCTTCCTGCAACACAAACTTATAAGTGATTAATTCACCATAAGAGTGATTACATACTTATATCATCGCATGTAAATGTGGTAGCTATGTCCTTCTTATGGTTTCTTGAATTGAATTAGAAGCAATCTAAACAATGAATAAAGGAAAGAATGGATGATATTATACATTAGTATAGAACAAATGAGAATGTATAATAATAGTATAAATTGAGGTAGAAGAAACGAAATGTCATGCGAGTAGTGGATTCCTCTTACCTATGGCTTTCCTTTTCACGCTTTCAGACTTGGATGATACTCCTTCACAATGGTATTCCACGAAATTACTATAATTCTTCGGCTTACAAAAGGTTGGAGATAAGGACTCCAAACTTACAATAAGCATAAAAGCAAAAAATGAGAGAAGAAAATGGCGAATTGGGGCTTTCCTCTCTCTAGATTTCTTCCTTCATCCTTCTTGGTTGAACTCTTTCTTGGGTTGGCTTCTCCACTCGTGGTCTCTCTCTCTTTCTTTTCTTTTTTTCCCTTGATATCCAACTCAAGATAGGTATTTATAGACTTCTTGGTCAGCCCAAGAACTTTCTTGGCTAGGGAATATTCCCTTATAACTTGTTCTATGGACCGGCTCACCTTGGTTCGGCCAGTTTGTTGCACGATGGTTGGGGCAACTTGTTGCACCTCGGTTGAGCCAGCTTGTTGCACCATGGTCATGGTCAAGATAGCTTGTTGCACTTTCGTTGAGCCTTACTCACTTGGATTGGATGGACCTAATCCCATCCGGTTACAAAATCGATTTGTGACTCACATGACTCTATTCATCAGTTAGGCCTCCTAATTACAAGTGGTTTAGGTTACCTAGTTTGGATGTACAAATGAGTTCAATCCCCACATGGGCAACGCAACAATGTTGTTTGCATGACCGAATGACCTTTCTTCCAGTCGTGCCTCCTGGCATTCGTTTTTTGTAAGAAAATTCAGGTTGTCTTTTTCCTTTCCAGTAATGTCTACCACTATTTACAAAAGTTCCCTTATTTAAGCAACTGAGTGTATGATAGAATGGATTATGCACGCTTGAATGAAAGTCAGAAAATGTCACTGAAAGAACAGAAATGAGATGCTCCAACTCGGTTTGCGCAAGCTGAGCTTGAACTTGGTTGACCGGTTCAGCAAGATTTGATGACGCATAAGCATGGTTGGTTGCATATACACACGCCGTAGAGTAGTAACAGTGAAGGGTTGCGTTAAAGTTGTCGTTGTTGCCATTCATTGCCCTCCCAGATTTAGGACTGACGTAGAAGCAGTGACTAAAGCTCACACAGAAAAGGGTAGTTGGACTGTTTTAGGGCAGCATGTATGACAGTGGACAGATTAATCTTGACGAATACCAGTATCTCACTATAGTTGTATGTCTACACAACCATGGTTGTCCTGCACACAGTAAATTGAGTTAATGTGGATGAAGGTCGTTCTGCATAGTAAGATATACCTCCTTATGCCTCAAAGACACCACGCTGCGAAGGTGAAATTGCAGCCGTGCACAGCCTATTTTTCCGTGTCACTGCTGTGTGTTTTTGGCGACAACATACAACTATCTCAATCTATATTAGTGAACCCTCTGATAAGGATCAGCAGCGTTGCAGTTGACGAAGCTGAAAGGGTGGGGCACTAGAATCAAATGACGATATGTAAATATGTACTCCCTGCAACTTTGTAGTGGCAGAACGTATCCTCAGGACCCATCTAGGGTTCCTTGAGATGAAAGCGTATATTAGGGAAAGACAAATCAAGTTGGTTTCTAACTCGTTCGGATAGGTGTAACAATGATTTTTGTGAATCCTAATGTCATAACCCGAGTATGCGGGCCTGTTCTGACATGGCACACAAGCCCAAGGCATAGGATGCCAAATTTTCTTTTTAACTATACCTTTCCTAACAAGTAGGTCTCACTAAAAATCCCAGATCTGTGCCATATGATATTGGCTCTATACCCAGTCAATTTTTCTAAAACCACTAAAAAATTATACACATTGTACTAAGAATTATATAAATTACGGTGTCACCTATAAACACATTGCTTGCAAAATGGATACACTTCCCAATAGTGTTACAAACTAAGAACATGTAAACTTAAAATGCAATGCATAACTAAAATTATCAAAGTCACGAAATAAAACCACTGGCTCATAATCGAGTAAGCGTATTCATATTAGTACAACTACATATATGACTCTTAATTTCATTTCGATATCAGTGAACCACCAAACCATAGGTTGCATCAGACAACCCCTGTGGAGCTTCTCCAACAAGCCACCGGACTTCCACTATAGTGAACCTAGCACACAATATAAATTACCCAACTCGAAGCTGCTCTCTAGAGGCCTCACTGTAAACTTTAAATTGGTTCCAAAACCCACTCCAAGGGTTCATATATAAAAATTTCTAAAATGCCATACAAGATTTATCAATAATAGAAATTTGAATGTGTGGACCCTTGTGACTTTAAACTAGAGCACTTCCCAGCCAAAGTGGCGGTCAAGCCTAGAAGCTACTCCTAATCCCTAGGTCTACCTAAGTTGCTTTAATTCTCTTTGTTGTGATCACATACGATTACAATTACAATTGAGATAGTGAATATCCAAAAGAAGGTTGAATCCACGATCAAAGGAGTCCCAACTTAAAGAAAATCCAAAGTCCACCTTAGATTTAATATGTCCAAGGCTTCAAGAGTGCTTCAAAGTAGTCCAAAGGATGCCCAGATGTATAAAAAAAGATGTTCAGGTATCCGAAGTAGCCCAAAGTCTCTGAGGGTAATTGAAAAGGTCTTGCAATTAGAGAAATTGCCGTCATTAACATCAAATTTCGAGAAAGAGGCAAAATATCATCTTTTGGAGGTCAAGGCATGCAAAGCCATAAGTTGGTAGAATCTGGCATGTACTAAAAATTGCACACAAAATTGACCAGAAAATTCCCAATATTGGTGAGGAGTATGCTCAATGTGTGTTGTGAATGCAAATTGGTAGGTGAAAAAGGAAAAGTCTAGGTCGGCTCTAGGTTAAATAATTTGATCTATCGCAATAGCTCACGAGCAGTTTAATAAAACTAGGCAGAACTTAGGAAGTTGGCAGAAAATCACCGAGTGACCCAAAAAATCGTTGAGGAGTCATTAAGACAAAGCACCTCAATGGAACCATATTTCAGAAGTCATCAAGACAAAACTCCTCAAATCCTTTGAAGATCAGAATTTGATGAACATAGAAAATAAAGGATACATTTCTATAAGGAATGGGTGTTTATCGGGTCAGAAAACAGACACCCTTTGGGGTCTGCAAGCTAGTATGAGTTATGAGAGAACTCTGTACCAGGAAAGTCTATCGTTCTAAGAATGTGACTACCTACTCGGGACTTCTACTCCTACACATGCTTGGATAATGCCTGGCTACATGACCAAGAGAGCATGCTACGGCCACAAGTGTGATCAGTTATGAACATGCACAAATGTGAGACATGATCATGAGCATGCATATGTAGGTAGACTAGGTTGTTCCTAAATGAGAGAGTAAAGCTATGCGCACCTTTAACTAATTTAGGAAGAAATAGGTCACACTATCATTGCTAAAAGTTCACAATACCATCATCTTCAAAAGTTCTCTTCACTAGGTCAGGTAGTCGGTGTGGTGTACACGGTAATGGAAGATGCATGCAACAAACAAGTCCTATCTATCTATTATCTCTTTTTTATCCCCTACCTCAATGATGTTAGGGGATATATTCCCAAACTTGCAATGCCCCAACGTAGGTGAGCGTCTCGGACCGTGGAACTCAACACACCCAAATAAAGGGTTATAATGGACATACCGTGATCCACACTGTATCATACGATACACCATAGTGTATCGTAAATGAGAAGTTATCGGTCCGTATCATGTGATATGGGCCGTATCGCACGATACGTCAGGGACCCTGGCCGAACGGAAACCCGCGTTTTTGCGGGTTTTCTTGGTTTGTTCAAAGCTTCCCAAGCTCCCCTAGCATAGTTCTTGGCCTCCTTGGTGTTCAATGCTCCATAAACGTGCTCAGCGGTGTCCATGCAAGCCTCCTAACTCAGATTTGGGTATTATTTTTAGTGTTTTTCTTCATTTTTCCTTTGTATTTGTTGTTTTTTTTGTGTTATTTGTATTTTTCTTTTTTTGAATGACAAAATATGAAGTTAATCTGTCATAATTGTAATCTCTGAGTATATTTCTAAAGACAAAACGAATGCACTATAAAATTTCCATAGTTCATAACAAGCTTCCTAATATTACAATAAAATCCTTTTCGAGAGATAAAACTTTATGACAATCATACTCACAAAATAAAATTCTAGAATGTTAACTTCCCTAGATAGCAAATCTCATAAAATAGCAAGATAGTGGCTCTCTAAAAATCTAGAAAAATCTAAATAAGATACCAAGTTTATTTATTCAACACCCCGTTTAATCTTGATTGTCTCATGCCAAGTAGCATCCACTATTTTTTGAAAACTTTATTCTTTATGGGCCTAGTGAAGATATTCACAACTTGGTATTGAGATTTTACTTCTTCGAGTTAAACCTCCTGTGAAATATATTCTCTATTTAAATGGTACATGGTATTGGTATGCTTACTCTTTCCATAAGATACCGAATTTTTCCCTAATGTGTGTGGACTTGTAATCAATATAAATATTCGTGGATGATTGATGAAGTTTTCAAACACACTTCTAAGCCAAATTGCATGACAAATAAAAAATTGCGACCACATATTTCACTTCACAAGTAGATAAAATTACAATGGGTTGCTTCTTAAGGCTCCATGAAAATGTTGAAATTTCATTTAAAAGATAAACCTGACGGTGCTTTTTCAATCATTAATATCGATATCCCAATCACTAGGGCTATAACTAATAAGTTTGATCGCTTGAGAAGTTTTATAAAAATGCCAAACTTAGGTGTATATTTTGTGCATCAAAGTATTCTTTTGGTTATCTAAATGTAAGAACTATTAGTCTTCCATCAAGCTTCCATCAAGCGACTTATAAGACCAATACCAAAAAGAGTATCCAGCATAGTACAAGCCAAGTGCCTTAAACTTTCAACAAGACTTTTGAAGATAATAGGATTAACTTTGTCCCTCTCTCTACGATTTAATAACTTCATGCCACATCCAAGATTGGTACTAACAGTATGGAATTCTTCCATTTTAAACATCTTGAGAACTCTCTAGCATATCTTCCTTGAGAGATAAAAATTCTGAATCTCTTTGATTCACTTCAATGCTAAGATAGAAAGACATCATATCTTTCATCCATCTCATACTCCTTTACCACGCTTTCTTGAAATCTTCAAACATCTTGGGTTCACTACAACAAAAACGGTGATATAGCATGCTCTTTTTAGTACTTAGTCACTCTTTAAAGCATGAATAGATTTTTTAGGAATCCACGCTTTACAAGAGAATGGAGAATCCAAACATGGAAAAAAGTGTCACGCTTTGTTGCACCGAGCATTTTGTCATGCCTAGAAGCGTGGGGAAATTTCCCTGGTTTTCCCAAGCATCTATGCGTTTTTTGCCAAGCTTTAAAGCATGGAAAACAAACTCCCATGCTTTAGACCATGAGATTAAAAAACAAGTTATGAAAAGATCGATCAGAGATGCATTCCCTGCAACCGTCCCTATAGCATAATTAGCAATAGTTGAACCATTCTCAATCTAGAGAACCTTTTCCATAAATTTGTTGTTATGAGGGCTACACATTGTTGTGAAGAAATACAATTCTTCAAACCATGAGCATATACATATCACAACCAAGCATCACAACTAACAAAATGACATTAAAAAATATCAACATTAGCCTCTATTGTCATGGTACATAGCTCTTTCTTGAAGCTCTTGTTATGTTATATAACAAGTAGAGGTAATAAATATAAAAGCAAATTCTAACACTAGTTTGAAGAACATAAAAATAAGACAATTAGTGGAGCATCCCCACTAATTGCAATCTATAAAGGTAGTTGGAGCACTAGTCAATCTGAATGGCATAATCAAAAACATAAAATACCCACATTGAGTCCTGAAGGTAGTCTTTGTCACATCTTCAGTTGAATTCTCAATTGGTAGTAGTCTAATTGCAAATTATATTAGAGAACATGCTAACCGATATAATCGGTATAATAGATCATCGCTCCTTCGTAATAGGAACTTATTCTTCAGTCATTCATTTCAGTCGCCTATAATCGGTACATCCTTCTTTTTCATGAACATTAGTGGAGCATCCCCAAGTCGAGCTACTCGGTCGAATGAATCCATCCTTAAGCAACTACTTTGATTGTGCTTAGACGTCTTGCAACTCAGTTGGTGCCATATGGTATGGAACTTTAGAAGTGGGACCCTATAGGTTAGTGGTGAACTCTACTTCTCAGTCGGGAGGTAGACCAAGTAGATCATTGTAGAACACTTCAATGACTCATTTACTATGACAATATCAACAAATATCATTATCGCCTGCATGCATTACACACACCAAATAATCCCTCAGCCATCACACATCATAAGCTTGCATGGTCGAAATCGTGGTGATCAGGTTCTATACACATAGGCCTGTAAAGATAAAAGGTAGTTTGATGATGTCATTCATGGGCATTGTTGCTGACCAGTTCTTAACCAGAACTATGTCATAAGTTGAGATCTCAAAGACAATGAGATTACCATTCAAGTCATGACCACTTTTCATCATCAAACAATCTTGCAGGATACAACAACAATAACAACAACTAAGCCTTTTCCCATAGTAGATGGGGTTGGCTACATGGATTCTTTGTTTCCACAGATCCCTATTGTGTGCCATGTTAGCAGTTAACTCACAATATGCTAGATCATTCTTTATTGTTTCTTTCCAACACTTTTGTGGTCGTCCTCTACCTCTTTTAATACTTTCTCTTTATTGTTTCTTTCCAACACTTTTGTGGTCATCCTCTACCTCTTTTAATACTTTCTAAATTTAGTTTTTCTAACCTTCTTATAGGATCTTCTTTCTATATGTCCAAACTATCTTAAACTATATTCTCTCATTTTTTCCTCTATTGGTGCCACTCCTAATTTGTTTCTAATAACCTCATTATGTATATGGTCTTTTTTTGTATGACCACTCATCCATCTCAACATCTTCATTTCTGTCACAGACATCTTTTGTACATGTTGATGATTAACTGCCCAACACTCATAACCATAAAACATGGCAGGCCTAATTGCTACTCTATAATATTTACCTTTTAACTTTAATGGTATCTTCTTATCACAAAGAATACCTGATGCTCCTCTCCATTTTAACCAACCAACATTAATTATATGCGTAACATCTCTATTAATTCTTCCATCACTCTAGAAAATTGACCCTAGGTATTTAAAACTTTCTTTTGTGGGGATGCAATGTGTGCCAATTTTAATTTCTATGTCCTCTGAGGTAACCAAACAATCTTGCAGGATATGAGAAAAAATATCTCTTTGATAGAACCTTTGAAAATTCTTTTAATGTTCTGGCTTTGTATTGATTGGCTTACAAATAAGATTAAAGTAAAATAACTTGAAGCTTTGAAAACAAATAAAACATACGCATGTACATCACACAGGGATAAGGTGCTAACCACCAAATAAGAGGTACCCTGGTCTTATCCCTTTGCGACAAACCAATATAAATCTCTAAAATCACACGAACACAACAAAACCAAATACACACACATATAATTGACAAGGTGCTAACCACCAAGTCAACACATATAATTACCCGAAGTTATTGTTTCCAAGTGAGATTTTCATAGTCAGTGAAGCATCGATTCATGGGTATAACAAATTATATAAGCTGAAGTGAGTTGAACAAGCAGCTTTTCCATTCACTTCATAATGGAAGATGAGTAGGCTCATGCTCATCTGGTAATTGTATGGTGCAAACATGAACGTGTAGTCACAACCGAACTGAGCCGAACAATGAATGTTAAGTTTGTTTATGAGTCCTACTTCCATGTCCAAATTCCATGATGGTGTCTACCTATTAAGAGCTCGATTGACACTCTCTTCCCTTGTATCACTCAAGACCACAACTATAGCAACTAAAAACATCCTTGTACATGTCTGTAAACACTCAAAAAATAATTTAAATAAAAATTTTCATCTTTTAGAAATTTTGCTTTTTTTGGTAGCTTTAGGTTTAAATAAAAATACATCAAATGAATTCATTTTGGCATCAAAAATTTCTAGCAATCTCAAAATGATGGTATATTGCATCCCTCTAAAAAAAATCAAATTTGGAAAAAATTGCATAAAATGACTATTTTATCCTCAAGACTAAATTGGTAGGATGTTGCCTTTTTAAATGATTGTCTTCTAAGGAAAAATGATTTCAAACAATTTTTCTTTAAAGAAACAAATGAAAAAGAAAACATTGGAAATCTAACAAAAAAATGTTTGCAAATTGATAAATTTATAAAATTCTAAAACCCCTCATATTCAAAAACAAATTAAATTCAAATCAGACCTCAGAAATTTGCCTAGTTGAGAATAGTCTCATTTCGAGACCTGATACCCAAGGTTAAAGTGATTCGATACCCTACACCCATTAAAGTGGTTAAAGTGGTTTGATACCCTACACCCATTGAAATACTTAAAGTGGTTTGATACCCTACACCCATTGAAGTGATTAAAGTGGTTCAATACCCTATACTCATGAAAAGGGTTAAATGATCAAGGTAGTTATAGACTGACTCGTGGAGCAAAAGTAGGTCATCCTTGCAAACAAAAACTGGGAATGACACCCAATGCTTTTCCAAAATAATATTTGAAGATTTCATTAAAATTGATGTTTTCAAATATAAAATATTTTTTTATATAAAGTGTTTGAAACTTGTCAAATATAAAACTCGGACCGGAAGGAAGCAAATTCCTCGAAAAGAGGAGTTGGCATGAACCAAAAAGGCAACGATCGAGCACTTGCCAATTTTGGCATTGTTGGGCAAGGTAATCTGTCATTTTTAGTTTTAGGTATTAGAAAGAAAAGTCAACATTCAAAAAAGCAAAGTTATCGTTCAAGAAGGAAAGTCGGCATCCAGAAAGGAAGGTCGACATCAAAAAAGAAAAATCGATGTTCAAGAAAGGAAAGTTGATGTTCAAGAAGAAAAGCCAGCTCCTAGAAAGGAATGTTGGCATCTAGGAAGGAAAGTCGGCATTATCCACGTAAAAGGAAAGTGATGCTCGATTTAGCAAGTAGTGATGTTTAATTTGGTAAGCCACTAAGAGGAAACTTACCAGTTTCAGAGTTCAGCATCAAAGGATTAAGCAACTTACCTTTTCAAGCTTCATCAAAGGAGCAGTTGCACTTACCATATCAGATGGAGCTGATTTTTGTCAAGAAGGGTCATCACTTCACTTACCTTATCCAAGAGAACAGGTTTTTGGCAAGAATGGCCAACACTTCACTTACCTTATCCAAGGGAGTAGTTTTTGGTAATAAGGGCCAGCACTTCACTTACCTTATCCAAGGGAGCAATTTTTGGCAAGAATGGTCAGCATTCACTTGCCAAATGCAGTCATCTTCAACAAGGCAACTTGCCTTATGAAAATTTGCAGCAAAGAGCTAACCCTTGGCTTATAAAAGGGGCCTTAAGGGGATTGCAAATCATCAATCAGAGTTCTATCATCCAATCAATCCGAGTTCAATCATCCCATCCACAAGTCAACCAAACATCCAGCTTCCCATGACCCAGCAAGAGGGAGAGAAAGAGTGAGAGAGAGAGAGAAAGAGAGAAAAAGAGGGAGAGAGGAAGAAGAAGATACGCTGCCACTAACCGTTGACCATCTTCTAATCCTTCTGCCACATGTTCATTCTTTCTTCATTTTTTTTATAATTATATCTCCTCCTTCATTAAGTTTTATGAGGTTGTAATTAAGGAGTTGATGTCTCCATGATGATGTATTAATCAAGCTTCATACGCTGCCTCGTCTCTCTTTCATTTGTATGTTATTCGCTATGTATTTTAATTTTGATTCTTTCTACTCCATAATATAATATAAGATTATAGACCTCTTAATCCCCTTATGCTCATGTGATAATTAGGACTTTATTTATTTTTAATAGTTGTAGGTTAAATGCTAATTCGGGTGAAAACACATGCACAAATCTAAAAATCTGAAAACCTATTTTTTTGCACTCTACACACGTCCGATGAACAAATTTTATTTCAAGATCCCATGATCCGAATGTTCTGAAACTTTGCACTCTAATCTACACACATGAATACACTTTCAATAAAATTTTCAAAATTTTTAGGATTGTGAAGCATCATCAATAAAATTGGTGAAGTTTTATTAAAATCGGAATAGATTATGAAAAACTAGAGGTTCGTACAATAAAGGTTGGGTTATTACTCAATATCTTTTATACGCAATGAACCAATTAGATTGAAAATGGTTTCATTGGAAAGCTGAAATCCATAGCTTTCTAACAAGCTTAATTTGATAGAAATCAGAGGGTTGATCATAAAAATACAATAATTTTTCTAAACCTCTAACTTTCTAACACAGGTATATCTCAAGAGTGTGAATGGGGTGTATTTTTAGAATTAATTATATAAATCTACAACACATAAAATAAAAATATAAAAAATTTCTGAATCTATACATCAAAATCTATTTTTTGTAAAAAATTTAAAATTTTTGGAGATTCAGAACTGTTCTACAAAAATTAGAGACAAGTCACTGAAAACATAACCAGTTTCTGTTTTTCAAGAACTTGTGATGTTTTTGAGTTTAGAAGATAAAATCACGATTTTGTCCAACCTTTGAAATTGAAATTTTATTTTTGAAAACTTACCTTATCACGAACGATTTTCAAAGCGTCTAGGCTGACCCTTCAGCATTGGTTCAAGAAGGCCTACGTCGAAAAGAATTTACTTGTCCACAATCGCTATACGAAGTTAGAAAATCAATCTTTGTTAGTTTGAGTAAACTAATTGGCACGCTCACACAAACGATGTAGTTCGGGAATTTCGTTTTGAATCTCTACATATACTTCGAAATAAAAATTCATGTCTACAAGTTTGGTACACCCGGTGGGACGTGAGTCTTTTGAAAATTGTTTTGATTCATTTTGTATTTTTAAAAAAAAATCCAAATTCAAATCGTAATTCTTAAACTTCTCTCTTTTTCGAATCCTTTGTTTTGAGTTCAAATTCTAGCGATTCAATAATGTAAAGTTTGGATGATTCTTTTGAAAATATGTTATGGAAAGACTCATCATGCTTTCAAAATCAGTTTTCTAAAACCGCAAAGAAATCTTTTAAAACCCCGGAAGAAGAAATTGCCTTTTCGAGGAGGAGAGCAATATAAGTTGAAAGGGAAATTGATGCCCTAGAGGCCAAGATATATCGTTCTCATAAAAACTCATCTCGGGTATATAGGGAGAAGAGCTATACCAGGAAAACCAAACCGAGGTGAAAATCCAATGAAGGATATGAGGTTGCAGATGAAGTAAGTGCTAAGATCAAATCATTTAACCTTGCTAATCATCCAAACACCCCTTTATCCATGGAAAAGCCAAAAATATTCTTTGTTTCAAAAAACCAAAAAAAATCTAGAAAATTTTTAAAATAAAAAATATTTGAATATCAAAAAATTGAAATTCAGAAAGTTAAAAAGGAAGAAAAAGTTTATATCTCTAAGCGCACGAGTGGAGTGGGGCATGAGAGTAACTTCATACCAATGACTTCAAATTTTTCAAAATTGGTTGCTCCGATGGGTTACATTCCCATGAACATTATTTTATATACAAAGGAGAATGAGTGTTGCAAACACATAGGTTTCGAGGATGAAATCCAAGACCTTGAAAAGCAACGGGAGCTCAAAGCCATGCATGAGCTATAACACCCTCAGGACACCTGTAAGGAAGCTTCTTATCAGGAAAAGGTAAACAAGCTTGAAAAAGGCATATCTGAAAATCATTTCTCTCAAAACTCTCTACTCGATCCTCCTCTTTGTTGTGTAAGACTGATAGATCATTCATATTCATATTACACTTATACACCCACAACCCCACAAAATGTGCCGAAAGATATGGATTTTCAAGATGCGGTGAATGTCTAGCACCAACAAAAAGAATTTCAAAATGAAAAGAAAAATAAAAATAAAATTCAAAACTTGGTAAACATGGTTATTCCTAGGGCATGCATCGACATCCTAGGTACACCTAATCCTACCATGTATAAACAAATCTCTTCGAGCCTAGGTTTGCATTATGAACCCAAGCCTACGACCATGATTTCTTCTAACATCAATAGACCAACCAAGAGACCGACTATAGTTTCCTTTGGAATCCTTTTCTCTCCTTGGTACAAGGGATCCAATATGCTCTCCCTTAGCATCTATATACACTCAAATCGTCCACCCCTAGGAGCACATTGGGTTGCACCTAGGATTCATCCCCCCATCATCAAGATCATCCACCTCCTAGGAGAACCAGGATCATTACACCCCAAATCCTCTAGGGTCATATGTATCCTAGAGGAACCCAAGTCACCCAAGTCTTCCACTCCCAAGGTCGAGTGTATCTTGGGGGAGTCAAATCCTTCCACCCCTAAAGCCATAGACCTCCAAGTCATACCCAATAAAATTCAAGTGTATAACCATGCTATAGATGACACATCATTCTAAGGCCATCCTCTTTATCAAAACTTTTCACAACTTAAAAAGCATTGGAATATGGTATTGAACATGAGGTATACACCATACTAGGATCTAGGAGCCAAAAAACAAGGTAGAATAGAACCCATCCTACCTCTACCTAACCTGGGTTGATATAGCTTAGGATACAACCCACCCATACCCCCTAAGCCACCACCTAAGACCAATTGGGTCAAGAGTACCCTAGAACCGACTAAAACCAAAACCTATGTACTAGACCTCTTGTTTGGAGTCTAATTCATGGTGTTTTCTTTGCAGGTTTGATGGAAGACCTCTTTTATTGAGAAACATCCCAAAAAAGTATATATTTGAAAAAAAAAAAAAAAATTAGAAAACTCTCAAAACCTAAAAATATTTGGAAAACATGAAAATTTCAAAAAGAAAATCTTTTATGTTCTTCCTTCTAAGCATTTGTTTGGGAAAACCCAAAAAAATTTAAAAAGTCAAAAATCCTAAAAAAAAATTGGTTTTCAAAATCAGGTACAAACTCAAACATTGGTTTTCATAAAGTCCATATACATTCTTAAACCCGAATTATCTCATAATATTTTTGTTCAGAAACTTTTTTTTTCTTATGTATAATACTTCCCTAGAAATCAAAACACTTGAGAGTGATCAAAGCAAGGAGGAAGATCCCTTCATCCATGAGGATGATGAGGTCTCTTCCTGAATTTCATAAAATCCTTAACTTTTAAAAACCTTTAAATTCCATAGGAAGGGATTTCCTAGAGGTCAATTTAGGGAGTGAAATGCATCAAAGGCTAGGATCATGTCATGTAATGCCAAAAAAAAAAATCAAGATTGTGCATGTATAGGTCATTCGTGCATTACATTAAAAATCATTTATCACATGCCATAACAAAGGTCGGCCATAGTGTATGAATGCTCACATCATCTCCTCCAAACTAGGGGCATTCCTTAATCACCTTTTTGGAGGTTGAATACATTCATCATTTTCTAAAGCATGTATCTCCACCATATCATATAGAATACATTTTTCATGTCATTTACATCATTCATCCATAAGAGGCCCACATCCTCTTGGAAGGTGGCAGCCCGAGTGGGATGGTCCCTATGTTGTAAGAAGGGCACCATAAAATGCATATTTGGTAAGTTGATGTTGAGGGAAGAAATTTAGCAGGCCCTATAAATGCTCAATACTTGAAAAAAATTATTATGTATAGGGTCTACTTTAAATTCTTTTGAAAAGATTTTAAAAATGGACCTCCTCCAAATTTCTTGAAAGAAGGACAAAAAATGGATTATGTGACCCTGAATTGGGGAATTGATGCTTTATAAAAAGTGGAGTCTTCAAAATCATTTGGTGACATTTCAAAAATCTTTAGCTTATAAAATGAGGCCTAATTCAAAATAGCAAAATAATTTCAAATAATAGGTGTTATTAGGAAACATGATATTCTTGGTTGAATTGAGTATATAAAGAGATAAGTTGTATTCCCCCACTTCATTGCTCCTCAAAAAGAAAAATTGACAAAATCAAATAAAGAAAAACAAAACCTCCAATATAGAGGTCTTTCAAAAAGAAAAAGAAAAGAAAAGGGAAAACAAAAACCTCTAATATAAAGGTGCCCTTTGAAAGAAAAAAAAAAAGAAAAATCCAAAGCTCAAAAGGGTAATTTTCCACCAAAAAAATTTCTTTGCCTTATACCATGGGACGCTTCAGAAGGGACCATAGGAAACTCTTTCCTGAAATCCTCATAGCTCATTCCAATGGAGAAAAGTTTTTCATTAAAATCATAGAGTAAGAATAGGACCTACTTATTTGGATTTCATTTTGTTTGAGAATTAGACTTTGTTGTGTAAGAAATTGAACTTTTAAATGTTATTCAAAATCTTCTATAAAACCTCTGCAGATTAGTCGGTATTAAAACCCGAGTGAGGGGAAATGTAAGAAATTGAAAGTCTTTTTTCATAGAAACCAAAAAGAGTTCTCTTTTGAAAAGAAATTTTGAAAACCCTAAAGATCAAAAGAAACAATATAGGGATCATCTTGCTTGGCGGCCTTCATAGGTTCCTTCTCAAGCTCACAAATTATAGGTATGAGTCTCTAAACATCCACTTCATTGACCTCATATTTCATATGCATTCATAAAATGATCATCCATGCATGATCATCTTAGGACCAGGTGTTCTATTGTCAAATCCCCTTTGACTAAAATTCTCTCCTATTCAAAAACAATTCCAAGGAAATAGATGTTACGGAATTAATAAAAATTTATACTCTCAATATAAATCTGGGAAGAAAATAAAAAGGGTGTTTTCTTTTTTTTCATTATCCAAATAAATTTAGATTAATGCTAAAGAGGGTCATTCGTAAACACCCATCTTTTTTTTAAATAAAAATTTTTCATCTTTTAGAAATTTTGCTTTTTTTTACAGCTTTAGGTTTTAAATAAAAATACATCAATTGAATTCATTTTGGCATCAAAATTTTCTAGCAATCTCAAAATGATGGTATATTACATCCCTCTCAAAAAAATCAACTTTGGACAAAATTGTACAAAATGACTATTTTATCCTTAAGACCAAATTGGCAAGATGCTGCCTTTTTAAATGATTGCCTTCTAAGGAAAAATTATTTCAAACAATTTTTCTTTAAAGAAACAAATGAAAAAGAAAATATTGGGAATCAAACCCAAAAATATTTGCAAATTGATAAATTTATAAAATTCTAAAACCCCTTATATTCAAAAACAAATTAAATTCAAATCGGACCTCAGAAATTTGCTCGGTCAAGAATAGTCTCATTTCGAGACCTGATACCCAAGGTTAAAGTGGTTCGATACCCTACACCCATTAAAGTGGTTAAAGTGGTTCGATACCCTACACTCATTGAAGTGCTTAAAGTGGTTTGATACCCTACACCTATTGAAGTGATTAAAGTGCTTCGATACCCTATACCTATGAAAAGGGTTAAATGATCAAAGTAGTTATAGACTGACTCGTGGAGCAAAAGTAGGTCGCCCTTGCAAACAAAAACTGGGAATGACACCCAATGCTTTTCCAAAATAATATTTGAAGATTTCATTAAAATTGATGTTTTCAAATATAAAATATTTTTTTATATAAAGTGTTTGAAACTTGTCATATATAAAACTCGCACCGGAAGGAGACAAATTCCTCGAAAAGAGGAGTTGGCATGAACCAAAAAGGCAACGATAGAGCACTTGCCAATTTTGGCATTGTTGGATAAGGTAACCTGTCATTTTTAATTTTAGGTATTAGAAAGGAAAGTCGACATTCAAAAAGGGAAAGTCGACATTCAAGAAGGAAAGTTAGCGTCCAGAAAGGAAGGTCAGTGTCAAAAGAAGATAGTCGATATTCAAGAAAGAAAAATTGATGTTGAAGAAGGAAAGTCGGTGCCCAGAAAGGAAGGTCGGCATCTAGGAAGGAAAGTCGACGTTGAAGAAAGGAAAGTCGACGCCGAGAACGTAAGATCGGCGTTATCCATGCAAAAGGAAAGTAATGCTCAATTTGACAAGTAGTGATGTTTAATTTGGTAAGCCACTAAGAGGAAACTTACCAGTTTAAGAGTTCAGCATCAAAGGATTAAGTAACTTACCTTATCAAGCTTCACCAAATGAGCAGTTGCACTTACCATATTAGATGGAGTAGGTTTTTTACAAGAAGGGCCAGCACTTCACTTACCTTATCCAAGAGAGCATTTTTTGGCAAGAATGACTAGCATTTACTTGTCAAATGCAACCATCTTAAATAAGGCAACTTGTCTTATGAAAATTTTCAACAAAGAGACAACCCTTGACCTATAAAAGGGGCCTCAAGGGGGCTGTAATTTATCAATCCGAGTTCTATCATCCAATCAATCCGAGTTCAATCATCCCATCCACAAGTCATCCAAACATCCAGCTTCTCAAAACCCAACAAGAGAGAGAGAAAGAGAGGGAGAGAAAGAGAGAAAGAGAGTGAGAGAGAGAGAAAAAAAAAAGAGGGAGAGAGGAAGAAGAAGGTGCTGCAGGTCGTCTTCCATTCCTTCTGCCGTAGGTACATTCTTCCTTTATTTTTTTATAATTATATCTCCTCTTTCATTAAGCTTTATGGAGTTGTAATTAAGGAGCTCATGTCTCCATGATGATGTATTAATCAAGCTTCATATGGTGCCTCATCTCTCTTTCATTCATATGCTATTCGTTATGTATTTTAATTTTGATTCTTTCTACTCTATAACATAATATAAGATTATAGATCTCTTAATCTCCCTATGGTCACATGGTAATTAGGATTTTATTTATTTTGAATAGTTGTAGATTTAATTTCAATTCAGATGAAAACATATGCACAAATCTAAAAATCTCAAAACCTATTTTTCTACACTCTACACACATCCAATGAATAAATATTTTTTTATTTCAAGATCCCATGCTCTGAATGTTCTGAAACTTTGCATGTCTAATCTATACACGAATACACTTTCAATAAAATTTTCAAAAATTTTAGGATTGCGAAGCATCCCCGTCTAGTATGGGAAAAGGCTTAGTTGTTGTTGTTCTTTTAGGATTGTGAAGCATCACCAATAAAATTGGAGAAATTTTATTAAAATCGAAACAGATTCTGAAAAACCAGAGGTTCCTACAATAGAGGTTGGGTTATTACTCAATATCTTTATACACATGAACTAATTTGATTGAAAATGATTTCATTAGAAAGCTGAAATCAATAGCTTTCTAACAAGATTAATTTGATAGAAATCGAAGGGTTGGTCATAAAAATATAATAATTTTCCTAAACTTCTGACTTTTTGGCACAAGTATATCCTGAGAGTCTTAGTGGGGTGTATTTTTGGAATTAATTATATAAATATATAAACATAAAATAAAAATAAAAATATTTTCTAAATCTGTACATCAAAATCTGTAAAAATTTTAGAATTTTTGGAGATTCAGAACTAAAAAAATTAGAGACCAGCCGCTGAAAACAGAACCAGTTTCTATTTCTCAAGAAATTGGGATGCTTTTGAGTATAGAAGTTAAAATCATGATTTTGTCCAACCTTTGAAATTGAAATTTTGTTTTTGAAAACTTACCGGATCACGAACGATTTTCAAAGCATCTAGAATGACCCTTGAGCATCAGTTCAAGAAGGCCTATGTCGAAAAGAGTTCACTTGTCCACAATTGCTATACGAAGTTAGAAAATCAATCTTTATTAGTTTGAGCAAACTAAATGACACGCTCGCACACATGACGTAGTTCGGGAATTTCATTTCGAATCTCTACATATACTTCGAAATAAAAATTCATGTCTACAATGTCCATATTGAACTCTTTATGTAGCACCTCAAGAAAGAGTTTGGGTTATACCTCTCCCATTAATTGTTGAACTAAGGGTGAAGATATTGGAGGCCTGATCCCTCTTCGATCCTCTATATTGTTCATTGGTTGGCGTGTTAGGTACCTTTTTCTCTCTCCAAAATCCATCTTGAAAGTTTCCATCTCCAAAGTTGTGCAAGTTAATTTGTAGCTTATTAAAGGTTGAGATGACACTGTGACTCAAGATAGGAGCTGAAAGAGAGGACGAATTGGACCAGAACCTAGATTGGCTTAGAAAAGTAAGTCCTTTGGATAACATGGTGTGCCTATAGGCCATACCGAAAGTTAGTTGATTGATGTAATAAACTCATTTACATTAGATTTATGTTGATTTAGGATTTATTGACATTATTTTTGTATTTTAAGTATGTTCTCGGGTAGAACAAATTATGAAAAGTCTAAAATACCCTTAGTCTATAAGAGAGGATGTATCTACACAAATTTCTAAACTTTTTATTAGGTTTTTTAGGTAAAATAGATTGACTAGTAAAGTTGGTTCCCAACAAAAATAGGGTTTTCATATGAAGTAGGTCTCTTAAGTAGAGGAGGATTTCTGTGTAATCAACCCTCTCAATAAAGGGCTCAAGAGAGAGATTAGGCATCAATTTGAACTAGATAAGGCTTTCTTTATTATAGCTTCTACTGCTTAATATTCCTCTTGAATTGCCTTTCTCTTTCCCTTGTCTATCAAATTTGTTTTTAATAGGTTCTTGATTTGGAATATGAACTACATTACTTCAAGCCCGCAACGTCCTAACAACCATCTGAGTTTTTTGGCCACCTTTGACTATTAAAACGAGCAAACTTTGAAGACTTTTGAAAATCCTTTCCATATTTAAGAGGTTTGATTTTTGTGATTCTAGTCATATCACAATTCTGGTGAGAATCGGCACAAGAATGCTTCATTGTTTCAAATTGCATCGAGGTGAAATTTTATAGTAAAATGTTTTTGTTGTAAAATCATAAAAAAACATATTTTTTTGTATCTTCTAAGGCTAGGACACATCAATTGGTATCAAAGTAATTTGAATCAGTTTTTTGTATGAAAAACTCATCAATCATGTTAGAAAAAGACAAGTTCTAGCCATGCAAAAAGCACGGTCTCCCGAAGAGATTTATAAGAGTTACACAGGAGTATCACTCCTTGTTTGACTCTCACCATCATGGAGAAGATTCTTGTTGGCCAATCAACAACCAAAGTAGCCAACCAAAAGGTTGCCCAACCAGTTGCTCAATTGGTTGTTCAATCGGTCGACACTATTGGCAATCAACTTGGCACCTATGCTACCACCTCCATCAGATGCCCATGTCGATCGTCCTCTAGTTAACATCAGCCATGATGAGATGAATGAGTACCCATCCTTCAACCCAATTTTTCTTTACCTTCATTGATGATTGTAGGAGATAACAAAGATTGAATTGTCGAGAGCCACCAAGAGGACCCCTTTCTTCCTCAACACCATACAACATACTTACCTCCTCCTCGACGAAACTCAATTGCATACCAGCCCAATCCCTATGGTCACATCAGGAGTTAGAATACGATGAAGCCGCGACATGCCAAAATATGTGAAAATTTTCTTCATTCGAGTTCGCACATCTAGTGCAAGTGAGAAAGGTCTCTATAGAGACACCTATATTATGTAACAACAATTAGAAGATATGGTTGCACAAGGTTTCCCATGCATGCGAACTTATTAGATCTATTCGTGATGAAAAAATATTGATCGCCTTCAATCAACTAGAATATGAAGCATATTAATGGTTTCAATTGGCCTGACTCCCTCAAACACATCCTACACGGGAGGAATTCTTGCAAAACCTCATCTTTGTATTCATCACTAATATACATAATGACTCTTATGTTGAAATCAAAGAGTTCAAGCAACAAGTTTCACTTGAAAAATATCAATGCAAGTTCAAAAGTTAGCACCATTGGCTCATCAACTAAGCGAACATGATCTATTTGGCCAGTATATAGTGTGTCTCAAGGATGACCTTCTCTTGGAAGTTTGGAAGAAGCTTTGGTCATTGTCAAGCTTCATGAAGAGAAGATTAAGAGCCTTAGGAGTTGTAAGGAACTCATGTTTTCTAGACTACCTCTAAACCAAGTTCCTCTACCAAGCCAAGACCAAGAACAATAAGAAACCAACAGAAAAAGATTGACTAACTTTGACTCAAATTGAGGAAAAGAGAAAATTGATTAATGCTTTTCATGTAATAAAAAGTGAGAGCCCCATACAAGTGCAAGGAGCTTAAATATTTCTAACCAATTTATGAAAGTTATGAATTTGAGTATTGTGATCTATTGAGTGGAGAAGAAGATGACACAAAGGACTAAACTTGAAAGGTATCGGAGGATAATATAAGAGAAGCATGGTGGAGATTATGTGACATGCATACTATGGATACACTAGCAACTCATGTACTATGGAAGGAGGCTTGGTTTTACTTTTGCATGTGGGAGTGTAGATATGAATTTTTGTCCCGAAGCCTATGTAGAGACTTGAAATTAAATTCACAGACTACGAGTGCGCGAGCGTGTCAGCTATTTTGCTCAAACTAGCAAAGATAATTTCTGACCTTTTTGGCGATTGTAGATAAGTGAATTCTTTTTGCCGTAGATCTTCTTGAACCAATGCTCAAGAGTCGATCTAGATGCTTGAAAAATTGTTCAAGATCCGGTAAGTTTTTAAAATCTAATTTCAATTCCCAAACGTTTGCAAAAATCTTGAACTTAGTCCTTGAATGAGAACATTTCAAATCCTGAAAAATAGAAATTGGTTATGCTTTTTAGAGACTTATTTCCTTATATTTTTAGGTGGCTTTCGAATCTCTAAAATTTCTTAAAATTTTACAAAAAGTAGAGTTTGATATGTAGATTCTGAAACTATTTTTATTTTTATTTTAAGTATTGTAGATGTATGCAATTAAATTCGAGAATATATCTTACTCAAGCATTCGGGATAGATTTGTGACAAAGAAATAAAGGCTTAGAAAGCCGACTGTATCTTGATACCCAAATCTCTGATTTCTATGAAATTAATCTTGTTATAAAGCTATGGATTTCAACTTTTCAATGGTACTATTTTCAATCAAATGGTTCACTGTATACAAAGTTATCGGATTATGACCCAACCTCTATTGCAGGAACTGTGGATTTTATAAACTCTATTTTGATTTCATTTGATCTTCTTCAATTTTATTGATGGTTATGCACAATCTTAAAATTCTTGAAAATTTTATGGATAGTGTATCTATGTGTAGATTAGGTGTGCAAAATTTTAACACATTCGAAGCAGGGGATAAGGAAATAAAAATCATTCATCAGACGCAAGTTGAGTATAGAAAACAAATTTTTAGTTTTTTTACAAGATACGTGCATGCATTTCGTTCGAATTAAAAGACAATATACAATAATTAAAATGAATGAAATTATGATTATAGCATAAACATAGAGGGGATTAGGAGATATAAGATCTTATAATGTGTATTGGGATTGAAGGAATCAAAAATAATATGCATAACATGTATCCATAAACAAAAAGAAAATGGGGCATCATAAAATCCTTAATTATTACATCAAAATAGAGATATAAGCTCCTTAATCACAATCCCATTAAATTAAATAAAAGAGGAGAAGATGTTATTAAAAAGAGAAGGGAAGAAGGAACCTGTGGTGTGGAAAAAAGGGATGGTACCTGACGGTTGGTAGCCTCCTCCTCCTCCTCCTCCTTCTTCTTTCTTTCTTCCTCTATCTCTCTCTCTTTCTCTCCCTCTCTTGCTACTCACAGATTCCTCCTTGGATCGTGTATGATTGGATTGGTGCTTGATGATGTTGGTTGCCTCTAGCCTACTCCCAAGGCCCCTTTTATAGATGTAGCATTTCCTCTTTGATCACCCGTGTTGTTGCCCCCTTTAGACCACTTGCCTAATGCCTGGACCTACAATATGGTAAGTTGCCTTTTCTAATCCTGTTTAAATTAGCCAACCCATGACTGTCTAATGGCCTACCAAATCGGTGCCAAGGCTGCTCACGGTAAGTTGCCTTATCAATTATACTGAAATCGACTAGGCAATGGCTTGATGACTTACCAAATCGGGTACCAATGTTGCCCATGGTAAGTCATCTTGTTCAATCATATTGAAATCGACCAGGCAATAGTCTGATGGCTTACCAAATCAGGCATCAATGCTGCCCATGGTAAGTCATCTTGTTCAATCACGTTGAAATCGGCCAGGCAATAACTGCTCATATCTTGTCAAGTTAGGCCACTTTCTTTTCTCTTGAATGCCGAGTTTCCTTTCTCTTGAATGTCGAGTTTCCTTTCTCTTGAATGTTGACTTTTCTTTCTCATGGATGCCGACTTTCCTTTCTCTTGGAACACCACTAGGGATGGTGGATGATTGGGAGCTACTAGTCAACATCTTGACCATGTTGGCTCCTTGACTTTCCTTTAAATGAACTTGATGCAACCACTTGAGTTTGAATTTGAATTGAACCTCCTTTGGATTGGATTGAGCTTAGTTCCTTGCTTGACTTTGAGATTTAATTGGGCCCTACTTGGCTTGAGATGGGCTTGATTTGGCCTAAGATGAGTCTTGATTCCTTGCCTTATTTGGGTTTGCTTCGCTTATCTTTTTGGTTCTTACCATATCCTATTTCTCGGGAATTTGCCTCCTTCCGAGTTGGGTTTTGGTTCGATCCACCTTCACATTAGTCTCAAAGGACTATAGAAGATCTCTCATATCCTAGGCTCCTAAATTTTGAGTCTGTAATGTACACCATGTGCGCATGTATGCATTGATTTTATGCATTTGTCAACTTTTCCAACCATCAACATAGAGTTTAGGGGCCCTTTGTCTTTGGATTTGATGAGACCAAATTTTCTAGAAATCTAGCATCACTCACTTAGATGTCCTCATTTCAGAGGGAAAGCAGCACAAATCTTGAGTTCAAAATATGCTCTTAAAGGTTGTGATGGTGCGTTTCTCAATTTTGTTTGTTATTGACATCTATTTTTCCCTCTAAGTAACATATGGTATTAGTTTTGATGTCAATCAACTAAGCTTGATTGAGTTCAGCTAGAACTTGATGCAAAGATCTAACAATGAAAGCCATGGCATGAGACAAGGAGGGCTCATCTAGTAGATAAAAGTGGGATCCAAGAGAGTTCTGGACAAAGTGGAGCATTAAAGGCCTAACTAAGAGCAACTTGTTCACAACAATAGGTGGTAAAACTAACAATAAAGCCAACCAGAATATTCCCTATATTTTTTCTAGCACATGGTATTTTCAAAGCAATTTACGTCCTCCAACAACATAAGACTCAAGAGTATTGATGTAAATTCAATTCCAAAGTATATGGATAGACTCACAATTAGATTTACAAAAATAAAGCGCGAGCGTATCAATAAGTTTTCTAAAACTTACAAAGTTTGATTTCTGACTTCTTGGCTAATATGGGCAAGTGGGATCTTATCGGCATAGGCCTTCTTCAATCGATGCTCAAGGATCAGCATAGATGCTTAGAAAAAAGATTTGGAATCTGGTATGTTTTCAAAAAAAAAGTTTTCAACTGAAAAGCCTTTCTAAAATCGTGTAATCTTTTCCTTAATAAAATTCAAGTTCAATCCTAAAAAACAGAAACTAGTTATGTTTCTAGCAATAGATGTTTCCAATTGTTTCAATATTTTTTTGATCTCTAAAAATTCAGACAAATTTATCTCATATAGTCAAGTATGGAGTTTATTGGGATATTTTTGTTTTGGTTTTTGGATTTAAGGATGAAAAAAATTAAATCTTAGAAGTTTCCACCCTTGAAACTTGGGACAGACCCTATAACAAAAATATAGAGGCTTAAAGAAATGCTTGTATCTCTACACGTAGGTGTTATAATTTTATGCAAGTTAAGTTGGAAATAAGCTTTCCAACAGAACCATTTTCAAGGTTTTTGGATCACTAGAGACAAATTTAAGATAATTTTACCCATACTCTATTGTAGGACGTGCAATGTAGTTAGATTGTTATGTTTTTGTTTGATTTTCCATGATTTTAAGGATGATTTACACGTACCTAAAATTCTTAAAAATTTTATGGTATGAGTGTATGAATTATATGTGAACCATTTTCAGAATTTTTTGTTCGTGGATCGAGACTGAAAAGTTCGACGATTATATGAATGGAGAATGCTGAAAACAGAGTTTTTTATTTTAAGAGTCTAATAAATGCATCCGACCAATCTCTAACGTGTTAGATACTCATCCAAAGAAATTTCATCAAGAGGAATTGCAATAATCAAGAGAAATTAATATATAGCTTAAGTATAGAGCAGATGGGAGAGTATAAGGTGTATAATGTATATTGGGGTAGAAGCAACAACAAATCGAATAAGTAATATACGATTGTACCAATGCTCTTTGATGAATTTTGGCAGCACCTCTCCTCAAATATTACTTTGCTTTGGAGTCAAATGCTCTTTAATTATAACTTGAATTGAATGAAATTGAAGAATTAAAGAAGGAAAAAAGAAGGGAATGAAAGGAATCGACCTTGATTGAAGAACCTTTAAGGCTTAGAAGACCGGTGGTTTTGGGGGACAACACCTCCACTCTTGGGGGAGACTCACTCCTCCTCCTTTCTTCCTCTCCTCCCTCTCTCTCTTTTTGTGCTAGTATTTTCTCCCTAAATTTTCTCACTTTTCCTCTCTTGAACCAACCCCAAAGGGGTCTATTTATAGCTTTCAAAGGGAGTCTCTAGGATATTCCGAATTAGGCTCATATGGTTTGCAATTCTTCGTACTTCTTCAATTATGTTAGCTATAATTTCATGAATAAATGTAGATATCTCCAAATTACATCAAATCCCTTAGTTGAGCTATCAAATGACTCTTTCAACCTTACATGTGCACTTTCCATCGTAACAACTATTAATAAATAATTATTATAAAATTATAAAATAATAGATGATATCTCTGTGTTAATAACCAATTTTACATACCTACAAGTTGTATGAATAATATAATGAATCATCATCTCAAAACTTAGAAAAATCTGAAAAACATTTCATAAATGTGTTTGATAAGGTTCGTAAGAGAATAATAATGTATTCCTTAGTTACGAGAAAATAACATTAACTCTAAACGGACTAAACTAAAAAGGAAGACATGTTTGAATTAAGTATAAAGAGAAGTCATAAATTGTAAGAGTATTTTTGATACTTCTAAAAAGCTTCTGAATAGTAATCAGGATGTGCACGCAGTAATCCTCAAAAGAAGAGAGGAAAAAGGTGGAAGCCGAGTGATGGCAATAAAAAATTTGAAGAGGGCATAATCAAGAAAACAGAACGTAGCCTTCGAAGGCACAAATTCCAAATTCCACCACGTTCCTTTAATTTGTTCTTCCGTCGCTCTTTGGCCTTCGCCCGAGTGGCCAAGGAGAAGCCCAGAATCGAAGGAGAAGATGATTGATACTTCTCGGGTGCAGAAGGAGTTGGTCGAAATCGAGAGGGAGAAGAAGAATGTGGGAGTGAGCATCAAACTCCACGGCGACGATCTGACCCATCTTTGTGGCACTATCGCAGGCCCCATTGATACTCCCTACGATGGTGGCTTTTTCCTAATCGACATCAGGTTGCCTGGTAACCAATCCTTTCTTAGTCTTCATTGTGCCGAAGAATGTTTAAAAGATTACTGATCCCGCTGGCTTTCTTTCACTTTCTTTTTTTTCGCATCTTTAATCGGCTTTACTTTTGTTCGTTTTTTCAGATAGAAACAATTTTCATACGAACTAGGGTTTTGGGATGTTCAAAAACGATTTATCTTCTCTTTTTTCTTTCTTTTGAGTGGTTTTCTCTCTTTTCAGGGTTCATGGCATCTGAATCCTGGTTGAACATTTGTTCTTCTGTCCGTACAGAATGGCAATTTTTATAGCTTTACCGTGCATTATGAACCGCTCACTTCGACTCTGACCCTCAGAAATTTTGATTCATATGCTTATTTGAATTTCATTTTGTCCCTTGCCTTGGGTAACATTACCACCGATTTGAACCAAATATTTTGAGACTAGACGCCATATCGAGTAGTTTTCTTTTCTTCTCTCTCTCTGTGTGTATGAAACAAATATTTTGGAATCAACTAGGACTTCCCTTGATGAAGCATTGTTTCGACTTGTGACTTGCTTAGATCTGAAGCCTATCTGCTATATATTAGATAGGAACTTGGGACAGTTGGAAGCTATTCCTAACTGGTGTTCCTTTTCTGTAATTTCAATGGCTCCAGTTCACAATTTTTTATTATTATACATGCGGATTACCCGGGTGCCCACTTATCGCCTTGGTACTGTCCTGTCCAAGTATGTTAGTTTCTGCCTTCTAGTGGCTCATATTTGTAAGGATCCGGTAGTTTGCTCTCCTTTCTTGTGCACACCTATGTGCAGCCACATGAAAATCTGTAGCTGTCCTAGATAGACTATAATCAAACTTTATTTTTTGCACTCTTTACCTTTTTATCTTTGTCCTTTTCAAAATATTCTGGGACCCATGACTTCTCAACACGAAGCAACAGTTTTTGAGTATTTTCTGAGACTGCAATAAGATGCAGAAGCATAGGACAGGCTTTTGCAAAGGAACATTTCGACTTGAAAGAAGAAGAAAATGGAGGGGGGAATTTCCTACTAACCTTGACATGGTGTCAAATACCATAAAGAGATATGGAGATGGAAAGAGAAGCCTTGACATTCAGATCAACTCATTGGGTTGTTGAGCTGCGACACCTGAAGTTCGGAAAGGAAGGAAATTAGTATATTGCCCACTAGCAAGTAGCAACGGGAGAATGATTAGCTTTTAACCCATAGTGACTTTCCGTGGTGGCTTTTCACATGATAAACTTAGTATCTGAGAGGTTTATATAAAATCATTAAACTGATTCTGATACCTGATCTTTATATCCAATCTTTGAATTATATATACATCATACTGTTAACTATTGTATTGTAATTTGTAACATGAGGTACCCAAAGTGAACAGTTAATATTTTATCTCATGTCATGCTGATGCTTTTGTTGTTATTTATTGTGCAGCTGCATACCCTTTTGAACCTCCAAAGATGCAATTTATTACAAAAGTGTGGTACGTAACTATCTAACAGACTAACACAATGTCTTAGTTGTGGCTTTTAGTTCCTGAGACATGCGTTGCCAAACTTTGTGTAGGACGGGTAGAAATAAAAACTTACCTTACCTATGCATCTAGCTGGCTCTCTTGAAATCAAGTAGTTGCAACTGGCAACAATTGTAAAGCACTATTAAGTTGGGGATTTCTACGTTACAGAGTATAAAAGAGAATAATTCTTTGAGCACTTAGAATCAAAGTCATAATTTTCTTGCAATTTTGGTTTGATTTATTTCTACAAGGGAATTCAATTATCAGCACCTCTACAAGTATACCCACATGGCGGTATCTTACTATAGCAATGAATGCTAGCCCTACTATTAAGGTAAGGTTCAGCAGCTCCGCTCCGTGGGATCCCTTATTTATTACCAAAACCTGACACTGCTATCTTCTAGTATGTTATAGTCATGTTATATGGGAGGTGGCTATTATAGCTACTGCCATGTAGGAATAGCCGGTAAGGAAAGCACTTAGTCTTGGGACCCATTCAAATCACAAACAGAATATTCTTCCTATGCTTCCACAGATTCCAACAAAATACTCCAAACAAGGTATGTTGGTTCAATTCACCCACTTGGATATTGAAGAAGTTGGATAGGTTACACTGCATCCAGGCTCTTAACGGTAAGGTTAGAAAGCTATGGATGTGCTATAGATGCCAATCCGCTCTGAGCACATTGATTATGCTTTCCAAGGGTCTGTCACAGCCACAAGCGGCAACTAGCATCCTCCATAATGTGCCTAGACACCTGCACTTCATTCGTCAGGAGCTTCGCTTTGAGAACAAGTCAGATGAACTTGCGAATTCACTGGGATTAGTGGTGCTAAGGCCCTCTTCTCTGCTTCCCAATTGTTTTCTTCCAGGGCCTGGTAGGCTGTTCTGATAGAAAATTTCCCGTCATTTGCCCATCTCCAGCATATCATCCCCAGCAGCCATGTAAGGGGCCCAAATGACGGCTATAGCAAGGAGGTGAGGTTGTAGTAGGTTTGAACCAACTATAGATCTTCCAATCCCATCTGCCATTGTCTGAGGCCATATCCACCACATGCCCCCTCTCCCTGATGTCCATAGTTGGATATTAGGATTTTCTGGTGAGTTTACTAACCCTCTTTCTGTATACATCAAAAGGCATCCCAACATCAGCAGCCAGAACGGAGCAATATGCTTGGACATATTAAAAGACCAGTGGAGCCCCGCTCTCACACTGAAAACCGCATTGCTCTCTTTGCAAGCGCTGCTTTCTTCACCACAGCCCAATGATCCTCAAGATGCTGTGGTGGCACAACAGGTTTCATGCACCTTTTCCCACCCTGCACTTTACAATTGTATTCACAAGATCCGACCCTCACTTCTCGATCTTTGATGTTGCAGTATCTTCGTGACTATTCAACATTTGTTGCTACTGCTCGCTATTGGACTGAGGCATTTGCCAAAAGATCATCTCTTGGGGTCGAGGAAAAGGTCATATTTACTTTCTTGCCTGTTTAATAGCTTAAGGAATGAATAATTTAGCAATGTCTTTATATCCATGGTTCTCTTCTTGACATACGTGTTCAACCTGGCCATATTTTGATCTATTTGTACTAATAAGAACTGTCAATCCTAGAGATCATGTTCATGATGCCAATACTAGATGTTGCCTTTGCAATTCTCTCCTGTCTGTACTCTTCCCCTTTGAACTTCTCTTTCTTTCCGTTAGCATTAGAATTGTATATAACTTGCAAAGAAGTGGAGTAGAAGTATGGGATATTTCCATGATGAAGAACATCTACTGTTGATGCAAAGCTCACCGCATCCCCTTCCAATAAAAAAATTGAACTATCCTACTAAGCTTTTTTATGTCATTGCATTGGGTGAATCATCTAGTTGGTGTTGTTGCAGATTCAGAAATTGATGGAGATGGGTTTTGCTGAAGCCCGGGTGAGGGCTGCACTGGAGAGCACTGGCGGTGATGAGAACATGGCGCTTGAGAAGCTTTGCAGCACCTAGAAATCACATGCAACTCCATGTACAGACACGGGACGGGTTATGGGGATAAATCCATCTTTGTTTTCTCCTCTGGTTTTCTGTTTAACATTTATATATCCGGGACCTCTGAAAAACTGTATATTGGCTGGTAAGCGGCTTTCCAGTTGATGCTAAATCATATTAACCATTTATTGGGGAATTATATCGCTACTTTTTGACAGAATACCTTATATTTAATCTCTCTGTGTGTTCGCACGTGTAATAGTTGACATGCAAAACAGAGATAACCTTGCACCTAAATAAGTAAATGTTCCAAATACCACTCCCATGATTTAGACTCGTGTCGAAATTCTGTAACCATCTGAGTATGGAGTACAAGTCAGTTACGGGAACTGATTGTAAGAATAAATATTTTCAATTCAAAATGATTTAAGCTGCTAAATTTGATACTTGAGAAGCGTCTGACTTCGTCATAGGAGCGAACCTGTTGCTTCCCCCGTGGGAAGAACAGCCCCCGGGGCTGCATGCAAAAGCTAGTGTCAATTTCACCACGGAACGCCCATGTTGAGGATTATATCTTCCTATTGACACTACTGGGCTTCCATAATTGAGATGGCGAGATAAAACAACTCAACGGCAGCTAAAAATATAAAGAACAAGTAGGCCTTACAAGGCTTTTTCCACTGAACTGATGCTAATCAGCCGATTCCGACGTTCTTTCATTTTGTACAGGCCATATGTCTTCAACCCAGATAACAGTAGGAGCGCACTTACGGCCCCAAGAAACGGATCCCTGCTGAACTTTAATGCTGAAAGTATGTCGTCAGCAGGCGGTATAAACGGTGGATTATGATACCGAATATGTAACGGAACTTATGCACTCGTTGAAAAAAGAGAACTCAAAGAAATTCCAAAATTCAAGCTTGTAAAGCGGGATCTGAAATTTTACAGATGGAGCCAAAACTTTTGAGAAGAGCTTTCTCATTTCTTACTAATGGGGTACCTTACCATTTTACATACAGCGACTTATATGCCTCATAATTTTTGACTATTGATTCATCACTGAGCAGAATTGATCGCTTATAGCAGTGGAAAGACCGAATCGAATTGTACGTGTTATTTACAGGAAGATCTTGTTCAACCCGAATTGTGCTTCTCGAAAAGGGAACTATAAATCATCTCCACGTGCCAATTATTCTGTAACATAAGTAGCAGAATACCCGTTAAAATCAAAAGTCAACAAAGGCAAACAAAGAGAACACTCCAGCTGTTTGATTTCGAGTAATAAAGCCACACAAATTACAACACAGGCTAGTACAATACTAATTCAGATGGGAGAGCTTTTACAAAGGCTACGGAACAAACCAATTACAACAGCACAGATATTTGGGATTACCATACCATGCATATCCTTGCAATGTGAAGAGGGCGTGACTGAGTGCCTGTGTGTGTGTGCGTGTCCAAGGGTGAGAAAGAGAGGGAGAGAGCAATGAGAGCTCCCCTGCACAGTAATTGTGATGGCATTGTCCAAACAACAGTGGCCCTTTTTTTGCATGTTATAAAGCAGGATGAACGCAACTGAGTGACAAAATTTGTGCCTTCAAGAAACATCAATAGAAATAGCATACTGGACCTTAACACCATCTTGAGAAACAATGTTGGGTAAGAAGCCACAAATAAGCTGAAAATATGAGAGAATCTAATTTACCTGTGGTTCTGGAGATAGTTTCTGTCGCAGCTGGCATTGATCTATTTGGAAATGTAATTGGTGTCAAAGGAGGTGAAGAAACCTCAACTGCTTTCAAGTCCACAAGAGGAGGAGGAGGAGGAGGTTCCAGGAAGTCGGTCAACTGTACTCTCTGCCTACCTCTTGAAGGTATGGAAAAACTCCGCGGCATTGTACCAGGAGGCCTAGGTAATGGAGCGGGCATTGCCTTCACAGAAATTTTATTGGCAAAAAAGCGTTGCTGACTTCTAGAAACCAATGGGGCAGAATGGGCGACCAAGCTACCCTGAGATGAAATATCATTTTTGGTTAGGCCACCAGGTGGTCTGGGAAGCTCATGGAGCTCACTAATTTTCGTAGAAGACATCAATGGTGGAGAAGAAGATGGTGACAGTTTAGAGGAATAGGGCTGCTGAGAGGTAGGGACCCTCGTAAACATTCCAGGCACTATCATAGAATGTTCTAGAAAGGTTGTACTACCACCAGCAGAGGATTCAGGTTTAGTTGGCCATGGTTTGCCTGTCAGGGGGCCTGAGAAGGCTTGTCGTTTGACCTTCTCATTATCAAAGAAGTTTCTCCAATCAGATGTCCGCAGGGAAACACCCTCCCCTAAATGAACAGAGGCTCGAGCTGTGACATCATTTGTGTTGCTCTCTTTTAGTACTGAATGCGATTTTGACAAGTGGGTTGCTCTTGATGATTGGTCAGTTCCATAAGATCCTATTTCCTTCTTTGGTGCCAAGGGCAATGAATGGAATAATGGATTTGATTGCCCACTTATATTGAGTTGTCTTCCAGGACCTTTACCAGCAGATACAGTAGTTTTGGCATCACCAGGAGTTGGGAGCGCATAGGAGTTGAATTTCCTCGCTGTTGATGGCCTCGCATCTTTCAAATTCTCGGTAGTGTCAATCTTGTCATCATGGTACGCCATAATTGGGGCAGAGAAGCTACCGTCCTTGGGTGCACTCACCACATTGGAGCCATTGTTTACTTGATATGCCTACAATTTGAGAAGAGAAAAAAGAGAGGAAAAGTTTCAACAACTATATCATCACTGAGAAATAAATAAGAGAATGTCAATCCAAAGGCATATGGAGGAGATCTAGTTTTGAAAAGAGAAACAGGAAAAAGATACTAGGAACAGTAAACTTCCAAGAACAACTTGGTGGCAATTGCATGTGTGCACTTGTAAATAATACATCAAACACACAGACGCACAGACGCACAGACAGAGAACATAGCCATATCAAGGCATAAATGTTAACTCAGGTGGAAGCATAAATATATCAGAAGGTACACTCGGATTATATAATCACTATCAGCAGGCTTGAACCTTGGAGTCCGATCATGATCACAAAATTTTACATGAGTTCAGAAAGGATGAAACGTTAAAGGCTTCTATTCAACTACATATATAAAAGATGACCTCAATACACTATCGGCAAGCAATTTGCATCTTTTTGAGGAAAAGCCCATATCGATCAAGGATATCAAACTAAAACCCTAACTGACCGATAGCTTTCAGAAGAGAAAGGGGACAGACCAAAAAATGAAGCTTAATAAGGGCTTCAATAATTTTTGTCCTTAACGGAAACCCTAACTAACCCCCTACATTTTCGCCCGAATGTAGTGAATCAATTGCAAAGAGGGTTCCCACATCATGGACGGGTGTGGGTAAAGAAGTTAGTCCCGCTACATTGCCGCCCGAATGTAGTGAAAATTTTTCAGAGAGGGTCTCCGCATTTTGATTATGGACGGATGCATGGGGTAAGGAAGCTAGTCCTAGATAATAAGATTCATATTGGTTCTTGGAATATCGGAACATTATCGGGTAAGCTAATGGAGGTGGTAGATACTATGATTCGGAGAAAGATTCATATTCTATGTTTACAAGAGACAAAATGGGTTGAAGAAAAACCAAAGGAGATAGAGGATACAGGTTTTAAATTATGGTACTCAGGTAAAGAAAAGGCCCGAAACGGAGTTGGTATTATCATAAATAAAGATTTAAAGGAGAGTGTAGTAGACATACAACGATATGGTGACCGAATCATGACATTGAAATTAGTGTTAGGAGCAGAGGTTTTGAATATAGTTTGTGCTTACGCACCTCAAGTAGGACTAGAAGATAGTATAAAGACAGTTTTTTGGGAAGAGTTAGATAAGGTGTTTCAAAAGATTCCACAAAGGGAGATGATTTGTTTAGGAGGAGATTTAAATGGACATGTCGGTAAAGAGGCATTAGGATATCAAGGGATTCATGGAAACTTTGGTTATGGGGATATAAACGAGGAAGGTAGGGAGATTTTAAATTTTGCTATGTCATTTGATCTCTTTATAGTCAATACAATCTTCAAAAAACGAGATGAACATTTAATTACTTATAAGAGTGGCTTATCACAATCACAAATTGATTACGTTATTTGTAGAAAAAAAGATAGAGCGTGTTGTAAAGATTGTAAGGTAATTCCAGGAGAAAGCTTAACCACCCAACATCGACTTTTAGTTATGGATTTACAAATAAAAAAATGGACAAAGAAGAAAAGAGTGCATCGAGCTATTCGGACTAAATGGTGGAACCTCAAAAGCGAGAAAGAAGATATATTTAAACAGAAAGTCCTTCAAGGAGATGTTTGGAATTATGTTGGCACACCCTCTGATATGTGGAACAATATGGCTATACATATTAGGAAAGTGGCAAAAGATGTGTTAGGGGTATCTAAGGGAGGTGTACCGGTACAAAAAGAAGCTTGGTGGTGGAGTGAAGTAGTACAAAATAAAATCAAGGCAAAGAGGGCATGTTACAAATTACATTATAATAAGAAAACTAGTGAAACTTTAGAAGCTTATAAGAAAGCAAAGAAGGAAGCAAAAAAGGCCGTTAGTGAAGCAAAAGCAAAGATTTGGGAGGACTTATATAAAAAACTCAACTCAAAAGAGGGTGAAAGAGATATTTTTAGGATAGTTAGGGCTAGAGATAAGAAAACTAAAGATCTTAATTATGTTAGATGCATAAAAGACGAGGATGAAAAAATTCTAGTGGCAAATGATGATATAAGAAATAGATGGAAAAACTATTTTTATAATCTTTTTAATGAAAATAAAGATGTTAGTATTAGTTTAGGAGATTTAGCCAAGTCAGAAAAGTATATAAACCACAATTTCTACCGACGTATTCAAAAGAATGAAGTCAAAGAGGCTCTTAAACATATGAAGAGTGGTAAATCGGTAGGACCAGATAATATTCCTATAGAAGTTTGGAAAATACTAGGAGAAATAGGAATCACTTGGCTCACAAGACTATTTAATGAAATATCGAAAAACCAAAAGATGCCCGAGGAATGGAGAGCAAGTACACTTATACCCGTATATAAGAACAAGGGAGACATTCAAAATTGTGCGAATTATCGAGGTATCAAGTTAATGAGTCATACTATGAAATTATGGGAAAGAATTATCGAACGTAGGTTAAGACAAGTATCAAGTACAACAGAGAATCAATTTGGATTTATGCCAGGTAGATCTACTATTGAAGCGATTCACCTTTTGAGACGTCTTATGGAACATTTTAGAGCAAAAAAGAAAGACCTTCACATGATATTTATTGAACTAGAAAAAGCTTATGATAGGGTACCGAGGGAGGTTCTTTGGAGAACTTTGGAAAAAAGAGGTATCCCATTGACATATATTAACCTTATAAGAGACATGTATGATGGTGCAAAAACATGTGTGAGGACTCATGAAGGAACGACAGACTTCTTTAAAGTTAATATTGGGTTACATCAAGGATCAACTTTAAGTCCATACTTATTTATAATGGTGATGGATGAGTTAACGAAACATATTCAAGATGAAGTACCTTGGTGTATGTTATTTGCAGATGACATTGTATTAGTGGAGGAGTCTAAGGAAAAAGTTAATAGAAAATTGGAACTATGGAGAGAAACATTAGAAAACAAAGTCCTTTGACTTAGTAGAACAAAGACAGAATATATGGAATGTAAGTTTGATCATTGGGCTACTTCAGAGGACATAGAAATTAAAATTGGCACACATTGCATTCCCCAAAAGGAAAGTTTTAAATACCTAGGGTCAATTTTTCAAAGTGATGGAAGAATTGATGGAGATGTTACACATAGAATTAATGCTGGTTGGTTAAAATGGAGAGGAGCATCAGGTATTCTTTGTGATAAGAAGATACCATTAAAATTAAAAGGTAAATATTATAGAGCAGCAATTAGGCCTGCCATGTTTTATGGTTCTGAGTGTTGGGTAGTTAATCATCAACATGTACAAAAGATGTCTGTGACAGAAATGAAGATGTTGAGATGGATGAGTGGTCATACAAGAAAAGACCGTATACATAATGAGGTTATTAGAAACAAATTAGGAGTGGCACCAATAGAGGATAAAATGAGAGAACATCGTTTAAGATGGTTTGAACATATAGAAAGAAGATCAAAAGAAGAACCTGTAAGAAGGTTAGAAAAACTAAATTTGGAAAGTATTAAAAGAGGTAGAGGACGACCACAAAAGTGTTGGAAAGAAACAATAAAGAATGATCTAGCTTATTAGGAGTTAACTGCTAACATGGCACACGATAGGGATCTGTGGAAACAAAGAATCCATGTAGCCGACCCCGTCTAGTATGGGAAAAGGCTTAGTTGTTGTTGTTGTTGTAACGGAAACCTCTTCTACATTACTCTACGGTCAATCAAAGAAATGCCTTGACCACTCCTGCTTTGTTATGCCAGAAGCCCTGTTCTACATAACAACTGGATACTGAAAACAAAAAAGTTTTGGCATGAACTCCAAGATGGGTTGCTTTACTATTTCTTACATGGAGTTGCCTTTGACGCTTTCTATCATCAAGCATGGAAAGGATTCACTGCATGAGTAAGCTTGCAATAAAGTGGTAACCTTAACCTTGTTTCTTGGTGCTGCTTTTTCGTTGATCAAATACGTTCTTTCTTTCTTATAGTTATGGAACTCAATCTTCCACTATCCTAAGGGGCAAATTCATGCTTTATCTTTGAAGTGTAATGAGCAAGACTATAAGATGCAAGCTCATAACAATGGATTATACATAGATGAGGAGGTTAGGATGCAAATGCTCCACTACTGATTAGAGGATTAAAAATTTCCTCTTCTTCTCCAAAAATGTCCCATGAGTTGAAAAGAAAGAGGCTATCCTTCTCTTTCTTGGTGAAAGCCTCAATCATTTGAACATATGGTACTTACCAGAGGTCAAAACATGTAAAATCCCATAGCATTCAAGGAATCAAGGACTTAATTTTCTGCTTTTTCTCAAGAAGTGATTTCAAGTTGGTTTCCTAAATCCATTTATAATTTCAAAACATGCTTACCATTGGAGTGATTAAAATGGCATGTGGATGTTAAAATGTAATAGGGTTGGATCAATAGGGCCCATAAGTTTGTGTTTGAAATCAGGACCCAACGGACCCAGGCGACTCGAGCCAGGGCCACCTGGCACCAGAGCCACTTGGGCCATTAAGGGCAGCAACCAACAACACAGTTGTTGGCTTTCACTCTTCTCTTTATAAATATTCTTCATGTACTCAATAAACGATGAAGCCCTTTGTGGCTCATTGTATATAGATTTGATCATTCACTAAAAGAGATTTAGGAACTTACCTGATTCTTTACATGATATCATAGCCATGTTACTAGTGACAATGTTGGTGTGCCGACCAGCATCGATGACCGATGGCGGGTTGCGCTGATAGGTGACGGCAAAGGATGATGACAGAGAAGCAACAATTCTTCTCCTTCCCTGAAGAAGAAGCTACAAAGTAGAGAAGTTGATGTTGATTTCTCGTGATTGATTGATGGCTATGAAAGAATGACTCTAGCAGAAAGAGTAAAAGCAAAGACGAGATTTCAACTCGCCAAAAAAAGGCCCAAAAGGGGTAAAGGAGGAAGTTAAGGCGATTTGATTGTTGGTTTTGGTGTTTTGGTCTCCTAGGACATTGCCGGCTAGGAGGTTTCATAAATTATGGCTTACCAGTGCTAACATCATTATGCCAGTTTTGTTGTTTAATCTTTTGCTCCTTGGCTTATTTTGATGCACTGTACTTCAAAGATCTCACGTGAAGAAGGGACGTCGACGGTGAAGGCAGTGATTACCGTGAGGGCCGCTATTGCGGTAAACGTGGAGCGGTGATTCAAAGTGCCTTGCTGCCTGCTGGATTCTTCATCTTCTTGGATGCTGGAAGGAAGTTATTCAGTGTCCATTGTTCACCACTATAATTCCCCAATGAACATTAGTGTGTTGCCATTGCTCTCCCCCATCGGTTGTTGCATCTACAATTACGGGGTCTGTTGTAGTGGTTGGGTACCAACGACACGATGCTGGGGGATTGATTCAACCCACCAAGAACCGATATTGGTAGCACACCTTCGCTGAACCTAGAGGAATCAAAGTTGGAGCTCCTGAATAAAAAGGAAAGGATGAGGGAGTTGGCAACAACAAAGGAGCAATGGTGATGGTGGTGAACGCTTGCATATGCCGGATACAATGGTTGGGGAACAAGACGTCTCAGTTGGTTGTTGCTGAGTGTGGATGGTGGATGCGGGTGAAAGGGGGCGTAGGCGAAGAGAGAGAGATAGGAAGCCAAGCAACGATGACAAGGCCGAAGGAGGTGCGGCAGGTGACGACGATGGTTGTGGACTTCGACAACAAAGCGATTGGGGTTGGTAGAGCACAAACGAAGGCGCGTTCTTCCAGAAGGTTCTCGTTGGACGAAACGATGAAAGACCGGAGAAGGTAGAGAGGTGGAGTTGATGATGTCATCGGATGCCTCTTCTTCTTCTCTCTCTCTCTTTGATCCATGATGGCAAAAGGGCACACTCGAACATGGTGTTGCATCATTTATATGCAGGGGTGATTCAAGTCATGGATCCAGTTTCAGATCAAGATCCGTTATGTATCAAAAATGAAATTTTTGGTTGGACCATATCCAAACCCAGAGTTATATATGGATTCGATTTGATCTTGCTTGGTGTTTAAATTCAAGTCCATCCAAGTGTGTTTCTTCCAACTTGGTTATATGCAATATTCGTTGTATCAATTATTTGTTGGCATGTTTAAAAGAAAAATGTGTTGCAACATTTGAATAATTTTCACATGGATATTTGAAGAAAAATGTTTGGATGATTTCAAACTTGACTATTGATTAGATCGAAAATGTATTTGTTAGAAAACAATAAGTTGCATCTTCTTGTATAATTGTATAATTGAGATCCATGTTATTGGTCTTTTATTGAAGACCTTTGTGATTAAGGTGCTTCATGTTATTGGCCTTTTGTTGGAAATCAATTAATGTTTGAAGATGCACTTATTGTTATTTGAGAATTAAAACATGGTTATTGAATGAATTGAAAAAATGTTTGTTAACAATAAGTTGCATCTACTTATATGACTAAGATACATGTTGTTGGCTTTTTTTTTTGAAGACCTTTGTGATTAAGGTGTTTCATGTTGGTAGCTTTTTGTTGGAAATTAATTGATATTTGAAGATGAACTTATTGTTATTTGAAGTTTTGTGATCTTGATAACTTTAAGGTTGCTTTTTCATGAGATTATGATCTCCGTTTGTTAGACTTTTGTTGGAGATCTTTGTGATTAAGATGTTTCATGTTGTTGGCCTTTTGGTTGGAGAGTAATCAATATTGAAAAAACACTTATAATTATCTTGATCAGCTTGTATTTGATGAAATTGTTTTAAGAGAATTGTGAGACAAACCTTGTGAGACTTTTTGAAAAACATGAACTTGATTCCTTTGACTTGTCTTATTTTTGTAGCCATAGAATCACTTTTGAGTTTAAAGGATATTTAAGGATCTTGAAAATTGTATGTATGAAGATTTTGGGCTTTGCTTTAAAAGCTTGTTTGAGTTCGAATTTGTCCTTAAAACTCGGGTTTGAGCTTAGCCTTAATGTTTGTTTGACTTGACGGGGTTTGAGCTTAACTTTAAAAAGCTTGTTTGACTTAAGGTTTTGAGTTTTACCTTAAAAAGCTTGTTTGGATTCGAGTTTGTCCTTAAAACTCGGGTTTGAACTTAGCCTTCAAGCTTGTTTGACTTGGCGGGTTTGAAGCTTAACCTTAAAAGGCTTGTTTGACTTAGAAGGTTTTGAGTTTTGCCTTAAAAAGCTTGTTTGAGTTCGAGTTTGTCCTTAAAACTCGGGTTTTGATCTTAACCTTGAAAACTTTTTTGATATACCAAGGTCTCCTTATAATATTACTAAGTTTGTAGTGATTTATGAACCTATTTGTTATAATAGACAATCCTATTTGGATGATATCAATGTTCTCTATAAAATGAATTTCTTGAATTAGAGTAAATCAACTTCATGAACTTATTTGACTCGTTTTTTGTTTGTCTTCTCGAGATTAGATATCATAAATTGTCTTACTGGTTTTAGAAATTGAGCGAATGTATGTATTGATACTTCATTGGTCTTCATACATGATGAAAAATAAATTGATACTTTGGTTATAGAATGATATTTTGAAGAAGTTGTACCCTCTCCGATTTACGTTTTTTTGTTAGAAAAACTTTCAGTATTCACACCGTAAGTTTGATAGGGGGTGTTAAAATGTAATAAGGTTAGACCAACATGGCCTATAAGTTTGTGTTTGAAATCAGGTCCCTACGGACTCAGGCTACCAGTGCCAGGGTTGAGCCACTTGGGCCACCAGAGGGTCAACCGCTAGTAAAATAGCCATTGGGCCTAACAACCAGCAACACAAATGTTAGCTTTCACTCTTATCTCTATAAATATTATTCATGTACTCAATAAATGATGAAGTCCTTTATTGCTGATTGTATATAGATTTGATCATTCAATAAAGGAGATTGAGGAACTTACCTTATTCTTTACTGATGCATCCTAGTTAGGCATTTTATTTTTTTGTTCAATTTAAGTAAATCAATACTTGTGGTTAAATTACCTAAATGCACTATGCTTGGGCTTAGACCAAGAACACCAAGCGTAGAGCACCTTATTTCAGGAAACTTTGTACACACGTCTTAACACAACTTCAAGATAAGTATGAGCCTCATTGTTTGGACTTAGCTCCTTTGCATCATCTTTCATGAAAGAAAAAAAATAGTAGTGAACAGGGGAAAGGTTTGAATAATGCACCCACGACAGAGGGGATAACCAGCTACCTTAACAGCCAAGCTCAAACAGTCTTTAATGGTTCTCTGGCAAGAGAAATGCTTTGAAGCAATAGGGTTTATATTGACTACCACAAAGGTGGGGGTCATTGGCAACTAAGAACCGTCAAAAAAATATTGATGTTAAGTATCATATTTACCTACCTTGCTGGAGCCTATCAAACTGACTGTGATCTATTATGACAAGAGATGTCACAATTATCGACATGACCAGTTGAGCATCGCAAAACAAAACATGCCCAGTTAGGTCAATTCTTCATTAATGCAATGGTAGAATATCAAGAGGCTTTCTCCCATATGTCAAAACTAAAAGTGATAATCGAAAGTTAATATTTAAACCTATGCTACCAAGTTGCAGCGAGCATCTGCTGCAAACCTACCTGGTAATCTGGTGGTTTCACCGTTTCACTACCAAACAGGTGTAGCATCAAGGTCAGATTCAGGTCTGGCTTCAAGGTGCACTGGAGTTATATGGAAATTTTAAGATTTTTCCAATAGTTAGTCAATCCATTATGTTGTTTTCCTCTAAGAATCATAATTTTGATATAGTTAGCAAATAAGAAATATACCACATTTTCAGAACACACGTATCCATATACCACCTCTGAAGGTTGGCATAATTCTAAGAAACGAACGATTGATTCCCATGATCTAGCTGCATGACTAATATTGAGATTAGTTACTTGAGGAAATATGGTACAACCAGAAAGCAACCATCAAAGTAATGATAGCAATCAACGCTAGCATGCAGCTAAAGCATATTATATTGACATTTACTTGTTCAGAGCGATAAGAGGACCAATTTTCTCAACTATGCAAGTGCTCTCAAGTGTATAAGACTAACATCCCCTGTGTACGAGCTTCCACACTTTCACACCAATCATGGTAGAATATTGGTTCATCATATAAGCTTAACGACCTCAAAGAGTTGGTTTATGAAGCTATCACCGCTCAACCAGAAAAACCCACCTCAGTCCTTTACTTTATAGCAATGCTACTACATTCTATATTAAATCAGAAATTTCTGCTTCCAGCAAGCATTGGATATTTTTCTAGCCTGATCAAGTATTGTTCCCATATCAATCATGGAGGGGTTTTAAAACGTAGTTTGAACTTCTTTGAAACCTATCCCGTGATTGTCCCGAACAACATCTTGTGAAGTGCTTCTATAACCATTCAAGAGATGTCCGCCAAATGTTAGTGATTTCACTTCAAAACCATAAAGACTATTGCGTTTTTTAGATAAATAAGAATAGATTAATTATGAAGCACCAAGCAGGTCCACCTGAAACATCAAGAGTAAAGACTACAAGAACCTACAAATAATACCAAATCCAAAGCATTCCGCAAAAAAAATATTTCTAATACAATATTGAAGTACCTAATATTTTGGTATTAAAACATTCCGGAGACCAACCATTCAGCAAAGACTATTTCTAACATAATATGAAATTACTCAAATACCTACTCTTTGTTATTGAAAAAGAAGAACAATAACAACAACCAATCCTTTTCCCATACTAGACGGGGTCGGCTACATGGATTCTTTGTTTCCACAGAGCCCTATCATGTGCCATGTTAGCATTAACTCACAATAAGCTAGATCATTCTTTATTGTTTCTTTCCAACACTTTTACAGTCGTCCTCTACCTCAAGTAATACTTTCAAAATCTAGTTTTTCATACCATCTTACAGGTTTTTCTTTTGATCTTCTTTCTATTATATTCAAACCACCTTAAACGATATTCTCTCATTTTATCCTCTATTGGTGCTACATATAATTTATTTTTAGTAACCTCATTATGTATATGATCTTTTCTTGTATGACCACTCATCCATCTCAACATCTTCATTTCTGTCACATACATATTTTGTACATGTTGATGATTAACTGCCCAACACTCAGAACCATAAAACATGGCAGGTCTAATTGTTGCTCTATAATATTTACCTTTTAACTTTAATGGTATCTTCTTATCATAAAGAATACTTGATGCTCCTCTCCATTTTAACCAACCAGCATTAATTTTATGCGTAACATCTTCATCAATTCTTCCATCACTCTGAAAATTTGAACGTAGGTATTTAAAATTTTCTTTTTGGGGGATGCAATGTGTGGCAATTTTAATTTTTATGTCCATTAAAGTAACCAAATGATTAAACTTACATTCCATATATTCTGTCTTTCTTCTACTAAGTCGGAAGCCTTTACTTTCTAACATTTATCTCCATAGTTCCAATTTTCTATTAACTTTTTCCTTAGACTACTCCACTAACACAATGTCATCTGCAAATAACATACACCAAGGTACTTCATCTTGAATAAGTTTTGTTAACTCATCAATCACCATTATCAATAAGTATGGACTTAAAGTTGATCCTTGATGTAACCCAATATTAACTTCAAAGAAGTTTGTCATTCCTTCATGAGTCTTCACACATGTTTTTGCACCATCGTAGATGTCTCTTATAAGGTTTATGTATGTCAATGGGATACCTCGTTTTTTCAAGGTTCTCCAAAGAACCTCCGTCGGTATCCTATGATAAGCTTTTTCTAGACCAATAAATATCATGTGAAGGTCTTTCTTTTTCACTCTAAAATATTCCATAAGATGTCTCAAAAGGTGAATCGCTTCAACAGTAGATCTGCCTGGCATGAATCCAAATTGATTTTCTATTGTACTTGATACTTGTCTTAATCTGCGTTCAATAATTATTTCCCACAATTTCATAGTATGTCTCATTAACTTGATACCCCGATAATTCGCACAATTCTGAATGTCTCCCTTGTTCTTATAGATGGCTATAAGTGTACTCGCTGTCCATTCTTTGGGCATCTTTTGGTTTCTCCATACTTCATTAAATAGTCTTGTGAGCCAAATGATTCCCGTTTCTCCTACGATTTTCGAAACTTCTATAAGAATATTGTCTGGTCCTATCGATTTACCACCTTTCATATGTTTAAGAGTCTCTTTGACTTCATTCTTTTGAATACGTTGGTAGAAATTGTGGTTCATATACTTTTCTGATTTGGATAACTCTCCTAAGCTAATACTAACATCTTTATTTTCATTAAAAAGCTTATAAAATAGTTTTCTATCTATTTCTTATATCATCATTTGCCACTAGAATTTTTTCATCCTCGTCTTTGATGCATCTAACAAAATTAAGATCTTTAGTTTTCTAATCTCTAGCCCTAGCTATCCTAAAACCATCTATTGAAAAAGAAGAAGACTTTGAATTATACAAATAGGAAGAAGATATTGTCTGGAGCCAGGTCTGAAAAAAAACTTCAAACTGTTGGGCAGTAAACAGTAATAATATGCTAAAGCACATGAACTGTTCAATGGCCAGGTCTCAGTTGCATGATTGATTTGATTCCACACAAGGAATTCAGTGCAGATCGGTGAAGCAAACAAAAATAAGAAGTCCTGTTTGGGACAGTTAACCCAAACCTCATGGGCTCATGAAAGAGAAAAGTATAGGAAGAAGATAATGAAGGATGAATGACCAGTAAAAGAATATTAGCAAGGAAAAGAGAAGAGAAAACAACTGTGCAAGTGTAGACCCACCTCCACGGACTGCCTTGTAGTAATTACCGTGTCAGTTGCATGTAGTGGTTGCTCAGAATCAGAACTCAGTTCTCCATCATCATTGACATCATAGCTATCATCATCATATTGCTCAGCATCCTCCTCCTCAAGTGAACTAAATTGATAATCAATTTGTTGTTTCTCTGTGACTACTTTTACATGTGGATCAACTGATTCTAAAAGCTCAAATCCTTTTTTGAAAAATTTCATCTGCCAAAAGAGAAAAGGAAGAAGCAAAAGTATTCTTAGCTAGCACATCAGCCAAAAGAAGGATATGAACGATTTGGGCCATGAACACTAAGAGAAGACCTGTGCAGCATGATGTCGAACAGCCTGTGTGAGTAGACTCCTAGATTGGCCTTGCTTCAAAGATTTCAAACGAAAAATAAACAAAGCTACCTCATCTTCATATTCTTCAAGAGCAGCTTGCAACTTTTCAGGTGAAATATTCTCCCTAGAATTTCTTGATCTCGCTCTTTCCCTCTGAGAAGCCAACAGATGTTCATATGCGATTCTGCATGGCAGAGGTCCTCGTGTGAAAAGAAAAGAGATCAAAAGAGCGTATAGAGAAATAAATGGAACCAATTAATTTCCTACCTCTTGTCATCACAGTGGCGTTTCATTTCCTGCATCAGATATCCAGTCAGTTAAAGGGAATATCCAAGCTCATTGATCTTAATAAATGTTAAATACTCCGCATACTAAAGACTATGCAAGCAAGTCTACTGTAAAAGAAGCCAAAGAAAAATATAAGTGTTCCATTAAGTGAGTTTATCATGTATAACAGTCACAAACAAAACCATAATAAGCTACCACTAGTACTGCATAACATCATTATAGAAAAAATCCTGAAGCTCTAAAACTAAAATTCTAATACATATCATCGTAGGCAAATTATTTAAGTTAATAACAAATAGCATCAATTCATGAAAAAATTCAGGAGGATTGTCACGCTATCCTATGGGAAAGGAAGAATCCATGTAGCTGACTCCATCTAATATGGGAGAAGGCTTAGTTGTTGCTGTTGTTGTCAAGCTATCCTAGCTATAAGCTCTTTTAATTTTGCTGTCATGTCTCGAGCTTGGGCTTCCAACTCTTTGGACATAATCTCTTGCAGCAGAAATAACAGGCATCACAAGAGAATCATTGCGCTATCCTAGCTCTAAGCTTTTCTAGTTTAGCTGCCCCCTCTTGAACCTGGCCTTCCAACTCTTTGAAAATAAACACCACAAATTAATATGGGGCCACAGTTGGCGAAAATGATGTTTCCAGCAGATGGTTCTACCATTTTGGAGAACATGGCCATAAAAAGAAACATATGAAATCTGTTTAGTCTATCTGCTTCCCTGGTGTTCAGTAATTTCTGATTGGATCAAAAGCAATACAGAAAGCAATTGAAAAAGAGATTCAAAATCAAAATCACTTCCGAGTTTCAGAAAAGTCACTTTTACTCTCGAAATGAATAAAAAACACTTTAATCATTCTAATGTAATATTATGCATATCATAAGATATATCACAATACATATCAACCAACGAAATAATTGATAAGATGTGTGATATCAACACAAGTTTGTATTAGATTGTACATACACCAGCTGATACGAACTTGCGTCACCCATATCATATGATATGACCGATACAGGCCCTGCCTCCTTGGCCCCACCTGAACGTTCATTGATTATGATTTTCTCAAGGGTGGGTGTCTCATGTTTTCTTTCAAGTGTAAGGAAAGATTTTACATGTCTTCAAATAATGTGCTTTTAAAGATTTCAGGCGTTTGGATGGTTCTTTTGTTTAGGTTGTCTGCATGTTGATGTTAAATCAACAACTTTCCATTTGAATATTTGATTGGCATTCGTTTTGTTTTAGAAACTTCAACCATTTTTTTTCAGCTCTTACTAAGCTCCTTTCATCCAAAGATTCCAATCAAACACAAAAGTATTTTCTAGTGATAAACGTGGGGAAATATGATCTTTTTTTTGTTTTTGTTTTTGTAATTCTTCAATGGAGTCACCCACGTAAAGCATCATACTCACAGTAATGGTCCAAATGTGATGTCATACGTCAATATGGTGCTACCTACATAAAGGTTAGCATGATTGAGTCGTTGGAAGAGAAGGCTAGAAAGACAAAAAGACTAGGTTAGCAAGCTTCACAAGAGATTGAATTTTTCTTTGAATGATGTTATGTATCATTAAAGCTCCCATTTTCGAGTTCTTCCAAAATTGTATATATATATATATATATCCCTAAACCAAAATCGTGCAAACTTGTCATTCACAACCCCACTCTATTGCCAAGCACTTCCCTAGAAATTAAAGTGTTGGACAATGATCAAAGCAAGGAAGAAGATCCCCTCATCCATGAGGAAGATCAAGCCTCTGAGCTTCTCGAATTTCATAGAATCCTTGACTTGGAAAAACCTACAAATTTCGTAGGAGGGGATTTTGTAGAAATCAACCTTGGGAGTGAGTCTAACCCAAAATGTGTCAAAATAGGTGCATATTTGCATGAGCATGAAAGAGCATCATTCAATGCATTTTTGAATTCATATGTGGATGTATTTGCATGGACCTATGAAGACATGTCGGGTTTAGACCCAAAGGTCGTAGAACATCATCTATCCTTAGAACCCAATGCAAAACCCGTGAAGCAAAAGCTTAGAAAAATCCATCCCGGTGTTCACTCTGAAAGTGAAAGAGGGTTTAGAAGATCTTTTAAAAGGTGGATTTATAAAACCCATTGCATATTCCGAATGACTTTCAAATATTATAGTGGTTCGAAAATCTAATTGGAAAATTCAAATTTGCATTGATTTTAGAAATTTGAACAAAGTCACTCCAAAAGACAATTTTCCTCTTCCAAATATTGATTTCATAGTGGATAGCATTGCAAATCATGAAATATTTTCTTTCATGGATGGCTATTCGGGTTATAATCAAATCAAGTTAGCACCAAAAGATCAGGCAAAAACTGCTTTTACTACACCTTGCGGCACATACTTTTACACGGTTATGCCATTTGGTTTGAAAAATGCCTGTGCCACATACCAAAGAGCCATGACTACCATTTTTCATGATCAAATCCATGAGCTCTTGGAAGTATATGTGGATGATCTTTTGGTAAAGTCAAAAACCCGATGCACATACATTGAATCTTTACAAAAGGTTTTCGAAAGACTTAGGCTTTATAAAGTGAAGCTAAACCCTCAAAAATGTGTTTTTGGAGTGGAATCGGGCAAACTCTTAGGGCTTATGGTAAGCCAAAGGGGCATTGAAGTGGACCCCTCTAAGTGTCGAACCATGATAGACATGCCTCCACCCTTCAACTTGACCCAAATCCGAAGCCTCCAAGGTCGACTCGAAGCAATTAGGAGATTCATCTCCAATCTAACAACAAGATGCGAACCTTTAAATAGGCTTTTGAGAAAAGAGATTAAATTTGAATGGGATGCCGATTGCCAAAAAGTTTTTGAAAGATTAAAAACTTATTTGGTAAATCCTCCGATTTTAAAAGCTCCAAAGCAAGAAAAACCTTCATTCCTTTACATTTTCATTCATGCGAATGCATTGGGTGCTTTGCTTGCTCAATATGAGGATGATAGTCTTAAGGAGTATGCTATTTACTACATTTCAAAAACTCTATTGGCATATGAAAGAAATTATCAAGCCATGGAGAAAACGTGCTTGGCCTTGGTATGAGCTTGCCAAAAGTTTAGACATTATTTCTTAGATCATGAAATTTGGATAGTGTCTAAGCGTGATCCAATAAAGCACTTGTTTGAAAAATCTATCCTAACGGGTAGGCTAGCTAAATGGCAGCTCCTCTTAATGGAGTATGATTTAAAATTTCACCATCAAACCTCCATTAAGGGACAAGCCCTAGCCAATCATGTGGACGAATTGCCTCTTGAGGATACATATCCCATACTTTATGAGATGCCCGATGAAGGCATATTTGCAAATGAATTTCAAAACCTTGTTTTAGCAAATTGTTTTAATAAAGATCAAGTATGGAAAATGTATTTTGATGGAACAAAGAATCAACAAGGGGCAGGTGTGGAATTCATCCTCATATCTCCCGAAAAAGGAGAAATCCCAATTGCCATTCGACTAGATTTTTCATCCTCAAATAATGTGGTTGAATATGAAGCACTCATACAAGGCCTAAAAATTTTGAAAAATCTAGGGGCAGCATGTATTGAAGTCTTTGGAGATTCTATGCTTGTTATAAACCAAGTTTTAAAAATTTGGCAAGTCAAAAACGAAAAACTCATTCCATACCACAAATTGGCCACTCAATTAGTCGATTCCTTTAAATCATGCACACTCACCCACATAGGTAGAGAAGACAACACCATAGCAGATGCCCTCTCATCCCTAAGATCATCTCTAAGGGTCAATCCCACCATAGGAACTCGATTCTTGGAAATTTGGTACTCACCCACTGCATCCACCCACGATTTGGAGATTTACCAAAATGACCAAAATTCAATTGAAAAACCTTGGTTTCAAGACATTAAAAACCTTTTAGAAAAGGGAGGATTTCCCGAATTTGCTCTTTGATTCGAAAAATTTCAACCCGATATGTGATTTTGGGAAGGGTTCTTCATAAAAAGAGTTTTACCGGTATCTTGTTGAGATGTGTAGACCTTGATGAGGCTAGGACCATAATGCATGAATTCCACGATGGAGAATGTGGAGGCCATGTTAATGCAAACATGGTGGCCATAAAGAAACTTAGGGCCGGTTATTTTTGGTCCACCCTTAAACAAGATTGTGTCATCAATGTCAAGTGCATGGACATGCCATTTATATCCCATCATCCACCTTGCATTCCAATGTAAGCCCGTGGCCCTTCACTATGTGGGCATTTGATATCATAGGACCAATCTCCCCAACTGCATCCAATGGACATAGGTTCATATTAGAAGCCACCGAATATTTTTCTAAATGGGTTAAAGCTACTTCCTTGGCTAATGTTCAAGGGCAACATGTAGTGGCATTCATTAAGAAAAATATCTTGGCTCGATTTGGAGTTCCAAGAGACCTAGTGTCCGATAATGGCACCCCTTTCAAGAATGAGAAGATGGAAAAGTTATGTAATACCTATGGCATAACTCAACACTTCTCATCGCCCTACTACCCTCAAGGCAACGGCCAAACCGAAGCCACAAACAAAACTCTCATAAGCATCATTGAGAAAACCTTAGAGAAGGGTAGGACATGGCATGAGTGATAAAATTTATCATTAGATGAAAATAATAAAACTTACAAACTTGGACAGATTGGAGACAGCCCTCCAATCTGTCTCAAAATCAAACGTGAGTCTTCTTGGGAAGCCGTCCAGCCCTCCTCAACTAATGAAGATTAACCCTAATCTAAATATATATACTCTATCTAACTTGAATGACTAAATTACCCCTAATATTAATTAACTATTACTAAGAGAACATAGGCTAATCTAAAGACCCAAAAATGACATTTAGAGGACTACATAAATAATCTTTAACACTCTCCCTCAAGTTGGGTGAAAGATATTAAGAACACCCAACTTGGACAATATGTCTCTGAGTTGTCTGCATGTAGTAGCTTTAGTAAAGAAATCAGCCCTCTATTTTGATGAATGAACATACTCCAACTTGAATTCTTGATTGGAAATTTTCTCTCTGATGAAGTAGCAATCAATTTCTGTATGTTTGGTTCTTTCGTGGTATACGGGATTGGATGCCATCTGAATTGTTGCACTGTTATCACAATATAATGGAATTGGTTGGTTAGAAGTAATTCCAAGTTCACATATTAATGAATATACCCATTTTTCTTCACACATGGCTTGAACAATTGCTCTGTATTCTACCTCATTCTGCCTCAGTTGTAGATCTGACAATGACTGTCTGTTTTTTACTTTTCCATGATATATCTACCAAGTAGTGTAACATAACCTATGGTTGATTTTTTATCATCATGGGATCCTGCCCAGTCTGCATCAGAATAGAGTTCATACAAAGATTAGAGGATTTAGTATAGAGTAAACCCATGCCAGATGTTGATTTGAGATATCGAAGAATTCTATACACTACATCCATATGGTTCTTGGTAGGAGAATGCATATATCTGCTCACTATGCCAACTGCATAAGTAATGTTCGGACGAGTAATTGTCAGATAGATAAGTTTGCCCACCAAAGTCTGATATTTGCGAATGTCTCTGCATTCCTCATTGTCACCAGTGAACAGTTTTTTATTAACTTCCATAGGAATGTCACTTGGTTTACAATCTGTCATGTTTGTTTCTTGAAGTAGATCCATGATATATTTTCTTTGAGTCTAGAAAAGACCTTGGGTAGAATGCAGCACCTTTATACCCAGGAAGTAGTGAAGTCGGCCCAAATCCTTGAGGTCAAACAGTTTGTGAAGATTCCTTTTTAATTCAGATATTTCTTTAAGATCATCTCCTGTAACAATAATATCATCCACATATACAATAAGAATAGTTAGTTTTGTACCTTGTCTAAAGAAGATTGTATGATCATTAAGACTTCTTCTATATCCAAGATTGCATAGAGCTTTACTAAACTTCTCAAACCAAGCTCTAGGTGACTGTTTTAATCCATAAATAGCTTTATTTAGCTTGCACACTTTATTTTCAGACGTTTTAAAATTCATTCCTGGAGGTAGTTATATGTATACTTCTTCATTCAAGTCACCTTGTAAGAAAGCATTTTTAACATCCAGCTGCCATATATCCCACTTCAAGTTTGCTGCCAGACTGAGAAGTATTCGTATGGAAGTAAGTTTAGCTAAATGAGCAAATGTTTCAGTGTAGTCAAAATGCCATGACTGACTATACCCTTTAGCAACCAGTCTTGCTTTATACCTTTTTATAGTTCCATCTGCCTTGTATTTGATCGTGATACCCATTTACATCCTACAATATTCTTGTCAGGAGGTAGTTTTGTGATAGTCCAGGTGTCATTTTTTACAAGAGCTTTGAGTTCTTCCTCTATCACTACTTTCCATAAAGGACACTTATCTGCCTCTTCAAATGTAGTAGGAACTTTATGTTTCTCAGTATTCATAACAAAATATCGATAATTCTCAGAAGTATTTTCATATGACACACAATCTGAAATAGGATATCATGTACATCTTCATTTACCTTTGCGAATAGCAATAGGAATATCCAAGTCTTCTTCCACTTGCAATTGAGGATCTGAGTAAGGGAAAATCTCTTTAGTACATGGTTCTTCTTTAGAGTAAACAATCTTTCTCGGTCCTTTCTTATACATAAGAATCTCCTGTGATTCATGCCCCGTTTCTTGAGAATGGGCTGTATCATACTCCCCCTCACTAGGAACTAGTGGAAGGACTGAGGGACTAGTATGTTGAAGTGCATTTGATTCCTTTTGGGAAGAATAATAGGGTGTAGATTATGAGAATGTGACATCTATGGAGACATACAGTTTTTTAAGAAGGGGGTCATAGCACTTGTAGCCTTTTTGAGAGTTTGAATAACCGAGAAAAATACAATTCACTGACTTTGCATCAAGTTTATCACGATTTGGTAGATGGATATGTATAAAATAGGTACAACCAAAAATATGAGGTACTATATGAAAGGGTTTCGAATCTTTGTCAAGACATTGCACAGGACTTGCACCCTGGATGGTATTACTTGGCATTCGATTGATTAGCAGTAAGGACAGCTTCTCCCCAGTAGAATTTAGGAACATTATTTTAGATTAATAAAGTTCTAGCTATCTCGAGGATATGATGATTTTTTCTTTCAGCAATGCCATTTTGTTGAGGGATATAAGAACAGGAAGTCGGATGAATAATGCCCTGTCATTGTAGATACTCTTGTAACTGATTACTAATGTATTCTCCCCCTTTGTTTGACCGAAGAATTTTCATAATAACATTGAATTGAGTAAGAATAAATTTATGCACAATGAGAAAGATAGAAGAAACTTCATCCTTTGTTTTTATTAAATAAACAATTTTAAGACGAGTATAATCATTAATAAAGGAGACAAAGTACTTATGACCAAACAATGAAGTAACTAGACTAGGACTCCATATATCAGAATGAATAAGTTTAAAAGGTTGAGATCGCCTAGAGTCACTTAAAGGATAAGGAGCTCTTTAGTGTTTCCCAAGCTGACAAACCTCACATTCAAACTGAGATTTATTGGACTTAACTCTAAGATAAGGTATAACATATTGAAGTTTCGACACAGGTAGGTGACCAAGACGACAATGCCAGAGGCTAAGTTATGCATTCTGAACTGTTGCTGCTGAAGCACTCCTCGAAGAAGTTGTAGGCTGAGAGTAGTCTTCCAGAATGTATAATCCTTTTTTAGTTTACCATGACCAAAGATTTTTCCCGTCTTCAGATCTTGAAATACACAACTAGTAGGATGAAAGCTTACACAACAGTCCATAGTACGAGTTAGAGAGCTAACTACAACAACAACAAAGCCTTTTCCATTCTAGACAGGGTCGGCTACATGGATTCTTTGTTTCCACAAATCCCTATCATGTGCCATGTTATCAGTAAACTCAAAATAAGCTAGATCATTCTTTATCGTTTCTTTCCAACACTTTTGTGGTCGTCCTCTACCTCTTTTAATACTTTCCAAATTTAGTTTTTCATACCTTCTTAAAGGTTCTTCTTTTGATCTTCTTTCGATATGTCCAAATCATCTTAAACGATATTCTCTCATTTTATCCTCTATTGGTGTCACTCCTAATTTGTTTCTAATAACCTCATTATGTATACGGTCTTTTCTTGTATAACCACTCATCCATCTTCATTTCTGTCACAGACATCTTTTGTACATGTTCATGATTAACTGCCCAACACTCAAAACCATAAAACATGACAAGCCTAATTGCTGCTCTATAATATTTTACCTTTTAACTTTAATGGTATCTTCTTATCACAAAGAATACATGATGCTCCTCTCCATTTTAACCAACCAGCATTAATTATATGTGTAACATCTCCATCAATTCTTCCATCACTCTGAAAAATTGACCCTAGGTATTTAAAACTTTCCTTTTGAGGGATGCAATGTGTGCCAATTTTAATTTCTATGTCCTCTGAAGTAACCAAATGATCAAAACTTACATTCCATATATTCTGTCTTTGTTCTACTAAGTCAAAGGCCTTTGCTTTCTAATGTTTCTCTCCATAGTTCCAATTTTCTATTAACTTTTTCCTTAGACTCCTCCACTAATACAATGTCATCTTCAAATAACATACACCAAGGTACTTCATCTTGAATATGTTTTGTTAACTCATCAATCACCATTATAAATAAGTATGGACTTAAAGTTGATCCTTGATGTAACCCAATATTAACTTCAAAGAAGTTTGTCATTCCTTCATGAGTCCTCACATGTTTTTGCACCATCATACTCGTCCCTTATAAGGTTAATGTTTGTCAATGGGATACCTCTTTTTTCCAAAGTTCTCCAAAGAACCTCCCTTGGGACTCTATCATAAGCTTTTTCTAGATCAATAAATATCATGTGAAGGTCTTTCTTTCTTGCTCTAAAATGTTCCAAAAGACATCTCAAAAGGTGAATCCAATTTAGTTCTGTGTTGTACTTGATACTTGTCTCAACCTACGTTCGATAATTCTTTCCCACAATTTCATAGTATGGCTCATTAACTTGATACCTCGATAATTCGCACAATTTTGAATGTCTCCCTTGTTTTTATATATGAGTATGAGTGTACTTGCTCTCCATTCCTCGGGCATCTTTTGGTTTTTCCATATTTCATTAAATAGTCTTGTGAGCAAGTGATTCCTATTTCTCCTAGTATTTTCCAAACTTCTATAGGAATATTATCTGGTCCTACCGATTTGGCTAAATACGACTAACTATTAGCTAAACTAATACTAACATAATTAGTTTTTCCATCTATTTCTTATATCATCATTTGCCACTAGAATTTTTTCATCCTCGTCTTTTATGCATCTAACATAATTAAGATCTTTAGTTTTCTTATCTATAGCCCTAACTATCCTAAAAATATCTCTTTCACCCTCTTTTGAGTTGAGTTTTTTATATAAGTCCTCCCAAATCTTAGCTTTTGCTTCACTAACGGCCTTTTTTGCTTCCTTCTTTGCTTTCTTATAAGCTTTTAAAGTTTCACTAATTTTCTTAGCATAATGTAATTTGTAACATGCCCTCTTTGCCTTGATTTTATTTTGTACTACTTCACTCCACCACCAAGCTTCTTTTTGTACCGGTACACCACCCTTAGATACACCTAACACATCTTTTGCCACTTTCCTAATATGTATAGCCATATTGTTCCACATATCACAGGGTGTGCCAACATAATTCCAAACATCTCCTTGAAGGACTTTCTATTTAAATATATATTCTTTCTCGCTTTTGAGGTTCCACCATTTAGTCCGAATAGCTCGATGCACTCTTTTCTTCTTTGTCCATTTTTTATTTCTAAATCCATAATTAAAAGTCGATGTTGGGTGGTTAAGCTTTCTCCTGGAATTACCTTACAATCTTTACAACACGCTCTATCTTTTTTTTACAAATAAAGTAATCAATTTGTGTTTGTGATAAGCCACTCTTATAAGTAATTAAATGTTCATCTCGTTTTTTGAAGATTGTATTGACTATAAAGAGATCAAATGACATAGCAAAATTTAAAATGTCCCAAACTTCCTCGTTTATATCCCCATAACCAAAGTTTCCATGAATCCCTTGATATCCTAATGCCTCTTTACCGACATGTCCATTTAAATCTCCTCCTAAACAAATCATCTCCCTTTGTGGAATCTTTTAAAACACCTTATCTAACTCTTCCCAAAAAACTGTCTTTACACTATCTTCCAGTCCTACTTGAGGTGCGTAAGCACAAACTATATTCAAAACCTCTGCTCCTATCTCCTAGTATTTTTATAATCTTTTTAATGAAAATAAAGATGTTAGTATTAGTTTAGGAGATTTAGCCGAGTCAGAAAAGTATATAAACCACAATTTCTACCGACGTATTCAAAAGAATGAAGTCAAAGAGGCTCTTAAACATATGAAGAGTGGTAAATCGGTAGGACCAGATAATATTCCTATAGAAGTTTGGAAAATACTAGGAGAAATAGGAATCACTTGGCTCACAAGACTATTTAATGAAATATCGAAAAACCAAAAGATGCCCGAGGAATGGAGAGCAAGTACACTTATACCCGTATATAAGAACAAGGGAGACATTCAAAATTGTGTGAATTATCGAGGTATCAAGTTAATGAGTCATAATATGAAATTATGGGAAAGAATTATCGAACGTAGGTTAAGACAAGTATCAAGTACAACAGAGAATCAATTTGGATTTATGCCAGGTAGATCTACTATTGAAGCGATTCACCTTTTGAGACGTCTTATGGAACATTTTAGAGCAAAAAAGAAAGACCTTCACATGATATTTATTGATCTAGAAAAAGCTATGATAGGGTACCGAGGGAGGTTCTTTGGAGAACTTTGGAAAAAAGAGGTATCCCATTGACATATATTAACCTTATAAGAGACATGTATGATGGTGCAAAAACATGTGTGAGGACTCATGAAGGAACGACAGACTTCTTTGAAGTTAATATTGGGTTACATCAAGGATCAACTTTAAGTCCATACTTATTTATAATGGTGATTGATGAGTTAACAAAACATATTCAAGATGAAGTACCTTGGTGTATGTTATTTGCAGATGACATTGTATTAGTGGAGGAGTCTAAGGAAAAAGTTAATAGAAAATTGGAACTATGGAGAGAAACATTAGAAAACAAAGGCCTTCGACTTAGTAGAACAAAGACAGAATTTATGGAATGTAAGTTTGATCATTTGGCTACTTCAGAGGACATAGAAATTAAAATTGGCACACATTGCATTCCCCAAAAGGAAAGTTTTAAATACCTAGGGTCAATTTTTCAAAGTGATGGAAGAATTGATGGAGATGTTACACATAGAATTAATGCTGGTTGGTTAAAATGGAGAGGAGCATCAGGTATTCTTTGTGATAAGAAGATACCATTAAAATTAAAAGATAAATATTATAGAGCAGCAATTAGGCCTGCCATGTTTTATGGTTCTGAGTATTGGGCAGTTAATCATCAACATGTACAAAAGATGTCTGTGACAGAAATGAAGATGTTGAGATGGATGAGTGGTTATACAAGAAAAGACCGTATACATAATGAGGTTATTAGAAACAAATTAGGAGTGGCACAAATAGAGAATAAAATGAGAGAACATCGTTTAAGATGGTTTGGACATATAGAAAGAAGATCAAAAGAAGAACCTGTAAGAAGGTTAGAAAAACTAAATTTGGAAAGTATGAAAAGAGGTAGAGGACGACCACAAAAGTGTTGGAAAGAAACAATAAAGAATGATCTAGCTTATTGGGAGTTAACTGCTAACATGGCACACGATAGGGATCTGTGGAAACAAAGAATCCATGTAGCCGACCCCGTCTAGTATGGGAAAAGGCTTAGTTGTTGTAGTAGTTGTAGTTGTAATGATTCGGTCACCATATCGTTGTATGTCTACTACACTATCCTTTAAATCTTTATTTATGATAATACCAACTCCGTTTCGAGCCTTTTCTTTACCTTAATACCATAATTTAAAAGTTGTATCCTCTATCTCCTTTGCTTTTTCTCCAACCCATTTTGTCACTTGTAAACATAAAATATGAATCTTTTTCCGAATCATAGTATCTACCACTTCCATTAGCTTACCGGATAATGTTCCGATATTCCAAGAACCAATACGAATCTTATTATCTAGGACTAGCTTCCTTACCCTCCGCATCCGTCCATAATCAAAATGTGGAGACCCTCTCTGCAAATTATTCACTACATTCGGGCGGCAATGTAGCGGGACTAACTTCTTTACCCACACCCGTCCATGACGTGGGAACCCTCTCAGCAATTGATTCACTACATTCGGGCGAAAATGTGGTGGCCCTTGCTTGCTTATTACTGCATTCGGTCTCTGCACCACGTCGCAAGGCGGGGACACCCCAAAGCAATGCTCATAATTTGTGTAATCCATGTTATAAAATCTGATAAAGTTTTACACTGGCTATCGAAAGCCTAACACAACCCTCCTCCTTTATCCGGGCTTAGGACCGGCAATGCAAGGGTGATCCCTTACAAGGGCGAAGTTGAGCTAACTGAAAGAAGATTTATCGAAAAACTGGGAACAAGATATACTGATTTTAAATCTGTAAAACATGTAGGTACACTTTCCTGTCCAATCATATAGGAATAAGAATCATCTGCCAACTTAATCGATTCCTGTTTTTGAAGAGTTTTGTATTATGAAAAATATGATAATTCTCCTCCCATGTGGTCTGTAGTCTTATGAATAAAATCAATCTTATTTAATGAAAGTAGAAACAACTTACAGAATATGGCCGATTGGAGGCATTCCTCCAATCGGCCCAATAGAAGGAGACGCACGGCACACACTTCTACCGTCTATTTCTCTCTTTTCTTATTTTCTGACTAAACCCTAATTAGCTAAATTTCTATATGCTTTGTCCGATCATGTTGAACCGGGTCAGTGAAGCAATGCCGATCAGACTTATTATCACACAAGAACCTCATAGGAGCTTCATACTTTATTCGAGATCATCGAGTATGATTCTCATCCATAATGCCACAAATTCCTTGTGCCATAGCTCAAAATTCAGCCTCTCGACTTGACCTTGCAACAACATATTTTGTTTTTACTTCTTCCAAGTCACTAAGTTTCCTCCTAAAAACATGCAAGAATCCGAGGTAGACCGCCCGTCCTACAACCGACCCGCAGCATAATTTGCATCTCCGTATAGGTTTCAATGGTCAATTTTGTTCTCTCCGAAATAGAAGTCCTCTTCCCGGCTTGTCTTCAAATACCGAGAATTCTATTCACAAACCTAGCATATGTCTCTCACGAGGATCATGCATAAATCTAGCTAACCACATTGACAAAGATAAAGCTATGTCCGGGTCCGTGTGAGACAAATATATCAATTTTTCCACAAGTCTCTCGATATTATGCCTTATCCACCCTCGGGCTCTCCTCATTGTTTCCAATCCCGTGATTTTGTTCAATAGGTGCCCCTATTGTTTTTGCAACCTAGCTTACCTATTTCCTTAAGAAGATCCAGGACATATTTCCTCCGGGAAATAAAGATGCCTTATTTGGAATAGGCAACCTCTATCCCAAGGAAGTACTTCAAATTTTCCCAAGTCCTTCATTTCAAACTGTGCAGCCTAATTTTTCTTTTAGGACCTGTTTCTCAACCTCATCATCACCGCAATGATCATGTCATCAACATAAACCGGAAAGTGTAAGCTTGCCTTCTTTGGAATGTTTTATAAAGAGGGTATGATCTCCCTCGGCTCTTGCCTATAACCTAAGGACACCATAGCATTGGTGAACCTCCCAAACCAAGCACGAGGAGACCGCTTGAGTCCATATAAGGCCTTCCTTAACTTGCACACCATATTCCCTCCACCTAGGGTCCATATCCTAGTGGGATGTCCATATATACTTCCTCTTCCAAATTCCCATGGAGAAAAGCATTTTTAACATCAAATTTCTCCACTGTTCCATCTGCCTTATATTTAATAGTAAATACCAACTTCCATCCAACGGTATTCCTGTCAGAAGGCAATTGTGTGATGATCCACGTATTGTTTTTTTCTAGTGCATTCAATTCTTCTTTAATTGCTGCTTTCCATAAAGGGCACTTGATTGCTTCTACAAACTTCGAAGGAATCTTATGTTTTTCAAAGACTGTCGCTTGGGTGGAGGAAGCAGATGATTTGTCAGAGAATTTCTGTTCAAAGCCTTCTAGTCTTTTTATAATCGCCTGAATGCCATCAGTGCTAGGAGTTGAACTTTCTGCAGAATTGGCCGAGGTATTGCGATTTCGATAGTAATCTGGTTTGCCATGTAATTCCCAACAATGATCTCTCGTATGACGAGATTTGCCATAATGAGAGCAAACAAGTTTTTCCTTGTATCTTAACTAAATCTACCACGGCCATGACCACGACTCTGGTGCCCACCTCTGCCACGAAAATGAGAATTGTTTCCTCTCACTTGAAGTGCATGTTGATCTATACTAATAACATAATTCTTCTCAAGATTCCGACGATCTTCCTTTTTGATTAATAAGGAGTAAACAGTTCCCAAAGTAGGAAGCTCTTCTATGCCTAAGATATTCAGTTTTACTTATTCAAATTCTGGATTTACACTCCACAATAAGTCAAAGACTTTCTTTTTTTCAATCTCAGCATTTCTTTCATTATAACATACAGAACACTTGATATTCGTATAGTAGAGTAATTCGTCCCAAAGACCTCGGAGATCTGCATAATATTCACTGATAGATCAATTGGCTTGTTTACACTTTCGTATTCTCTCCATAATCTTATACTCTTTGGCAACATTCTTTTTTCTGGAATAAACATCTGCTACTGCACACCAAATCTCATGGGCAGATTCAAGAAACAGAAACGTCTTTGCAATTGATGGAATCATTGACTGGAGCAACCACGATGATATTAATGCATCTTCTCTTTTCCAGGTGGAATAAAGACTGTCATGAGGCTCTGGAATTGAATATTGACCCATCAAATGTGTCCATCTCCCCCTTACTATAATTGCAAGTTCCACAGATCTTGCCCATTCCATGTAGTTTCGACCATCTAATTTAGTCGTGGTGATCTGAAGAGTATTTGTTTTTTCAAATAAGCTAGATTGTTCGCCTGGATGAAATGAACTGGCAATGCCTTTACCTTTGTCAGCCATTAATAATGAAATCAGAACTAAACTCTGAAGCAAGGCTAAATCGTGTAGTGTAGTAAGGCAAGATGATCACGATTTTAAAAAAAAAAATTGATGAACAGTATTTCATGTTGCTCCACAAATCTGATTTCTGGAAATCTTTTGCAAGAGTCAGATATAATGAAAGTCACACAATGGGAAGTCCATGTCTGCCCCCTTGTGTGTGATTCTTCACCAATGGTCTTCAATTCCTCAGTCTTGAATAAAAGGAAATCACAACAAAAAAAAAAATTGAATAGCACTGACTGAATATCATGATTCCATTGAATCTCGCAGACTAAATATTGCAGACTGAATCAAATGAAGGGCCAACAGATATCAATCCCACTTTGAGAATATCACATACTGAATATCACAAACTTGTGAATCAAATGAATATCGCTGAATCAAATAAATATCGCAGACTTAATATTGCGATATTCTGCTGGAGAATATCGTGAATATGATGGAAGGGCAGCAGTCTGCGCAGGATCAAATATCGTGAATATAGTGAATATCGCTGAATCAAATAAATACTCTGCGCAGGATCAAGAATCGTGAACACAATGGAAGAGCATATCACGATGAATATCACGATGGCAGCAGCTCTCGGTTCTTGTTCCTCTTCACCACCAATATCCACAAAAAAAAATTTGCGTAGGATAGCACGATTCTGCCTGGCCGTTTTCACCACTAATCTAAGACTTTTAAACACGATTTTAATGATTAACAGGCCGTTTAGGCTCTGATATCATCTTATGAATAAAATCAATCTTATTGAATAAAAGTATAAACACCTTACAGAATATGGCCGATTGGAGGCATTCCTCCAATCGGCCCAATAGAAGGAGACGCACGGCACACACTTTTGCCGTCTATTTCTCTCTTTTCTTATTTTCTGACTAAACCCTAATTAGCTATTAATACTCTATTCTAACTTAATTTCCTAATCTACCCCTAATAAGTATTAACTATTTCTAAGATAACATAGGACTCTAAATAACAAAATGACACGACTGGACTCTCATCACATGACACGACTACTTCCCTTAACATGTAGCACCTGAATCAATTTTGAGTGAGAATGGGAAAAGTGGTTACCCTTAACAGTATTTGTAGGTAGCTTGAGACGAAGAAGATGGGGATTGTTCTATATCCTTTTAATAATCTCTTAAATTCCATCAGTGCTTGAAGCTGAATTTTCTGCAGTTTGAACTTAGTGATTGAGATTTCTATAATAATCTGGTTTACCATGTAATTCCCAACAATGTTCTCTAGTATGTCGTGGTTTGCTATAATGTGAACAAACAAATTTTTCTTTTTCATCAGAATGAAATCTACCACATCCACGACCACGACTCTGGTGTTCACCTCGTCCACGAAAGTGTTAGTAGTCTCCTCTTACTTGAAGTGCATGTTAATCAGTAGTAAGAATGTTATCCTCCTCTAGATTTCTGCCATATTCTTCTCTGATTAACAGAGAGTATACTGTGCCCAATGATGGAAGCTCTTCTCTGCCTAAGATATTCAGTTTTACTTACTCAAATTCAGGATTTACACCCCATAGTAGGTCAAATACTTTCTTCTTTTCACTCTCACCATTTCTTTCATTGTAACAAGCAGAACACTTTATGTTTGTATAATAGAGAAGTTCATCCTAGAGGCCTCGAAGATCTGCATAATATTCGCTTATAAACCGAGTTTCTTGTTTACATTTTCTGATCTTTTCCAAAATCTCATATTCTTCAGTCACATTCTTTTTTCTGGAGTAGGCTTCGGAGACTGCACACTAAATTTCATGAGTTGATTCAAGGAACATAAAGGTTTTTGCAATTGAGGGAACCATAGATTGAAGTAGCCAGGATGATATTAGGGCATCTTCCCTTCGCCAAACAAGATAGTGAGTGTCGTAAATTTCTGGAGTAGGTGTATGACCCATGAGATGGGCCTATCTCCCCCTAGATATAACAGCTAGTTCCACAGATCTAGACCACTCTAGATAATTTCTTCCGTCCAACTTCGATGTTATAATCTGAAAATTTTCTGCCTTTTCGTTCATGGCTTGGTGAGATATCATGAGTGGTGATTCGATGGCCTTGCCTTTACTTGCCATAGGTATTCACTTTAAGTAGAAATATCCTCTTTAATCTAATTCAACTACCAAGACACAGAATCTGTCTACAAGTCTGTGTTGATTTGAAGTTGTCCACGCCTGCCCCTTGATTAGGCTTCAAGTAGGAATACCAGTATATCACGTCTAAAAATAATTATTCAACTTCAAGTAGGAATACAGTATATCACGTCTAAAAATAATTATTCAACTTTGTAAACACCCCGAAATCCCACAAACTTCTCAAATAAAACTTGGTTTTGTAAAAGCAGCCCCAAAGGGCTATTTTGAGTCTGGAAACCTAGGAGCCTTCCAGGCAACCCTGTACATATGTTTAAACTGTATATGTTTTAAAATAAGTATAATATACTTTTAAAACCTTTCAAAATACATTTTGAAACCCCACGTAGTGGCTTGGCCTGATCAAAGCAGGACCAGAAGAGCTAAAGAGAGCCCAGAACTAGAGCACATGTTGAGCCCGATACAGCAACTCTCGTGTTAGATCCATCCCCAGGATCTCGAACGTCCAAGTCCCTGTTATCAGCAAAAATCATGTGAAATCATCTCCAGAAGGTGAAAACAGAAGCGGACGACCATGTTGGCGAAGACCCAACGCAAGACGGAGTACTGATGTTGTCAGACCCGCACAAACCGTTCGTTTCGAACATACCCTGTAGAAGTCAGAATTCAATTTGGATTGGATCTGGACCATATATATCCAGATCCCAAACCAAACATGTGTGGATTCGGATTTGGATTTGGATCCAAAGATCTAATCCAATATCCACATCCATGGCCCACATCACCTTCTCATAAATGGAGGTGGGGCCCACTTGAAATTCACGTGGGATTTTGGACATGAGAGAGAATGGGGAGGATAAGCATGAGAGAAATGTATTAAGCTTGACTTGTGTGTCAAGTTTGGGTTAATCATGTGGGTTAGCCTAATTAGTGTGGATTTAAGCTTGTATAAACCTACACCTAACCTAGGACTGCACCAACATGATGCAATGAAATCCATGGGCTATGCAAAGGGAGACTCCTAACCCAATCCTAAGCCAAAACCCCTAATCCTAGCCATTTACCCTAATCCCGGCCTAATCCTAGCCTAATCACCTAACCCACTTCCCTAATCTTGCCCTAATCCCAACCTAATCACCTAACCCACCTCCCTAATCATTCCCTAAACCTAGCCTAATTCCCTTAATCCTAACCTAATCCTAGCCTAAACACCTAACCCACCTCACTAAACCTCACCCGAAAACCAACCTACCTAGCTAAGCCCTAAACCACTAAACCACCCCACCTAAACCCTAGCACACCATATCCCTAAAACCACCTGAACTAAATATCTGGCCCCCCCTAAATATCTAGCCCACCTTATCACTAAACCACCACCACCTAACCACTAAACCACCCCCTTCAAAACCAGCCCAACCGACCTTTTGAAAATCCTATAAAACCCCCCCCCTTGTGGGCAGGTTTTTCAAATTTTTCCAGCCATCTTGGGCCAGCCGAGCCCTTCCTCTCCTCTTGCTCTCTTCTCTCACCTGCTCCACCACCACCTCTCGGCCTGCACCATTCCACGCCACCACCTCCCGACCTGCACCATTCCACGCCACCACAACTGCCCGGCCAGCTCCACTCCATCCACCCGACTGCACCCACCTTCCACTCAGCTGCCTTCCTTGGACAACCGCCACCTTCCCTGTCCTATCCGGTTAGTACACTATCCCAACTCCACCCTCTCTTCACTCCCCCTCCGCTCTCAGCCACCACACCACCTAGCTACCCATCACCCTTCAACCATACCAGACCACACCACCCGCTACCCTACCTTCCCATTAGTGACACCCCCTAACTACCCCAGCCACCTTACCTTTTTCCCTAGGACCTGCCACTCCTTTCCTTTGAACCAGCCCTTCCTAATCACCCCTAGTTACCCCAGCCGACCACCACTTAACCTGCCACTAGTGGGCCAGCCATAGCCGGCTGCACTTTGCCACACTCGCAGCCTTCCATCCTCTCCTTTAGACAGCCCTTAGTCACCCCTTAGCTCTACCTTCCCTAGGACCTGCCCTACACCTTAGTGACACCCCCCTAACTACCCCGGCCCAAGACACCACAGCAGCAGCACCCTCCTTTGCCGTGCCTTTCCAAAGAGCTCCCTCTTGGAGCCCAAGGCGACGCTCAAGCCCAAGCTCAAGCAAGTCACCTCCGGACCAGCTATACGTAAGTGCCTAACTCGATCCTTGTTTGTAGACTTGCTTAAGCTCAATTAAATTTGATACGGGGTTGTAATAACGGAGCATTGTCTCCCCCCGCTTGTAATAACGTGGCTTGGCACACCCACACACACGTGCACTTGAGCCTATTTCGCTCTTAGTTGTGCACGATTTTGAACACACACGGGCCTAATCAGCCCTTAAGATATAGACTTATTTATATAATTTAAGTTGCGTGGGGTTTTGCTTAAGTTGTGTGTGTTGTCTTTCAATTCTCGCACTCACACACATTGAGCTTTCGCTCTTATTTGCAAGACCCAAGTAAAGGCCGTGTTATATTTTCCCTTGGGTTTAATTTCATGTCGTGTGTGTAGTATTTCAATTATACACTCACACACATTGAGCTTTCGCTCTTACTCCCAAGACCTTAGTTAAGGCCATATTGCAATTTATATTTAGGTTTCATTTAAGTCGTGTGAGTTGTCTTTCAATATATACACAACACCCACGCAACACGTTGGCGACCTTCGAGCCCATATATATTATAAGTATTTCCCTTTCGGCTATGTCTTTAAGATTTGGGTTTTAAGGTTCAGCAGTGTGCGTAGTCTTTACATATATACACGGCACACACTTGCACTATTGAGCCTTTCCGCTCTTAAGATATAGCCATATTTCCCTTTCGCAATTTTCCCTTTCGCAATTTTCCCTTCCGCAATTTTCCTTTTGCAATTTACATTTCAAGTCATTTCCCTTCCGCATTGTCTTTCACTTTCGGGTGTTCCCTTTGGAGTTGCATGAGTTTGCATTGCATATACGCCATACCACAAGTTAGGACGATATTGCATCAAAGCAAACCCCATACTCCCATTCAAAGTCGCCCCACTTAGGCTACGTGTTCATAACACACACCTAGTTAGCCCGAAAAGGGATAAAAATAAAGGCATAGGCACGTGTAAATCCACGTGAAATAAAATCTGAAAATCATACAAAAACAACCCGAGTCGAACACCTCAAACATTTTTGTAGGTTCTCGTATTTAAAAAAAACTCGATTTTTAAGCCTACAGACTGACCCTTGCGCATCGGTGCAAGAAGGTCTGCGACGAAAAGATCTTGCTTGCTCACAGTCGCCACGTTAGGAGTCAGATTTAAAAATTTCTCTTCGCTAGCTTAAGTAAGCTAGCTGGCACGCCCTTTTGCTTAATTAGAACTTAGACACACGAAAAGATTAGCTTCAGGCCTAAGAACCAGAAGCGGGAACTTTCTGCGTCTACAGGATTTGGCACGCCCAGTGGGACGTGAGTCTTTTAAAATCGAGTTACCTTAGGAATCTTACGAAAATATTTTCCAAAAGGTGTTGTTTTTAACTCTTTCTTTATTGTACTTCATACGTAGGAAATTTTGAAAAGCTTGAAAGCATGTCAAAATCCAACCCAAGTGAAGTGTCGAGCTAAGGCTCATGCGCATCAAGTTCTCACTCTAGGAGGATTTTGAAAAATAAAATCAAACTAGACGAGATAGAAGACTTGAGAAGGGAATTCGAGGCCAAAATCGATCCTCTTAGCCAAAAGGCTGAAGTAGGCGATTCATGTTGGTGAGCAAAGGGCCAAGAAAAAAACTGAAAAACCTCGCAAGCATAAAGAGGCTTCCGTAATGGAAGGCAACCAATACCACGAGTCCTTCACACAAAAGGACCGTAAAGCCCTACAGCAGTTGCTGAAAGGGCAAAATAAAGAGAAAAGGAGTTACGTCCTTTCTAATTTCCTACCCATGGATTACGAAACAGACAGTGACGATGAAATACCGAACTTCCATCGGTATGACGACATGGGAGACCCTAGGTCTCACTTATAACTTTTCTCGCATCGAGCCCATAAGAAGAAAAAGACCTCGATGAAATGGGTGTATTGGTTCCCTTTATCCCTTAAAGGCACAGCTGCCAAATGGTTGGCTTCCTACGATTTAAGCCAGTTCGCTACTTTTGAAGAGTTAGCAAACTGCTTTATGCAAAGATTTGCACATAACGTAGAAGTCACGCAGACTTTAAACACTTTAAGGGATACGAAGCAAGGCATGAACGAAGACGTGCATGCCTTCATTATTCGATGGAGGTCCCTTTTAGGCCAAGTGCGAGAGCCAATATCCAAAGGATGCGCAGAAGGGGATATACGATCACTTACAGAAAGGAAGTGCCGTTTCCAAAACCCGCTTAGAAAAACCCATCACTTATGGGCTACCCACGATGGACAAAGGGGCAAAGCCCCATAAAATAGCCAATGTCCGGGTGGATCCAGGTCTGGCGGGCACTTCAAAGAATTTTGAAAAATTAGAAAACAAAAGGGAGAGAAATTTTCAAAAGCCTATTGAAAAACGGGAGTACACACCGCTGGGGTAACCTGTGTCAGAGATCCTAGACCTCCTACTTGCCCAAGGCATGATTGAACTTCCCGAAATCCCCGAGGGAGTCACTTCCAAAGGGGGATATTTAAACCGTTCTTGTAAATATCATAGGCTCAAAGGCCATGATACAAAGCGTTGTTTCTCCCTTTTAAACAAAATCGAAAACTTGATAGCGGAGGGTCGGCTCCAGATCACTGCAGAACCTGAGCCAACTCAAGTTATCTTCAAAGAACCCTTTCCCAAGCACGCCAGTAGCAGTGGAAAAGGAAAGGAGGTATGTACCCTCACCTTTTCGAAAAATCTAGCACAATCGTCAGTCTGGTCGACCCACTTGTGCGTCCACCCTTGTACTTTACAAGAAGCCCGCCTGAGTGATCATTCGGGGACCACCAAGAGCTGAATCCCTGGCTAAACCAGTTTTAAAACTCCAAGGTGCTCTAAAACTCTCAATTAGAGCCAATTTAAGTGCGAACCCAAGGTTGGTCGCGGGGGAAGTGACTAGATCCGGGAAGATCTACCAACCCCCGCACCTACAAAGTGCTAAAAAGGTGGTCAGTGTACCTGGCCCCTCAAAAGCATGTATTCCTAGAGTTATACCGAAAGCAGACAATGGGAAAATCGTCCTAAACCCTTATGATTTCGAAAACCATCTTTCAAAGATTTCTATCTACATGTCCATCCTAGAGCTTATACAAACTTCGCCTAGGCATAGACTCGTGCTAGAGAAAATTCTAGAAAGAGCTAAGGTTAGTTCGAACATAAGTCCTGAATCCCTGTCTGACCAAGTAGCGTCAATAGGAGCAAAATCGCCCATGACTTTCTTGGAAGATGATGTAGATAGACCCTACGAGTCCCATAACCAGGCCCTGCATATCGAGGTGGTTCTGAATAACCACTCTCTGGACAGGTGCATAGTCGATGGGGGAGGAGGGCTCAACATCCTTCCACTTCATGTAGCGTATCAAATCGGAGTCACCTTGACTTCTGTGAACCCAAGCCCCATCGTTATCACTGGATACGATGGGAATGCGTCTAGACCCTTAGGATCGATCGAACTACCGATGGAAACGGGAGGGATCACACACACGGGAGTGTTCCATGTCTTGGACATCCACCCCCATTATAACCTGTTGCTGGGAAGGCCCTGGATACACAGTTTGTGCGCTGTGCCATCCACCTACCACAGGTGTGTCAAGATCCTTTTCAGGGACCAAGTCGTGGTGATCCTAGGTGAGAGTCAGCCTCAGCTTCAGGGGATCATAAACTCCCCTTGTTTGTCGAGTTCCCAGGCCCATGAGACTAACCTGGGGCAGACCATGGTCGAGCCACCAAGGCTCGTATTAAACAGCCCTAGGAAGGTTGTGTATGTGAAGGGGCCGCCCAAGGCTGGCCCCCTCCCAATCCTAACCCTTCTAGGAAGACCCAAACATCCCTTATTTCCAAAGCCCCTGGACAAAAAGCCATATGAGCACGATATGGACGACAGCAAGTTCCAGGACCACGATTTGTATCCTAACTTTTCAAAAAACAAAAAATCGTGGAACATGCTGTTGAACATGGGCTATACACCCTATAAAAGTCTAGGGGTGCAAAACCAGGGTCTCCTAGAGCCCATCCTTCCTAGGGCCAACCCAAGTCGATATGGGTTCGGCTATACTCCCAAAATATTGCTGCAGTCACCCCCTGTGACCACCTGCGTCAAGGGTGCCCTGAAGCCTACCCTAGAAGAGACCTACGATTTAGACCTCTTACTCCGAGTCTAACCCGTAATGTTTTCCCTTTGTAGGTATGATGGAAGATCCCTTTCATAAAAATACAAAAACATTTAAAAAACTTAAAATCGAAAAAATCAAAAAATTGCAAAAACCAAAAACATTGGAAAATCAAAAACTCGAAAATAGGGTAGTTTGTATAGTTCCTAAAGTTCTTGTTTTGCAAAAACCCAAAAAAATCGAAAATCTACAAAATACCAAAAAGATTTTGTACATAGCTGCTCCTGGTAACACTTTGGAAAAAGAAAAGGATTTCGAAATGAACGTCATCTGCATAGCCAGACCAAAAATTTTGAAATCGATTGAAAATCCAAGTATAAAACCAGGTCTTTTGAAAACTCACGCATCAAATTCCCTCGAGTCTATAACCCACGAGAATGATCGAAGCCCAGAAGTGGATCCCCTTGAGGAAGATCCCACTTCTGAGCTCCCAGAATTTCATAAAATTCTCGATTTTGAAAGACCTTCCAATTCAGTAGGAGGAGATTTCATAGAGGTAAACCTAGGGAGTGATTCCAATCCCAAACTCATCAAGATAGGCGCATGTTTGCATGAACATGAAAGATCAGCATTCATTCCATTTCTACGAACCTATTTAGATGTGTTTGCATGGACGTATAAAGACATGCCGGGCATAGACCCCATTATTGTCGAACATCGTCTTCCCTTAGATGCGGATGTAAAACCCATAAAGCAGAAGCTTAGGAAAATACACCCGAATGTACACACGCAAGTCAAAGAGGGTTTAGAAGATCTGTTAAAAGCCGGATTTATAAAACCCATTGCGTATTCTGATTGGTTGTCAAACATCGTTGTGGTCCGAAAAACCAATGAGAAAATTCAAATATGCATCGATTTCAGAAACCTGAATAAAGCCACTCCAAAGGATAATTATCCTTTACCAAACATAGATTTGATAGTCGATAGTACTGCAAATCATGAAATGTTTTCGTTTATGGATGTTTATTCAGGCTATAATCAAATTAAATTAAGTCCACGAGATCAGGGTAAGACCGCATTCACAACCCCGTGGGGCACGTACTACTATACAGTCATGCCCTTTGGTTTGAAAAATGCCGACGCAACATACCAAAGAGCCATGACCACGATCTTCCATGAAAATGCATATTGGTTGATTGATGTTAAGGGTAGAAATTTAGTAGACCCTATCAATGCCAATGTATAGGGTCTATGTTAAATTTTCTTCGAAAAGGTTTTAAAATGGATCTCCTTGGAACTTCTTAAAAGAAGGATCATGATTGATTGTATGGCCCTGAATGAGGGGATTGTTGCTTTATGAAAAATAGAGTTTTCAAAATCATATGGTAACATTTCAAAAATCTTTAGCTAATAAAATGGACCCTTGCTCAATATAGCAAAATATTTTCAAATGGTAGATGCTATTATGAAATAGGATGATCTTGGTTAAATCAAGTAACCAAAGGGATAAGTTTTCCCCCATTTTACTTCTCTCCCCAAAAGGAAAATTGGCAAAATCAAAAGAAGAGAATACAAAAACTCTTCCAAAAGAGGTCTTCCTTCAAATAGAAAGAGGAAATACAAAAATTCCTCCGAAAGAGGTCTTCTCTTTGAATGAAAAAGAAAAATAGAAAGAGGGAATATGAAAAAAATCCTCCAAAAAGAAAAAAGAAAAGGAAGCCCTCTATGTTGATAGAAAAAGAAAAAGCTAAAGCTCAAAAAGAGCAATTTTTCATCTCTTTGCCTTAAACCACGGGATACTTCAGAAAAGACCATGGTAATTCTTTTCCAAATCCCTACAACTTATCTCAATAGAGAAAGGTTTATCCATGAAAATCCTAAAGTAGGAATAAAATCAACTTATTTGGATTTCATTTTGTTTGAGAATTAGACTTGGTTGTGTGGGAAATGCAAAATTTCCTGCAAAACCTCTACTATGTAATGGGCGGTGAAACCCAAAAGAAGAAAAATATGAAAAATCAAAAGTCCTTTTTTATTGAAGCTAAAAGGAGTTTCCTTTGAAAATAAATTTTAAAAACCTGAAATGTCAAATGACATGGGATTATCCTACTTGGGGTAACCGGCCTTTATAGGCTCTCCCCAAGCTCATTCATCTCTTAAGTGAGTCTCTAAAACCTCACACTCCATTTGCATCACACACCATGCATGCATCCAAAGTCATCCATGCATGATCATGCTTAGGACAGACACCCAAGATAGGTCAAGTCCCCTTTGGCTGAAATTCCCTCCTCTATAATCCAAGAAAAGGGATTTTATGAAATAAAGGATGATTTATATTCTCAAGAATAATTTTGAAAGCAAATCAAAAAGGGTGTTTTTCTTCTTTGCTATTATTCAAATAAATTTGGATTAATGCCAAAGAGGGGCATCTGTAAACACCCTAAATCAAAAAATATTTCTAATACTACCAATTTCGAAAATCCAAATGATTTAAAACCTTTTGCTTTAAATGAAAAGTTCAAATCTTTTAAAAATGTTTCAAATTAAAGGTTTTAAATTGAAGTTAAAAAAATCAAATGATTCGAGCAAATCAGGGCAACAGATGGGACCCAATTCAATCTAGGATCGAGCCCAAGCCCGAAAGCAGAGGAGTGGACCATGTGAAAAACATATCCTCATTAACAAATCAAATCAAATAAGTCAGCATCAAGGCAGCTCGAGCGGTGTATTAAATCAAATCAAGATTTTGTTCAAATCAAATGCAATCTTTTCATAAAGATTGGCTGGCTTATGCAAATTGAAAATGGTTGTACTTGAGGGCTGATTCCAAAGGTCCATCAAAGTTTTATCCAGCCCATATATAAACTTAAAATCGAGCAAGGTCAAGACGAGCTACACAAGAGGTTGATCAAGCCTAGCCGAGTGCCTTAAAGTCCAATCAGCTAGGATCAAGGCATGGGACTCAAGGCTAAACCAGCCCACATGGGGGCTGGTCCAACTTTGACCACAAGGGACCACCAAGGCCACGTGAATTGAAAGGCCTTGGGACTGGGTTTGGACTTTGGATAACCCGCCCCAAGGAAAACACTAGAAGATCCACCCTTGGCCTATAATTTATGGGCTAAGTGTAGGGGCGTGAATGATCTTGGAGAGACTAAAGGAGAGACTAAAACCATCTGCTCACTGCAAGGTAGGCTTGATCATGTAGTTGTTTAGAAGCCATAGCAGCAAAAATTCTAGGTTGAGACCAGGTGTAGTGCTAGGAGAAAAAAAATGAATGTATGGTAGAAGCAACTCTTCCTCTACTCCTTCCTGAACTTCCTCTTCTACCACTTCCAAAATCTTCAGCAACCCTCTTTCCCCTATTTGGTGGACGAGAACTGCTACTAATAATCTCTATTTTGGCATCTGAAAGAATACTATCAATGAATCTAATGACATCATCATCTTCCTCAAACTGCCCTAAATCATCCTTTTGTTGTCTCCTCTCTTTAATACTCTCAATCATATGAAGACATTGTCATTTAATGCCTTCTAGCAAACTTCTAACTCTGCCTATACAAGGAACAACTTCTTTTCTGGTCCCTGCTAGATGGTACTTCAATCGTGAAATTCCACCACTAACCACCTTCTCACAAAACATACATCTGATCTTTAATCTTGAACCCTTAATTGGTATACCCCACTGCCATGCCGGATCATCAGACCGAGAATGAGTCTCTAACACCCCTTCTTGTCATCTTAATTGAGCACTTTAATTCAATCAAAAACCTTAAAATAAAAGCACTTCATAAATCCCCAATCTTCACATAACACTCAAATAGAGTGTCTCCCACTTCATGAATGCAACAAAAATCATATCCACACACTTAATAACTTCATATTTTGTCATTCAAAAAAAAAATACAAATAACACAAAAAAACAACAAGTACAAAGGAAAAAATAAAAAAACACTAAAAATATACCACAATCCGAGTTAGGAGGCTTGCACAGACACCGTAGATCATGTTTTTGGACTCTTGAACCCCAAGGAGGAGGAGAGTCACAGAAAGAAGGCTTAGGGAGCTCTGAAGAAACCAAGGAAACCCGCAAAAATGCGGGTTTCCGTTCGGTAAGAGACCCTTTATAAGGGTTCTTGGGTGTATCGCACGATACGGAGCGAAAAGTTCATATTTACGGTGCGATACGAATAACACTGGTGGTGATGCTTCTTCTTTAAACCTGCTCTCCATGACTTTTGCCGTAACTGGATGAAAAATTAAGGTTTCTTACTTGCAAAATTTTATAATGATCCTGCTCACGATTCTCTTCTTTGGTGCTGCACTCGATGATCACAACTAGGTGAAATCAACCTTTAAGGCTCTAAACCATGTCATAATCTATCACACTAATAGCAGAAACAATCAAAGATTTGAAGATGAAATTGGGTTGAATATCGACAGTCTCAGAATCTATTGCACCCTCTCTCTTTTTTATTTATTCTTCATAGAAATCAATAAGGATGCTGGTAGTGTTTTCCCTTTTTAAATACCAACATTACACTAACGGGAATTACCTAAGTGTCATTAATAAGAATAATTTAAAGTTACCTTTAAAAACAAACAGTTAAGAAAGTAAAACAAAAAATAAGAAGTACAAAAAATAACTATTGCATTGTTAAGTGTTGTGGGCATTCTTCACGTCTTCTAACAAAAACATGTCACACTACCAACACATTGCTACTAACTATGTTTAGTAGAACCAACAACTTTATAGTAACACAACAAAATCCATCTTGTTGAAGTCATGGTTCACCCTTTAGGCAGAAGTATGTTTTCTACATGTGAGAGTAAGAGCGCAGCAAAAAAAGGAACTAGGAAAACATATATAGCTCAACCTCTCTCTCTCTCTATCTATCCATACATATAACATATATACATATATTTTCTTCATGCCATCATCGAAGCCTTGGTGAGCCTTGTTTCGTGAGGAAACAAAACAAAGTTCTAAATGACCACTTTGGCTATCAACAGTAACTTCAACAAAATGATGCAAGCACGCGCTCTCTACTTTTTTATTTCTTTTTTGTCCTTCCTCCACCTTTCTTCTTTCTTTAGATTGCCTTTCTGTTTTCATAATATTTTTCTAACTAGGAAAAAATGAAATTAGAAGGTTGTTAACTATCTATTTTCATATGATACGTTGACACGTTCATGCCAATTTTCCTGAGTGTGCAAGGTTAGATGCTACTAGAAGACCAACACTACCATGCCCAATGTCAATTTTATTCTTTTCATTTCCAAGAGCCCACTAGTAGAGGATGGTGGGCAATGAAGGTAGGCATGTGATGCCTATATATATATATAAGATAATTTATGCATGTCGGAACCGCCAAATGTATTGCTGCATATTTCCTTAATCCTAATATTCGATTTTCTCTCAACTTTATAGAGGACGAAGAAGTGAAAAAGGGTATATTAAATGGATTTGACCTTTTCCAAGATTAATCTACTCCTTGCAATATCCATTAGAGTTAACCAACTATATACAAAGTCTTAGAAATTTTGGAAGGCCAATTGCAATCCAACTCCGCTCCCAAATACGACAAGGTATTATATATTTTTTATTGATATTCATTTAAGTTATTTTAGACGTGAAATTTTCACTCCAAGCCTACGTAGAGACTTTGAATAAAACTCTCAACTCTACTTGATACGCGAGCGTGCTAGCTAGTTTTCTAAAAACTAGCAAAAATTAAATCTGACGGGCAATTATGGCTAAGCGGGCTCTTTTCGCATTAGACTTTCTTGAACCGATGCTCAAGAGTCAGTCTAAGCACTTAGGGATTCCAACTAAATATGTGAAACTTCCAAATTCACGTCAAAAGCAAAGGTGTTGAGAATGGAAACATGTGCATTTGAATGCCTTTCAGAATGAACAAGTTCTGAAAAACAGAAAGTTCTGCTTTAAGGGCTTGTTTCCCGAATCCTTTTGAATGCCTTTCAGACCTCCTAAAATCATCAAAATTTTACAGGCCTAAGCCTGAGAACTGGAGAGTCTGGATCATCTTTCAGATCATGATTCGGAGTTGTATTGTTGCAGAATTAAATCTGGGAAGTGCCTCTGCTCAGGCACCCGAAACTGTTTTGTCACAGAAATACAGACTCAAAGATGAGTCTGTATCTCAATGCTCAGAGTTCCAAATTTAATGAATTTGATCGGATGTCAGCTTTCCAATGAATCAAAATTCATCGATTTTAGATACCCACAGACAGAGTTATTAGATGAATACGAGTTATTTGATGAATACCCAAGCTTTGTTGCAGGAAAACTGGTTGGACAGACAGTTTACAAAAACTTTTCTGATTTTGCACAATTTTAATTACGATGTTGGACGGCCCTAAAATTCTTGCAAATTTTATTAGAAGTGGGCCTGTTGCAAAGTTTCGGAACAATTGGAGCAGAGGCTCGTGAATTAAAAATCAAGCAATCGACATATGAGAGATGATGAAAAAACAGATTTCAGGTTTTTATAGCATACGTGATGCAAACTCATACGAATTAAAATTGCAACAACACAACATCACGAATTAAATTGTTGAAGGGAAATGAATTGAAATATACTTAATACCTTAAGGATAGAGGGGATTAGAGAATATAGAGTGTTTATAGAATATAGAGAGGTAGAATCAAGAAATCAAACACATACAATGCATAATCAAAGAAAGGGAAATTTCAGCACCATCTACTTCTATTACATCATGGGGGGAGACAAAACTCCATTAATACAATCCCTTTTGAATTGAATTTAAAGAAGAGGTGTAGAAGAATGAATTAGAGTAGCACTTACCCGGACTTACACAAGAGATCATCCTAGGTAATGGCCGACCACCCCTTTTGCACAATTTCTCTCTTTAATCAATCACTCACACTCACCAAACCGTGGCATAGATTCTACTCCAAGATGATTCGCGCCCCCACCCTTGGCCTCAATTTATAGGCCAAGGGTGGATCTTCTATTGTTTTCCTTGGGACGGGTTATCCAAGGTTGAAACCCAGCCCTAAGGCCTTCCAATTCACGTGGCCTTACTGGTCCCTTGTGGTCAAAGTTGGACCAACCCCATGTGGGCTGGTTTAGCCTTAGTCCCATGCCTTGATCCTAGTCGATTGGACTTTAAGGCACTCGGCTAGGCTTGATCAACCTCTTGTGTAGCTCGTCTTGACCTTGCTCGATTTTAAGTTTATATATGGGATGGATAAAACTTTGATAAACCTTTGGAATCAGCCCCCAAGTTCAACCATTTTCAATTTGCATAAGCCGGCCAATCTTTATCAAAAGATTGCATTTGATTCGAACAAAATCTTAATTTGATTTAATACACCGCTCGAGCTGCCTTGATGCTGACTTATTTGATTTGATTTGTTGGTGAAGATATGTTTTTGACATGGTCCACTCCTCTGCTTCTGGGCTTGAGCTCAATCCTAGATTGAATTGGGCTTGAATCATTTGAGCTTTTTAACTTCAATTTAAAATCTTTAATTTGAAACATTTTTAAAATATTTGAACTTTTCATTTAAAACAAAAGGTTTTAAATCATTTGAATTTTCAAAATTGGGAGTGTTAGGAAAAATTTTTGATTTAGGGTGTTTACAGTTATCAATTGATTAACTTTAAGTATTTTTTATTAATCATTATCGTGTTTTATTTTAGATGAATAGTCAATTCACTTTATTATAGATGCACCGAACTTGTCAAGGTTTGCTCCACGTATATTGAGTCAAACATGGAGTTCGAGTAGGTGCGAAAGAAATTAGAGATTTTTCGAACACATTAAGACGAAAAAATAAACAAATTGGAGCATGCTCGGTTGCATCATTTGGTATACATTGCATATAACATGAAATTAAGACAAATATAATAATTTAAAAATATGTATTGATCCTCCCTAGTTCTTTCTTAATAATAATGAATGAATGATGACTATATTGCATTTGATATTCTTGATAATTTGAATATTCTTTCTTTACACACAAATTCAAAAAAATGCAAAGAAGGTGCCATATGACCCGCTGAGTTACGAAAATATTGATATTCTTGATGATTAGGTTGATGAGGAGAAACCCCATCAATTTAGAGGATGAAAACTGGAGGGCACTCCAAGCCGAGGTAGAACTTGGAGTTGGAGATAACAATGAAGATGAAGGTGTAGGATGGGTGGATCCAATTGTGGAGGAGGAAGAGGGAGGAGATGATGATGATCATGACTATCTCGATTACAATGCTTTTGTTGATTATGATCCACGTTGTGGATGATCGTTTTAAATGTAATTATAATTTGTAGCGTTCTGGTTTGGATGATTTTAACTTTATAACTTTGTTATTCATTAAAGATATTCAGTATTCATGTTATGGATGATTGTTCATATGAGATGTTATTTAACTTTGTTATGCTTACCCTCAAAGTGTTCTCTTCTCACAATCTCTCTAAATATTCTTAGAGTCAGTCATTTATTATGAATTATTTGTTTAAAATCAAGCTTTTAGATTCAATTTTGTTTAATGGTTATTGTGTTATATATGTTTTATTCATTAATTTCAATTCTTATATTTTTAAGATTTATTAATTTTTTCAATTTTTTTATCAAAAATGAGAAAAATTAAATTGTATCGTATAATATGGTATGATACAAGTGTATTGGTGCCTAGTGCGATATGGGCACCGATACGCTTTTTACAACATTAACAATAAGCGCATTTTCATTATCGACTCATCTTGAACCAATAGCCAACAACATTATCACAAAGGTCTTCAACAAAAGGCCAACAAAAGTGACATATAGCCACGATACGGAAATCTTAATCATACAAAGAGATGCATCTTATTGTCTACCAAATAAACAATCTACTCTAATAAAAAGAGGTTAACCAATCGATATGCTCAATATCACAAACAAATATCAATAAGTTCGAAGGAAACTTAGAAGGAACACACCTCGAATGTCAAACAAAATCAAATCAGATACAAATATAAGTCTAAGTCTGAATCCAGGACCAACAAAGATCCTTTCCATCCATGCCCCTAATAGTAGAAGAAGCTTTTTCACTCAAAGTAAATGTTATAAAGCCAAAGCCTCACCATATGCCAATTTCTTGGTCCACGATAACTCTTGCTTCAATAACTTGTCCATAGATGGAAAATGCCACCCTCCACCTATTCTCACCAGCCAGCAACCAAAAACACATAAACATAAGAGCTTAAGGTGGGTATATCTGATCCGTCAGACCCATTCTTGGACCCGACCCGCCTTCTTGATCCTGTGAAGTTCACCCTCTCCCTTTCTCTAACGCCTCTCTCTCTCACTCTATGCATAGTGAAGACCTCATTGTCGCCACCAACTGCCTAATTGTCGATGTCCAGTCATTACAAGAACCGCTTGGCATACGCCTCTCTCTCCGTCGAACCCTACAAACCCCATCTAACTCCTGTTCCCCGCAACCAAAGTCAGCATTCGGGCACTCCTTAGCTTCTTCACCTTGCTGGAGTTGTCGACCTTAGAACTAAAGGATGACAAGCTTGACCTTCTTCTTCTCGTGCTTTATCTTCTTTGGCTTAGGTGTACGTGGACTCCCTTTTGGATGTTGTAGTCGGCGAGAGTATGTCCATCATCGAGCTTTCATAAAGATGGAGGATATTTTTATTATACTAATGTCACCCAAAAGCAAGGGTGAACATGTGTCAGCATATAGGGAGAGAGAGAAAATAGTCTTTATTTATGCTAAAATCTTTTTAAAGATATGAATAGTTCAATCTTTATTTCTCGGCGAAGATAAGTCTTTACTGGTCCGACGAAATGCCCTCCTTGTCCTAGATCTTGGCTTTCACATTGTCGATCGTATCAGAAGACTCCACCTCGAGGGTGATCGTCTTCCCCGTCAGGGTTTTCACGAAGATTTGTATCTTCGTGATGCAGAAGGGAAGCGGAGGAGGAAAGGAGAAGAGAAATGTAACGACAAACAAAACCAAGGGTTTAACCTTTCCTGGAAGTCGATTGAGCCATATCGAGTTTGTCGATTCTAGAGAACCTGGTTGTCATCTTCCTCATAATCAAAGGCTAAGACCCCCTTCTTGTCCCTACCTCGAACCACCAAGCTATCACCATTGACCGTCGTGTTTGAGCACCACCACCCCATTCGATCGCCTATTAAGTTGAGTAACTATTCTTCTGTTTTCGAAATCCACCATTATCAACCCAAAAACCGCCATTGGTGTCTCTAAACTAACATTGATTAGCCACCAAAACTGCCATCACCAATCCGATTTGCCATCGTTTCCGCCATCCAAAGCCTCTCGAATCACCCATCTCATCGCTCCATTGCATTGTCACTCTTTCCATGTCTATTGTTAGCCCCAACCCTTTGCCACCGTCGATCCCTCTCACTGTCGACATCTCGCGTTTGCATCCAGCCACCAACGAGTCGCAACTAGCCACCACCACCGCTCTGCTGATTAGGCTCTAATACCATGTTAGAAAACAAGTAAGTTTCTTGAATTCCTTTTATTGAATAATCAAATCTATATACAATCAGCCACAAATATACGAAAGTATTTATAGAGAGAAATAGGAGAAAAAGCCCGCAACTGAATGTTAGTGGTTGTTGAAGATTGCCCAACGGCCAGTAAAATAGCCGTTGGAGCCCATGGTGCCAGGTGGTCCTGATGCCATGTGACCCCGGTGTTGATGGTATGGCCTTGGTGATTTAGCCCGGTGGCCTGGGTTTGTTGGGATCTGATTATGAATAGAAACTTGTGGCCCCTATTGGCCAACCCTATTACATTTTAACAATGACGTGGTTCCAGGATATGCCTCAACAATGTGAATCATCCAACATAACTGATTGTTTATTAATCATGTCAAGAACGAGTCATTACTGAAGTTGTAGATATGTCTGACCTAGTACTTTGCCACAGCAAAAGTATCTACAAGACAAATTCCAGACGAAGGAAAGATGTGCTTTCTTGTGGACGTAGCACTCTCTTGATGAAACGCCCTTTTCAGACAAGGGATGGAGCTGAAGAAGGGGCTAAGTGTAAGAGGCAGGACTGAAGCTAATTAAGTTCAGAAAAGTAGATAATGGCTAGTGGTGGCCATTCTCCACCGTTAACTCACAATAAGCTAGATCATTCTTTATTGTTTCTTTCCAACACTTTTGTGGTCATCCTCTACCTCTTTTAATACTTTCAAAATCTAGTTTTTCATACTTCTTACAGGTTCTTTTGATCTTCTTTCTATATGTCCAAACCACCTTAAACGATATAAAGAGAATATGAATATACAGTATTTAATTATTTATGTAACAAGCAGTCACTTTCAAAGCCCTTCGTAGTGACTTCAGACTTCATTTCTTGGTTAACTCCTCACTTCCCCACTTCTGCTTCATAGCATATCCATGTTTTCCATGGCACTGTTTCTTCAGAAATTGAAATTCATTTTCTCTTCTCAACATAATAAAGATGAAGTGAAAAGATGAGAATTAACTACATAGGGATTTTGGCAGCCAGAAATCCTAAAACAATGTTATTTACCAAATATATCTTTTCCTAGGTTAAAAGGGATGAAACAATTGTGACGATGTCAAACAAGAATAATGGAAATAAAAAGTTTTTCTAATGAGGTAACAGCTTTGACATGTTATGAATTATTTTCGTCTAGTCTCTTTGGAAATTGCTTGTGGTTATCAATATCATCTCTTGCAACAAACATTTGAATTTTGGGCTATGTTCAGTGGTAAGAATCACTAGACTGAATCATCCATTTTCATGTGGTAAAACAATTGTATTGAAAAAAATGTCAGCAATTCAATGAAACTCTCACATGTAGCGCACACATATGAATACTATTGGCCAAGGATCATTTTCTATGTTATCAAACCATAAAATACAAAATACAGTACAGATATTATCCTAAATAGTGACAGGCTGACAGCATACAAGGAATGGGTCAGATTGGATAAGTTATCAATTCCAATAAACAAGAATCTGTAAGAGTGTCAGAAGATACCTCAACTGTTAGCAACTCATTAAGAAGAGAATCCGAAGGACTTGTAATTGTCTTGGAAATATGTGAGCGCTACATCAAAAAAATAACAAGTCATGATGACAAGCATATTATAGTTTCTCAAAGTGAAAAATTAAAAAGTCAAAGAAGTTGGTCCTGATCTCACATAGCTATCAATAAATTTCTGGATTTGATACTGAGCTTTCCCCAGCATTAACAAAACTCTTCCTGCACAATGAAATAAAATTTTAAGAGCACTTACAAAAACATATAAATTAGGACTCCCACGGGGTGGTAGCTGGTAGTGGAGCGGCAAGAAATGGAGGTGTCTGTTGGTGATGATGGAGAGGTGTCTCGAGTGTTCCATGTGACGTAGATACCATTAGTTGAAAGGTAAATATTATAAACTAGCAATTAGACCCACTATACAAAAGGTACTTGTGGCAGAAATTAAGATACTGAGACGGATATGTGTCACACAAGGAAGAACAATATAGGTAAGGAGGTTATCAGAAAGAAATTAGGAGTGACACCAATAGATAAAATGAGGAAAAACCATTTTAGATGGTTTGGAGAAGTGAAAGGCGACCAAAGGAAGTTCTGGTAAGGACTGAGGAATTAGATGGTGAAAATGTTAATAGAAGAAGAGGAAGATCACAAAATTGTTGGAAGGAAATAATAAAGAATGATTTAGATTATCTGGACTTAACTATTAGCATGGCAGAAGATTGTGTTCTACGGAAACAAAGAATCCACGTAGCTGACCCTATCTAGTATGGGAAAAGGCTTAGTTGTAGTTGTAGTTGTAGTTGTAGTTGTAGTTGTTGTTGTCAGAGAAACATATGAATCACATCAACCATCAGATGCATGATCAGTTATCAGGCGACCAAGTGTACTTGGTCAAAACGACAGAATCCAAGATTAAGTGATCCAGGAAACGCTGAGCCTTTGCTTTTCCGAAAGGAGAAAATTCTATCTAGCAATCATAGCAAGGATATACCTTAGTATGGTACTAAGAGATAGACATGGTCTCATCATATGAAAGAGTTAAAGCACCTACCACTCTGGTATATCAGATTCATACTGGTTCCAGGATAGAAATGTATCAGTGCTTGGCATGAAACCTTGTAAATTTGATTATTGATAATATCCCAAAACCATGTCATCGTAAAAGGACACCAGTGCAGATCACAGTAAGGAGACAACACTGCTGAATTTTCAGCCAATTATTTTCATTGCACAGGAGATCCTACAATTAAGTCCATGAAACTAGACCCTGAAAACACCTCAATTTCAGTGCCCATACGAGAGAAGCAGCTTTGCTGAAGCAGCACCAGAAAGGGTGAGAATTAATCCTCTTAATTTCTACATGCAATGCATCATTTAGCCATTTGCACATCAGATACGTAGCCAACGGAATTAACTCAGCCCCCAAAACCTCAGAGATGCAATTTCTAATCAAAGGCCCCAGTGCTACAATACTTTCACAGGAAGAAGACCTATACTCTGAGTGCAAATTTTCAGATTAAAAGGCGAGACCAATATCTAGGCCCTTACACATTCCCAAGTGATGCTTTATTCTAATCAGTACTTTTACAGTTTTATTCATGAAATCATCCAATAAGTCTGATTGGTTCGTCTTATTATTTGTTTCTTCAGTCATCTTCTGAGGTTTTGAACAGCCCATTGCTGGAATAGAACTGTGAAACAGGATGCAGCACCACCTAATTACTCTAATTACCTTAACCTTAACCTTAAGCAAGACTGTTTCTAAACTAGGAGAGAAGTACACTAAGGGTGCAACATGACAAATTTGTATTTCAGCCCCTCAATACTATTTCTAGCCAAGCACGCTTAACTTTGAAGTTTCGTTGGGTTGTCCACTAATACTGGAAATATAGTACCACTGATAAATTATCCGATGAACAGACAAAGTCCTCAGCTGGCCATCTGCTACCTATTTATTTAGTCTTCGGGTAGGCTATGTAAGGGTGAAGGCTTACCGTAAGTGAAGCTGCTTGACTACAGTAAATAACGGTTAAAATTTCCTTCCAACAGAGTTTGTTAAAAGCTTTGAGGAAAACGCAGAATGTAGTCAGTGTTTTAGAAGCGGTTTCAAAAATGTTGGGGTGATTTATGGCCATATAAGGAAAGGCCATGACCATAATGAGGTTATTAGAAACAGTTGGGATTAGACCAATAGAAGATAAGTCAAGAGAAATACGTTGTCCTTTGGACATATAGTGAGGCGACCAAATGAAGGTCCGGTACGTGAGGGACAGTGAACACTTTAAAAGAAGGAGAGGAAGACCACAGAAGTTTCCACAGATGTCCAACATCTCAACTGCAGTTATATCATCCGTGTGATGGGACTATGATCATGGAACCAGATCCCCAACTAATAGCATCATTTTTTTAGTGTAACGTTTAAAAGCATTAAAATAATTAGGATGCCAACTTGCCAAGGAACATAATTCAATTAGATGGCAGCCAGTTATCAACAAGGTTTCTGTGAGCATGATCTATATTAGGGAAAAAAGAGTGAAAGGGGGTTTCATTATTTAAAATGTATCAGAAAGCAATTAGATCATTGTCATCAATGTCTACTTTCAACACTTGCAGTCAACCTCTCAAACCATAATATAAAATGTATTCCTATACAGACTTACCACTATCCTCATCATCATTTAATGCAGTCTTCTCCAGGAGACAAGAACCCAATTCCCTCAATGACTCTGAAAATTCTGTAAACAACATACAAATACAACAAAAAGAGGTAATGTGGAGCCAATCCCAACAAAAAAAAGGACCACATTCACACTGTAAGGCCTCCAGTAGTAAAAAGGAAAAAGATTTAACATTCACACCCAGGTACATATCATTGCAGAAGTTTGATGTGTAATAAGTAGTCTGATTTGTATGAATGGATCCAGAAGTCATGCTGTTGAGAAGAATCAGCACTACTCCATTTTGTCTAGGAATTTCAGAATAATGTCTTTCTACTAAAGAGCTTAACCAGTCTTTATTGGTGATAATCTAGAAAGAGAAGAATGAGCGGGAACATTTCCTGTTTTTGGTCCATAGCCTTGCAACACCAGTATTTGGGGCCATAGACAAACATGAAATCCAATTCCAGTTCATGCATTCATTCAGAAGAGAAGGTCCATGAGTATGGGCCTCAGAAATGAGATTCTTTACTCTCCTATACCATACTCAAAAAGAAAAACTTTTGTCTCAAAGTAAGATTTACCAAAGCTTTTGAGAAAAGGCACTCCTATTTCCTTCATCCCTGCAATCCAAGAAAGGGCTTCAATGATGTGCGGGTGGGGTGGGTATGAGAAATTCGTGAGGCAAAGTTTACCTTCTAAACATAGATGATAAGAGAGAATTTCTCCTGCACGGGACAAGTCCTGTGGCAAATGCTTCTCGCTCTCTCCTTCACTAATCAATAGGGTCAGTGAAGCATTGGCTGCAGTATTCCAAAAAGATACCAATAGAGATATGACCGCAATTGTCTCTTTCATAGATGGCCATGTTCTGCTGCTCTACAGTTCATGGATGGATAATACAGATGATCGGAGAGGCAAACAGAGAGCAACTCTATCACACTCAGATGCTTTTCACAGCCTCCTACTTCTTATTAGTCTTGTAGATTAACAAGCAAAAGTACAGGGTAGTCTCCTTTCACTATGAAAAGAAGACAACCAAGCTTGCCAGTTGGGTCTTTGATGTCCAAAGCATGATGAATCTATTCATTGACAAGGCATGCAACTGAAAAGGATACCCAAGGACAGTAAGAGGTTGCCACTTGAGAGATGCATTGCGAGCAATTGGAAGATTGTGCCAGCAAGGTATGTCTCATTTGCTAAGGGTGTAACACTAGTTAAACATGTAATCTCTCATATGCTGGCTCAGGTCATCAGCATTTTTCCATCATCAAAGTATAAGAGGTCAGTACAGGTCAGTACTAACTTATGGAAGACTTTCTAGAGGCAAAGAAATAGTTGATCAGTCACATGGTTATGTTGCATGGAGATGGAGATGGACACAGAAATGGAAATGGGACGTGGGAAACAACAAATTTCAAAAAGTTAGGGAACAGGGAAATATATATATATATATAAGAAAAACGGTATATATATGATATAGAACAAAAAGAATTGGTAAAAAGGAATTAATAAGTCATCGTTGCCATTGAGACTCCAATAAGGAGTGTCTGAATCGTATGCAGTCGCTACAACCACATGAGCTAAGATGGCTATTGTGCACATGGGAGGCGCTTCATTTATATAAAGCCTTTTAAATAAGCCGCAGCATCAACAAAGCATTTCGGTGACATTTCAGATGAGTTTTCCATTTCAGTTGCATTTCGAAACAGGAAATGGCATCCCTACAACCTTGTGGTGTAGGTGTGCTCTATGTCGTTAATAGGCCATTATATCATAATAGCAGGCCTTCCACATTATAGCAGACCCTATTCTATGGTGTCCGCATCAAATCGTGCCTTTTGCTCTTTTCTCTTGCTTCTTTTCTTTCTTTCAACTTTTTTCCTTCACTTGCTTCTACCTTTTCTTTCTCCTCTTTCTTCCTTTACTTCATTTTTCCTTCTTACGGTTCTTATTTATTCTTCTTCAACCTCCTCCTTTCTTCATTTACTCTTACCCAATCCTCCCCCTCTTCTCCTTCCTCCTCCTATTCTCCTTCTTCTTTTACCTCTTTCCCAACTACTTCCTCTTCATCTTTTTTTCCCTTTCAAGCTCTTCCCTTTTCTCTTATCCGAGCTTTTCTTCTTTCTTATTCATTTTATTTGAATACTTTTTCATGCATATATAATTGATATTTCATTGCTTGATGATATATGAAATGCATTTCACTTTGTTATGTAATACTTTATTTAGATTCAAATTTTAACAAATAGTTAAGAATGAGATTTAACTTCGCCCATCTAAGGGATAACCCTTGCATGACCGGTCCCAAGCCAGGATAAAAGAGGAGGGTTGTGTTAGGCTTCCGACATACAGCGTAAAACTTTGTTAAACTTATCTACTATGGATTCTACAAATTATGATAGAACTTTGTGGAATGAAAGAATTCATCGAGCCTATCCCATATAGTATGGGAAAAGGCTTAGTTGTAGTAGTAGTTAAGAATGAAATTTAAAATAAATTATGTTTTAAATTTTTATAATTTTACTTGTATTCATGAAATGCATGTCTACACTTTTCTTTTCTTTTTATTCACTTGTTGAGAATACAACAACAACAACTAAGCCTTTTCCCATACTAGATGGGGTCGGCTATCACTTGTTGAGAATGATTTGCGTTTATAATAAGCAATGGAAATACTCTTGTTATTGGTTAGTATTAATAATGTAATTTTTATTTCTTAAATTGGGCCGTGTTTAAACAATGGTTTGGTAGCTAAGACCAACCACAACCATAAACAAGACTTACACTGCACTAGGTGAGCATCAGCTACATAGGCTCTTTGATGCCATAGAGCTCAATCTTGTGTTATATTAGCACTTACCTATAATGTTTTATTGTTTCCTTCAAACACTTTTGTAATCTTTACCTCCCTCTTCTAAAGTACCCACCATCTAGCTTCTTCCAATTTATTGTTTTATTGTTTCCTTCATTACATTTCCCTTCAACATGCCCCATACATCACAAGTGTGTCTCTCATTTATCTTTTATTAATGTGACCTCATTTTTTTGAGGAAGATCCTCATCACCGCATTCTGCTTCAAAATCAAAATCTTCATCTCCTTGATAATGTTGTTGTGTTCCTTCCAAATTAATCCATGCAATGTCTTATTCAGTTAGGAGAGCATTTTCTTCGCTATCTTCTATAATCCAGTCTTCTAATATATCAAAATTATCCAAACTTATTAGATCAAATTGGCTTTCTTCTATATTTACCTTTTTCAATTGCCTACAAGAAAGAAAGATAAGTAATTAGTAAATAACATTAACAATTGAAGTCAAACAATATATTGAATTGAATCTTTAAGTACTAACTAATACAAGATTATCTTTCGCGAAGCCGCATATTACAACGAATAAAAACTAAGTCATTCAGCCGCTTATGTCCCAACCTATTGCGCTTTTTTGTATGGATGTGTTGAAAGACACTCCAATTCCTTTTACAACCCATTGCACTACAAGTTTGACTCAGAACTTTTCCTGCAAAATCTCTAAAGTTCGAGCAATCACTTCCAAACCTATTCAACCAAACATATGTAGAAAAAGTCAAATATTAGAGATTTAATCCACAATAATATAAGATTTAAGAAACTTAAATACAAAGATAAACAATTTACTTGGGCGCATATTAGTATGATTGTAAATTGCTACAAGCAAACCCATTAAATGAAACATTATCATAGATCTCCATCTCTCGATGTATAATATCTACTCTGCTCTCATCAGGGACTAATCTATCTATACAATCAATGATGCCTCGATTAACCTCACCGTCCCTTTTGAAGCTTTAGAAGCTTGCTGAGTACCAGAATGCTGGGTTTAAATAATATGTTGTTGCATGAATAGGTTGATGCAATTGTTTGTTCCATCTATTATCTATAATTTTCCACACGAACACATAATCTCTCTCTTTTCATTAAAATTATTTCTAATATCTTCTTTTGCCCTATTCATGACCTCACCCATAGATAGTTTCTCCTCACTATCAGTCAATCTCAAAACCATTACTAAAGGACATGTAATCCTCAACAGTTTAACACATACATTCCAAAATATTGAAATCTCATTCAACTTTCTATTTCTTCTATTTTGAGGCAACTCTGTAAATTATTGTCAATCATCTAAAGAGAGCATTCTCTTCAAGGCTTGCTTTTGTACAGATAAGAAATTAGTTGCAAATCGAGTTGCAGCTGTACGAAGAAGCTCTGCACCATCTGTATATCTCCTCATCATACACAATACAAAGACATAGTTGTAGATAAATTTGGTGATATCTTGGCAACACTCAGTTGTGGCCTTTATCTCATCCATCTCACAAATATCCTCAATGATGAGATTTAAACAATGGGTTGCGCATGGTGTCCAATAGAAAATCCCATAAGTATATGCTAACTCCTTCCCAAATGCTTTATAGTTAGATACATTATCTGTAATCAATTAAACTACATTCTCTAACCCAACCTCGTAGATCACCTTATCAAACTCTTGCCTTAGGATCTCTGCAGTGTGTCTCTCCTCTGACATATCTAGAGATCTCAAAAAGATAAGTCATTTAGGATAGTAGACAAGAAATTTTAACAAGGTCTTTACTCGCCTATCTTCCATCCGTCTGCCATGATAGTGCATCATGTCTACTTTCGTGACTCTCTCAAAGTCAAACAATATTCTTGCACTTCAATAACGGTCTTATCTAATATATTTCCTCTCAACTTTTGATAAGAGGTCATCTTATATCCTAAACCAATATTAGCAATTGCATCTACCATTGCTTGAAAATGAAAATTGTTTGCTGCATTAAATGAAATGCATGCATCATAAAACCATCTACCCGCTGCAAGGTCAGCCTGATCATGCAGTTGTTCTGAAGCCATAGCAACATGAATTTTAGGTTGAGCACCAAGTGTAGTGCTAGGAGAAAAAAATAAATGTATGCTAGAAGCAGTTCTTCCTCTCCTCCTTCCTGAGCTTCCTCTTCTACCACTTTCACTTGCAAAATCTTCAGCAATCATCTTTCTCCTGTTTCATTGTCGACAACTTCTACTACCAATCTTTGTTCTAGCATCTGAAGTAATACTATCAGTCAATCCAATATCATATCATCATCTTCCTCAAACATCCTTAAATCATCCTTTTGTTATCTCGTCTCTTGTATGCTCTCAATTATCTGAAAACATTGTCATTTAATGCCTTCTAGCAAACCTCAAACTTCAGAGTGTCTCCCACTTCATGAATGAGATAAAAATCATATCCAAACACTTAATAACTTCATATTTTGTCATTCAAAAAAAAAACACAAATAACACCAAAAAAGCAACAAATACAAAGAAAAAAATTCAGAAAACACTCAAAATATACCACAATCCGAGTTAAGAGGCTTGCACAGACACCATAAAACACTTTTTTGGGAGCCTTGAACACAAGGAGGAAGAGAACCACCAGAAGATAACTTGAGGTGCTTTGAAAAAATCACAGAAACCCACAAAAAATATGGGTTTCTATTCGTCCAGGAACCCTTTATATGAATCCCTGGACGTATCACCCGTTTCGTATGATATGGACGATATAGGCCGTATCATGCCCACGATACGTATTGCACCTCTTTAGGGACATTATAATCAATCAACACTGCTTTAGGGACATTATAATCAATCAATAAAGTTCTAGCCACCTCTAATATATGCCTATTATTTCTTTCAGAGATTGTGTTGTAGAGAATAAGAACATGAAGTTTGATGTAATATGCCCTTACTTAGAAAGTACGAATGTAAGGAATTACTAGTATACTCTCCCCCATTATTACTTCTAATAATCTTGATGGAATGCTGAAACTTATTCTTAATAAACTCCCAATACGAGGGTAGAACATTCACAACTTCATCTCTTGTTTTTAAAAGGTAAATCATGGTAAATCTAGTGCAATCATCAAAATAAAATCATTACAACTCCTGAATTCAGGTAACAAAAATTCGATCTTAGAGAGAAGAAGATGTCCTAATCGTTGATGCCAAAGTAACAATTATGCTTTTCATTTTTCAGTAAGTAATGAGGTTCCTTCTATTGTCGTGCAGGCCTCTTAATAAAAGTATAGTTATATCTTTATGCTATCCTGATCACAGATTCTCCCCGTCTTCAATTCATTATAAGTCTTTAACTGAAGCATGAATAAAAAAGATCACTGGTAGATTAGGAACATGTAGAACATTTTTAAGTAGTCCAAGAGCAGTAATAATACTCCCTTTCCCAAATATGGGAGTATTTGACCGATCGATAATGCCTTCTTGAATCAACCGATGATCATGAAAGTACTCTTTGGTTCCTACCATATCATCTATAGCACCGGAGTCAATAATTCAAATTCGTGTATTAGAAGTGAAAGAGTTACGTTGGGCCATAAACGAAAAAGGATAAACCATGATAGCCTATGGATCTGTGGTAGTAGAAGTTGATGTTGTCTGAGAATCAACAAGTCTCGATTCCAACTCTTTCATCTTCCTCTTCATTTCGACCAAAGAATTTAGACCTGTCTCCATATTCTTTTTTCCTTTTGGTCACTCACATAAGCTTTAGATTGTTGATTTTGGTTATAACTCGATCGACCAATCAACTGCCAACAAGCGGGTATGTCTAGTTTTTCACAATGAGTAAATGAGAGTGTCTTTCTCGTTTGAAGAATAATGTGTTTGACCTCTTCCTCTTCTATTATATCCTCCTCTTCCACCTCTAAGTCCAGGGATAGGCTGAAAATTCTTTCCTACATAGGCCACAGTTTTGTGTTGCTTCTGTCTGAATATGTCACTTGTCTTCTTCTCTCAAAAGTAGTGTATAGATTGTGCCTATGTTATCAATAGTAGTTAGCGGGTTGTTAGCGGTTGACCCTGATATAGCGGTAGTGGGGATATAGCGGATTTAGCGGTACACTTTTATTTATGATTAAAAAATTATATATATATAATAGATTTTCTAACTTCTAAGAAATGTCAAGAAACATAACCAGTTCTTTAATGAATGAATGAGCAAAACACTCACTAATGATCAGGAAAAAGTAGTAAAGGAGGAATGCAACATACCTTTTAGCCCATATTATTTGTAGTATGCCTCATCTCCAACCAAAGTGCATAAAAGTTCGGACATTAAAGCAAAAAAGAAAGGCAAAAGAATATCAGAAACTCCTACAGCAAAAAAGAAAGTTCGGACATTTATCATGCCTTCACTCGAGTTGGAAAAGAATTATATAGAATCAAAAACAAATTTATATAGAAGGCAAAAGCATATTAAAGAGCAGTAAACCTTGCAATACTTTTTGGTGTCGACGACAGGGTAATCAACCGATTGACGTGCAGAAGATTGATGGTACCAACAAAGATGTTAGAATATACATGTTGCTACATCATGAAGACCTAATTATAGAAAAGGTGATGAGAAAACCTCGCGAGGTTTGGAGTAGAGGGAGCATTGATGAGGTGTGAACACTTGGAATGGAGACTGATTTAAGCTTGAATGAAGTATAAGATTATATGGTAAGAAATAAAGCAACAACTAACAGTGTGTGCCAAAGAAAACCATGCCCTTCTTTCGAACCAAACGCAAGGCCCATCTTCCAGGATCAATAGAAAACTCATTGACCATCTAGTGGTCGTCGAATTTGAACACTTCAAATGGAGGTAGAGAAAGAGCCAAACTTTGGAGGAAAACTACAGAACATGATCTTTACTGGAGTTGAGTATAATATTTTGCAAGAAATAAGTACTAATGTGTCGCAAGATATACCGCACAATGGTAACTGAGAACTCGAACCGCTAACCCCCTTTAGTACGAGAGGGAGAAGGCTTGGTTTTGGTTTCATTAGCTAGTGGATTAGAATGCAATGGCCTTTCTTGACAGCAGTTTCTCTTCCCTCATCTGATCAAAAGAAATTACAACTTTACCAGACAATCCCTTGCTGTCTAGCCAGCATTAGCAATCATGGTGGTCCAAGTATACGTATCCATGTGCACTCTATCAACATTGCTTGTAACAATGATCTAACTAGAGGTGAGAGATTACAACGTATCCCATATTATTTGTTGTTGTTGATGAGATCATCGAGGGTCATGTCCAAGGCGCTCGACATCTTCGGTGGAGAAGCAAACCCTACAATAATTAGATTGGATAGATTAACGAGTAGAAGAGGATAGGGTTTCAAAGTGACGACAGTGGCAGACGCTTCACCTCACGAGGAGGGAAAGCGAGAGAAAGATAGGGAAAGTAGGATTTTCTCGGAAGGGCAGGCTTCGCCTCTTTGATGCACGGGACCTGATCGCTTGATTCGGGAGAGAGAGATATCTTAGAGGAATACTTACCTGAGAAGAAACGACAGCGGGTCACGAGCATGAGTGGAGGCGACAGAAGGAGAGGCGGCAGATGGAGAGGCAGGAGAGAGAGAGAGTTAGCCGAGAAGGAGAGAAGGCACAAGGACGAGGGCTTTGCGTATTTATATCTTTTGGATCGGGTCGATCCTGATCGACCCGACCCGATTCAATAAAAACTATAATGTTCGCTTATAGTGCTATAGCGGGCCGCTATAGCGGTTTTAACAGGTCACCCGCTATAGCATTTTATAGCCCACTAAAACGCTATAGCGCGCTATAGCAAGCGCTATAACGCGCTATTGATAACATAGGATTGCGCTAAGTGAGGGAAGCTCTTCCCTACTTAAGATAATATTTTCACTAACTCGAAATCTAAATAAATAACCCATAATAAATCAAATACTTTTCTTTCTTCAAACTCTTCATTTCTTTCTTTCATGCAGTTTTCACATTTCATTTTTTAATAAAAATGTAGTTCCTCCCATAATCCTCGAAGCTCTGCATAATATTCAATTACAGTTCTTTTGCTACATTGTCGTCCGAATGTAGTGAATAATTTACAGAGAGCGTCTCCGCATTTTCAATATAGACGGATGCGGGGGGTAAGGAAGCTAGTCCTAGATAATAAGATTCGTATTGGTTCTTGGAATATCAGAACATTATCCGGTAAGTTAATGGAGGTGGTAGATACTATGATTCGGAGAAAGATTCATATTCTATGTTTACAAGAGACAAAGTGGGTTGGAGATAGAGGATAGTATTCGGATAAGGAAAAGGCTCGAAATGGAGTTGGTATTATCATAAATAAAGATTTAAAGGATAGTGTAGTAGACATACAACGATATGGTGACCGAATCATGATGTTTAAATTAGTGTTAGGTGCAGAGGTTTTAAATATAATTTGTGCTTACGCACCCCAAGTAGGACTAGAAGATAGTATATAGACAGCTTTTTGGAAAGAATTAGATAAGGTGATTCAAAGGATTCTAGAAAGGAAGATGATTTGTTTAGGAGGAGACTTAAATGGATATATCGATAAAGAGGCATTAGGATATCACGGTATTCATGAAAACTTTGGTTTTGGGAATATAAATGAGGAAGGTAGGGAGATTTTAAATTTTGCTAGAGATGTCGGTAAAGAGGCATTAGGATATCAAAGTATTTTATGTTTACAATAACAACAACTAAGCCTTTTCCCATACTAGACGGGGTCGGCTACATGGATTCTTTGTTTCCACATAGCCCTATCATGTGTCATGTTAGCAGTTAACTCACAATAAGCTAGATCATTCTTTATTGTTTCTTTCCAACACTTTTGTGGTCGTTCAACACTTCTTTTAATACTTTCCAAATTTAGTTTTTGAAACCTTCTTACAGATTCTTCTTTTGATCTTCTTTTCATATGTCCAAACCATCTTAAACCAGCATGGAACTTTGTTCTACCATACTAGACATCTTTTGATCTTCTTTTAGATGTGGTATTTGTTCTACCAGCATGGAACTCAAGGAACACCTGTTCCACACGTGCAATATATGTCAGCCAGTGTTCCGAGAGTCATACATAAAACTTTGTCGGACTTATTTATCATAGATTCTACAAATTATGATAGGGGCTCCGTGAAAACAAAGAATCCATGTAGTCAACCCCATCTAGTATGGGAAAAGGCTTAGTTGTAGTTGTTGTACAAGTAGAAATTGTGTGCTAAGTTCTTAATCTCTTGAAACAATAAACGGGAGATTGTTTTCTTGTTTCCTGGGGATCAGTGGATTTTCTCTCCATTTGTTTGACCAGACAGGCCTAGTACTCGTTATTGATATGAAAGGTATGTAAATATTTGTCAATGATCGAAAGCTGATGTTGCACGAATCAAGATCACCAAGTCGCCAAGAGTCAAATGCATTGAATTCCAAATGCCGATCTTCAAGAATAACAAACAAGAGCGAAAGCATATAGAAAACAAGTCAAAAAACAGTACAAGATTGCATACATTATTTATGAATTGATGGAGTATATATATACAACATGAGGTGTGAGAGTAAGCAACAATAGGAGGAAGAAAACAAGCTAGTGCTAGCCAGCCAGCACTAGCCGTTGGGGCAGCTCCAACGGCTAGTAGCCGTTGGAGCTCCCAACAGTGGTGGCCAAGGCCAATGGCCCTGGCCCCTACTTCATACGCGGGCCCTAGTGTCCTGTACCCTATTACACATTAACACCCTCCCTCAAACTTACGGGGAATACACTGAAAGTTTGTCTAGTAAAAACTGAAATCGAGAAGCTGAAAGAGATTTGGTGAAGAAGTCTTGCGAGTTGCATCTCAGATGTACCATAACAAAGTGAGATCTTATTTAGACACTCTTCATAAACAAAGTGGCAGTCCATCTCGATGTGCTTTATCCTCTCATGAAAAGTGTTGTTGGAGGCAACGTACATGACGCTTTTGTTGTCACAATACATGATGGCCGGGTGTTTGACATTGACTCCAGTGTCTGCTAGAAGGGTTGTGATCCAAGAAATCTCCATCGCAGCTGTAGCCATGGCTCGATATTCGGCTTCTGTGGATGAGAGGGACACCTTCTATTGCTTTTTGTACTTCCAGAAAACAAGAGATTCACCCAAAAATACACAAAAATCAGTCGTAGAGTGTCTATTGTTAACATCTCCACCCCAATCAGCATCCGTATAAACAGACAAATCAAAGGATGAGGAGGAAGTTAAGAGGACCCCCTTGTGGGCAGTGTTTCTAATATATCGAATGATGCGCAAAACAGCACTCATATGAACTGAAGTGGGTGCCTGTTGAAATTGACTTGCTATGTGTACTTCATGAGAAATATCTGGTCTAGTAATAGTGAGATAAGTGAGTGCACCTATGAGCTGTCGATACGAAGTGGGATCCTCTAATTTCTCACCATCAGTGGATCATAGTTTGGTGCCTAGGATTTTCGGTGTGTCAACAACCTTAGTATGTGTAATACCGAACCTTTCAACAATATCGTTAGCAAACTTGGTTTGAGACATAAAGTATCCACAACTATTTTTGGTTATCTTAATACCTAAAAAGTAATTCATCAAGCCCAAGTCTTTCATATCAAATTCGTATGCAGATTAAGTTTAACTTCAACAATTCCCACTTCATCACTTCCTGTGATGATCATGTCATCTACATACAAAAGCAAAATAACAATACCATATTGTGTTTTTCGAACAAACAATGCAGTATCAGTATAGCAAGTCATAAATTATGCAAATGCATGAATTTTTCAAATCGATCAAACCAAGCTTTTGGAGCTTGTTTCAGACCATACAAAGCCTTTCTTAATTTAAGAACATGACCAGGAGGGAGAGTGGCCCCAGGAGGAGGACTCATGGAGACTTCTTCATTCAAGTAACCATTCAAGAAAGCATTCTTAACATCAAGTTGATATATATTCCGTTGCTTAATTGCACTAATGGTTATGAGAATTATAATTATGATCATTCTAGCTACTGGGGCAAAGGTTTCAAGATAGTCAATTTCATATTCTTGAGCATAACCTTTAGCAACTAGTCTAGCATTGTATCTCTCAATGTGACCATTGCTGTGAGTTTTGATTTTATATACCCATCGACATCCAATGACTTTCTTATCTTTTGGCATGGGTGGTGCAACTATCCATGTCTTAGCCTTGTCTAGGGCATTGAGTTCATCTTTCATAGCATCTTCTCATTCTGGAATACCTTTAGCTTGATGATAGAACCTAGGTTTTCTAACTTGACGAAGGGTGGCAATCAAATTTCTTCGTTGTAGTTCAAAAGATTCATAAGACACAAATCGCTGAGGAGGTCTTGAAACCCTGGGTTCTAATCTTGTAATATCAGGTTCCATGTGGACTTCATTGGTTTCTCTAGGTCGTCTTGTATAATGTGAGGGGAAGGGTTCGACAATTGACCGAGTATCAACAATGGTGTGACAAATGTCATTGTTTCCAACAAGATCTTCTTGATGATCTACTGAGTCACAATCATTATCTTCTTATAACTCAAAAACATCTTGAGAAATGAAAGGTTCCGAATTTTCTAAGGATTTGGACTCGTAATAAATATCATTCTCAAAAAAATTTAATTCCTTGGACACGTACAATTTGTCTTCTATGGGATCAAAACACCGATACCCCTTCTTGTCAATGTCATAACCAAGGAAGACACATTCAATAGCTCTAGGTGACAATTTGTCATTCTTGTCCGTATGCATGAAACATCTACATCCAAAAAACCTAAGTCTTTCATAATATGGAGAGATGTACAATTTTTTGAAAGGTGAAGTATTCTCAAGGTTAGATGAAGGCATTCTATTTATAAGGTATACGGCAGTAAGAGTAGCTTCGACCCATAAGAATTTAGGAACCTTACTAGCAATTAGCATAGTTCGACAAGTTTCAATAATATGCCTATGTTTTCTTTCCGCTAGACCATTTTGTTGAGGTGTTTTAGTGCATGATTTTTTATGAATAATACCATTAGTTTTAATAAATTTGTGAAATTCATTAGACATGAACTCTCCTCCCGAATCGGATCTAAAGATTTTAATAGTTGCTCCAAATTGGTTTTTGATCATATTACAAAATACTACAAATTTTTCAAATACTTTGGATTTGTGTTTTAAGAGATATATCCATGTAAAACGAGTAAAGTCATCCACAAAAATCACATAGTATTGCAATCCTCCTTTAGAAACAACGGGCGCGGGGCCCCAAACATCCGAATGTATTAAATCAAAAGCTTTCTTTGGTACATAGTTTCTTTCTCCAAAAGGAAGATGATGCATCTTTCCAAGAATACAATCTTTACATTCAAAATTTTTCTCTCTAATGCTTTTCATCAAAGGAATATTACATAATTTTTTAGAGTCCAAGTGTCCAAGTCTTTTATGCCATAACGTAGCATCTTAGGTTATGTTACAAAAATCGAAATTTGGCATAACAAGATAGCCTATTTTGTATAGTCCACTTTCTCTATGGCCTTGACCAATCACCTTCTTCGATAGGTGATCCAGTACCACACAATGTTTGGATGAGAAAGTGACTATACAATTGTTATCACATATTTGAGCAACCGAAAGTAGATTTAAATTAAGTTTAGGTATAAAACTTACATTTTGAATTTTAAAGTTTTGCTTTTCAAGGTTTCCTAATTTTTTTATTTGGAGTTTTATTCCATCAGCCGTAAACACATGCTTTCCAATGGTTTCACAAGAATTAATCAAAAAATCTTCACTGTGTCATATGAAAGGATGCACCGGAATCTAAAAACCAAGACATACCTTGAGAAGCGGATAGAGCATTTCCAGAGATGCTTTTTTCTTGAAAATTTCTTCTATGTATGCTTTGATGTTGTTGGGCAAGATACCCCCTTCTTCTACGGCTCCCGCATTTCCACTTCTTTTCCGAAGTAAAGGACACGTGGTTTTGATGTGTCCATTTTCCTTGCAATAGTGGCACATAGTGTCTTTGTTGGGTCACGGTCCCATGGGCTTCTTTGACATGCCTTCATTGTACTTTGCATGCAGAGGCTTGTAGGTCTTCAAATTTGCTCCCGGTTTTGATGCGGCAAGCACAGCTTCCTTAGCCACATTCATGTTTTTCAATCTCGTTTACTCTATAACAAGGTCGGTCAAAAAGGAATCCCCTCTAGGTCTAGGTTTTCTATGTATAAGGTTTGATCAAATATTTTCAAATTCATCTCTCAACCCACGCATAAATAAAAAGAAGTATTGGTTGTCTAGAAATTCTTGAAATTCATCTAATTTATGAAGATTTCCAAATTTATCAAAACTTATCAATTGAGTCCATAATTTCGAGAAATCATTATGGTAGTCTCTAATGCTTAGGTTTCCTTGTTTAAGGATTATCATTCTTTCCATTAAATCAATTTGAAAAACAAAGTTATCTTGAGAATGAAGTTTTTTCAAATATTCCCAAGTTTCAAAAGCGTTTTCAAATGCATTAATCCTATTTTTAAGCTTTTCATCCACATTTTGGCAAATAATCCATGTGATTTTTGCGTTCATTTTTTCCCACAATTTTAAATCTAACTTTTTTTATGAGCTTTGACGATTTCATCATCGTCTAAATCATCAATGTTCAAAATTGGTTCATTTATGGTTCCATCGATGTAATCCCAAAAATCCTTTGACAAAAAATACTTTTTCATGGTCCTAACCCAACTTTGGTAGCATTTTGGATCAAGGATACATCCAAACGACTCATTTTTACCTTCCATTTTGCAAAAATCACAAATTATGAACTAACCTCAAGTTTGGTAAAATTCTTCAAATTTCGCACCGATGGCATGCTTCCCAATGCACCCGATTTCTTCAATCCGAGGCTCTGATACCATGTAAATATTTGTCAATGATCGAAAGTTGATGTTGCACGAATCAAGATCACCAAGTCGCCAAGAGTCAAATGGCATTCAATTCCGAATGCCGATCTTCAATAATAACAAACAAGAGCGAAAGCGTATACAAAATAAGTCAAAATGCAGTACAAGACTGCATACATTATTTATGAATTGATGGAGTATATATAGACAACATGAGGTGTGAGAGTAAGCAACAAGAGGAGGAAGGAAACAAGCTAGTGCTGGCCGGCCAGCACTAGCCGTTGGAGCTCCCAACGGTGGTGGCCAGGGCCATGGTGGCCCTAGCCCCTACTTCATACGCGGGCCCTAGTGGCCCATACCCTATTACACATTAACAAGGTACTGGAAACATAACTTATTCACCAATCACATTTTTAAATATGAAAATCTTAAAAGATTATTAAATATATGGGAAAGGTTCAAGCTAATTTGGTGGTGGAAAGCACAAATTCTAGTTTCGTAAAGTGCATATGCTCATGGTTCTTGTGTAGAAAGATTGGTGCTCTGAAATATGTTTTACCAATCAATTTCTTTTTGCATTTGAGAATCAGCATCTCTTGCTCGTGACCTTTTTTGGGTCTTTCGTAGAATTTATGTGTGCCCAAACTTCCATTTCTCTGGATTTCTTGAGCCTTTTAAGTTATAAAGCATCTTTTTGGTTAATTCTGAAGTCCTTATGAGTTCACTGTTTGTGAAATACAAACTTTTTCTTTGCTTTAATGAGCCCTCAAATTTACCCCATTGGCAGAAACGTGGCTGGATGCTTTCCTCGTGTATTTTACAATTATCCTTTCCTTCTTTCTGCACTGCACATGTATTAGTGATACGCTGAAAATTAGGTTCCTTGTCATTCTTATGAGGTATGGGAAAAGGCTTAGTAGTTGTTGTTGTTTGTTGATGTGTCATTCTTATGAGCAACATACCACTCAAGTAGTGGTGATGTTCTTTTTCTTCTGAATTGAACTTTTTATTACTTGGAAGGTTTGGCTTAAATACGTTCAGGTTTCCCCATGTACAACACTGCCTACTCTGATTTAAAGACTACAGAGTTCTGAAACAAATTATAGTATCTGATTGGTTGAAGGAAGGCATTCAGATCTGGTGATGGGAATCATTAATTACTCAGTCTTCTGAAATTACATAGAGAATCACTTACTGAAAATTTAATGTTGCTTCTAGAAAGCACATGTGCAACAATTTAAAGTTGTTTGCAGTACAATACAACAACAACTAAGCCTTTTCCCATACTAGACGGGGTCGGCTACATGGATTCTTTGTTTCCACAGATCCCTATCGTGTGCCATGTTAGCAGTTAACTCCCAATAAGCTAGATCATTCTTTATTGTTTCTTTCCAACACTTTTGTGGTCGTCCTCTACCTCTTTTAATACTTTTCCAAATTTAGTTTTTCTAACCTTCTTACAGGTTCTTCTTTTGATCTTCTTTCTATATGTCCAAACCATCTTAAACGGTGTTCTCTCATTTTATCCTCTATTGGTGCCACTCCTAATTTGTTTCTAATAACCTCATTATGTATACGATCTTTTCTTGTATGACTACTCGTCCAGCTCAACATCTTCATTTTTGTCACAGACATCTTTTGTACATGTTGATGATTAACTGCCCAACACTCAAAACCATAAAACATGGCAGGCCTAATTGCTGCTCTATAATATTTACCTTTTAATTTTAATGGTATCTTCTTATCACAAAGAATACCTGATGCTCCTCTCCATTTTAACCAACCAGCATTAATTCTATGTGTAACATCTCCATCAATTCTTCCATCACTTTGAAAAATTGACCCTAGGTATTTAAAACTTTCGTTTTGGGGAATGCAATGTGTGCCAATTTTAATTTCTATGTCCTCTGAAGTAGCCAAATGATCAAACTTACATTCCATATATTCTGTCTTTGTTCTACTAAGTCGGAGGCCTTTGCTTTCTAATGTTTCTCTCCATAGTTCCAATTTTCTATTAACTTTTTCCTTAGACTCCTCCACTAATACAATGTCATCTGCAAATAACATACACCAAGGTACTTCATCTTGAATATGTTTTGTTAACTCATCCATCACTATTATAAATAAGTATGGACTTAAAGTTGATCCTTGATGTAACCCAATATTAACTTCAAAGAAGTCTATTGTTCCTTCATGAGTCATCACACATGTTTTTCCACCATCATACATGTCTCTTATAAGGTTAATATATGTCAATGGGATACCTCTTTTTTCCAAAGTTCTCCAAAGAACCTCCCTCGGTACCCTATCATAAGCTTTTTCTAGATCAATAAATATCATGTGAAGGTCTTTCTTTTTTGCTCTAAAATGTTCCATAAGACGTCTCAAAAGGTGAATCGCTTCAATAGTAGATCTGCCTGGCATAAATCCAAATTGGTTCTCTGTTGTACTTGATACTTGTCTTAACCTACGTTCGATAATTCTTTCCCATAATTTCATAGTATGACTCATTAACTTGATACCTCAATAATTCGCACAATTTTGAATGTCTCCCTTGTTCTTATATATGGGTATAAGTGTATTTGCTCAACATTCCTCGAGCACCTTTTGGTTTTTCCATATTTCATTAAATAGTCTTGTGAGCCAAGTGATTCCTATTTCTCCTAGTATTTTCCAAACTTCTATAGGAATATTATCCGGTCCTACCGATTTACCACTCTTCATATGTTTAGGAGCCTCTTTGACTTCATTCTTTTGAATAGGTCGGTAAAAATATCCTTTTGAATGTTTGCAGTACAATATTGCATGATAAATCGCTTATTGCGATACGTGTGCTTGTATCGTATTGTATACTCGTACGATACATGATAAAATCGTATTTACAACATTGATTTACATGTGGCTTCTTCATGCTAACATGGTAAAGTGGTTATTGTTGATTGTTCCTATTTTCGGAACCTTATTTTGTGAGAGACTGCTATAATTATTGTAGAATTTTCTTTTGTTGCTTATTTAGAGCGCTCACAACTCCGCCCATATAAGGGATCACCCTTGCAAGGCCGGTCCTAAGCCCAGATAAAGGAGGAGGGTTGCGTTAGGTTTCCGACTATAAGCATAAAACTTTGTTGGACTTATTTACCGTGGATTCTGCAAATTATGATAGGGCTATATGGAAACAAATAATCCATGTAGACAACCCCATCTAGTATGGGAAAAGGCTTAGTTGTTGTTGTTCTAGAGTAACTAAAAGATCACTTAGATTAATAAAAATGTTGGCTTTGAGGGTTTATAGTGTGTGTTACAATACTATGATATCATTTGCATTGGTATTTCGCTAACAGTTCTAGTGTAACTAAAAGATCACTTAGATTAATAAAATTTTTGGCTTTGAGGGTTGATAGTGTGCGTTACAATATTATGATATTGCTTGCATTGGTATTTCGCTAACAGTTGTAGAGTAACTAAAAGATCACTTCAATTTTTGCTTTGAGGGTTTACAGCATGCGTTACAATACTATGATATTGATACACTCTTGTATCATGTTGTATCCTAGGATACAATATGATAGCACAATGCTTTAGAATACCCTTGTGTATCTTATCAAAATCTTCATCAATACGATATGTATCAATACATATCGTATGATACATTAATTAGGACATTGCTTCCAATTCTTGTTTTAAAAAATCCTAGCTTGTTTTTTGTGATAAAATAAGCAATATTTCACTTGTTAACCATGAAGTGTCAGCCCTTAGCAAGGTGTTAAGGATATTGGAGCTGGTTATGACTGTTGGATACAGTGGCACATGGTACAGTATTGAACTTAGATTCAGCATAATATATAGAATATTTTAACAAACAGTCAGAAATAGCTCTAACGTCCATCACATAGAAAGTCGGCATACACTCTCAAAAAAGCAGGATGCCCCTTAGGCAGTCTCCTACAATGGCGTATTTAATATGTAGTGTCTGCTGAAAAGCCAGACCTGTGAAACAGCCTAGTAAGTCAACAGCGCTCATCTTTTCGTTAAACCCTTAGCATGTTTTGTTTGATATATGATAATTCTAGAAATAAAACTTGTTCCCCCTCAAGAAAAAGGGAGAGAAAACTTATGGAGATGAATATGGTGTCTGCTAAATAATGTTTGATACCTTAAAGCTTAAAGATATGTTCGTTATATAGTGAAACTACACATGTATGCCTCATAAACCAAGATAAAATTTAATGACTCGACATACCATATGCAGTGTTTGTGGTGACAGCAGCTGCAGAAAATAATCTGTCATAACAGTTTCTCATATCTTGCATGTCCTACAAAAGCATAAAAGCATTTGCCCCAATAAAGTATAAGCTACTGTTCTGAAATAGAAAATCTAAAAAGAAGTAAAGAAAATACAAAGAAAGAAAATGACTAACAAATGAACAAACATACACAAAAAGAAGGATGAAAAAAATATGCTTTGCAGCATTTCGTAAATAAAAAGCATGATGAAATATGTTTTCTTCTACACCACCGATAAGGAGATAATGACAAGCTATAAATTTTAATATTTACCAAGTGGAGTTCAGAATAACGGCCTTTCTTTGGTAGAGAAAAATAGTTAAATGAAGCATGTATTTCTGCCAACTTTAGATTTCTCTACTGGAAAAAGCACGTGCTAAATTAGCTGTAATAAATTGAGGTTTACATGGGATACATAATTTACCAAGAAAAGGGATCCTATGTAGCTAGCTGCTAAATTAACAGCAATGATCTCACAATAACAAAGGGACCATATTATAAACAAAATCAGTGGAGATAATCGAACAGAAACCATCTAACGGCTGTTCAGCAAGAGTGATATATGATCTGGAGGAAGAAAAGAAAGAAGCACTTGCTCACTAACAGCGAACTGTTCGCCAGGGAATCAAGTGTGGCAGCTTTTGGACAAAGAGTCGACAACCGTGACAAATTATGTATCTTATGTAAAGGAGGAACTTCACTTCCAGAAGCTACTCAACGATACCGTGCGCCATAAGAAAGATAGGAGGTGATTTCGAAGGGAATCATAGCGACAAGCAACATATCCTTCTTCCTCCACAGCAAGCAAGCATACAAGTGACTCGATCAATACGCATAACAAGCAAACTATAAAATCACAACCAGCAAGACAAATCGTAACACGTTCGATAGAGCTGAAGTTCGATTCCTAGAAAACGTTTAGATTTTAGGTCTCCACATCTAGGCATCAGGCCTTCAAAATCTAAGAATGTATACTCAAAGTTACCCTCTTATTAAACAACTGAATACTTTGCTCCTATGCTGAAATTCCGAAAGCGCCTGAATTTATTTCGCAGAAAACTGAATAAATCTCAACGCAATCTAAACATATACTAGAAATGGCCCAGAAAACGCTTCCAACGAAATCATCAAGCAGGCACGAGAACGAAACTGCAGAATAATCCAGACCTCCGATCTCCGTCGAAAACAGCAAATGCAGCAAAAATCGTTGGGGACACAGGAAAACCGAAAACCGGAAGAAAATGAAAGAGAATCGTCTTACCTGCGTTGCCTGAGCGAGCTCATCGATCTGAGTGAATGGCTGCGGGCTTCGCTTTGCTCTCGCATCGCTTTTGTTCAAGGCGAAGCCGCGGAGCTTCTTCAACGACGATTTCATCTCTCTTTCCACTGCGGCAGACGGGCGTCTCTTTGTCTTCGTCTCTCGTTTCCTCCAACCACAGAGGGCAGAGAAAAACCCTAACGCGCGACGAACGCCAGAAAGAAAACCAGAGCTCGAAGCTCAATATCAGGAATCTGCCACTCGTAACCAAAAAGATCCCAATTTTCGCTTAATAAACACCCACGGAGAGAGAGAGAGAGAGAGAGACGTGTGTGTTCCCACTGGGCGAAGCGGAAAAAACAAAAGAGCATATTAGGGGGAGGGAAGGAGAGAGAGAGACAGATAGAAAAGAGACAAGGATGGGATTGTTGTCCATGGTAATGGTAAAATCGTCCACGGAAAATTAGTGGGACTCGGTCATGGAGCACTTAGGCTTTTAACCATCTTTTACTCGGGAAATACCGAGACGGTACAAGTTTTTGTTTCCTTGAGCCTGTTCTCTCTCACGTTGAATTGGACATTCCTTGTTAGTGTGGCTCGAAGCAGCCCGCGGTGCTTTCGTGTCGCTGCCAGGTCTGACGTGGGTTCTTCCGGCTGCCCGTCGTGACACATAGATGTCATAGTTGCTTTCATTTCTTCCAGCCCGGTCTTCAGGGAAGTCAAATACGAGTTGAAAGCTAACGTCAGATGGATATGTTTCTTGTTGACGAAGGGAAGCTACTTGAAAATTGATAAATAAATGAATGATATTTTTAAAATAGAAAGGTTGATTAGCTTATTGATTATTTAAGAAGGTCGCTACCTTTTCGTTATTATATGGATTGATGTACTTAATTAGAGTTGGCTTTTTATTTTCTGTGTATGTTAAAATGTGGGGCCTAAGGTTGCACCCCAGGAGTACCTTAAATGTGTGAGTCGTCGCTTCCTACCCAAGTGAGCCGGTGCTCTTGTGCAATTTGAATCGCCCTTTTTTTTATGCTCAGGGGATGCTAGAAGGTGAGTTTGATACGGAGACCGGTTAATTCGAAATGATAAGCAGAAAGTATCTTAATAACAAGCTCTATTAACTGTGTGGTAGATTAAGCGATCCATTGGGTTTGAAAACAGAAGTAGAGAAACTAGGTAATCTTTACCAAAGCCTTGCATGCCCCAGCGATTGAACTCACGACCTCCACCGTGGGAGTCTCACAGGCAGTGCCAATGAGCTAATTCTGTGTGCAGTAAACAACCAAGTTAGATGCATGGGAAACGGCAACTCCTCACTCAACATGGTCCCGGACAAGCACCGCCCCATATTCAACGTGTGGGTTTTTGCAATTAATTGATTGGAGTATCGTTCACATGAGAATCAGGTTCCCACGGAAGCAAAAAGTAAGTGCCCACAGTTTGTGTGTGTGAACGGCAAAATCTAGGTAGTTCCAGGGAACTGGTTCCCAAACCAAAGACAAAGCTACGCGTGAATGCATCTAAAACTATGGTTTTCGCCTAATCAATAAGATGTTTCTATTTTAAAAGGTACGTTGAATGTCTTCGACGCTTGGTTGCACGGAAATGGGCGTCACGTTTCCCGTTTCGAGACAGAAACGGGAATCGCAGCTGAAACGGCCCGAGACGTTTCAGCAATGAAGTAAGGGTTCATTGCTCTTTTGGCTCGTGTGCTGTGTACTTAACGGGAGATAATGGTTCGAGTTCCTTTAGAAGACGTTGCTGTTATTTCGTTTTCTTCCTTTTATCTCTCTCCCACACATTCTTAGGCATGCGGCCGCACACACACAAGCGTAAATATGTATATATATATATATATAACTTATTACATATATTTTTTGTATACACAAATATATTTTTTCCTTCCTTCTCTCTCTCATACACATGCACATGCATGCACACACATATAAAAACGTATTGATATATAATTTTTATGCACAAATACTATATATACATATACACACACATATGTATCTTTTTATGTAAGAAAATTAGATCCTACCTACTTTTGATATGTTTATCCACTGATTTTGAATGGCAGGAATATAATTCAAAAAAATTTAAGAAACTCCAAAAAGTATGAAAGGTATTTTTGTTACACTCATAAGAGGATGTATCAATGGTGGGCAAGATCCAATCATCTATGTATATATACATAGATATTTGTTTCTTTGTTTATTAACTTTTTTGTGTTTAGTGTTTCTCGTGTCCCGTTTTTTGTATTGTATCTGTTTCCGTTTCCATTTGAGTACAACATACCATTAATGGCATGGGAAGTAAAGGTTCCCTTTCAATGGAATACCATTTATTTTTTATTTATAATAATGTCTACATAGTCTAAATAAATTAACTAAAATAACAACTGCAAGGTTCATTCGCCCTGATGTACACTAAATTGTTAAAAATTGTAAAAGTGAGACATAAGCCACCGCTGCATAAAACGGAACTGGTCTGGAACCATTTGTTCCAACTTTGGTTCGAGCTTGAATTCCAAACCAATCAGAAGCCAAAAAGCCTAAAAAAGGTTCTAAATTTTCAAAAAACAAGAGTTATAGAACTGGTAGTTTGGAGCCACTATTTTGGGTCCTAATGTCACACCCGCTCCAGTCACGACCACGACCCGGCCCGAGCCGATGCCACGTGACCGCTTCTCGCGTGGGCGTGATGGTGAGCAGTAACCAAATACAATACTAATTTAATTCAAACTCAATGAAATATCTAACTGAAATAAATATTCATATCAAAGTTCTAAACAACACATCCAAAATGGTGTGGAGCCCATGTAACAATAACCTCGAATAACAAGACTTTATAAATTGTTTAACACTTATCATACCATCTAAAATAAAAATGCAGCTCTATCCAACTCCTACTTTGCTTCGTGTGCCTTCAATGTGCTTGCTTCAAGATGAGCTCTAAAACAATGGGGTGAGCTCCTATACACAACTCAGTAGGGAGGTTAAACATCTTTAAACAGAAAAAATACTAAAAGCATGCATAATTTCACAATAATTTCATAACAAAGCAGTCACCTTTAAATCATTATCTCAAATTCATAGGCATACACACATCATTAGTTACGATAATTACAGCCCATATTGTGTCTACCCCAAAGGCTATAGGAGTCGTCTAGCCCTCCCTAACGTGATCTTGGTAACTCCGTCCACAACGGTAACCACGCATACTCTCACGGTAGAGTGCCCGGGAACACACCCTGTATTCGCCCTAAGACGGATTGCCCTAGGGGCCTGCAAGTCTCTAGAGACCCCACACATCCCACACAAGTATGACTCGTATATTCACACATCATTACATTTCTAAAACCAATTATAGTTTATCACATTCATAAATCATATCCAGATCCATGAATATCCAAAGCTAAATCCATATAACATTTAAATAACATTTAAATACCATGTTCATACAACACATGCATATCAAAACATGCTCTTTATCAATCAATGTCATAAACATGTTCATATCAAATAACCCATAATTACGAATAATATTTCATAAACATCAATAAAAATTTATCAATCATGCACATTTAAATCTATCTAAAATAAGTAAAATCACTTCTAGTATGTTTCTGTAAAAGAATGCATAACCCTCTACCTAAATGAGCGCTAAGATCGAGTCCTGAAGTCGCTGGGCCACTCTTATCACCACCAAATCCTCCAATTTTAATCTCTAAATAATTACAAATAATTAAAATATTAAAATTTATTTAACTACGAGTCTAACGCAATAAATCATATCCAAATTAGATCCTAAATGACCTTAAAATCACCCAAAACCCTATCTGGATCCATTTAAGCTATTCTATATCCAAATTGATACCTAAATCTATATCTAATCCAAATTGAGTGACACAATAGGTAGCTTGTGTCACTGTGTCAACACAGAACTTGTAACTACAGACATGATTCTTGTTTTCAGCCCAAAAACCCATTTCAAGACACAACCTAAACTTGACCCATTTCCGACACAAAACCTGTTTTGACACAGAATTGGTTATTAACATGCGACACGAGGACACGACACGAATCAGTGGTGGTCTATGACATTCCGGACATGGCACGTCGTATCTGACATGAATACGAGGGACACACCCAAAAGGGCTGGTTCTCAAGGTTTTCTGGTGTCGATTTCGTCGGTTTCCAACAACGATTAAGGCCGACGATAGTCCTCAACCGATCGCCTACCCTTCCACTTCCAACCCAACCCATCAATGGTCGTCGGCGGTGTCATTTTGGGTAGAAAATTCATGAAAAACAGTAACTCGGATTTGAGAAAAATTTCATGAATCTACGCTTGTTTTGAGCCGATTTTCTCGTACTAAGGCTTGCTTTTGAATGTTTAGCATGAACTAAACAAAAGCCCTATGATCTAACTCGGTTTTAGCAATTAAAAATGAGAAAATTTTATAAAACAAAATTTTGATTTTTCTTACCGGATTTCGGCCGACTCTTCACGTTTTCCAACTTGTGCAGCTGCTCCCGAGACCTCTTCCCAGCAAGTCGCCCCTCCTTTGCATCTTATATGGCCTAGCCAAGCTGGTAACCGGCTTTAATGGTTGTTACCTTCCTCGGCCAGCCATAAACAACAACGCTTATGCGTTGCATTTTTTGTAATGCCCAAATCGGGCGTTGCTGGAATTTATGATCTTGACGGGTCTGGATCCAACTGAATCCAGGCCCGCTTCATCTATTACACCTAAGCTACGGAGACCTGCTATACAATGGAGTCAAGCTAGAGATGGCCTGCAATAAGTTGTTGATGAACTTATTATGATAATTGTAGAGTGTGCAGTTACTACTGGAGGTCAGCAATCTCAGTATCAGTTGAAGGAAGCCTTTCCCTTAATGTTCGGATTTGGATGTAGTTTCATTGAACTTGATGAAAATCTCATTCATAGCTTGATAAGCTGAATCTCACTAGTTAGAAAAGGAGTTAACTCACTATCGGCACACAACAATCCAGGAAAGTTGAGGTCTTTCATAAATATCGACCCATCTAATTGCAAACCTCGAGGCAGATGTGACAAGTTAATCGGAACCTGTGATTCCAAACCACTAGTTACAGTTACCCCAGAACCTAGAATCAGAACTGAATCGACCCAAGGTTAAAATTTGAAACCAACCGGTTCCATCAAACTTGGAACTGAAACTGAATTCAATGGTCCAAAATTCCAAGCCCAGTTCATTTCTGATTGAAACCATTGAACCGGTTATGAATCACCCATGTCTATGCCGAGTCTCCTCGGCTCGCTTTGTCAAATTTGGGGGACGGCATTTTTATGAAGGTTCAGACCTCGTGGGAGCACGAAGAAAACACTATTATCGAAAGGAGTTTCTCTGTTAAGTTGGGTGTCGATAATGGTGAGCAAAACTTGGAGTTGTCCTATAATAATAGGATGCCCAAGTCGAGGAGCCCACAACAACACTTGAATGACAGTCAGTTTGCTATGAGAAACTTCTGGTGGCCGAGAAACAAGAAGATCATTCATTAGCATGTAGTCTCAACTAGAAGAATCGAGGGTGGACCCACGGATTGATGTGCTAGGTGATCTTTAGAGAAGACAAAACCCTATTAACAACTATAGCAAATACCATGATGGACAAAGAAGCATAAGACTCTTACAAAACTATTGGGCATGGAGTCATTGAATCGAAAAAATAGAAACCTCACTATAACTCGATGAAGACTCCTTGATCTCAAACCGCGACCTTCCCTTGGAACTTCCATTAGTAGAAGTTTCTTTTGGATTTCTCTTCTAGGAAAGGGGTAGAACATGGTCATTGGTGAATGGAAAGAATGGTGACTTACCCGAGTAACAACTACTTACATACAATTGTCAAGCACCTCGTAACTAAAGATTGCTGTTCGTGGTTACATCCTTGTCATAGTTGGAGAGCTTCGGCTTGTAGAATTCAAAGGATTGTGAGATCATACCAATATAATAATTGGTCCACCAAACTTCGAAGCGAACCGTGTCACTTGGGCAAGAAGGGTGCCTACAAATCCTAAATGAAGAGCTTGGTTGCTGATTGCCAGCCACTATTCTTGAAGGTAGCCTACCCGAGAAATCCGCAATGGTAGGAAGTCCTTGTTGAAGCCCGAGATGTTGAGTCATGTAGTGAGGATAGTAAGGCTCAACCACAATCGTTTGAATCTTGATATAGGAGATGCCATGCAAAAGATGTGCCATGTATGAGATCTTCGACAAGTCCACCGTATGAATGTTTTTTATTAAGTGAAACATGGTGAGTAAGACCAACTGTTTGCAAAAGAAAAGAAAAGATGTTCTCATAATCTCGATCTTGAATCAAGAGAAGCCAAGTAGTGATGACCTTGGAATGTATGGTTCAAATCAAGATTCAGCACAAGCTCAACCTCGGGAGAGTTTGGCACCATGATAGGCCAAAGGTTTATGAAAGACCAATTTCTAGAAAGTACAAGCAAATCCAAAGTCATATGCACTAAAATGGGTTGTCGAGTTAATGAGCAATGACTTCAATTAAAAATACCATGAGAATAAAAGTTTGTCGAGTGGTACACCATAACAAGGAAGAATGACATAAGTTAAAGTTTCGTCATAGATATGATAGTTGAAACGTACCAAGAGAACTCACTATTTACTTTCGTGCCAAATCTACAAAACTAAAGGAAGAAGAAGGCGTGATACTTCTTATTAAAAATCATTTTTATTCTTGGGCCAAGAAACCCAAAAAGTCAATACCGTCAATGGGGAGGCTAGGAATGGCCCTTCCATCTGGTACTTTTGGGGATACCATCCAAACAAGAATTAAAACCTATTGTTCTAGGAAACCCAAAAGGTTAGAAAGGAATACAATAGTTGTCCATCAATATAGATGGCTAATGCGAACAACACAATGAGGTTGTGTATACCACATTACATCCATAGATGAAATTTTGCTCCCAAACATGGTCTAGATAATTGAAATATAACTGGTTGCTATGGGACCTAGAAGTTCGGGCATTAGGAAATAATGAATCGCTCTCTAGTCATATTGTAGTTGAGCGATATTTGGAGGATTCAGCATGAGAAATAAATACTAATAAAAAGGTTGTAGTAGATTGTAATTATATGAAATGTTTAGTTATGAGGAAACTATACATTATCCAGGGGTCAATATGTAGCCTTTGAATTAGACATGTTCGGTTATGGGTTACCCAGAACCTGAAATCGTAATTAAACCTATTGGTGGCCGGTGGCTGGTTCTGGTTCCAGAACCACCAGTTTATCCAAAATTGATTTGAAATATTTTTTTTGAAAACCGTGAATGCAGCCCATGCAACTTGAACCCTCCATGCTTAATTGAAAATGACAGCTTTATACCATTGGGTTCAAACGGTTATTGTGACTGAATACATTAGAACACCTATATGCCTAATATATAAGTGCTTCAAATTACAAAATGCAAACCACAAGAGTCAACTCTCTACTTACTTCCACACACAGTACATCCTACCATTAAGCAATGAGCATTCTTGCGAATGTAATTGTTAAAAATAATATATATTTAACAAATGATGGTTTGAAACTACCAGTTTTGGTTCCGGACTAGTTTTTAAAATTCATGAACCATAAATGAATTGGGAGGTCTCCGGTTTTGGTTACGATTCTCAACCTAGAACCGCCCTTCTAGGTCCTGGTGGTTTCATGGCCAGTTTTGTTCCGATTCAAACCATTGGGCTGGTTTTGAACCAACCATATCTACTTTGAATAACTAGAGAGTACTACGCATAAAGGTATAAAGGTTGTGTTTTTCATGAGTAAAGAATATTATTAGAAAGTTATAGCATCTCATATCTCAAGCTTGTGAGCCATCATGTCCAACATGACAATATGGTTGAGGCGAGGCACCAAGCCCCGAGGTGTGACATAAGTTGTCTTGGGTTAAAACAAGTCGCAGTATCCTCGTGTTCCCTTTAGGGAACTTTATGTCCTACATGAAACCAAGTCATACCATTCAAACAAAGCAAACTTGATTTCTTGTCATAGCTAAATTGATTGAGACCATGAAAAAAGAATTTTTTTTAACTAGAGATTTTTCCTTGCGCATTCATGGAACTTAGCTAGCAAATTAATCTTTGATTGGTTCCATCTAAACCAATCCAGTGGTGTAGATCTAGAAGTAAGTACTTAGAGAGCACCCAATTGTTACTAATAATTATATTCGATTTTAGCCATTTTCTTCCCATTTTAAATTGGAATTTAAATGTCGTTGAGTAAAGTCCTTCAGATTGGGTACAATATGACCGAACTCCGTCTCCTGTGTATGGTTGCTATATTTCACAAGACTCTAAATGCCAAGACACAAACTTAACCTGAAGCAAGGACACCTCTTTCGCTCTTACCTTTCTTCAGAAGTGATTTAAATTTTTTTTTTGTACCACAATTTGATGGGGAGAAGAATCCAAATGGAAAAGCACGGAGAGAACTCATGCATTGTTGGACAAAGAATTATTTTAACCAAGTCCACCAGATTGGTTGGACTCGGGCAGTCAACAGAAAGAATGAGTTGAGCCACACAATGACTAGGATAAAAGAAACCTACCTGGTTCAGTTGCTTATCTTCTGCCAACCTCTACTTGACCACTAGGGCAAAGTTTGTTGGCTCGGATTCCTTTAAACTACTTAGACTCAATTGAGATCCAAGGAACCCAACCTAACCGGTCAATCTTATGGCAAGGGGATGAAAGAAAATACTGAATCCATAGTTGAATTGATAAACGGATGCATCTTCGGTGTACTCGAGTCCCATAGTCAATAGATTCAAACCTATGCCAAAAATCATGAATAAAATCCAAAACTGAACGAATTCAACATCAGTTTACTAACTAGGATAAGGTAATGGACAAAAACGGATTTAGACCCAACCCATGGACTATAAAAAAAAGGTCTAGTCAAGCACCATTCTATTAGGTGAGTTAAAATAAAGAGAGTTGTTGATGCTATAAAATATGAGGATGCATAGCAGGAGGTGGAGAGTTTCAAAAAGGGAAGGAACCCGTAGCTCATGAAAGGTTATGACTTCAAACATACAAGACAAACCTATTATCCCAAGTTGATTGTACAAATTATGGGGTCAGTTGACATACCCCAATCGTTGTGGTGGCAAAAAGAGTAACATGAACATAGAAGTGATAAATAAGAAATCACACCCAAAAAGCTTAGCATGATATTTGTCGTTTCCGTGAAAGTCTATAAATAGACATGTAATCAAAGATGATATCTAAAAATCAATTATACAATTACACTTTTCTTTCTTCTTTAATATCCATAGGAGTAAACATAACATAGTTTTTTCATCTTCTTGAGCATATCAAGTACCTATGTAACCCTATCATCAACCAAAATACGCACAATTTGATATCTTATCCAATCTTATTTTCTCCTTGAGAATGAGGGTTGGAGTTCTATAGCATGCCCTTCATCTTCTAGCATTCTTCTTGAGCTTACTCTGTTCAACCATTTGTGTGAGACTATAACCTTAGACAATGACACATATTTGGAATGCTTGATGGGACACACACACGCTTACTTGTAGGGTTGTCTAATTTATACATACTCGATCCTGTGTTCCATGGCATCGTCCATCACAAACACTGATCATTCATTCTTGGTGCATAGCAACTGACCTCGAGTCTCAAACAATCTAATAAAACATCCCATACTAGCAAAAAGAGACTATGTCGGCTATGCCTCATATACAATTGAATGAAGGTACAATTATTGAATGCCTTCAACTATCAACTAATGATGGGTTATAGGGGTAGTTTAGGAATCTTCAAATAACATTGTTCTACTAGATAGCAGAAATCATGCCTACTATGATCTCTAATCAACTAGCTACACTCCGAGATCAAGATTTGTTTGCTGATAAATGAAGGCAAACTATATATGTTGCTTCTCAAATGCCACCTATATAGGGAGCCAAAATATCTTGGGAGTGTTCACGACTTGAGGACCTGATTGGTAGTATGGATGAGTCAATATTGCTCGGCAGTCACCTAAGTTTTCAGTTCCTGTTTCATCATTTCAAACAACTGCTACTACCCAATCTTATGCTACATCGACACCATCTAATATGTAAGAGAGGTGTTTACTAAATGTTGGGGAGCATGTATCCAAGATCTCATCTGTCGGTTTCTTTAGGATCTCTGAGCTTTATGGTGACCCAAATGGGGTTGAGTATTTTACCACTGGTACAACCACCAGACTTTGGCTTCCGACTCCTCCACCTTATCTATATCAACCTAAGGGAATGTCATTCCAGCCTCATCAAGCAATGTTTCTACTAGCAACCCATAGATTTGTATTCGGTAATCAGATGTTGAATCAACTTCTAGAGATAGAAGATACTTCGATGAATTGTGATAGGGTTATCGACCTAGTTTGAAATACTTTTGGAATAGAGATACAAACTCCTCATATTGAAATGGATTGTAAGCTATATCCTGATTGAGTCTATAGGCTTTCTCCAATCTCAAGGGGTTTCAAAGCTACATTTACTATTTTTTCAAGACAAATGATAAATATCTAGACAAATATTGGCTCATTTCACCGTCGAGTGTAGAAGCTAGGTGACAACAAGTGCACAAACATAAACTTTTTGTCTTTTCCCTTACTAGCCAAGCTTATTCTAGGTATATTTCCCTAAAACCTACATCCATCCGAACTTGGGATGAGATGCAAAAGACATTTCTCAAGCGCTATAACAAAATCCTTCCTCAGCTAATATATATAGATTTAATGAATCTTCACTAAAAGGTTGAGAAAACTATAGAAGTCTTCTTTAAGAAATTCTATGAGTTATTTACAAGTTGTCAAATGGAGTTCACCATGGTCCAATACATGGCTTTAGCATGGAATTGCCTACACGAAGAGATTAAGAAGGGTTTAGTTTGGTATTTCTTACCAACTCTAATTCAATTAGCTAACTAGGAGATAGAGGTCGAATATATTCTCAATACCCTAGATGTGTCGCACAATAAGTGAGAAGTCTGGTGGCATAATTAATGACAAACTTTGATTTCTTCCTTGGAAGATATGATTCAAGATACCGACATGGTTGTTGACTTGACACAAGGATCTCCTTATGTTTACATTGCTCTTCAACCCAAAAGGGAAAAGAGAAGGAAGCCGATGAGAGAAAATTGGCTTTTCTAACATATCGAAAGCCAATTAGATATTTAATATGCTTATGAAAGATCGATAAATCTGTTTGTTAGAAGTCAATACTATCCCGAGATGAGCTCTAGAAAATAACATGATACTACAAATAGTACAACTTGACTTCACATGGCATAAACCAATGTGTCATCTTTTGCTTAATCATACAACAAGCTATCAAGGATGGACATCTTAAGTTTTTGCACAAGAAACTTAGGATTGATGTAATTATGTTCCTACCTATGTCAGTTGTGGTTGAAGATTGGTTTTATATTGCTATTATACACCATCACAATGGAACTTGGATAGAAAACTCGATTTACTCCAGGTGAAGGGAGTTGATTGTCATCACGTAGGTCTCCCAACCAAATAAGATCAAAATACATGGTGTTTGGTGAGAGGGTGGAGACAATAGACAAACATGATTTTCCTAGGCAAGTTTGCTTTTTGAGTCACCCCATACACAAAGTCAGGGATGTGATCATTGAAATCATCAAATGAAATTGTAGTAGAATATGAGATTCCACTCAAGATCGCATCATCAATTTGTCATTGAATGCTTATCCTGAATCAATGACAATGGTGGCCCATTGTTTGTGACCCTAAAGTATCTTCATGAGAAAGATTTCCATCAACAATGTTGATGCCTGCCTCGGGCCATCAAGGTCAAAGTACACAACAGATTGACATCATTGGATATTTTATAGGAAGAAAACCCTTTTCATTCTAAGGTTGAATGATCAAGCATCGAACCGACCCCTTGAGAGTTGAGAAATGGCTAGAAAATTCTGGTTATCGATCCATTTTCTATCTAATCATTGATTGATTGCTCGTATTGAGAAGTGACATGCTCAATAAAAGAGGGCCTAGTATAGAAGGGGAACTTGATGAACACAAATAATTTTGAAAGACTTCATGTATATGTGGTGAATTATGTAAAGATGGTTGAGGAACTAGAGAAAGATGTCTAGAAGTAAGAAAAGGAGATATATGTTCTTGAGGTATCTATCACAAATTATGAGATCCAACATGCTCCCTAGACTAGGTTGAATGCATGTTAGTTTTTGGGATCTTCAACAATTGTTGTGAATTCACATAGTTTGTTATTGACTGAAATAGTCAAAAGGTTGTATATGTTGATTAGCAGTAACTCAAAATTGAAAGGAGTTGCTAAAGATGATGACCATTTCTCATATGAGATGTATATATCCGATGATGACTTCAGTGATGATTATGAGGATTGTTTGTATATTTTGGAAGACATGATTTATGTTTTGTTGATGAACTTTGCTCCTAGAGGAGATATGTGGCTGATTCTGGAAGATGTTTCTAGGTAGATGAACCCAATTGGGTGGCTCTCATCAATGATATTGACATTTTGATGGTATTTGAGACCACTAGATGGGGTTGCAAGACATTTACAGCCATTATACATTACTATAGAGTGAATGGTCGCCTTTTCTAAACAGGTGTTTGTAGACCATGGTGTTGTATTGAATGTAATTTCGAGTAATACATTGCAACAGGTTGAGAGGATGCCTTCTAATTTAATTAAGAAAATTGTAATATATATATATATATATATATATTAATGATATTATGGTCAAATCTGAAGGTTTCGAACAATATTTGTTCGATCTTGAGAAGGCTTTCCAACGTATGCGAAGGTAACACTTAAAAATAAATCCTAACAAGTGTATTTTTGTAGTTTTGACTGGACATTTCTTAGGTTTATTGGTACTTAACAAAGAGATTGAAGTTGACCCAAAAAAGGTCAGGGCCATCATCGATGCCCATTTGCCCAAGACAAAGAAAGAACTATGAAGTTTAATCGGGCATGTCAATTATCTACGATGGTTTATTACCAATGCCACAATAAGATGGTTCCTTTAACAACATTACTGAACTCAACAGATGTGGATAACTTTGTGTGGGGTACAAAGCAACAGTTAGTGTGTGAGAGGATCAAGGAGTATTTAGCAAACCTGCATGTGTTGGTACCCTCAATTTTTGAGAAACCGTTGAAATTGTATATATCGGCATAAGAAGAAACCATAGGAAGTATGCTAGCTTAAGAAGATGTAAATGGCGTCGAGAGAGCCGTGTATTATCTTAGTCAGTTTTAAATAATGTTGAGAGAAGATATAGTGCAATAGAGAAACTTTGTTTAGCATTGTGCCTTACTTAGTAATACTAAACTTAAATATTACATAATGCCTTGTAATGTCTTGGTTATGTCAAAAACGATGTAATAAAATATATGTTATCAAAACCGGTGTTAAATGGTCGTATTAGGAAATGGACTATTGCTTTATCGAGAATTTTCTTTACAATATGTACTAATGAGAAGCGGTAAAAGGCCAAGCAATTGTAGGAAACTTCTTGCAGCCAACCATCCTTGTTTGGATATAGATAACATAAATGTTATCGGTTTAAAACCTTAGTGTTTATATTTTGATGGTTCAAGGCATCGAGAATGGAATTGGAGTGGGGATTTTAGTTGTTTCCCCTCGAGGTACTCCAACTAAGTTCATGTTTGAACTTAAGTATTCTGTTCCAACAATGAGGCTGAATATGAAGCCTTAATCTGTCGGATTGAAAATATTAGTAGAAATGAAAGCACATAATGTGCATATATTTGGTGATTCACGAGTTAGTCATTAAACGGCTTGCCTAAGAATATAAATGTGTTGGTGAAAATCTAATGAAATATTATATTGTGGCGAGCAGGTTAATGAAGCAATTCGACGAATAGCTTGTCGAAAACATTTCGAGAGGTTTAAATGAAGAGGCTAATGAATTAGCACAAGTAGCCTCTTTGGGTATAGACTTTTCATCCAAGGTTCTTACAAATCTAATGGAAATAAGAGGACTTTTATATCCATTAGAGAAGAGATATACTACAAAACGATATTTCAACAATTAATACCCAGGAGACAACTTGATACTAAGTTATTTGAAAAATCCAAGTAAAAATGTGAGTAGAAAGCTCAAGAGTATAGAGCATCGAAATTTGTAGTATTAGGGGAACCTTGTATAGAAAGTTTGTCGATGGAAATTTGGAAGTTTGCTGAGTGAAGCCGAGGCTTATATTGCCTATGTTGCCTTAGCAAAAGTCCACGAAGGAATTTATGGGGTTTCATTGGTAAGGGACTAAAATGAAGTGACTGATATATTGATAAGGATATTATTGGCCAATTGTAAACACCCTAAATAAATTTTTTCTGAAAACACTCTCAATTTTGAAAACCGACTTGTTGTAAAACCTTTGCTTTAAAATGAAAATTTTAAATCTTTAAAATAAGGATTTTAAAGATAAAGATGTTCAAGTTAAAGCTAAAGGGATAAGGCCTAGAGGATATGAACAAATCAGGCGAAGATCAAGGCGACAGTTGGAGTCCGCTTTAAGCTAGGATCAAGTTCGCGAAAGTCAAGCCGTGGAGCAAGGAAATGGATCGACTCGAGTTAAGGCACGTCTCCATCAAGTCAAGTGGATAGCCTCACCAACCTAAACCTAGTTGGACTTGACTAAGACCTAGACTTGATTCACTTGAGCTAAACATGACGCATGACCAAGTTCAAATCAAATGACCTTAACCCGACCAAGTTGAATTTTCCTAGCCATGTCCACCCTACATCCTTTGGCTAAATATCAATTGAAACTCCATACCTAGCCTTGATCAAATGGGATGAGCCACGAAGGGAGTAAACACCAAGTTAGCCGGTTGCACTTGGAGGCATCTAGAGCCTAGCCGACCATGACTAGGTGCACATGGTTTGAACCAAGAATCAGCCCACATGGGGCGGGTCCATCTTTGACCAAGAGGGACCACACATCCACGTGAAAAACCAAGCCTTGGGGTTGGGTTTAGATCAAGGAGGACCAACCCCAAGGAAGGGCCTAGAAGAGGCCCCCCTCGGCCTATAAATAGAGGCCAGGGGGGGCGGCCAAGGCATCTTGGAGTCTTGGAAGCTTGGGGCATTGAAGTGCTGCACCTTGGGGCTTGGGAATTCGTGGGTTCCTCTAGGAAAGAGTGGAGAGAGGGGAAGAGAGTGTAGAAAATAGGCAAAGTGCTGCAAGTTAGAGTGTGAGAGTGAGAAGAATAGAGTGGAGAAAGGTGAGGGTCGTGAGTGGATAATTGGAGCCGATCCTTGGAGAAATCTATGTAAGTATTCCTCCTCCTTTGTTCATCTCTATCTCTTCTTCATATTCAATTCAAAAGGGATTGTATTAATGGAGCTTTGTCTCACCCCATGATGTAATAAGAAGTAGATGTGCTGAAATTTTCAATTCTTGCTTATGCACTCTAATTGTTTGTGTTCTTGATTCTACCTCTCTATATGTTATAAACATTTTATATCTCTTAGTCCCCTCTATGCTTAAGCTAAGATATATATATTTTCATTCATTTCCCTTCAACAATTTACTTTGGGATGTTGTGTTGTTGCAATTTAAATTCGGATGAGTTTGCATCACATATGTTCTAAAAATGAAATTCTAGATTTCAGCATTCCTGCATACGTTGATTGCTTTATTTTTCATTGCTAAACTGTTGCTCTAATAATTCTGAAACACACATTATCTACACACATAAGCCAACTTGTAATAAAATTTTTAAGAATTTTAGGGGCCGTGCAACCACGTATTAAAAGGTGTGTAAGATCAGGAAAAATTGAGAAACATTCTGTCAAAACTTTTTTCCTGCAATAAAGCTTGGGTAATCATCCCATAACTCAGTCTATAGTTGTCCAAATTTGGTGAAACTTGGTTCATTGGAAAGCAGATATCTATAGATTTTCAACAAGACTAAGTGCACTAAATTCGAAGCTCTGAGTATGTTGAGATACATACATATCTTTAGGTCTTTGTATTTCTGTGATAGAACAGTTTTGAGTGTCTGAGTAGAAAAACTTTCTTGATTTAATTTTGTATCACCCCAGTCCCAAAATTCAAAATAAAAAGTGACTAAGTGCACTAAATTTGAAGCTCTGAGCACTGAGATACATACCTATATTTAGGTCTTTGTATTTCTGTGATAGAACAGTTTTGAGTGTTTGAGTAGAGAAACTTTCTTGATTTAATTTTGTATCACCCCAGTCCCAAAATTCAAAATAAAAGGTGGCTTAGAATCTCAACATTCCAAGCTATGTCCTATAAAATTTTTAGGAATTTTGGAGATCCCTGGGTCACCAAAAAAATTTGGAAAACAAGCTCTGAAAATAGAACCAATTTCTGTTTTTCAGAACTTGCGGATTTTAAAACTTGAAACCAAAGTGCATGAGTTTGTTTTTGACAACACCTCATTTTCCACTTGGATTTGAAACTTTACTTATACATTTGAAATCCTCAAAGCCCTTAGGCTGACTCTTGAGTATCGGTTCAAGAAGCCCTAAAGCGAAAATATCTCGCTTAGCCACAATCGCCAAATAAGTGAGATTTCTAAAACTTTGCTAGTTTTTGGAAACTAGCTGACATGTTCGCGCACGAAGTAGTGTTAAAAATATTACTTCAAGTCTCTACATAGGCTTGGAGTGAAATTTTCATGTCTACACCAATTATGCATTAAGATTGCATGAATTATGCAAAAAGAGTGTCAAGAGTGCTAACATTTTGGTTCTTTACAAAAAGCACTTGCGGTAAAATTATATCTGATCATCAAACCATGGCCATTTCGAAATTAGGATATGAACCTAATCGAAAAGATCTATCTGAAATCTTAGGAAGGACATAACTTCATTTCTTCTTGTATGTCTTCTAATGAATGACTGCAAGTGTGAACGTAGATTTCCACATCCAACATACCGACGAAACTTGCAATTTTCATTGTCCAAATCCATATCATAATTTAAGGGCATGAAATCCTCAACATCATACTTTTTCCTTTCGTCATTTTCTTTTCTCATAAGATCTTGGAATATTCTTTTAATCTTCTATTTTTCTCTCTTCTTGACAACTTTCCATCAAATGCTTTTCTTCCTAGTGGAACCTCTCTTTTTTCTTAATTTTTGTCTTCTTTCCTAGAATGACCATACTTTCTACTTACTCTCTATATCACCACAGCCAAAGACATCATTTAGAGAGTATTCTTCTTTTTTACTAACCTTATTTTCCTTTTTCTTAATTTATTCTTATGATTTTTAAGCTCCACAATTTGTTTCTTAATCTTCACTTTCTTTAACTCCATCCTTGATTTTTGATTTATTTTTGGTTTGTAGGAGACATCCCTTTATGGTATGAAATTGGTTTGATTATTGGTCTTGATTTAGATACTTGGATTGAGTTGGACAACCCGTAGAGGGCATATGTATGAAAGATGGTGAAGATGACCACGCTTCGTTAGGGAATCAGGGTCAAAAGTCGGGTGATGAAGGTTGTCTTTCCTTAGAGAAGTAAGTGGTAAGGATTGGTCTCTACCCGATGTACGGGACTCATAGTGATAGGAAGTCATTGGAACTATCTAAGGTCAACACCCTAAAATAAAGTGTAAGTGTGTGAAAATTTTAAAAACCATAATTGTGTGAGAGGTGAGATATAGGAAAGAGTGTGCATATGTGTTCTAAGTGAGGAAAGTAGTAGCACAAGTTGACCACCAACTACCATCGAGCGTGCCAAAATATTCTATATGTAAACTTTGAATTGGATCTAGGAACCAAAGCCGAAAATTCACATATAGCAACTTCTAGAGTCGTACATGATATATCAAGAAAACCAAATTACAAGTGAGGGCGATTGCAACTTTTAGCTCAAACTCTTCTTACCCCACTCAATGAGGGTCAGGGTGGCGAGACATTGTTAGGCAACTTCAAGTGGCCTATCCTAGTCAAGTGAGAAGAGGAGACAAATATAATAGAAGAGAATATTGATTATTAAAAGTTATTGAAAAGGTATTAAATGGTCTACCTGCTAGATTTGATCATATAGTGATAGCTATTGAAGAGACTAAGGATCTTGAATAGGTTGACAGAGAAGACAATTTAGTATTTCAGCATAAAGTAGAGATTACTAGAAGGACAATAATGTTGAAGGAGATGTTGATAGAGGTTGAGGTGTATCAAGGAAGAGGCCAAGGAAAGGCATATTATACTAAGAAAAAGCATGATAGTGGAGATAAAGTTAGGTGTAAACCAAAATTTAAGGAAAAACACTATTATTTTTGTAAAACGTTTGTCCATATAGATGCAAATTCTTTTCAAAAAACAAAATAGAAGACTAATTTTGTTGAAGAAAAAGGTAATGCTTTTCTAAGATATATTAATGAAGCAATGAGGGTAAGTAACATTTGGTCTATAGTAAGTGCCTATAGTAACCATATGATAGCATATAAGAATTTTTCACATCATTGATGAAATTGTCAAGCCTCATATTTTGGCTAACTCCATTTTGGCCTGAAGATAACAATCAAGTAAAGGTTGATGGGAATGGAACAATTATTGTAGAATTAAAGTCAAGTATGCAACCATTTGTTCATGATATTTATTATGTTCCTAATTTGGCTTATAATTTGCTATGTACCGGCCAAATGATTTAGAAAGAATATTGTATTGCTTTCGGTGATGGTGCGTGTGATATTAGAAAGAAGGAAAATGAGTGACTACTTGCTAAGTCAAATATGATGCAAAACAAAATGTTTCTTTCTAACCTTTTGTAGACACCCAAAAATTTTCTCAAAATAAATTTTATTTTTTAGAAATTTTACTTTTTCAAGAAAAAATTGCGGTTTGGGTCTTTTAAGAGTTTTCAAACAAAGACACCCTAAACAAACTCATTTCTGTACAAAAATTTCATGATAACCTCAAAATAAGGGTAAATTGCACCCTCTCAAAAAAATTTAATTTTGATAAAGAGCCAAAAAAATGATTGCTTTGCCCTCAAGCTCAAATTGGCATCATTCTCCCTGTTCAAATGATTTTCATGTAAAGAAATGATGATTTCAAACAATTTTCTTCAAATAAACAATTAGAAATGAGAGATTGGAAATCAAACTCACAAAATGTTTGTAAAATATCAAATTTACAAAATTACAGAAACCTTTTGAAATCAAAACCAAATCAAATTCAAATCAGGCCTCAAAAACTCGCCCGATTGAGGATAGTCCTACCCCGACACCCTACACCCATCAAGGGTTAAAATGGTTCAAGACCCCACACCCATCAAAAGGGTTAAAGTGGTCTGACACCCTACACCCAACAAAGTTAAAGTGGTTGAAACGGTAAAGAGCAACTCATGAGGCGAAGGCAGGTCCCCCGTGCAAACAAACACTAGGAATAGAACTCAGTTGTTTTCAAAAGAATATTTAAAGATTTCGATAAAACATGATATTTTCAAATATATTTAAAAATGAAATGATTTTAAATAATAAAAAAGGAAATATTTGAAACCATAAATAGGGATGAACCCCAGATCAAATCAAGGATAGGAACAAATCAAGATGGGAACGAGAATCAAGGCGACGGTTGAGTCAAGCCCGCATTAAGCCAGGATCGAGCTCGTGTGAACCAAGCTATGGATCAAGGAAGTGGATCAAACCAAGTCAAGACACTGCTCCATCAAAGGCAACATCAAAGGCTACTCCAAATGAAAAACCTCACAAATTGAACCTAGTTGACCAAACCTATTTTGATTAACCAAACCATCTTGTCTAACCATCACCCATTGGCTAAACTTGACCAAAATCCTTGGCTAAACATGACTTGATCAAATCCTCTTTGGTCTTACCTAATTAAATGAACTTGATCAAAATACATTGGCTAAACCTTGACCGAATTATCTTGAACCATCTTCACTGAATGTGCCTTGGCCAAACCATATTAGCTAGGCCTAACCCAATTACCTAGACCTAGCCTACCTTGGCTGGACCAAACAAGGGGCCATGTCTCACCACGACCCAACCCACATAGGAGTTGGACGGACTCACCAAAGGGGGACCACAAAGGGCCATGTGAACCAGCCCCACAATTGGATCAAAGCTTGGGCCAAGGAGGCTCCACCCGATCCACATCGTGGAAGCCTCTAGCAGCCCCCCCTTGGCCTATAAATAGAGGCCTTGGGGGGCTGTTTCCAACATTGGAGGAATTGAAAGGACTTGCCAAGACTTGAGAGAAGTGTAGGCCATTTTATTAATGCTTCCTCTTCTTGAATCCGTGTGCCATTGGAAGGTCAGTAAGTAAGTGTTCTTCTTCTTTTACTGGTCTTGATTCTTTTTCTCATATTCAATTTGAAAAGGGGTTGTATTAATGGAGCTTGAGTCTCCCCCCATGTTGTAATAGCAAGTAGAAATGCTGCCCATTTTATTTCGTGTATGTTTATGCACTCTACTTGTTTGCTTTCATGATTCTCTATCTCTCTATATTCTATACACTCTTATATCTCTTAATACCCTCTATGCTTAAGCTAAATATGTATTTACATTCATTTCCCTTCAGTCATTTGCTTTAATTTAGTTGTGGATGACTTTTAAATTCGTATGGATGCATGCATATATGTTCTAAAATTGAAACTCTATTTTCTTGCATCCTACATATGTCAATTGTTTTATTTTTCATTTCCAAAACGCTGCTCTGAATGATATGAAATTTAACACCGAATTTACACACATAAGCTCACTAGAAATAAAATATTCAAGAATTTTAGGGCCATGTAGCTTTGTGAATAAAACAGGAAAATGTCGGTCAAGTTCAGATTTAGTTTTTGCACAGTCTGTTTTCCTGTAATAGGGGTTGGTAAAATTCCCATAACTCTGTCTATAGTAAACCAAATTTGATAAAATTAGTCTCATTGGAAAACTTATATTCATAGCTTTTCAAAAAGACTAAAATAATAGAATTTTGAGTTTTGTGCACTAAGATACAGAGGTTTCTTTGGGCCTCTATGTTTTTATAACAAAATATTTTGAAACACTTGAGCAATGGTCTTTTCCAGATTTAATTTTGCAATTTCACAGTACAAAAATATAAAATAAAAATAGTCTTAGAATCTCCACATTCGTCTCTATATTTTGTAAATTTTTCATAAATTTGGAGATCTATAAGTTATTAAAAAAATTCAGAAACAAACTCTGAAAACAAAATCAGTTTCTGTTTTTCAGAACTTCAAAAAATTTCATTCTGTAGACCAAGTGCACAAAGTGCTTTGATTAAAATTGTCTTTCAAAGTGAATTCTGGAAACATACATCCAGTACAAATTAATCCTCAAAGCATTTAGGCTGAGCCTTGAGCATCTCTATATAGACTTTGGAATAAAATTTCACATCTATATATTTGGCATGTTCGATGGGACTTGAGTCTTTGAAGATTGTTTGATGCATTCTTATTTTTCAAAAAACCAATTCCAATTTCAAATCGTGATTTTAAACTCTCTCTTTCAAAATCTCTTGCTTGAAGATCAATTTCTAGCAACTCAATAATGTCAAAATTGGATGATTCCTTTGAAAATATGTCAAAAAAGGCCTCATCAAACTTTCAAAATCGGTTTTTCAAAACCTCAAAGAAATCTTCTAAAACCCGAGACGAAGAAATTACCTCTTTGAGGAATAGAGCAATACAACTTGAGAGGAAAATTGAGGCCCTAAGCCAAAAGGCCAAGGCACATCGTTCTCATGAAAAGTCATCTTGGGTACATAGGAAGAAAAACCATACTTGGAAAACCAAGCCGAGCCCAAAATCTGATGAAGGATATGAGGCTACAAATGTAGCAAGTGTGGAGACTGAATCATCTAACCTTGTTAACACCCGTTTGTCCATGGAAAACCCAAAAAAGTTCTTTATTTCAAAAAAACAAAAAAAATCTAGAAAATCTTAAAAAATCAAAAACATTTGAAAATCATAAATTTAAAATTCTGAAAATTGAAAATGAAGAAAAAGTCTATATCCCTAGGCCCACAAGCAGAGTGGGGCATGAGATTCGCTTTACACAAATCACTCTAAATTTTTCAAAATCATTTGCTCTGATGGGTTACATTCCCATGAGTACCATTACACACACAAAGGAGAATGAGTGTTGAACACACATAGGCTTGGAGGATGAAATCTAAGACCTCGAAAAGCAATGGGAGTTCGAAGCCATGCATGAGCTAGAGCAACATCAGGAGCTTGCAAGGAAGTTTGCTCTCACCATGGAAAGGTAGTCAAGCTCGAAAAAGGCATACCTGAAACTCACTCTCCCCAAAACTCTCTATTCGATCCTCTCCTTCTTAGTATAGGATCGGTAAAACATTCATTTGCATTCTATGTATCGAATCACACTCATGCACCCACAAGCCCACCAAATGATGCCAAGGATGTGGATTTTCAAGATGTGCCAAATGTCCCGCACCAACAAAAATAATTTCAAAATGAAAAACAAAAAGAAAACAAAATTCAAACCTATATTCAATAGTATATTCCAAGGCTTTTTAAGTTTTGAAAATTTTTGATAAAGGGGATGACCTTGGAATGATGTATCGTCCATGGCATGGTTATACACTCGAGTTATTTGGGGTGTGCCTAGGAGGTGTATGGCTTTGGAAGGGTTTCACTTGGGTGCCTCTAGGATACATGCAACCCTAGATGGTTTGTGATTGATCCTAGGTGCAACCGAATGTGCCCCTAGGAGTGGACGGTTTGAGTTTATATGGATGCTAAGGGAGAGCTTGTTTGATCCCTTGTGAAGTGAAAATGTATGGATTCCAAGGGAAACCATGGTCGGTCCCTTGGTTGGTTTAGCCACGTTCGAGGAAGTCATGGCTATAGGCTTGGGTTTATGAGACAAACCTAGGCTCAAAGAGATTTGTTTATACATGGTAGGGTTACGTGTACGTAGGATGTCAATGCATGCCTTAGGAGTAACCATGTCTACTATACCTCCAAGGTCGACTTCAAGCAATTAGGAGAATCATCTCCAACTTAGCAACAAGATGCAAACCTTTCAATAGGCTTTTGAGGAAAGGAGTTAAATTTGAGTGGGATTCCAATTGCCAAAAAACTTTCGAAAGATTGAAAACTTATTTGGTAAATCCTCCGATTTTAAAACCTCCAAAGCAAGAAAAACCTTTATTGCTTTATATTTCCATTCATACGAATAAATTGGGTGCTTTACTTGCTCAATATGAGGATGATAGTCTTAAGGAGTATGCTATTTACTACATTTCAAAAACTTTATTGGCGTATGAAAGAAATTATCAAGCCATGGAGAAAATGTGCTTGGCCTTGGTATGGGCTTACCAAAAGTTTAGACATTATTTCCTAGATCATGAAATTTGGATAGTGTCTAAACTTGACCCTATCAAGCACCTTTTTGAAAAATCTACCTTAACGGGTAGGTTAGGTAAATGGCAGCTCCTCCTAATGGAGTATGATCTAAAATTTCATCACCAAAACTCCATTAAGGGACAAGCCCTAGCCGATCATGTGATTGAGTTACCCCTTGAATATACATATTCCATACTTAATGAAATGCCCGCTGAAGGCATCTTGACAAATGAATTAGTAAACCATGTTTTACCAAATTGTTGTAATGAAGATCAAGTATGGAAAATATACTTTAATGGAGCAAAGAATCAACAAGGGGCAGGTGTGAGAATCATTCTCATATCACCTGAGAAGGGAGAAATCCCAATGGCATTTCGACTAGATTTTTCATATTCAAATAATATGGCTGAATATGAAGCACTCATACAAGGGCTAAAAGTTTTGAAAAATCTAAAGACATCATGTATTAAAGTCTTTGGAGATTCTATGCTTGTTATAAACCAAGTTTCAAAAATTTGGCAAGCCAAAAATGAAAAACCCATTCCATACCACGAATTGGCCACCCAGTTGATTGGTTCTTTCAAATCATATACACTCACTCACATAGGTAGAGATGACAACACCATAGCCGATGCCCTATCCTCTTTAGGGTCTTCTCTAAGGATCGACCCTACTATGGGCACTCGATCCCTAGAGATCCTACATTTGCCCACTCCATCCACTCACGATTTAGAGATTTGCCAAAATGACCAAAATCCAATGGAAAAAAAATGGAATTTCATGAATTTGCTTCCTTTAAATATAAAGATTTTATTCGAATGATTTCAACCCGATATGTGATTTTGGGAGGGGTTCTTTACAAAAAGAGTTTTATCGGCATCTTGTTGAGATGTGTGGATCTTGATGAGGCTAGGACTATAATGCATGAATTCCACAATGGGGAATGTGGAGGCCATGTCAATGTAAATATGATAGCAATGAAAATACTTAGGGCCGGTTATTTTTGGTCCACTTTGAAGCAAGATTGTCATGATCATGTTAGGAAGTGTCATCAATGTCAAGTGCATGGAAATGCCATTCATGTTCCATCATCCACCTTGCATTATATCATGAGTCATGGCCCTTCACCATGTGGGCATTGGACATCATAGGACCAATCTCACCAACTGCATCAAATTGACATAGGTTCATCTTAGGAGCTACAAAATATTTTTCTAAATGGGTTGAAGCTACCTCCTTGACTAACGTCCAAGGACAACATGTAGTGGCATTCATTAAGAAAAATATCTTAGCTTGATTTGGAGTTCCAAGGGACCTAGTGTCGGATAATGACACTCCTTTCAAGAATGAGAAGATGGAAAAGTTATGTAATACCTATGGCATGACTCAACACTTTTGATCGCCCTACTACCCTCAAGGCAATGGCCAAGCCGAAGCCACGAACAAAACCCTCATAAGCATCATTGAGAAAACTTTAGAAAAGGGTAGGACATGGCATGGGAAGGTAGATGAAGCCTTATGGGCTTATGGACTTCCATCCGAACACGCACAAATACCACACCATTTGAGTTAGTCTATGGTATGAATGCCATACTTACCATTCATACCAAATTGCATTTATTTCATACATCTCTTGCACTCTATTTGCCGATAGAGACCCTACAATAAGCTAGGATGGCTGAGCTTGACCTACTTGATGAGAAAAGGCTCCTTGCCATGGATTATGCATATGCATACCGGCAAAGAATAACCCGACATTATGAAAAGCATATGAAGGCTTGCCACTTCAAAGTGAGAGACCTTGTCTTGAAAATCATCCACCATCGTGACCCACATCCACTTGAAAAGTGGCGGCCCAAGTGGGATGGTCCCTATGTTATGAGAGAGACAACCACAAATAATGCATATTGGTTGATTGATGTTGAAGAAAGAAATTTAGTAGACCATATAAATGCCCAATTCTTGAAAAAATATTATGTATAGGGTCTGTGTTAAATTCTTTCGAAAAGATTTTAAAATGGATATCCTTTGAACTTCTTGAAAAAAGGATCAAAATGGATCATACAACCCTAAATGAGAGAATTGATGCTTTATGAAAAGTAGAGTTTTCAAAATAATTTGGTAACATTTAAAAAATCTTTGGCTTACAAAATGAAGCCTAGTTCAAAATAGCAAAATATTTTCAAATGGTAGATGCTATTAGGAAATGGGATGTTCTTGGCTGAATTGAGTATCCAAAGAGATAAGTTTTCTCCACTTTATTTCTCTCTAAAAAGGAAAATTGGCAAAATAAAAAAAGAAAGAAAGAAAACAAAAACCTCCAATGTAGAGGTCTTCCAAAATCAAAAGAAACGGAAAAAAACAAAACCTCCAATATAGAGGTCTTTCAAAAAGAAAAAGGAAAACAAAAACCTTTAAAAAAGAGGTCTTCCCTTTGAAAGAAAAGAAAAAGAAAAGTTAAAGCTCAAAAAGAGCAATTTTTCTTCTCTTTGCCTTAAACCATGGGACACTTCAGAAGGGACCGTGGTGACTCTTTCACAAATTCCCTACAACTTATCACAATGGAGAATGGTTTTTCCATTAAAATCCCAGAGTAGGAATATGACCTACTTATTTGGATTTCATTTTGTTTGAGAATTAGACTTTGTTGTGTGAGACATTGAATTTTGAAATGTCATCCAAAATTTCCTACAAAACATCTTCTAAGTAGTGGGTATTGAAATCCGAATGAGGAGAAATGCGAGAAATTGAAAATTCTTTTTGATAGAAACTAAAAAGCAGTTCCCATTTTAAAAGAAAATTTGAAAACCTGAAACATCAAAAGAAACAATATAGGATTATCCCACTTGGGGCAACTAGCTTTTATAGGCTTCTCCTCAAGCTCATACATCTCATGAATGAGTCTCTAAACACTACACTCCATTTACATCACACACCATGCATACATATATCCATCAAAAGGTTGGCCATGCATGATCATGTTAGGACTAGTGCTTAGTATAAGTCAAGTCCCCTTTGGCACAAATCCCCTTCCTTCACCAAAATATGAGAAAACGGATATTGTGAAAAGAAGGAAGATCCATACTATTAAGTCAAATTTTGGGAAGAAAGATCAAAAGGGGTGTTTTCTTCTTTAACATTATCCTAATAAATTTGGATTAATGCCAAAGAGGGGCATCTGTAAACACCCTAAAAATTCTCTAAAGCATGCTCTCGAAATTTTGAAAATAGGTTTGTTTTAAATTCCAGATTTAAATGAAAACTGTGAATTTCATAAAATCTTTAAAATGAAGATTTCGAAATCAAGTGTTTTCCAAAATTAAAGTAAAAGAATCAAATTGGAAAATTTGAAAAGAGATGAAAATCAAATCAATGATAAGAACAAATTAGGATGGGAGCAAGGATCAAGGCGACAATCGAACCAAGCCCGCATCAAGCCAGGACCGAGCTCAGCTATGGATAAAGGAAAGTCAAAGACGTGGATCAAATGAAGTCAAGGCCTCACCAGGCATGGCACAAAGCCGCCTCAAGTTGAACTTGGCTAAGCCACACCCAAGTGCATCCAACCGAACCCATTTACCTCTTTGGTCGGACACTTCTTGATCAAAACCACCTTGGCTTTACTTGACCACACCACATTGACTTTGTTTGACCAAGCTACCTTGAAAAACCTGAACCAAAATCCCTTGGCCAGCCTTGATTGAGCCACTTCGGTCGATCTTGACCAAGGCCCTTTGGCCACCCTTGAACGAACTCCCTTGACTAAACTCGCCTTGACCAAACCCCCTTTGACCTTGGCCTAACCAAGTCACCTAGACCCAACCCATCTTGGCTAACCCACAAGACACAAAGGGGACTAGCCCAAGGCCCATGTGAACACATGGGCAACCATGGAGTTGGAGCAAGAGATTGGGCCAAAGAGCTTGGCCCAATCTACATCGTGGAAGTCTCTAAGCCTCCCCCCCCCCTTTGAGGCCTATAAAAAGAGGTTTTGGGGCTCATTTCCAGCATTCAAGAGATTGAAGGAGGAGCTTAGAGAGTCTAGGAGAGAGAATCAGTGTTGTAAAAAGAGAGAGAGAAAGGAAGAGAGAGTGTGACAAGAAGAGAAAAGAGGAGGACCGATCCCTTCTTGAGCCATCGTCCATTGGAGGCCATTATAAGTTTGATCCTTCTTCTTTACTGATCTAAATCTCTCCTTCTTCTTATTCAATTCAAAAGAGGTTGTATTAATAGAGCATTAGTCTCCCCCATGATGTAATAGAGTAGTAATGCTGCCCGTTTAATTTCTTTACATTTACGCATTCTACTTATTTGATTTTAAGTTTCTCTATCTCTATATATGTTATATCCTCTTATATCTCCTAATCCTCTCTATGCTTAATCTATAAACATATTTCAATTCATTTTCATTCAGTCATTTATTTTGAATTTGTTGTGATTAACTTTTAATTTCGGATGAATGCATTCATGTATGATTTGAAAACTGAAATTCTATTTTCAGCGTCCCACATATGTCTGATTTGCATTTTTCATTTCCGAATCTCTAATCCAAATAATATGAAATTTTATACACCAAATAGTCATACACAAGCCCACTCCTAATAATATTTTTAAACATTTTAGGGCCATGTAGCAATATAAATAAAATAGAAGAAGATCAGACAAATTTAGAGTCAAGTCTGTACAATCTGTGTTTCCTACAATAAAGCTTGGGTAATCTTCTCATAACTTTGTCTGCATTAAGTAAAATTGGTTGAAACTAGTCTCATTAGAAATATGACATCCATAACTTTCCAACGAGACTAAATTCATAAAAATTGGAGCTTTGTGCATCGAAATATAGAAGTTTCTTTAGACCTTTGTATTTCTATAAGAGAACATTCTGAATGCTTGAGCAAAGGTCGTTCATAAATTTAGTTTTGCAAAATCGCAGCACATAAAAATAAAATAAAAATAGTTCCAGGATCTTTACATTTGGTTTTTCATACCATAAACTTTTCATGAATTTTGGAGATCTCGATGTTGTTTAAAAAAATATGAAAACAAGTTTTGAAAACAGAATCAGTTTCTGTTTTTCAAAACTTGGAAAGTTTTTCATTCCTTAGATCAAGTGCACGTGTTGGTTGATGAAAATTGATTCAAAAGTGAATTTTAAAAACACACAGTTGGTTGAAATCAATCCTCAAAACGTCTAGGCTGACCCTTGAGCACTAGTTTAGGAAAGCATAAGATGAAAATATCTCGCTTCCTCACAATCGCTACACGAAGTCAGAAATACAACTTTACTAGTTTAAGTGAAACTAGCTGATACGTTCGTGCAAAGCGAAGTAGATTGAAAAATTACTTTGAGTCTCTAAATAAGCTTTAGAGTAAAATTTTCACATCTACAGTGAGTCCATGTCCCTTCACCATGTGGGCATTTCATATCATTGGACTCATTTCACCCACTGCATCCTATGGACATAGGTTTATTTTAGGAGCCATAGAAGATTTTTCTAAATGCCATACTTACCATTCATACCAAATTGCATTCATTTCATACATCTCTTGACTCTATTTGCCCATAGAGACCCTACAACAAGCTAGGATGGCTGAGCTTGACCTACTTGATGATAAAAGGCTCCTTGCCATGGATTATAAATATGCATACCAGTAAAGAATAACCCGACATTATGAAAAGCATATGAAGGCTCTTCACTTCAAAGTGGGAGACCTTGTCTTGAAAATCATCCACCATCGTGGCCCACATCCACTTGGAAAGTGGCGACCCAAGTGGGATGGTCCCTATGTTGTGAGTGGGACAACCATAAATAATGCATATTGGTTGATTGATGTTGAGAGAAGAAATTTTGTAGACCTTATAAATACCCAATACTTGAAAAAATATTATGTATAGGGTCGGTGTTAAATTCTTTTGAAAAGATTTTAAAATGGGTCTCCTTCGAACTTCTTGAAAGAAGGATCAAAATGTATCATACGACCCTAAATGAGGGAATTGATGCTTTATGAAAAGTAGAGTTTTCAAAATAATTTGGTAACATTTAAAAAATCTTTGGCTCACAAAATGAGGCCTAGTTCAAAATAGCAAAATATTTTCAAATGGTAGATGCTATTAGGAAATGGGATGTTCTTTGCTAAATTGAGTATCCAAAGGGATAAGTTTTCCCCACTTTATTTCTCTCCAAAAATTAAAATTGGCAAAATCAAAAGAAAAAAGAAGAAAAACAAAACCTCTAATATAGAGGTTTTCCAAAAAGAAAAAAGAAAACAAAAGAGAAAACAAAAACCTCCAAAATAGAGATTCCCTTTGAAGAAAAAGAAAAAGAAAAGCTAATGCTCAAAAGACCAATTTTTTATCAACAATTTCTTGGCCTTATACCACGTGACGCTTTAGAAGGGATCGTCGGAAACTCTTTCCCAAAACCCCCATAACTTTTCCCAATAGAGAATGGTTTACCATTAAAATCATAGAGTAGGAATAGGACCTACTTATTTGGATTTCATTTTGTTTGAGAATTAGACTTTGTGGTGTGAGAAATTGAATTTTGAAATGTTATTCAAGATTTTCTATAAAACCTCTGCTAAATAGTGGGTATTAAAACCTGAGTGAGGGAAAATATAAGAAATTGGAAGTTAAAAAAATATTGATTTGCCGAAAGATGGAGTAAAGCCTGGATCAAAAGGAGATAAGGATGAATTTGCAAAAGCAATGCCGAGGATTCAGGGTGAAGTCTAGCCGAAAACTCGAAGCAAGGAATGGTTAAGGCATGATTAACCATCCAACCCCAATCTCAAGGCCAAGCAAGACTCATACCAAACCAAGATTCAATCCAATTCAATTCAAAGTGGAGATTCAAATCAAAGTCCAAACAAAGTTCAAACTCAAGTGGCTATATCAAATTCATTCAAGGCAAACTCGGACACCCTAGGACCAAGGCGCGACAAGATGGCTCGATGAAGGCTAGTGTTTGATCAAGGTAAGGCCAAAGCGAAGGACCATACCCGAATCAAGCCAAGACGTGAAGCATGATGGGCTAAGCTATGCCAAGAGGGGTGAAGTCAAGACTCGTCTCGAACCACAAGCTGCCAATGTCAAGCCCAATACAAGGGCGGGCTAGGGTGAGTCGAGCTCATCTATCCAAGTCTAATGAGGGGGTCGGTCCATGTGGGCTGCACCAAACCCACATGGACCAAGAGGGGACCACCCTCCTAGCCCACATGCACCCCATGTGCAGCATTGGGCCAGCCATTTGGATCGGATTGGAGTGGAGTGGCCCCAAAAACCCAAAATTTGGAATGCTCTAGAGCCCCCCCCCTCCCCCTTGAACTCTATAAGAGGATACCTTGGGGCTGGGTTTGAGGTATTGAAAGGAGTCAAGAGAGAGAGGAAATCCTGCCTCCAGGTGAGGGAGAGAAAGAGAGAGAGAGAAAAGAGAGAGAGAAGGGAGAAGGTGCTGCCCCCTTCACATCTTCTTCATCAATTCACAATCACGATCAAGGTCAATTTCTCTCTATTTCAATTTCATCTTTTCTTTATTTTCATTCAATTCAAAAGGGGTTGTAATAAAAGAGCAACTGACTCCGTTCATTGATGTAATAGTTAAGGGCTATGCTGCCCAATTTCTTTTATATTCATTAGATGCATGTTATGTGTTTGATTTTTTGTTTCTCCTACCCCAATATACATTGTAAGCTCTTATATCTCCTAATCCCCTCTATGCTTAAGATATAATTATACCTTCTTTCATTTCCTTAAGTCATTTATATTGGAATTGTTGTGGATTGTCTTTCAATTTCTTTCTACATCTTGCATTTGTCTTATATTTGATTTTTAATTTCTTGCTCTCTGCTCTTAATACTCTGAAATTTGCATACCTAATCTACACACACAACCCACTTTTAATAAAATGTTCAAGAATTTTAGGGTCGTGAAACCCTGTAAAAAAAATTAGAGAAAATCAGAAAAATTCAAAACATAACCTATAAAACTTGTAATTCCTACATCAGAGGTTTGGTTATCATCTCATAACTTTATCTGCATTGAACCAAATTCATTGAAAATGGTTCTATTGGAAATGTGAGATTCATAGATTTCCAACAAAACCAAATTCATAGAAATAGGAGGTCTGTGCATCGAAATACAACTATTTTTGTAAACCTCTTTATTTCTATCATAGATCTGTTCTGAACATCTGAGTGAGAGTCATTATCTGATTTAATTATGTACATCCACAACACCAAAAATTAGAATAAAAATCATTCATAAATCTACATATAAGCCTCTTTTACTTGTAAACTTTTTAAGATTTTTGGAGATTGAGAAACTATCGAGAAAAATCCAAAAATCAGTCTCTTAAAACAGAACCAGTTTCTATTTTTTAGAACTTTGAAATATTTTCTTTGAAGAACTAAGTTTACGAGTTTAGTTAAGTCTTTGGGAATTGAAAGTGGATTTTGAAAACACACCTGACCTAAAACAATCCTCAAAGCTGGTACGATTGCGCACAACATAGTTTATGGATTTGATTTCAAGTCTCTACATAGACTTCGGAATAAAATTTCACATCTACAGGGTGAATGATGAAACTAATGAAAAAAAATCAAAATCCATACTTTACTTTGAGAAGAATTGGATTGAGAACTCTCTACCATTCTTGATTGAAAGCACTCACAAACACATTAAGCAAAGAAGAAAAGATATGAGGAATAAAAAGATCTTAACATTTTTAGGATTATTGTTTAATCTTAGATGCTTTCTTGATTTTTTTTATGCTTACAATAAAAGAGAATATCCCTTTTATAGGAGAGGTTGGAGCATATGGAATTAACAAGTTTATAATGATTTACCAATAAACTACTAGCAAGTACACCCTTCTATCAATCCAAGGCAATAATTGTCATTGCCTTTATAAAAATTGATTGTGTTGTACGTAGACTGGTTACTCCTTTATATGGGCCATAACTGGTCATCTTCCACATTATTGCATTCTTATTGTTACACATTATTGCGGATTTATTGCCATAGAATAACTTCTGCAATCTTTCAATGTCATCTCAAATTTGCAACTCAGTGATGATTTTGCAGCCATAATTGTTAGATGCCTCATAACAATTTGTAATCTAGTTCTATTGTTGAGGCAGCTGCCAATGCTTGTTAAGCACTCTTACACTAAATAACTCCTCTAACTAGCAGTTGTGGATAGTCTATGTAGATCTATGACTATAACAACATATACTCAAATTAGAATTAGAACCCAATGATCTCTAGTTGACCTAATTTCCTTTAAGTGAATAGGAAATGCCTTTATTCTCTATAAATGCTGCATAGCCTGTTTGGCTTCTTTAGAATGATCTATATCAAGATTACTTAATTACTTACCAAACATCCCAACTATGTATGTAGTGTCCAAATATAAACATACTTGTGCATATATAGGTATCACCTAGTTTTACTTTTCCTCTTGACAAATCTTAAAAGAACCTTACCTACGTATATTATTTATATATAAAGCTAAGAAAACATACTTATTCCCAATAAACAATTGGTATATGTGTTTATCCATTGCATTATCTAAAAACTAAATGAGATAACCATATGAAATTCATGCTATCATTTAAGAGACATATATGCTTTAGCCTCTAGATGGATTTCTTAAATTTGCAAAGGATTTATTTTGGATATCCTAACACAAAGTGTTTAGGTTGTAGATGTGAAAATTTTATTTCAAAGCCTATGTAGAGACTTGAAATAAGTTTTTCAATCTACTTTGTTTTTGAGCGAGAGTGCCAGCTAGTTTCCCTTAAACTAGCAAAGTTATATTTTTGACTTCATAGAGCGATTGTAGAGAAGCGCGATATTTTTATCTTATGCCTTCTTAAACCGATGCTCAAGAGTCAGCCTAGAAGCTTTGAGGATTAATTTGAGTAGGGTGTATGTTTTCAAAATTCACTTTAGAGACAATTTGAATCAAACAAGTCGTGCACTTGGTTTAAGGAATGAAAACTTTTCAAGTTCTGAAAAATAGAAACAGATTCTGTTTTCACATCTTGTTTTTGAATTTTTTTTAAACTGCTTAGAGACCTCTAAAATTCATGAAAATTTTACAGTATGTAGAGAAGAATGTGATCCTAAGACTATTTTTATCTTATTTTTGTGTTCTATGATTTTACATAATTTATTTCTTATGAAAATCTGAGAAATACTTCTGCTCAAGCATTCAGAACGTTCTATTACAGAAATACATATCTACAGAAACTTCTTTATTTTGATGCATAGAGCTCCAATTTTTATTAATTTAGTCTTGTTAAAAAGCTATGAATCACAACTTCCAATAAGACTAGTTTCAATAGATTTGACTCACTGCAGACAAAGTTATGGGAAGATTACCTAACCTCTATTGTAGGAAACACTGATTACACAGACTTGACTCTGAATTTGTTCGATCTCCCTCTATTTTATTTACGATGCTGCATGACCCTAAAATTCTTAAAAATTTTATTATATGTGGGCCTATGTGTGAGAATTCAGTGTACAAAATTTTAGATTATTTGGAGCAGAAGTTCAGAAATGAAAAATACAATACTAGACATATATGGGATGCTAAAAACAGAATTTCAGTTTCTAAAGCATACATGAATACAATCATCCGAAATTAAAAGCTAATCACAACTAATTCAAAGTAAATGACTAAAGAAAAATGAATGAAAAAATATTTATAGCTTAAGCTTAGAGTGAATTAGGAGATATAAGAGGATATAGCATATAGAGAGGTAGATAAACTTGAAATCAAACAAGTAGAATGCGTAAATGTGAAAGGAATGAAACGGGTAACATTTCTACTCGATTACATCATGAGGAGAGACTAATGCTCCATTAATACAACCCATTTTGAATTGAATAAGAAGAAGAAGAGATTTAGATCAGGAAAGAAGAAGGATCAAACTTACAATGCCTCCAATAGACAATGGCTCAAGGAAGGGGTCGATTCCCTTCTTCTCCTCTTCTTTCACTCTCTCTTTCTTTCTCTCTTTTTCTCTCCTCTTTTTCTTGTTACAACACTCACTCTCTCTCTTGGGCTCCCTCTACACGTCCTTCAATGATCATGAATCCCTCCAATGCTGAAAATGAGCCTCCAAGACCCCTTTTTATAGGCCACAAGGGGGGAGGCCTAGAGGCTTCCACGATGTGGATTGGGCCAAGCTTTTTGGCCCAATCTCTTGCTCCAATTTCATGGCTGCCCCATGTGCTCACGTGGGCCTTATGCTGGTCTCCTTTGTGTTCACGTGGGTTAGCCAATATGGGTTGGGGTCTAGGTGACTTGGTTAGGTTGAGGTCAAAGGTGACTTGATCAAGACGGGTTTAGCCAAGAGAGTTTGGTCAAGGCTTGGTTAAGTAAAACCGAGGTGGCTCAATCAAAGTTGGCCAAGGGGTTTTGATCAAGGTTTGTCAAGGTGGCTTGGTCAAACAAAGCCAAGGTGGTGTAGTCAAGCAAAGCTAAGGTGGGTTTGGTCAAGGAATGTTCGGCCAAAGAGGCTCATTCAACCAAGTGGGCTCGGATGGACTTGATATGGTGGTCGGTTGGATGCACTTTGATATGGCTAGTCTAGATCCAACTTGGGGCAGCTTTGTGCCATGCTTGGTGAAGTCTTGGCTTAGTTTGCTCCATGTCTTTGATCTCCCTTTATCCATAGCTTGGTTCACACGAGCTTGGTCTTGGCTTGATGCGGGCTTGACTCGATCGTTGCCTTGATATTCGCTCCCATCCTGATTTGTTATTATCCTTGTTTGACCTAGGCTTCATCTCTTTTTATTTATGTTTTCAAATATTTACTTTTTGATTATTTAAAACCATTTCATTTGAGGTATATTTGAAAACATCGAGTTTTAACGAAATCTTCAAATATTCTTTTTCGAAAACAATTGAGTCTCATTCACAATGTTTATTCGCATAGGTGACGTATTTTCGCTCCGTGAGTTAGTCTTTACCGTTTCAACCACTTTAACCCTTTATTGGGTATAGGGTGTCGGACCACTTTAACCCTTGATAGGTGTAGGGTGTTGGACCACTTTAACCCTTGATGGGTGTAGGTCCCGGAGTAGGACTATCCTCAATCGGGCGCGTTTTTGAGGCCTGATTTGGATTTGTTTGGTTTTGATTTCAAAAGGTTTTTGTAATTTTGTAAATTTATATTTTGCATATATTTTGTGGGTTTGGTTCCCAATGTCTCATTTTTAATTGTTTCTTTGAAAACTTGTTTGAATCCCTTCTTTCTTTAGAGGTAATCATTTGAAAAAGTAGAATCCTGTCAATTTGGGCTTGAGGGCAAAGCAGTTATTTTTTTGGCTCTTTCTCAAAATTGGATTTTTTTTTAGAAGGGTGCCATTTATCCTTTTTTTTTAAGCCGCCACGAAATTTTGGTGCGGAAATGAGTTCGTTTAAGGTATCTTTATTTGAAAACCCTTAAAAGACCCAAAACCGCAATTTTTTCTTGAAAAGGCAAAATTTCTAAAAGATCAAATTATTTTGAGAAAATTTTTGGGTGTCTATATAGGTTCCATTATATAAATTGTTTCATTAATCTCCTGATCGAGAAACATTATCTTTACATCCACATGATGCAACTCAAGATCAGAATGAACCAAAATTGACACTATAATCTTGAAAGAGCCTTTGAAAAGAATTAGAGAGAGTCACTTTATAGACAGTTCCTTCGTTTGGCGTAAAGGCCTCTCGCAACAAGGCGACCCTTGTATCTTTTCAAGTTGCAATTTGAATCCCATTCTCAGCCGACACTTTCAGGCAATGAAATAGGATCTCAATTATCATTGTTTAATATAGACTTAATCTCTTCATTTATGGCACCAATCAACTTTTGAAAATTAGAGCATCAAATTCAAACAAGCAAGATCATTACGGCACTTAAAACAATTAAAGGCTTAGATCTAGCTTGCATCTTTCTCTTCAACAAAAATGCGAGATCACTCATCTTTTCATGGTTCAAGTGTTTAGGACAAAGAAATCACTCAAATTTCTCTTGAAAAATGTAATACCATAGGCTTGCTTATGAATCTCATCTCTGCAACTTCCAAGTTCACATATAACACAAAAATCAAAAGGACTTCCTTTGGTTATAAACGGCCAGAAGGGTATTGTTGCGTATTGTGATCGCGGCGGGATGTGGTGAAAAAATCGTGGTCGGGATGTGGTGAAAAAATTAATAAAATTAGGAGTAGAATGGAGTCACCACCAATTTTATTTGAAATAGAAAAAATTGAAAAACCTTTTACTGGAAAACGAGTCTTTGAAACTAGATTGAATTAGGGAGTCGATTATGTAAAGGGAAGGGTGGAAACTTAATCCCACAATGCCCCTAATACATGTCGGTCCTAAGGCGGTACCTTGAATCAATTATGCAAATTTTTTATAACTCTTGAAAATATTTATTTTATCCCTTTTATAAAAAAAGTAATAAAATAAATAAATAAGTTGTATGAAAATTTAATTTTAGTTTGACGAGAATAGAGATTATGCTTCTACGTATCCTCGGATATAATGAAGAATTCAAAGCCACGTCATTCTTTAGAAAATGATTGTAGGTTAGTTTTTTTTTTAATTTTAAAAATATTTTTGTTTGAAAATTCACTTGATTTTCATTTTGTTTTAAAAAAACGAATCATCAATTGTCACAACTTAGATGATTCTAACAAAAGTTATATAGGATTAACAAGCTATCAACTCTAAAGATTAGGTTACATGTTGTCCTGACTTAGATGATTCTACAAGCTATCACAACACTAGACTAATCTCGTTAAAAAAAAAAGACTTTCATTTGTAAAATTAGTGTAAGATCATTATTTAAAACACGGATCAATAATGTAATAAACACCTGCAATTCAATAAGTCAATCAAAGAAAGCAGAACAATTTTTTTTATTTTCTTGTTTGTACCTTTAGCCATTCCACCTTAACCCGAGTTATGTGACTAAAAAAAAGTTAACAAAATTTTTTGACTTTATTATTTTCTTTACCTAAAAACAAAACTAACCTTAAAAGCCCATAATTTCTTGACAACTCTCCAACCCACTAATTTATCTAGTTCTAGCCTAACTAAAACATCACTAGCCCAAATTCAAACTAACGAGAAAATCAAAAGTCACTAAACAACTTTCCTTTTTTACCAAAAAGGCTAGTTCAAGCCCATTTGAGGTTGTTTATTATTATTATTATTATTATTATTATTATTATTATTATTTTTTATTCTTTTTCTCCTTTTTATAAAAAAAAAAAAGAACCCAAGCCTAAATTTTCTATTCTTATTAATCCCAACACCCCCCAAAATAAGATAATTATTAATTATTATTAATTATTATTTTTTATTCTTTTTCTCCTTTTTAAAAAAAAGAACCCAGCCTAAATTTTTCCTTATTCCTAATAAATTGAGCCAATCAACACCCCCCAAAATAAGATACCATTGGCCCAGAATTCAACAACCTAAAGAAAGAATTAAAAAAAACAAAAAAACACAGAAAAAGAAAACAAAGCGAAAGAACAGGAACATGAAAAAAGGGGATTTGGACCATCTATTCGTGACTAAAAAACAAACCCAAATGGCGGCGTGGGTGGCAGTGCGGTCCGAAGGTGGTTGGGGGGACATAACGGTGAGGACGAGGGGGCGCGTGGGTATCGATGCCACGAAATTTAAAAGACAATGAGTATCAATTGTCCCAAAAATTTAAAAAATAATGGGCATCGGTGTCCCAAAATTTAAAAAGGTATTAGGTATCGGTTGTCCCAAAATTTAAAAAAGCAATGGACATACGGGTGTCCCAAAATTTAAAAGACAATGGGTATCACGGTGTCTTTGAAATTTAAAAGACAATGGGCATCTAGTGTCTGAAAATTTAAAAGTCTTGAAATTTAAAAAGACAATTCGGTGTCTGGTGTCTAGGAAATTTAAAAGACATTGATTTTTGATTTTAAAAAGGCAATGGGCATCTTGGCTTCCGAAAAGATTGTTTTTCTTCTTCTCTTTTTCCTTTTTTCTTCTTTTTTTCTTTTTTCTTCTTTTTTCTTTTAAGTAATATGACAATGTGACCAAAAGTTAAATGACAAAGAAACATTCCTATGTTTTCCTTTTTTTCCTTCTTTTTTTATGAAACCAATGGAGCCAGCATTTTGAATTTGTATTGATACTTGTCAAGAGAACCTTCTTGTTTCAACTCCTTAGTTTTAGCATTGGGGTAGCTAAGAAGGATAATGATGAAGTGATGGATGACAGTTTGGGAGAACTCCTCTCAAATTTGGTGCACTTGTAGGGGTCAATACCATTAAAACCATTTATATGCATCACCTTCGAGTCCATTGAAGGCAATAAAAACCTCATCATCAATGGCTCCAAAAAAAACTCAAATGCATACGCCACCTTATAAAGCATGGCTTCATATCAATGACAGAGAGAATATGGGCATCTCTATGGAGAATTTCCTTATTTGCATTGAATGTATAAGCTCAAAACAAAGAACTTTTCACTCTTATTGTCATGCTACGACCTCTTAAGAGTTCCATCGACCTATGTGACCATAGTGATTGGGCTAGCGTTTCTCTTGATGAGGTGGAGGCAAGTAGGATGGTGTTGAGGCAGAAGAGACAGAACGTCATTGTGTTCTTTCATATATGCTTCCTTGTTAGTTTCAGTCACTATTGAAGGCGGACAATTCGCTTGATAATGGGGGCATGCGCAACTTGCTGGGGCTGGTTGCCAGCTTGAGGACCAACAACGCAGGCAGCTTTGGGGAAAGTTTGGCTGCCCTTGGATGGCCAATGGTGGTGTGGTTGGCATTGCAGTGACGTTTTCCACAAAAGAGACCGTTGGGGTGGCCAATTGGTCCGTCGCCCACTCGTCTGGTCAATTGTATGTGATTTGGTGGGTGCCATACATCTGCATTGGCCGCTCCATCTGTTGTAGCAGGATCATGAATTGGGCGTAGAATAAAGACTAGAGTTCCACTTGAAGCTCGTGTAAATTCGTGCGAGAAACAATGTCTTTCGCACCATGAGCACTCACCTTCGTTCCTCGCATGACAAATCAACCTTTTGGTGCACGGTAATTTGATCAGAACTGCTGAGAAGGACTAATGCATTTCATCTTTGAACCACGTCCAAAAACAAAATGTTGATGGCTCGGATTGTCACTTGATTTGCAGGAAAATTTCAGCTGATATAGTTTGAAACGATAAAGTGTCCACGTATTAAACTTGCTAGAATTAAGATATCAATTAAGTACTTGAACCAAACCTCTTGAAAGCATGAATCAACTCTAAATCACAAAATAGTGATACCTTTCAGTGATAGCTTCGGTAGGAAAAATTAGCGACTTTTGAAAACCAATAACTAGAGGAAGAACGAGAGAAATTCAATAAATAAATTAAAGTAGGAATACATATTCAAAGATGCTAAAATCTGTCCACGTAGGTTCCTTTTATACACCAGGGTATTTTACATACTTTAGAATTCATTTTGCTCGGCAACAAATAACATAGTAGTCCTACTTAATTAGTTTAAAAATCAAATCAACTTCAACGAACCCTAACTAAATTTAATTCGAAATCAAATAAGACTAATATATGGTTCGACCAGCTTGGCTGACACCTTCATGGGCCTTCAAGTAGTCGCCTAAGCTCTCGAACATCTGCACCTTGGACCTCAACAATTCGAATCAAAGATCCAACATGAAACAAATCCTTAATGATCCAAATTAGATCCAAGAATGAATCACAACTTAAGTTGGATCACAAAATGGATCCATAAGTGCTATACTGTGCAACTCTCACTAAATATAACAAGCACCAACTATATAATTGTGCATGAAATAGAGAGCTGCTGGTTAAGTTCAAAAGAACAATGGCGTCTAGACTGAATTATTTCCTAACAAATATCAAACTGAATGTTATATTATTTGAAATAGTTACCTAGCAATAATATAAAATGCAAATATATGTTTTAACAAAATATTAAAATATGCTGGTTTTAATGAACAGATATCTGCAAAGTTTTGGCAACTAATCTGTTAACAATAGGAAAATTCTAACGCAAAAGAAATTTTCCTAATATTCGAGCTAAATGAAACTGAATTTAACGTAAATAAGGAGGTAACGTCCTGAACGTAAATGTTTCTAACAGCCAGGTATCCTGTCAGTGAGCATTTCCTTGTCGGTGGTTTCATGTTAGGGTTGATGGATGACTGTGTCGTCCGTGGCCTGATGGCCTTTCCGTCGGCCCCCGTGACGACCACTAATGGCGCGGCCACGTTGTCCTCTCGTTCAGGAACGATTTAGGGCAACGGATAATCACCGAAGCACCGCAGTTGGCCATCTCTTCAGGCAACCAAACCCGGGCCGCCGCAGCACCAACAGTGGTATGGCACTGGCTTCATCGGCGTCCGTTTCCGGCTTCAAATCTAGCAACCAGCCACTGCCTGATGCAAATAACGTGGGCCGTGACTGGGAACCGAAGAGTCGCATCTCCAACCACGAGACCCACAGGGCACGACTCGCCAGAGTCACGTCCACCAAACATGGCTGGGGTTCTCCTTCGGCGACCAAGAAGGCTGCCACAGCCAGCATCAATCTTAACAAACCGTAATATTTTTTTATTCCTTTGGTCGATGCGAATTAAAAAACAACCCTTGATTTTCGTAATCTTTAATCAAATCCTACTATTCTTTAATCAATTCAATCAAGAAAGTAAACCTACGTTTTCTTAATCAACTCAATAGAAAACAATTCTAAATTATAAAAAGATATATGTATAAATTTAATCTCAATGATTGAACATGTGACACTTTGATTAGTAAAACAAATTATTGAAAATAAATCCAGGTAGCTAAGATCACACCTGTTGAAATTAATAAAGACATCCATAAAATTAGATCGGAAGCATACTTAAATCTGCACTTACAACTTGAACAGCGTTCGGGACCTTTATAAGTCAACGCATCAACTTGATAAGACTGAGAACTCACCTAGTTTACCTTTCTGAGTAACGGGAACTCAAGACCGATAATTTTTCATGACTTGAAGAGCACAACCCTCTACCTGTAATAGATTAGTAGTTTTTAATTAAGCTTATCTACCCTAATCGTATTTATATATTGGATCTCAAACTTTATGAGATGTATTAAGCTTATCGTTCAAATTCACGTTAGATAACTTGATGAGGCCTTAACTAATTAGATGGCGTACAATATAACTTGTTCGATATATATTTAACCATATTATTGATCACATTCTACACGTCTCCTACTACTGAGAACACTACGCAGGGATATTAGGGTCTCGAAACACCATCTCAGGAAGGCTGTTTTGCCAACATAACTACAGTTGGTACATCCAAAACCAATTGGGGAGGAGATGTTGGAGAAAGGAAGACCACTTCCAATTATGCCTTTTTTTTATAAAAATAAAAAAATTCTTTGTCCTCAAAGAACTATAGAAGCAAAATATATAGTCGTGGCATATTGTGTTACTCAAGCAATTTGGTTACATCAAATGCTAGTAGAGTTAAATCCCAAGCAAGAGCATGCAATAGTGATTAAGTGTGATAATAAGTCAACAATTTCCTTAGCAAAAACTCTAGTGTTTCATGGGAGAAACAATCATATTGATATTAAGTATCATTTCATCATATATTTAGTGAAGTCTAAAGGGTTGTTACTTGAGTTTTACAAATCAAATCAAATGATCAAATTGCTAATATGTTTAATAAATCATTAAGGGTGAATGCCTTCTTAAGCTGAAAAAAATAATTGGCCTAATTATAATGAGCTGGGTGTAGACGTGAATTTTTATTTCAAAACCTATTAAGATTTGAAACGAAATTTTAAAAACTACGTTGTGTGCGCGAGCGTGCCAATTAGTTTACTCAAACTAACAAAGATGTGATTTCTGACTTTATTAGACAATTGTGGACAAGTAAGTTCTTATCGACGTAGGCCTTCTTGAACAGATGCTCAAGGGTCAGCCTAGATGCTTGAATTTTTTTTTAAAATCTATTAAATTTTGAAAAAGCAAAATCCCAACTTAAAAATTTTAAGAAATCATGATTTAGTTCTTGACTTTGAAAAATTTCAGGTTCTGAAAAACAAAAACTGGTTATGTTTTCAAAGACCTGTCCTCTCATTTTCTAAAAATACTTCTGAGTTTCTAAAAATTTTAAAAATTTTACAGAAGGTAAACATTCATGAGAATCAGAGAATATTTTTGTTTTGAATTTTAATGCTATAGATTATCATAATTAAATCTAGAACTAAACATCATTCACTCAGAACAAACCTATACTAGAACAGCAAAGGTTCAGAAAAATAAAGATATTTCGGTACTCAAACCTTCAAATTTTATGAAATTGGTCTTGTTGGAAAGGTATAGATGCCAAATTTCTAAAGAGACCATTTTCAATCAATTTGATTTAGTATGCATAAAGATATTCAAAAAATAGGAGACATATGTCACAAAAAATTCTGACTTTTCAGAACCTGTTTTGGTTTTTGTAAATCTTTCCAGATTTAATTGACAGTATTTAATAATGTATAAAATCTTGAAAATTTTACCAGATGTTCATGCATATGTCTAGTTTAGACGAGCCAAATATCGACTTATTTGGAGGAGTATACAATTACAGAAAAATCTGTGATCAGACATGTGCAGAGTGCAGTTTGGAAATTCCAAATTTTCAGCAAAGTGTGTGTGTTCTAGTTTCAACTTAAACGAACCTGTAGATTAATGATCAGCCTTAATCCGTGGAGGAAAATAGGTTTACAATCTTCGATCATCCATGGAGTAGAAAGGATTAAAAGGAAAGCATCGAAGGATCGTTTGTTTTCACCAAGACATTCACCAGAATATGCAAACTTAGCCTGACTTTCCACCTGTTTCATTCACTGTAAGATGAAGGAAGGAAGATAACCTGTGGCGGCCGGCGACGGAGGCTCTGTAGCAGAGGTTCAGAGGTGGACCACAACCTCTTTCTTCCTTCTTTCCCTCCCTTTCTCTCTCTCTTTCTCTCCCTCTCTTTCTCTCTTGCTAGACTATCCACCGTGTTAGGATCTGCAGGTGCGGTAAAGGATGGATTTTGGGAATTGGTGGCTGATGTTGTGGAGCTGTCTTGGCTCCCTTTTTATAGGCCATGGGTTGCCTATCACTTGCAGTTGTTGATAAGGCAACCTGCCTTATTATGATGGGTTGTGATAAAGCAAGAAAGTGTTGTCCATAGCCTTCCAAATCCAGTCGATATCTGCTGCTATTCATGCTGAAATTGGAAGAGTGTTGCCGGTTCTGGTAGTTGGTCATGGCATTCCAAATCAGGCCCACGTCTGATGCATCTTCTTACCAAACTAGACCACACGTGATATGGAAGTTATCGGATTTTATTGGAGCTGTACACGACTGCAATTGATCCAAGCCGAGAAAGGTAAGTTGTTGTGGAATCTGCCATGCTTTTTGGAGAATTCGGTTGAGAACAATATGATCAGATTTTATATGGTACGGTAATTTTCTTCAAGTCGATCATGAAGCTGCTGGTTTGGAAAGTCCAGAGCTGACATCAGATAGAATGTAGACTTCATTTGGAGCTGGAATCGGTAAATGATGGCTGTTAAAAAGGCAGCTGGTTGCCGTGAAGATGAACTGTTGATTTGGGAAGTTAAGGAGTTGCTAAACCTGGAATGGTAAGCAGCTGCAATTCACGTTGAATTTGGAAGGGAGTTGCTCATTGGCTGAAGCTATCATCTGCTCCTTCACTTGCTAAAGTCGGTTGGACTTGGAATGGCAAGTGACCTTCTCCGCTTGATGAAATCATCCCGGTTTGGTATGTGGTAAGTTGATTCCTTGTAGCTACCAAATCGGGTCATGCTCAAATCATGCAACCCATGTCATGGTGACTTACCAAAATCGATCATTTAATGTTTACCTTATTGTTGTCATGTTGAAACCATCCGGTACAAAACATAGTGACTTACCAAATTATATGTCAAGGTTGCCAAATCGTACCAAGTTGTTTTGATCCTTCTATATATTGAAATTGACAAGGTTTGATAACTTACCAAATAAATTGAACCTCACAGCCTTGCTAAATCAGACATCACTTTTCTTTTGAGAAATTGACCTTCTTTTCTGGGTGTCGACCTTCCTTTTTCTGTACCTGAAACTAAAATTGACAAGTTACCTTGCCCAACAACGTCGAAATTGGTAGGTGCTCGGTCGTTGCCTTTTTATGCCATTTTCTTTTTCAGGGGAATTTGCCTCCATACGGTCCGAGTTTTATATATGGGAGGTTTCAAACACTTTATAAAAAAACATTTTATATTTGTGTAAACACCCTAAATAAATTTTTGCAAAAAAACTCTCAATTTCAAAAGCTAGCTTATTTTAAAAAACCTTTGCATTAAAATGAAGATTTTAAAGATAAAGATGTTCAAACTAAAGTTAAAAGGATAAAGCCCACAAGATTTGAGCAAATCAGGCGAAGATCAAGGCGACGGTTACAGCCTGCCTCAAGCCTGATCGAGTTTGCAAAAGTCAAGCCGTGGACAAGGAAGTGGATCACGTCGGGCCAAGGCATGTCTTCAACAAAGATCAAGTCGAATGGGCCAGCATCATCACAAGGCAGCTCGAGTTGTTTATCATATCAAAATCAACCAACAACTTGCTTGAACTGAGTGCAACATTTTGACAAAGGTTGGCCGACTTTAGCAAGTTGAAGTGGACTGTACCTTTGGCTGATTCTAAGGTTTTATCAAGCCATGTCTAGCTTATGAAATGAATCAAATGTTATCAAATAAAGTAAGGATCTATTGGACGAGCTAGGACATATCAAGTGGAAGAGCAAGACCGACCAATTGAACTTGGAGGCATCAAGCACCTAGCTGATCATGGCTAGGTGCACATGACTCAAACCCACAATTGTTTGACCAAGGGGGACCACTCTTCTCACTCCTCCACATGAATGTGATGGAGTATGGGAGTTGGATATGGACCTTGGGCCACCCGCCTCAAAGAAGGGCCTAGAAAGGCCCCCTTTGGCCTATAAATAGAGGCCAAGGGGGGTGTGTTTGATCATCTTGGAGGTCTTGAAGAAAGTGTTGCTCCTTGGGCTACTTTGGGAAATTGTGGGTTACTAGAGAGAGGCTTAGATAGGGAAGAGAGTGTAGGAATTAGGCCAAGTGCTAGTGGGAGTTTGAGTGAGAAAGCAAGAGTGAAAAGAGGGAAGGTGAGGGTCGTGCACTACCATTGGACGCCAGTTTTTCTTGGGAATCCGTGTAAGTATTATTTTACCTTGATTCGTCTCCATCTCTTCTTCATATTCAATTCAAAAGGGGTTTTATTAATGGAGCTTTGTCTCCCCCCATGATGTAATAGAAGTAGATGTGTTGAAATTTCCCTTTTCTTAATTATGCACTCTATATGTTTGTGTTCTTGATTCTACCTCTCTATATGTTATAAACACTCTATATCTTCTAATCCCCTCTATGCTTAAGCTAATAGATATATTTCAATTCATTTTCCTTCAGCAATTTAATTTGGGATGTTGTGTTGTTGCATTTTAATCCAGGTGAGTTTTGCATTACATATGTTATAAAAACCAGAAATCTGATTTTTAGCATCACTACATATGCTGATTGTTTTATTTTTAGTTGTCAAACCCCTGCTCCGATTACTCTGACATTTCGCACACAATATCCACACACACAAGCTCACTTGCAATAAACTTTTCAAGAATTATAGGGTTATGCAACCATATATTAAAAGTTGTGCAAGATTAGAGAAATTTCTGAAAACTATCTGTCAACTCTGTTTTCTTGTAATAGGGTCTGGGTATTCATCGCACGGTGATTGTTGGTTCATGGGAAAGCTAACATCCATAGATTTCTAATAAGACTAAGTGCACTAAATTTGGAACTTTGAGCACTAAGATACATACCTGTCTTTGGGTCTCTATATTTCCGTGACAGAACAATTCTACGTGTTTGAGCAGAGGTAATTTGCTGATTTAATTCTGTATCATCCAAATCCTAAATTCAAAACCAAAAAGTATCTTAAAATCTCCACATTTCAAGCTCTGTCTTATAAATTTTTCATGAATTTTGGAGGTCTCTAAGTAAATCAAAAAATTTTGGGAAATAAGTTCTGAAAATAGAACCATGTTTCTATTTTTCAGAACTTGTTGATTTTAAACTTGAAAACCAAGTGCACTAGTCTATTCTTGTCAACACCCGATTTTCACGTGAATTTGAAACATCACCTACTCATTTGGAATCCTTAAAGCACTTAAGCTAACCCTTGAGCATCGGTTCAAGAATGCCTAAAGCGAAAAGATCCCGCTTAGCCACAATCGCTAAGTTAGAATCACAATTTTACTGGTTTTTGGAAACTAGCTGGCACGCTCGCGCATGAAGTAGTGTTGAAAGGATTGCTTCAAATCTCTATATAGGCTTGGAGTGAAAATTTCACATCTACAATTTGAAAACCTCAAATTTAATGAAATCTTCAAATATTATTTTGGAAAAACACTGGGTTTCATTCTCAGTTTTTGTTTGCAAGGGTGACCTACTTTTGCTCCGTGAGTCAGTCTATAACCACCTTCACCATTTAACCCTTCTCATGGGTGTGGGGTATCGAACTACTTTAATCACTTCAACGGGTATTAGGTGTCAAACCACTTTAACCCTGAGTATCAGGTCTTGGAATGAGACTCTTCTCAATCGGGCAAATTTCTTAGGTCTGGTTTGATTTAATTTATTTTTGAATATCAGGGGTTTTAGAATTTCATAAATTTATAATTTGCAAATATTTTGGGTTTGATTCCCAATGTTACCTTTTTTATTTGTTTATATAAAAGAAATTGTTTGAAATCATCATTTCTTTGAAGGCAATCACTTAAAAAGGTAAAATCCTACTGATTTGGTCCTGAGGGCAAAATCGTTATTTTCATAAAATTTTGTCCATATTCGAATTTTTCTGAAAGGAATGTAATATTCCATTATTTTGAGGCTGTTATAAAATTTTGATACCAAAACAAGCTCATTTGATGCATTTTATTTAAAAACCCAAAGCTGCCAAAAATAACCAATTTTCTAAAAGGTAAAAATTTTTAATTTAAATTTTTTTTGGGTGTTTACACTTGATTTAAAGGAGGTTGTTAAAAAATGATGTGGGCCGTGACTGAGAACCGAAGAGTCGCATCTCCAGCCACAAGACCCATAGGGCACGACTCGCTGGAGGCACGTCCACCAAACATGGCTGGGATTCTCCTTCGCGGCCTCGAAGGCTGCCACAGCCAGTTTAATTTAAAATTTTTTTGGGTGTTTACACTTGGTTTAAAGGAGGTTGTTAAAAATGATGTGGGCGGTGACTGAGAACCGAAGAGTCGCATCTCTAGCCACAAGACCCATAGGGCACGACTCGCCGGAGGCACGTCCACCAAACATGGCTGGGATTCTCCTTCGCGGCCTCGAAGGCTGCCACAGCCAGCATCAACCTTAACAAACCGTAATCTTTTTTTATTCCTTTAGTCGATGCGAATTAAAAAGCAGCCCTTGATTTTCGTAATCTTTAATCAAATCCTGCTATTCTTTAATCAATTCAATCAAGAAAGTAAACCTACGTTTTCTTAGTCAAGAAAGTAAAACCACGGCTTGGTTTCTATATTTGCATCACAAAACCACGACCAAGCATAAGTGCTAGCTCGTTTAGAAGTGATTTTCGATTCTTACATTTGTAAGTGAAACAGTTTCACGCACATTTCTAGACCGAGTTCTAGCTTCATGGGGTTGGAGGACCCACAGCATAAATGCAACGGTCTGTCATTTAGAAGACTATTTTTAGATCCCACCATTGCAAACTACTTTTAGATCCAACTCCATACATGAGAAAATATAAGAAATGGTTCAAATTTCAAGAAAGATGGTATGACTTAGTTACTGCACTTCTAGTATATTACAAGTAGACCCATGTATAAGCCCTTTGCAAAATTGAAGAGATGTTTACATGAATTAGTATCATGGTATTCCAAGAGTGAGAGAAGTTCCAACAAAAGAATATAAATGCTCGAAAAGGAACTAAATGCAACAAAAAATAGAGGAAGCGCAAAACCAAAATGAAATATCACAGAGATTAAACAATAACTAGAGAAGGTATATTCGAGAAGGATGGTATTGACTCGAGCTGAAATAAGGTGAAAAAATTCTATATAGGTTTTAGGACTTGATCAAGTGGGATATTATGTTGCCCAGTAAGAAGTTTTTTTTTACCTGTGGAGAACTCCATAGAAGTTTTAATAATACTATATTTAATTCCAAAGGTATCAAATGTTAAATAAATGAAACAATTGAGAACAATAAGTCTATATACAGTGGTTTACAAGATTATTTCAAATATCTTTGTGCATCGCCTCAATAGATATATGAATAATCTGATTAGTGCAAATCAAAATGCTTTCTAAAATGAAGGCAAATATAAGATAACATCCTTATTGGCCATGAATTCATGCTTCATGTAAAAACTAAATGAATTGGAAAATCTTATAAAATAACTATAAAGTTATATATAAACAAAGCATATGACAGTGGAATGGTTCTTTCTATGTTTTATGATGGGAAGTTGTGTTTATGTACTAAAAGGATTAAGAAATGTATGACATCGGGTTTTTTTCAGTTATGTTGAAAGGAAAAGCATATATGGATACTCCTACCAAAACGTAGACTACGACAAGGTGATCTCCTCTCCCCGCTTTTATTACTTTTCTATATTAAAGGTTTTTCATATTTGTTATACAAGGAAGAATATAAAGGCAACATTCGGGGTAATGATATCACGAGGTGGTCTCAGTTTCCCATTATTATTTGCAAATGATGCCATCCGCTTTTGCAAAGCTTCCACTAAAAGAAGTGTAGAAGGAATACGAGGAAATTATTGGACAACAGGTTAACCTCTTGAAGTCATCAATCCCTTGAGTCGCAAACTCCTCAAGTACAGAATAAGCTAGCAGTGACCCTTTCTATTCCTCATGTCAGTTCGCAACACAAATATTTGGGGGACTACCTTCAACTTTTCAGCAATCTAAAAAGGAAACATTCAAATTATGTCATTAAAAATGAAAAAGAAACCTCCTATATGTCCGAGGAGAGGAAATTCTCATCAAAGATATTGGAATGCGGTTCCTATTCTCCCTGGGTTCCTTGATTACTATAACTTGAGTTGCAAAATTTGATGGAAAGAAAAGGAAATAGAGAAGGAAAATGTATGCAATTGATAGGATGTGAGGTACTAAGTCGAAAAAAAATAAAGGGGGCTAGGATTTAAAGATTTAAGAGCTTTTAACATGGAAATTCTAGCCAAGCAAAACTGGAAACCAGTTAAAGGGAATCATTCGTTCTTCTATAAGGTCTTCAAAGCCAAATATTTTTATCTTACTTCATTTACTAATGCATGAACATTAAATAATGCTTCATAGGGATAGAAAAGTATAATAGAGGGCAGGAAAATGATAGAAAAAAGGTTTATATGGAAGAGTAGACATAGTCAATATGTGGATATTCTACGAGACCCTTGGATACAGGGTACATTTAGAATCCCATGTAATGAAATCCTTAATATAAACTTAGCATTGGTATGCCAATGCTAACTACAGAATGTGAATGAAAAATAGAACGAGACAATGATAAGAAGCTCCTTTTGAGAAAATATTGTCCTACAGCAAAAAGTTAATCAAGGGCCTGATATATCTATTCTGGAATTTATCCAACTCTTGCACATACTTGGTGAGCTCTTATTATGAAGTGGCTTACAATTTTCTCCATTCGCCCTTTTAAGTTCGGGGCTACTGGATGACCAACCAACAGCTTTGGAAGGAAATTTGGAAATTACGGACTAAAAGTAAGGTGCGGTTATTCATGTGGAAAGTAATGCACAACAGTATTCCTAGATGAAATAGATTAAAACAAAGATGTGGCTTACGGGAAGATGTACGTCTGATATGTGAAACCGAATGCTCCCTATCTTACTTCCATTTTAAAATAATGTTAGGAGTATGGTAGAGTGGTGGTGGTCTTAGTGTTATCCGTATCGCATCGTGGGTCAACACGATACGATACATCTAGGTGTATCGGTTTTAACAACTTATCGCACTGTATCGTGTGATACGGGCCGTATCGCACGATACGCCTTTGGACCCTTATAAAGGGTCCTCGGCCAACCGAAACCCGCTATTTTTCACGGGTTTCCTCTCTCCTCTTGGGTTCTTCAAGCTCCCTAAGAGCCGGTTTTCACCTCTTTAGTGTTCAAAGCTCCAAAATCGTGCCCTACGGTGTCCGTGCAAGCCTCCAAACTCAGATTTTAGTATATTTTTAATGTTTTTTCTATTTTTTCCTTTATATTTGTTGTTTTTTGTGTTATTTCATTTTTTTTTAATGACAAAATATGAAGTTATTAAGTGTGTGTATACGATTTTTATTGCATTCATGAAGTGGGAGACACTCGATTTGAGTGTTATTTGAAGATTGGGGGATTTGCGAAGTGCTTTTATTTTTAGGTTTTTGTTTGAATTAAAGTACTCCATTGAGATGACAGGAAGGGGTGGTAGAGACTCTCATTCAAAGTCTGATGATCCGGCATGGCAGTGGGATATACCAATTGAGGGTTCAAGGTTAAAAATCATATGCTTATTTTGTGAAAAGGTGGTTAGTGGTGGAATTTCAAGGTTGAAACACCATCTAGCAGGAACTAGGAAAGAAGTTGCTTCATGCACAGGCAGAGTTAGAAGTTTGCCAAAAAGTATTAAATGGCAATGCCTGCAGATGATTGAGAGTATACAAGAACGTAGACAACAAAAGGATGATTTTCAGATGTATGAAGAAGCTGATGATGCTACTGTAATTGGATTTGGATTCACTAATAGTTTGCCTTCAGATGCTAGAACAGAGATTGGTAGTAACAGTTCACGAGCACCTACTAGAGGAAAGAGGGTTGCAGCTGAAGACTTTGGAGGTGACAGAAGAGGAAGTTCAGGAAGGAGTAGAGGAAGAACTTCTTCTTCTAGCATACATTCATTCTTTCTTCCTTCCACTACACCTGGTGCTCAATTAGGAATTCGTGTTGCTATGGCTTCAGAACAACTACATGATCAAGTAGACCTTGTAGTGAGAAGATGGTTTTATAATGCATGCATTCCATTTAATGCAGCAAACAGTTTTCATTTTCAAGCAATGACAGATACAATTGCAAATATTGGTCTAAGATACAAGATACCCTCTTATCAGAAGTTAAGAGGGAAGATATTAGATCAGACCGTCATTGAAGTGCAATAATACTGTTCAACTTTGAGACAGTCGTGGAAGAAAACATGATGCACTATTATGGCAGATGGATGAACCGATAGGCGAGGAAAGACATTGCTAAACTTTCTTGTATATTGTCCTAAAGGACTCATGTTTTTAAGATCTCTAGACATGTCAAAGGAGAGACACACTATAGAGATCATACGAGAAGAATTTGATAAGATTATACAGGAGGTTGGGCTATAGAATGTAGTCTAATTGATTACAGATAATGCAGCTAACTACAAAGCAGTTGGGAAGGAGTTAGCTGATATTTATGGGACTTTCTACTGGATACCATGTGCAACCCATTGTTTAGATCTCATCCTCGAGGACATTGGTGAGATGGATGAAATAAAGGCAGCAACTGAGTGTTGCCAAGATATTACAAAATTCATTTACAACCATGCATTTGTTTTGTGTATGATGATGAGATATACAGAAGGTGCAAAGCGTCTTCGCACAATTGTAACTCGGTTCGCAATAAACTTCTTATCTGTATAGAGTATTATGAGACAGAAGCAAGCTTTGAAAAGAATGTTCTCCTCATATGAGTGGCACTAATTTGCAGAGTTGCCTCAAAACAGAAGAAATAGAAAGTTGAATGAGATTGCAGAAACAGTTTTTAGAAGTTCATTTTGGAATGCATGTGTCAAATTATTGAAAATTACTTATCCTTTAGTGAAAGTTTTGAGATTGACTGATAGCAAGGAGAAACCATCTATGGGCTACCTTTATGAAGCCATTGACAGGGCAAAAGAAGCCATCAGAAATAATTTTAATGGAAAAAAGAGAGATTATGTGCCCGTGTGGAAAATAATTGATAGTAGATGGAATAAACAATTGCATCAGCCTATTCATGCAGCAACATATTATCTAAACCCATCATTTAGGTACTTAGGAACCTTCAAAAGAGACGGTGAGATTAATCGAGGAATCATTGATTGTATTGATAGATTAGTCCTTGATGAGAGCATAGTAGATGCGATACATCGAGAGATGGAGATATATGATAATGCTCTTCACTTGATGGGTTTGCCTGTTGCAATTCACAACCGCACTACGATACGTCCAGGTAAATTGTTTATTTTCATATTTAAGTTGCATCTTACATTACTATGGATTATTATGTCTCTAATGTTTGTATTTTGTTTTACAGATGTTTAGTGGAATAGGTTTGGAAGTGATTGTCCAAACTTTAGAGATTTCGCAGTAAGAGTCTTAAGCCAAACCTATAGTGCAACAGGTTGTGAAAGAAATTTGAGTGTTTTTGAACACATCCATACAAAAAAGCACAACAGGTTGGAATACAAAAGGCTTAATGATTTGATTTATATTCGTTGTAACATGCGCCTTCGTGAAAGGTAATGTTGTATTACTTTCAAATTTTCAATTCAATATTGTTTAACTTCAGTTTTCAATTGTTAATATTACTTACTAATTGTTTATCTTTGTTTGTGTCGTAGGCAATTAAAAAAAGTAAATAGAGAAGAAAGTCAGTTCGATCCAATAAGTTTGGATAATTTTGATATATTAGAAGATTGGGTTATGGAAGACACTGAAGAAAATGCCATCCTAACAGAAGAAGACGTTGCCTGAATTAATTTGGAAGGAGCGCAACAACATTATGGAGATGAAGAATTTGATTTTGAAAAAGGTGTGAGCGTGGCTGATGATGATGATGAGGATCTGCAATAAGGAGAAGATGAAGATTATTTAGTTGATGATCCTGATTACAATTTGTAAAATGTAACATTATATGTAACTGTAGTGTAAACTGTGTCTGTCTATATTTTATTTTTTTGATTCAAAATATGTAAATTTGGATGCAATTGTTCAATGTTGAATGTACAATCTGTACTAAACTTATATTATATGAATTTACAGCAATTATCAGATATTTTCTAATTTTTTTCTACTTTTTTTTCAAATTTTTTCGATTTTTTTCGAAATTTTATTAATTTTTAATTAATTTTTATATTATTTTAATATTAAAGTATGATACGATACGATACGCTCGTATCATGGAGTCCAACGATACATGATACGATACGCGTCAGACAACACTGGGTGGTCTATCATCCTTCTCAAAAGATTAGCAGATTGGCAAGATCTTCTAGCCCTATTAACTTTTACATGATGATGGATATGGAAAGCAAGGAATACGTGAATATTTGAAGGAAAGATATGTAGTGCAGAGCAATTTGTGTTTGAGGTCATCAAGCAAGCAGAGAAATACAAAATTGCCCCCCTTTCAGCGGCTCGTAATGGTTAACCTTTTCCCTTTCTGATCAAGTCTTGCGGTCTTGAACTCGATTGTTGATTTAGAAAGTGTCAGTAGGTTTCCCAGTTTTTAACTGTAAGGTGGCTATTTTAGTTGTCTGTATTCTTTTATTTCGATAGTGGAATCCTGCTTTTGAGAGAGAGAGAGAGGTTCTTTTATCTCTCTAAAGAGCAGGTCTGTCAAAACCTTTTTTTTGTCTTAAATCAGGATTAAAAAAATCAGGGATATGCGAGGAAAAGAGCTGAAGAACATATTTCAAGATTCACAATTGACACCTGTTCAGGATTCGGTAAGTTAGATGCGTGCCGGTTACCTTATGTCACCTAAGAATCCTTCTTGTCCAAATATAAATAAATCCAACAAGAATCTCTCCGCCTTCTTAACTCTCTCTCTCTCTCTCTCTCTTGTTTACTGATATTGCAACTCCATAGCTTAAACATGTCTGTGGCTGAAGCTAAGACAATGAAAACAGAGGAGTACCCAGCATCCAGAATCTTTCTTATATTTCAAATCTTGCTAAGGCTTATTGCTGGAGCTACGGCGTTAGCTGCTGCCTTGATCATGGCCACAAACACGAAAACGACTTCACTTTTTGGGATTCCAGTGGTTGTTAAATATAGCTATTCTACATCCTTCAGGTACATATCTTTATCTACCATGAAATCTTGTTTGTTTCCTAACTTATTTTTCCTGGCAACTACGATCTTTGGGTTTCTTCTGAACCTCCCTTGGTTAGATGATGCGATTTCTCATAATGTTTCCTTGAATCCAGTTCAACTTATTCCCATGAACTTAGAGATCTTACATCTCACATTTGTATTCCATTTCAGGTACTTTGTTGCCGCGAATTCGATTGCTCTCGTGTACTCTGTCTCCTCTGTTTTATTAATGCTGAAATCTCCATGGTCAAAAGCCAAAAGCCATTTCATAGTTACATTCCTAGACCTGGTATAGAGATTCTTCATTCCCTTTAAGGAAATGATTGTTTTCTTAACTAATTCTCGAGAAAAGGGAAGGAAATAACAAATATATTGAGGATTTCATCCTGATCTGTGCAGACAATGGCTCTTTTGCTGATCTCTGCATGCTCAGCAGCAACTGCAGTATCATATATTGCAAAGAATGGTAACCAGCATGCTGGGTGGCTGGCAGTATGCGATTATTTGGGGTCCTATTGCTCTAAAGGTGGTCTATCTCTCGCTTTTTCTTGTGCTGCATTTCTTGTTTTCTTCCTGCTTACCGCCATCACCATCAAGGGCCCTTGGAAGATCGCTGTCGTTTCGTATCAGTGATTCTCTTCTTCTTCTTCCCTTAATATGTCTTCTATACAAAGTAACTTTTGAGGCCATTTGGCAGGCTATATGTAATACTCGTTTTTCTTTCCCTTTTCTTTTCGTGGGGGTCGGGGAAAATGGTACACATTTTGAAATACCTACCATAGTTAGTTAAGGCCTTCTGAAAGCTCTATCCATAATGAAGATGATCGAATCATTTGGCAGTGTAATGGATGTTATCATGGCGAAATGGCAGAGGCTTCTATAATTGCTTTAATTGTGTTGTTGAGACAACAGTATGTGCTTGTCTTCAATGAATATTTAGTTCAGTGACTCCGTGGTCCTTTCTATGTATTTGGGTGTGCGCGTATATGAGAAAATGCAAAATGCAGTAACAAACGCTAACAAACGTCGTTTTAGTCGCCGAAAAGGAGCTACTAACTTCTTTGCTTAAGTGGGAGTGTGTTGGATCCAACCCGAATCCGACCCATGGACATCCATCCTTTTGTTGTTGAAAGGGCAGCTAATATTATTTTTCCATTTCGTTGGCACTTATGTACACATCTTTTGAACTTTCCTCTTGGTAGCTCACCTAACGGTTCCGCCATCGTACCGTGTGGGTCATTCTCATGGTATCGGTTGGGGACAGGAAAATGAATATAGTTTGCACGGAAACAGAAACTCGAGTCTCGCTAAAGTTCTTTCTTTCAAGTGCTATAAATGAAATCGAACTGCAGTTAGGCAACACTTTTTTACCCTAAGGAGGGGAAAAGCGCAAGATATATGCTGCCTTTTCTTTGACAAACCGAGAGTCCTTTTAATTTGTGCCTTTTCAAAGGTAAGCTCACCAACTTACCCGAAGCCCTTTGATGTCACCTACAGGTAGGCGTGGCCAGAACAACCTGAACTGGCATTCCAGGGACTGGGCTGGTTCTGGTTCCCGTTAGGAAGCGTGGGTTGTGATTCCAGTTTGAGTCCTAAACTGCTCAGAACCAGAGAGAACATTACAAAGTACAAATTTTAAGAATTTTTTAAAAAAAAAAATGGAACCAACAGTTCTCAACCACGACGAGTTCTAATCTGGGCCAGACCTAGTTCCATGAGGGTTGAGCCAGAACCGAACCAGGTGGTCCTTGGCTCTAGGTCCAGTTTCATGGGTTCTGGTTCCAGCAATTTTCTGGTCCATTCGGTTCAGAGAAGAGAGGGGAAGCATAAGTGAGTAAGATAAACAAACTGAATAACTCATTGACTGGTGTGTCTGAGCCTCGTTAGACTATAAGCCAAACAAAAGCAGCTCATGGGAGATAAATGAACAAGAAAAAGGTGGTATTCATCTCGCTTGACTCTTATGGCCTCGCTTACTTGGCTGTAATAATATACATGAACAAACTATACTACCCCAACTACTTGGGTTGGTAAGGATGCAATTCAATAAACGGAAAAGACTTGACTTTTAAACAAAATTTCTTGAGAATTTGGCTTGGTGCTTATATGAGCAAGTTTATCTTTAGCAAAAGTTATTTATTAAAAGGTATATTTCAAGATTAGTGAGCAAGCTCGTATTAACTTGTATGGTTGCTTGATTTAATGAGCAAGTTTTCTTTTAGAAAAAATTATCTACTAAAAGATAGATTTCAAGATTAGCGAGCAAGCTCATCTTGACTCATTAGGTTGTTTGATTTAACGAGCAAGTACATGTTCAGTTCAACTTACAATTCGGATCCACTGAACCCATACAAACACTTCATGTTAAGGGAATGGGTCTGAAGGGCTCCGGTTCATTTCATTTGGGTCGCTTACCAGCCTTATATCTGACTCGATTCCATGCGTTTTCTCCTTTCCAGTAGAAATATACCGCTGTTATTACAAAAGGCAACCTTTTAAGACGTCCCTGGCTAAGTACGGTCATAATGAGCACAAAAGCATCTTCACAAGTAGAAGTGCGAAAACACGATTACAAACTAAAGGGGTTTCGTAAATTGGATGTCTTCGGTGGGCAAATCCATCTCCATCTCATCTTTGAGGTGCGCTTTGAGTGTTTGAGCTCGAAGGTGAGATCCCTCAGAGTCCCAAATAGGGTCTACAATGGGCAGTTCGTACCGATCGGGTCTAAGGGAGAGCTGGAATTCAGGAAGCCGAGGCAGTTCTTGACTTTTCCTGCATCTCACCGAACACACTCACATTAAATTGTTGTTTGCACTTCAGCATTCACAACTCACCATGCAAACCCAAAATAAAGTATTAAATGCAAGTCGGAGAGAGAGAGAGAGAGAGCAGCATTCAATAATGTCAAAAAAGCAAGTTAGGGCAACAACCCAATAAAAAAACTGATACTTGCACTCATTTTTTTGTCGTAGTTTTAACTGCCAGTCCTTTTTCTTTTGGGTCGATCCTATGAAATTAAATAGAATGGACTCTAGAAACCTAATGCAGTTTTGAACCATTGGATTTTATAATGGTTTTGAAAGTAATGGTCTTAAGTTTTTTGTTGGCTTACAAGAATTTTGTTCTCGATACATCTGTGCGATTGGTGTCTGTGTAATACATACATGCACACATATAGTTGTACGTATATATATATATATATATATATATATATATATATATATATATGAATGTTGTGTCCACGGTTGCCTCTGATAAACTGGAACCTGTAACAACCCTTGCCAGGAAAGCTACTGGCATGAGTTCTTTGTACTCAACTATACAAGATAGTCTCCCATTTTCTCGTTTTCACATAATTTGAAATTAATGGTTTGTGAGAGGTGCGGATCTTTATTAAAAAACTAATGCTGACACTCAGTGTTTTTTAAAATGTTTCAGAAAGCCATTAAGAACCAAGTTAATGTCAGGACAACTTGCACACAAAACAACAACAACAACAACAACTAAGCCTTTTCCCATACTAGACGGGGTCGGCTACATGGATTCTTTGTTTCCACAGATCTCTATCGTGTGCCATGTTAGCAGTTAACTCCCAATAAGCTAGATCATTCTTTATTGTTTCTTTCCAACACTTTTGTGGTCGTCCTCTACCTCTTTTAATACTTTCCAAATTTAGTTTTTCTAACCTTCTTACAGGTTCTTCTTTTGATCTTCTTTCTATATGTCCAAACCATCTTAAACGATGTTCTCTCATTTTATCCTCTATTGGTGCCACTCCTAATTTGTTTCTAATAACCTCATTATGTATACGGTCTTTTCTTGTATGACCACTCATCCATCTCAACATCTTCATTTCTGTCACAGACATCTTTTGTCAGGACAACTTGCACACATTTATAAAAATCAAAGTTGAAAGTCAAAACAAAAATATTTCTGCAAAACCTACATACTTAGAAAGAGAAGACTTACTGGCCTAGATCAATAAGGCAACCATATTTCTGGGACTTTTTAAAGACTATTTCTGGAATTTTCAGTTGCAATTGCTTCATTGCACCCCAAGCAAAAGGAACCCTGCAAAACAAGTGATTAAACAAATGAATTTAAGCTGCTGTGCACAAGTGATAGCCATATAGAACATGAATGACGGACATAACAAAATGAAACCTAGTCACAGGCTTAGCAAGGCAGAAACTTAAGCATAGCCTCTTGCACTCTACGAGGATTTCATCTGCAGCTAAAAGACAACTAAATGCATTCATGTGATCAATATCCCCATCACCCTTGTCAAGCATCAGACCGTGATAATAATATGCAGCTGCCTGATAATACAAGCATGTAAAATGTTAAATCGTGGTGCAGGGAAACAGAAACAAAACTAATGGAAAAAAGAAACTGAAACAATGACAAAGAAAATTGTCTGAAGAAATAGAACAGAAAAATGCATCACTGATTAAGCAACCGAAACAAACAAATTTGACATACCTTTGCTTCCAGATATTTCCATTTGATAAATGAAAGATGCTTCTTAGCATGTTTCTCACAATTGCTGCAACTCGATAAACACAAATAGGCCTGCTACAGAGAGGATGATTAGAAAACAAAACTTCATGCTCTAAATTCATTAAGCCTTTTGAACAGAATTGACTAAACTAACCTGAGCGAAGTAGATCAATTGTTCGCATGCAAGCCTCCTCTTTACGGATAGTGTGGCCTTTTCATTTTCAACAGCCAATGAAAGTTGAATCTCTGTAGCCTGATGCAGGCAACATAGTTTTTATGGTTGCTCACTAGTTATGTGTTGTATCTTCTCGATATTTTCTTTCCCGATCCATGATGGCACACACTCAATCATTGACGGTGTGTATTGTGTGCTTATGTGTAATAGAGTATGCATGCATGCAAGTAAGTGTGTGTATGTATATGTGTGTGTGTCAGAGAGAGAGAGAGACAGAGAGAGAGAGTTTGTCTCAAGGAATAATTGCTTACGCCTCAAGGAGATGGTACTTTAGATTTCAACAACTTTTGATATTTACTCACGCCCTTGAAGCAGTCCACTTAATGTATGCACCAAAGCCCGAGAAAGAATATGTTTTAAACTAATTTTGAGAAAGGTAAACGATTTAGAAGCAGAAAGCACCTGACCCAGTGTCTGATAGGAGATAGCCTCCAAAACGGTCTCTTGCAAGTCTTGGGGAAGCTTTCTTCTACAAAACAAAAGTTAAGATCTATTCAATAAGAATGTACGGAAGTGATGTCAGAGATGTAAAACCAAAACAAAGTAGTTTATAAGAGAGAAAAGAATAGCTTATTCTGCGATTATGTACATTACCTTACATCAGCTGGCAAATAATCCAACATATGATGAATGTAATCTAAATGTCCTGCTGCCTTCAGCAAGAGTTCAATAGCAGTCTGCATGCAGTCTGAACAAACGCTACGGAGTTTATGTATACACCTCATGGTTATAACTTTAGTTTTCAACCAGACTATTATAGATAGATCACGTGTGGTTATATATATAAAGAAGAAACACATACCTTCTAGTGCTTTCTTTTCAGATGCATAACTGTGATCCTTTCCGGTGAGCAGACAATTTGCCTCTTGTAGGGATAGCATAGCCATCATATGTACAACTGAGAGTAACTCGTACCAAGCATTATCTATAGATAGACCCTATACATGAAGGCGGAGTTATCAACAAAATGAAATAGATGAACCAATGGAAAAATGACAAGAGGTATGAGCTTAAATTAAGCCAGAGGAAGACGGAGAATAACTAAAAGAAAAGAACTTTAACAAGAAGTTGTTAGAATCTCAGTGTTTACTTACAGTTCCTCTTTCTTCTACATTTATCCACTTAAATTCCACCAAGTCTTCGAGATGGTAATCTGGAAACACTTCATTTTTTATGAAAAATGTACTATTTGTCAGCTCAGAAAGGAAAAAAGCATTTTGTGAATCATTTTCCTCGTGTTATCACTGACTATGATTTTGAATGGCTAAAAAAGATGAAAGAAAGAAAGGAACCATTTAGATATCAGACGAGTATCAGGATAAAATTGGTTATCAAATAAGGGAAACAAACTTCAGAGAATTTGTAGTCTTCTGCATGCTACTAACTAGAATTCCTTGTCAATGATTGAGCAAGGGAATTTGCCTAGATATATCCTTGGTTCTGCTACCAGAAAAGCTAATAGCCAAAGATGGGCTCTGTCAAATTTAAACTCCAAGCTCTTCGTTAGTTGAAAGAGGTAGAAAGATCTGCCAAAAAGCAGGAGAAGACTTTAAGATAACATCTTCAAGCTTTCAAGCAAAGAGTAACATGAATTTCTATTACTTTCACTTTCACTTAGCAGGTACATAACCAAGACCTATAGTTTGATATCAGTCATCATACCCAAGCTTGGATGGTATTTCAAGATTGGCCTTGATCTTCTTTGGTTTTGTACAAGTGCAGATCAACTTGAGCTCAAAAGCAACCATGGTCACCAGCTCACTGCGCTTCACCAAAGGCACGTTGAAAAGAAATATTCTTTTGCGTTCATGGAGGTGAAAAAAGAAAACAGATGAAAAAGGTATGATTTTACTGAGCTGCAATCTCACATCTGCATGGACAAAAGTGCCATTCTACCAATATAAGCTTTTACTAAAAGAAAACAAAGGCGTGGGTATGTTTAAGCTAGAGAAGCTACAGCCTTAAGGTGGGATCAGGCACAATACTCCAATTAATTGACCGTGCATGCACTGAGCAGGATTGCTTAAACCTAGTCCATTGCACAGCTCCACTTAGACATCGTGTGTGATGTGCCTGGTATATGATGCGTAAACAATTATTTTATGAAATATTTGTCTATTAACCAAAAAGATTACAATTTGATCCAATGCCATGAATGTCAACATTCAGCTAACCGTTAGCTGCAACGGGTACTTGACGAACATCAACACATGATGAACGTTTTCAATCAACTGATTTGTTGTGAATTTAGGCCAGGGAAGACCCCAATGGAAGGAAATGTTAAGTTGCAAAAAACACTTAATGTTGATGGTCTGTTCAATCAGCATGGAGATACATAGGCACAGTTACAACTCTAAATATGTTACGTTTGCTTGATCAGACATAGTACATGCAGAGAATCAAGTGTAGTAATTAATGCTTACACCAAGAAGTTATATGGAGTTGGTCAAAATAACCCTGAGATACATAAAGGAAAGATTGCAAGTGTTTTATCTATAAAAGTGGTTCCGTTTCATCATGAGATATGTCAATTACTAATATGGCCTAGTCAGATGCCAATTGGCCTGGAGTCTCTAGCAAGAAACCAAGAGCCATTTCTTGCTCCCTTACAGAACATGCTATCAAGCAATGGCAGCAGTTACTGCAAAAGTTTTATGCGGAAAACCCTTGTTTATGCAGATTCATTGGCCACTGTGATAGCAAGAGTGCCAGAGCCATTTTCACCAATTCATAAGCGGTAAAATGAAGTTGATCAACTAACATCCAGTCCAAGAATAAGCTGAACATATAGAAATTCATCCCATCCTCGTTTCTAGAGACAAGCAAATTGAATTTTTTTCTTGATCTTTCAGTCTGCTGTACATAATTGGTATTTGAAGACCTATCTATTCTTCATATCATGTATAGTCATTTCGTTTGAAGGATTTACATGCATAGTTGTAAGCATTTGTCCAGGTCTGTTAATGCATATATTGTATGCTCCGTCTTGTTAGGATTAATGAACTACCTTGATTGTTTATAAGCCATTTCTACCCATGGTGCATACTCTACAACCAACCAAGAATTGGCAAGAATATTACCGTTCATTTTGTCTCTGTATTTGTGTCTGTCTGCATGTGTCTGCACAAGTGTATGTGTTGAATGTAAAATTCTTCTCTTTTAAGAAAGTGTTTGTTGCCTCAAGAGAACAGAAAGATCAAGTCCCTAAATATTTTAGCAATTTTTGGTATTTTATATTAAATACCTTCTTTGATGCCCTTAGTGTGGTCCTATATTTAGATTTGATATCACGTTCTTTGATGTCCTAAATTCCAAATATTAGACCACAAACTACAGGTGCTTTCAAGTGAAAGTGAGATCCTTAGATTTGAATCATTTGATGTTAAGGCGGGCCCATGAAGATCAAAATTCAGCTAACTTTCAAACACATAAAACTTCAACTATATACTCTGTCCATAGATACTTTGTACAGGTGAAGTATCCTTAACTGGTATGATAATGAGAGTGACACTGAAAATGTCAGAAATGGCTAGAAACTGCAAACTATTTCATAGCTTTTTATTCCATTTTACCAAATATTGGCTAACTATTTACACAGTTGGTTCAAGAAATACATTGTTGAGTTCCTTGAAGGATCTAGAAGGCAGAAGTCGTTCAACTGTTGTGCAATTCATTCTCCTGGAAGCCAGAGAAGTACAACCCTAAGCGGCTATTCCAAGGATATGCCCAAAGGCATTTTCAGGCTCATGCGCATATGCCTACGCATGTTGCATCTCTGTCCCACATAGTCCTCTGTGACAGTATCTGGGGAGACGGTGGAGAGACTGGATGTCCACTGAACACAACACCTATGGATGTTATTTAACTGTTTTCAGTGATCATAGTTTTTCATAATGTTTCCAATGAATATGATTTTGTATGTGGAACTGTCAAAAAGTACCTTCATCAGCAAAAATATATCAACAAGTACATGTTATCATGTCATGGTCTTTCAAACTATTTCCTTACTCCTGCCTTGAGCTCATGTTGAGTCAGTTTATTCTCTCTTTGTAATGTAGATGTATCTCACTTTCAGATCAGAATGAACTCGCAGGCATCCTACTCAAAAGTTTATGATGATTTTATCACACAAAAAATGTAATACCAAATGAAAGTCTGTGAAGAAACAATCACAGGTTTCCGTCCTAAATGCATGTAAGTTTAATGGTCAACTGATAATTTCACTGATAATGACCGATAATTGATGTGGACTCTTTCATGCAATCATCAGTGGTCAACCAAGTGAATTCTATTTGCAATAATTGAAACCAATAGGAAATATAGTTTAACTGGAAGAACAGAAACTTGTAAGCTCACCCTTTTCTGTCAAACCCACTAAGATGGGCAAGTATTGTTCAAGAGCATTCTGAAGGCTTGAAATTGTAAATGCATCTGTTTGGACAAAGTCAAAAGCAGCAAACTTAAGCAAAACATCATTCCAAAAAATCCAGCACAATCATTTCATACACTATCTTAACAAAAGGCAGTAATCATTGCCAAGTAGCAGAACAAAAGGCAATTCATATTATCCAAGACAAATATGATTCGGTAAATAAGGGAAAATAAACTCACCATCTTGTACACTCCTGGCAGACATTGGCCAATTTAGACTCCATTTTTCTGCCAAGGAAACAACCTTGGCTCGAAGAGACACCAATCTATCAAGAAGATCTTCAGACAAGGATCCTCTGAATGACTTTCTAAGGTCAATATCTGCAGGAACTCTAGTTGAAGGCACAAAGACCACAACTTCATTTATAGGCACTTGTTTCTTCATTCCAGATATGTATTGAGAAGTGGTACAACCCATATCTTTAAATCAACGTGCATTTCAGGGAGAGAATTCTGCCATGTGAAGGAAACAAAAGAAATAACAGAACTACATTACAGGAAGAGCCAATTTAACTATGATATGAGATTGAAAAAGAAGGAGCATTCTTCCATGCTAGAAAACTAACTTCCGAGATGAAATAGAAAAGAAGGCTAAAGGAATAGAATATTACTGATCCATATTGTAACCATATCGATAGCTTGCAATAAAAAGCTTTCAAATAATAGAAGGTGACGCTTCAATCTTCATGCAGCAGAACACACATCTTATGTAAAGGCTTGTGATGAACAGCATGTTAAGTGTTTGGTTTTCCTTTAATAACAGAACTATCTATTATCATTTTACAGTTATACAAAAGTGCCAGGATACTTCCTTCTAATGAGACAAAGATATTTCAATTTATACATCAGATGATCAGAATGCTACCTACTTTGAAGTGATTCTCACAGACATTCTAAAGGTACACTTCTGGTCATGATAAACATTCTTCAATAAACTAAAGATACAAGTTCCTTGAAGAATGCCTATCAAATGATGAATTAGTCTGTAAGATACAAAATGCGGCATACAGTAATAATCTAAGATGCAGGATTTCAGGAAACCAAGTCCACATCTTATGGACAAGCAACTGACATTCCCAGAAAAGTAGCAACATGTTTTGTGGTCTTGCTGCGAAGCCATTAATTTTATTAACATAGAAGCTTGTATTTATGGTGTTCCCATTTAAGATCAAAACGGATTTTAAACGTGCATATTTCACTGAAATCTGTCCCTCCCGGTTTTTCCATCTAAGGTGGGATCAGATTTTAACCTTAAATGCTCATCTTTAAGGATCATCGAGAAACTCGACAACTTTGGTCGACATACTCAATCATCAGTTAAACAAATTGATATCAGCCATTATGCATGTCTGGTCGAACAGACAATAGCTAAGGGTTTTCCAAAAAACAATTCTCTAAGGAGAACACATCAACCAACATACTGAACCATCAAGAACCTTAGAACTTGCGAATCAAAACCCTATTACGAATCAAATCGTGAAAAGTACGATTCTGACACGCTAAAACCGCTAGAATACGTCAAAAGAACACAATCCAGAACCAATCAACCATGAATCACGAAAAGATCCTACAAGGCGAGTTCAAGAACTCGAATATCGGGATAAAAGCCAAAATTGAGAAGCAGATCGCAAGGAGACAAAAGAGAGGGCTCACCGTGATGCTTTGCTCCGGAAGAGACGAAGTAATGTCGGGAGATCCAGAGAGGCCATTAATGATACTGAGGAGGGACCAGCACGTGCGTGGCATCACCGTTCGCCATTGACATCGTTTCGGGAGAAGGGAGTCCATATATTTATTCATTTCTCCCGCGCGGAATCTCTCGCCTTCACATGCCTTGCATTACCCGGGAGATTTCGAAGACCACGAGTTTACCCTCATTCCTGCACGAAATGACACAACACGAACTGCTCAGCCAAGCGTTACGTTACATCCAAAAACCAAGCGGTTGGAGCCCACGGAGCGGTAAGATCAGCTCTGAAAGCTTCCAATCGAGAGCCAAGTCCCTAGGTTTTGGTTGATTCGAGGTACCAGGCTTTCCGTGATGGTTTCAGGTTGACATGCTGGTGCGATGGTTTCATGTTTGATTTATAGACTTGGTACTCGTGTTCATGCTTCCGGCTAGTTTTACGTTTGATTTGTATGGAGTCGAAACCTTTTCCTATTTTTTAATATTATATTTATCTTGCCCTCTTCTTATGAGTTTATGGTATTCTTTCCATTTAGTTTGAACATTTTAGAAGCCACTAGTTTGGTTATTTGCATTAATCATGAAGTTCAATACCTAGTAATATTCATATAGCCTTAACCTTTCCGTTGCAAAAAAAAAAACTAATGAAAAACCAAGTTAAGTAGGGCATATCATAAGCAAGTCTCGCTCCATTTGTTATCAATATAAACATCTATTAACAGAAATCAAATGCAACCAACTTATACACATGTAACACAAAAGTAATCTTTCCAAAACCTACACCATACACCCAATGTGAAGTGGTCTGAGTTTATATTCTACATCGAATATCAACACAGTATTATCAAGATATTTAGTAATCAGGCAACATAGTAACATTACCTTATCACTCAAAAGCATATTTAATACAAGAAACCAATAAATCATACTTTATGCTCATACATTTTTTATTGTGTTTCATGCAAAGTTTTTCATTCTATTCGTCTCAAAGTGGAACGTGTAGTATGGATTCTAATATAAACATCTTACACGCCTTTGCAAATGTAACTGGTGCTTTTGCAAATGTAACATCCTCAAAGCCTTAGGCAGATAGTGATTTCAAACACACCACAAGTAAAAGCTAGAAATTAATCAAACAGGGCAACAAAAAACTGCTTCTCTACAACCAATCTGCAACTTTCACTTAAATGCAAGGAGAAGAAACCATTTGTGGGTAGGAAGAACATAGATACTGGAACCTAATAGATTTATAATGAGAAAATTCATCACAAATTTTTTCATCTATAGACAAAACCAAGCACATGCAACCAACAATTTTTTTCTTTTTCTTATAAGAAGGGAATGCATGTCATTACTTCTACAGGAAACCTCACTGTTTCAGTAAGAATGTTAAGTTTTGAGTGCACCAACACTTTATTGTCATGCTTGATCTCTTCATCACTTTCATCCCTCTCCTCAAGCACTTAATGCTATGTGAAACAAAAAGATAAATACAAGAACTCGTATGGTGACCACTCCTTAAAGGTCAGTCCTCTAGAGAGAGGTGTTGACCAACTCCATGATGACCTTGAGATAGCATCATCAACTAAAGTAGGGGTGAAAGTTAGATCATTGGTGACTGCTACTTCATTTTCTAAAGACTCAAGTTGAAGCTATGAAGCTCTACTTATAAACCCCTGCCTTAGTATCATAATTATGTTGAGGCCTTTCACATAGGAAAGGAATTTCAATCTAAACATAAACTAGGTGTTGTTAGTGGGTAGATATACAAGTGGTTCAAAACTTGGTGTGAGTAGTATGCAAAGTGTTTATCAAAGTAGGAAAGCATGTAACCATATACAGGATGTGCACAATCTAAGTACAGTGATCACACTAATGTGTATGCAAGAAAACTTAGGAAGAAAAAATTATAAGATGTGTCTTTGACAGTAGGGAAAATGAAAACAGCCTTTCTATAAAATTTGGTGTCAAAGTCGGTTACGAGATGTTGCTTTAAAGTACAGAAGGCAAACAAGTCAAATTTCTAGCAATGCAGTAGGAACAATCCTTCTTTTAGAACAAGAGCTTTTGTTGGTACTTGAATGCCTTGATTTTTTTCAAGTTGTAATGGCTACTCAAATGAACTCCAATGCCAAGAGATGGTTGAACTCACCAGTAACAATCCACTTCACAGTAGTCTTGCTGAATCTAATATTTTCTGCAATAGAAATCTTGATTCCGCTTAAGCAATATATTGAATTATGTATATATACACATATATTTGAGAATGAAGAACCAAAGCAAAATTGTATTGATTGCCCACATGATTCAAGCATGCGCTTGGCATACTTTGTTTTAGGCTAAACTTGCCACCGTCGGAGTTGATTTTCGGATTCAAGCAGAGAATCCCGAGTTTCCTTCGAGAGACTATGAAGCTCCCTCAACTTATCTTTCACATACAGGGTCTACGGTTGACGATTGATATGATGCGAATTTGATAAATGTTCATTGATCTCTCTATAAATAAGAGATATTAAAGTAGGTTTCAAGTAAACATAATAAGAGTAAGATGGTGAGCGAGTGTTGAGCATTCTTCCATAAAACCAGTCTTCTATTTCATCGATATTCACTTCCTTTTATATTATGAGCATGAGTACACTTATAAACTCTTCGTGAACATAAAGGATCCTAATTATTCACTCTCTTTCACTACCCACGAAGTGCTATGGTTCAAAAATCAATAACATAAGAGGTCTCTGCCTTTTCTTATTAACTATTTTCAAATACCAACAATTGTGATCGTTAGTTACATGAATATGCATTAACAAAGACACACAAAGGCCTTCAATACAACCTTTCTATTCATAAATAATGATGACACCTGGTGTCATACATAAAACTGATTGAGTGACACCCATTCAAACACTCTCCTTGGAAAGGCATGATGCTATGGATTTCCAAGACACTCACTTAAGAAGAGACATGATTTTGGAAAGGTACTCACATTCCTCCACTATTTTCCAATATATATATAAACATACATATGTAATCTTTCAAAATTAATGCACTCAAGAAAACCAACAAAAGATTTGTAGGACCTTATCATTCCACAGATCTTATATTGTTAGTAAAGGTGTCTTACAACTTGAACCTTTACCTAGTAGGTTATGGGTTTTACTAATCCTATAAAGAATGGTAGACAAACTTTGAACCAATCAATCCATATGAATTACTATGCATGATCGACATATAAGATCTCAACACTATCAATCATCATTTTCCATGTGACACATTTGATTTTGGCTTAAGAGTTCAATCTCCAAACTCCATGAGGCGGCACTACCTCACACTCATATAGGTAGTCTCTATCAAAAGCACCTCATAATAAGTACTTAAGCAAACTTTTGCTATATGTATATTTAGAGCAATGCTCAACCTTCCTTTTCATATCCTTATGGGTCCAAGTACCTTATATCTTGGGATGTTTAATAAACAAGTACTTGCAATCACTTTGGTGGTGTACTTTTGCTCATTGAACTCAGAACTTGACCTTATCAAGTGTAGGTTGAGTTCCCACCATTAGTGATTCATAGTTGGGCTTACCATCCCAATTCTGTTGTCAAATCTTGCGTCAAAGGTTCATAAGATAAGAGAGACAACTCTAATATTTATCAAATCTTATAAATATCTCTCACATCCAAAAGTCAAAATTTCATTATATAGAATTCATTGATATTGCTAGCTATATCAAAGATCATGAAATAGACATATATCTTTTTTAAGAAGTTGTGACCTTTTCAAGGTCACTATATGCAACATAAATTGCAATCATGGTGGAATTAATAAAACTTATTAGCTATAAGAAATTATACCCCCACCATGAGCCAAGACCCAACCACTTATATGAGCATGGTATATAGAGTTACTTATCCTTATCCAATTGGCATATTATTTTCCTTCTAAAACTGAAGAATTAACATTATACATCTACAATCAATCATTTTTAATACTTTAATACTCATCATGACAATTCTTTAAACTTGGATTGCTTGGCTATACCATCTTAGTCAACCAACAACATATGCAGTGACTAACCATAAAGATATCCATCAAACAATCAAGCATCCATTAAGCATATCCTTGTGTCCAATTAGATACCCTCAGTATGTACAATATCATGTTATTCATATCTCTCTACATGCTAAAGAAATCATATCAATATAAATAGATACAAAGATATGCATTAAATGTATATTAGCACACATGCATGTAGAAATAGAACTTGCACATATTTGTATATAATTAATTTGAACATTTGATAGTATTAGTAAAGATACCGTTTAAACATGCCACTATGATGGTATGTATGCATACACATATAAGATTCACCTTATATATGTTCTTCCAAACAATCCATTTCATATATATACATATATTTTTGACATTAAATATTCATAAATATATTGTCATTCATAAGCTCTTAAAATACTGAAGTCAGATGACTCAAATTAGAGTATGAATATGTCCAGAATCACCACAACACATTAATTGGGTATAGTAAGAAGCTAGTTCCATCCTTATCACCTTCTCTATCCTGATCCAAAGTACATGATCCAAATATCCTTGGATCCAAAGTAGAGGATTCAAATCCACTATTAAGAAACTAGTTCCATCCTAACCACCTTCTCTACAAATCACCAAGTCGATCCACCATGGTTTGATTCTGTCAGAAATATAATCCAGATTCAAACAAAAAATCCAAAATAAATATCAATGCAAATATATTTAAAATAATTTAGATAAAGGGTATGGATCTGGATTATATATATTCGATCTAGATCCAAATAACTAATAAAACTGATTCAAAATATTGAACTAATATAACTAGTAATCCATAGTTGTGACCTTGTCATTAAAGGAAAAAGTAATCAAAATTCTATTGGTATCTTGATGTTAGACCCAACAAATAGAGGTCACTTTTCAAGTAACTAGAGTCACATGATCTCTTTGTGTTAAACATTAAGAGAGATTACTTCTCTTTTATGAAATAGTTAAGAGTAACTACTCTTCAATGGAAAAGCCTCAACAATATTACACATGAATTAAAGAGGCAATTGAATAGAGAGATGTTAAAGGAGTGGAAGCTCTTGAAGCTAAGGTTATTCCTCTTGTAATATAATTTAATTGTTAAGAAAGAGACGCTATAACAATAATACTTGTTAATGTTCAAACTCATGTGAGGAGACTTTTTGATTCATAGAAGAGTTCTAACTTGAATGAGACACTAAACAACATGTACGAGAGAGCAAGGAGAACAAAGTTTGAAAATTGATGATAGGTGGTGACTCTTCAAACAAATATAGTAAACTAGTTTCTAAAAGGTTAATTGTTCCTCACGTTGGATTGTTGCTTCAAATGTAATGATCAAACCTTTTTCAAATTTTATGAACAAGCACGTCTCCGTGTCTATAGAACAAACGGTTTAGAATTTGATGATTGTTCAAACTCATGGGACTACACATGCAGACAATCTAAGCCAATTTTGACACCTTCAGGTTTACGTGATGGTACACATAAATGGATCAAAATCTATACACATAGAACATAAAATAGAGTAAAATAGTTTCTAAAAGGTTAACAGTTTCTCACATCCTTCAAGTGGAACTCAAATTCATAACATGGAAGAGATCTGCACGACTGATAGTGGCAGTGACTTCAATGATCACATGGAATTGTCAGTTTTGGGGAGCCTACTAACAATTCACAACATGGAAGCGCTCTGCACGACTTACTCTCTAGAGATCATCTTCTTATTGGAAACACTACGATGGGCGGGTTGGTGCTCTTTGGACCTACAAGTTAACATTATGGAATATGGTACTTTCTTCATACGTTGCTTAGTGTGGGATCCTATGCTACATCTACATTGGCATATGATATCAGTTCACTTGCATAGTTCAGAGACCGTGAGAGAATCTTAGTTTGAGACCATCAAATGTTTATTACCTATTCTCTCGGATGTTCTATCTTTGTTGGCGACTTCCATGCAATTATTTCACAAGATGAAAAGGAGGGTGGACAGCCTAAAATGATAGTTCCATGCAATGGTTTTCTACATTCATAAATGTGATTGGAGCACATGATATGGGGTTCATTGGTTAAGATTCACGTGGACAAATCACACTGCTTGATCAAAGAAAGACTTGATCCAGGACTTCACTCACAAGCATTGCATTGAGAGTTTCCAGCATGTTAATGGTCTCAACGTAGATCCTTGGGACGATTTGGCTTTCAAGAGAGCATGGTGCTCAATTGAAGAAGTATCGGATACTGTTGAATCTTGCTAATAGATACCGAACAAAGGACAGATCAAATAAGTCATATTGGAAGAAACCGTAGGGCCACATGCATAAAGGGATATGCAATGAATATTAACATACCCACATCAACCAAAACTGAAGATCGTGAGAAAACCACAAGCAAACAAAAGAAATCAGCAAACTGCTTATGTGATCGAGTCGTTCTTGGGATTGGAATTGGAACACATGGGTACCTATACCTTTCTTCTTAGATAAAATAATCATTGCAAGCGAAAGTACATAGCTCAACTCAAGTAGTCTTAGACCACACCTCAGTCATTAGCCAATTGAAGTGCAAAATAAGTCATAGTAAAGAATGCATAAGAGAGAACCAAGTTTTCTATAACTTCTTATTAAAGAGCCCTAATTTTGCTTTATAATAAAACCAAAGATCCTCAGATTCGTTACATGAGTCACACCTCTTCGGATCTGTCCTATAATTATCTTTCTCTTTGTGGAAAGACTCATTTGATTGTTAGATCGAAACTTTTTTGTATAAAGAAAATTGAAAGACAATTTACTCGAACCCGAGTCCACTCGGCCCGACACACATGTATAGTCGTCTATGCTCTATCAAATCTCTTTGAATTAAGGTTTAACAGCTATATATAAAGACATGTGAGATTCTTTCAACCATCAATATAGTACTAAAGGATGCTCAATGGTATTCACATGCATAAACCCCTCACATTCATAACACTTTTGGACTTTCGCTCTTATTAATAATTTAACAATTAAGCCTTAAGAGTATTTATCATGAACTAAATGCATTTAAGGTTAAATAAGTTTAATTAGACCCAACAACCATTAATGACATCATTAAGTCCAACAAGCCAATTCTCCATGCTTTAGTTAATTGGAATGGAAGTTGGCCTTTTAATACCAACACCGAGATCACAAGCGTGAATGAGCAATTAAACCATCTTCATATGATACTAATGTCTCCTCGCAACATCGTCATCATGATCTTGGACAATGCTTGGCCACAACTTTAATCCATAAAGAGTGATTCTAGGGGGAGGAGCACACAATAAATGGCTAACCTGGAGGACTACATCACCAATTCTTTAATCCTTGCTCAAGTAGCAGAATGGCATCGAAGAAATAAGATTTGCAGTAGTAGATGAGGTCGGTGTATGGAGATCAAGATGGCATGCATATATTAGAAAGCCTCATTTGATTCATACAATTGGCCTGAAGAACCTTAGGAATAATGCAAAAGAAGAGTGTAAATAAAACTGAGCGGGAGCTTACTTCCTTTGAGATAACCACAGATAGCCAAATGAACATCGCATCGAATAATATTAAAAGGACTTGGAAGAAATAGCATCCACGACGGACATGCCATCTGGATGAATAGAAAAGGCAACCTTTTTCGTTCCTTCTTCAGTAACTCGGCAAGTTAATCAATGATCATCTTATTAGATACTTTGAGAAATCACTGAATTCTTCATTTGGGTCAACAAAGTTACTTGCAGTAAAAAGACATTGAAAATATATATTTTACTAAGATCTTGCCTATATTAAAAACTTTGGTGAGAAGGTGTAGATGTGAAAATTTGACTCCAAAGCCTATGTAAAGACTTGAAACAAACTTCTCAAACTACTTCATTTTTTCGTGGGAGTGCCAACTAGTTTCACTAAAACTAACAAAGTTCTAATTTTGACTTTGTGAGGCGATTGTGGCTAAGCGAGATATTTTCGCCTTAGGGCTTTTTCAACCGATGCTCAAGGGTCATCCTAGATGCTTTGAGGATTTATTTGTTCTGGTGTATGTTTCCAAAATTTACTTTTAAAGATGATTTTGAATCAAATCAAACTCGTGCACTTAGTCTAGAGATTGAAGATTTTCAAGTTCTGAAAAACATAAACTGGTTATGTTTTCAGAACTTATTTCCAAATTTTTTTGGGCAACTTAGAGATCTGTAAAATTCATAAAACATTTACAGAACATAGAATATAATGTGAAGATTCTAATACTATTTTTATTTTGTGCTTTGATGCTGCGGATTTGTAGAATTAAATCCTGAACAGGCCACTGCTCAGGTGTTTTACGATATTCTGTTACAGAAATACAGAGGCCTAAACAAATCTCTATATCTTTGTACACATAACTCCAAATTATATGCTTTTAGGAAAGCTATGGATATCAGCTTTCCAATGAGACTAATTTTATCAATTTTGGCTCACTACAAACAGAGGTAATGGAAATTTTATCCAACCCCTATTATAGGAAAACAGACTGTGCAAAAACAGAATCTGAACTTGACCGATATTTTCCTATTTTATTCATGAGTCTACACGATGCTAAAATTCTTGCAAATTTTATTTCTATTGGGCTTGTGTGTAGATTTGGTGTCTTAAATTTTAGATCATTTGGAGCCGTTTAGCAATGAAAAATGGAACAATAGTCGTGTGTAGGATGTAGAAAAATAGAGTTTCAGTTTTCAGAATATATATGAATGCATCTATCTGAATTTAAGAGCCATCCACAACAAAATTAAAGCACATGACTGAAGGAAAATGAATGTAAATACATATTTTAGCTTAAGCATAGAGGGGATTAAGAGATATAAGAGTGTATAGAATATAGAGAGGTAGAGAATCATGAAAGCAAACAAGTAGAGTACATAAACATACACGAAATGAAATGGGCAGCATTTCTACTTGCTATTACAACATGGGGAGAGACTCAAGCTCCATTAATACAACCCATTTTCAAATTGAATATGAGAAAAAGAATTAAGACCAGCAAAAGAAGAAGAACACTTACTTACCGACCCTCTAATGGTACACGGATTCAAGAAGGAAGTCGTCCCCTTCTTCTTCTCCTCTCATTCTCTCTTTTCTCTCTTTTTTTTTCTCTTGTTGCAACACCTCTTCTCTTTCCTAGACCCCTACCTACATGTTCTCCAATGCCTTTCCAATCCCTCCAATGTTGGAAATGAGTCCCCCATGGTCTCTATTTATAGGCCAAGCGGGGGGATGTTAGACCCTTGCATGATGTGGGTCAATGGATCTCTTCTTGGCTCCATCTTTGCTCTAATCCAAAAAGGTCTAGTTGCACATGGTCTTGTGGTCCCCTAGGTCAAGAGGAATCCAGCCCATGCAACCCTTGACTTGAGTGGGTTGGCCTTGGCTCAAGCCAACATGGTTTCAGTCTCATTGGCTAGGCAAATTTGAGTCTAATTGGCTAGGGGTGGTCCTTCTTTGGAGAATTCGATCCACCCCTAAGGTCGGGTCATAGTGAACATGGCCCCTTGTCCAGCCAAGGTAGGTTAGGTCTAGGTGATTTAGGCTTAGTTAGTGTGGTTCGATCAAGCACATTTGGTGAAGATGGTTCAATTCGGTCACGACTTAGCCAAGGTCAAGGTCATAAGAAACATGCTTAACCCAAGCTCGTTTTAGTCAAGGGTAGCCCATGGGTCATGGTTGGGCGTGATTGGGTGCAACCCTTGACTTCATTTGGTGCATCCGGGTGCCACCTTTAACTAGGATGTGCTTCTTCCTTGCTCCTTGGATATGTGAGCTTGTTTATTGCTCCTTGGCTAGGTGAGCCTCCATCGGTCGAGCTGTGTGAGTTTCATTCTCAGTATTTGTTTATATGGGCGACCTGCTTTCGCCCTGTGAGTTAGTCTTTACCGTTTCAACCACTTTAACCCTCTGTTAGCTGTAGAGTGTCAGACCACTTTAACCTTTGATGGGTGTAGGGTGTCGGACCACTTTAACTCTTGATGGGTGTAGGGTCTCCGAATAAGACTATCTTCAATCGGGCGAGTTTTCGAATCTTGATTTGATTTGAATTTAAAGGTTTTGGTAAATTTGTCATTTTGCAAAGATTTTTGGGTTTGGTTCCTAATGTCTCATTTTCAATTATTTCTTTAAAGAAAATTATTTGAAACCATCATTTCTTTAGATGAAATCATTTGAATAGGCAAAATGATGTCAATTTGGGCTTGAGGGCAAAGCAATCATTTTTTTGGTTCTTTGTCAAAATTTGATTTTTCTAAGAGGGGTACTATTTACCCTTATTTTGAGGATGCCACAAAATTTGGGTGTGGAAATGAGTTCGTTTAAGGTGTCTTTATTTGAAAACCCTTAAAAGACCCAAAAACACACTTTTTTCTTGAAAAGGCAAACTTTCTAAAAGATCAAATTATTTTGAGAAATTTTTTTGGGTGTCTACAGAAGGTTACAATCATATATGAATATGAACAGAGTCATTAGTGCTAACCAATCTACATTTGACATAGGTCGGCTTAGATCCCTATGATAGGATCCAATTCTCACTATTGTCATTGAGTCTATTCCAATCATCAATTATAGCCGGAAAACATAATTTAATTCAGCTTGTTTGAATAGTCATAACGTGTCAAAAATGTTTTTGTCAAAATAACAATTTTCCAACTGTTCCAACAATCGGAGTCTTACTCATGACAAATGGAGTTTCTATCTCGAAACAATAATTGGTTGTTCGACAACATACTCTTACAGTTACAAGAGTCATAATTGACTTTTATTGTGACTGCATACAATAACCAAAATAGGCATTATGGTAGTCAAAAAAATTATATTTTGACTGTTTACAACAGACTTACAAGGTTGAATAGTTAGAATTAGGCATCATAAATCAATCAAAGGAACAATCTGAATTCTATCTTCGAAGTGTTGTGAACAATAGAAATAGGCTGCAATATGAACTTTATTTTCACTATTTCATTCAAAATTTTAGAATTTATATAATCATTTGTATAACTTGAACAAGCATAATACATAATAATAATCAATTAATCAGGTATAACACTTAACAATAAAAATTGAATCACAAAATTATAAAGTACAAATACTACATTGATTTGTTTAAAGGTTTACAAAGTACAAAAGAAGAAAAGTTTACATATGCACAATACAACGACAATTCCTAAGACTAATGATTAAAATTATCTTTCAAGTCATTGGTCTCGACGCTCTCTATGGTTATGTACAACAACAACAACAACAACTAAGCCTTTTCCCATACTAGGCGAGGTCGGCTACATGGATTCTTTGTTTCCACAAATCCCTATCATGTGCCATGTTAGCAGTTAACTACCAATAAGCTAGATCATTCTTTATTATTTCTTTTCAACACTTTTGTGGTCGTCCTCTACCTCTTTTAATATTTTCCAAATTTAGTTTTTCTAACCTTCTTATCGGTTCTTCTTTTGATATTCTTTTTATATGTCCAAACCATCTTAAAAGATGTTCTCTCATTTTATCCTCTATTGGTGCCACTCCTAATTTGTTTCTAATAACCTCATTATGTATATGGTCTTTTCTTGTATGACCACTCATCCATCTCAACATCTTCATTTCTGTCACAGACATCTTTTGTACATGTTGATGATTAACTGCCCAACACTCAGAACCATAAAACATGGCAGGCCTAATTGCTGCTCTATAATATTTACCTTTTAATTTTAATGGTATCTTCTTATCACAAAGAATACCTGATGCTCCTCTCCATTTTAACCAACCAGCATTAATTCTATGCGTAACATCTCCATCAATTCTTCCATCACTTTGAAAAATTGACCCTAGGTATTTAAAACTTTCTTTTTGGGGAATGCAATGTGTGCCAATTTTAATTTCTATGTCCTCTGAAGTAACCAAATGATCAAACTTACATTTCATATATTCTGTCTTTGTTCTACTAAGTCGGAGGCCTTTGCTTTCTAATGTTTCTCTCCATAGTTCCAATTTTCTATTAACTTTTTCCTTAGACTCCTCCACTAATACAATGTCATCTGCAAATAACATACACCAAGGTACTTCATCTTGAATATGTTTTGTTAACTCATCCATCACCATTATAAATAAGTATGGACTTAAAGTTGATCCTTGATGTAACCCAATATTAACTTCAAAGAAGTCCGTCGTTCCTTCATGAGTCCTCACACATGTTTTTGCACCATCATAAATGTCTCTTATAAGGTTAATATATGTCAATGGGATACCTTTTTTTTCCAAAGTTCTCCAAAGAACCTCCCTCGGTACCCTATCACAAGCTTTTTCTAGATCAATAAATATCATGTGAAGGTCTTTCTTTTTTGCTCTAAAATGTTCCATAAGACGTCTCAAAAGGTGAATCGCTTCAATAGTAGATCTGCCTGGCATGAATCCAAATTGGTTCTCTATTGTACTTGATACTTGTCTTAACCTACGTTCGATAATTCTTTCCCATAATTTCATAGTATGACTCATTAACTTGATACCTCGATAATTCGCACAATTTTGAATGTCTCCCTTGTTTTTATATATGTGTATAAGTGTACTTGCTCTCCATTCCTCGGGCATCTTTTGGTTTTTCCATATTTCATTAAATAGTCCAAACTTCTATAGGAATATTATCTGGTTCTACCGATTTACCACCCTTCATATGTTTAAGAGACTCTTTGACTTCATTCTTTTGAATACATCGGTAGAAATTGTGGTTTATATACTTTTTTGACTTGCTAAATCTCCTAAACTAATACTAACATCTTTATTTTCATTAAAAAGATTATAAAAATAGTTTTTCCATCTATTTCTTATATCATCATTTGCCACTAGAATTTTTTCATCCTCGTCTTTTATGCATCTAACATAATTAAGATCTTTAGTTTTCTTATCTCTAGCCCTAGCTATCCTAAAAATATCTCTTTCATCCTCTTTTGAGTTGAGTTTTTTATATAAGTCCTCCCAAATCTTAGATTTTGCTTTACTGATGGCCTTTTTCGTTTCCTTCTTTGCTTTCTTATAAGCTTCTAAAGTTTCACTAGTTTTCTTAGCATAATGTAATTTGTAACATGTCCTCTTTGCCTTGATTTTATTTTGTACTACTTCACTCCACCACCAAGCTTCTTTTTGTGCCGGTACACCTCCCTTAGATACTCCTAACACATCTTTCGCCACTTTCCTAATATGTATAGCCATATTGTTCCATATATCACAGGGTGTGCCAACTGTAAACACCCCGAATTTTCCAAAAATCAAAAACTCTCAAAAACACAAAAAGCTCGTTTGAGCCAAAACGACAACCTATTTTAAAATGTGAAAACAGGTACAAAAGGCAAAAGGATAGCCCCGGCAAAAAGAGCAAATCGAGCCCGGAGTCTCAAAAGCTACCCCCTGCTCAAAAATGGAAGAAAAGAGAGCCCGTTCAGAGAAAAGCCCGATAAAAGGGTAAAAATGTAATTTGGGTCAAAGAAAAATCGCAAAGCAGCTCCAAAATGCAGAAAGAAGCCCAGTACCTGAGGAAGTCGATAGAAGTCCGAGGCACGTCCCGTCAGAATGAAGAACGGAATTCGTGCGGCAATCTGAGTTCGATATCAACAGGAACTAGCTAGAAACCAAAACGGCGGACCGAAACGAACTCCGAAAAAGTCCTAAAAAGCAGAACACTTGTTGGAAGGAAGACTTGGGGAAGACCCAGGCCAGAGTTGGGTGTCCGATGAATCGAAGCTCGCTCGAAACCGACGGTGAAAAGCACCAGAAAGGACTAGAAAACCAAGGAGCAAAAGAAAAGTTTGGACTGGATCTAGACCCAAAATATCCAGATCCAAATAGTGTTTGGATTGGATCTGGATCTCAACAATCTAAGATCCGAGATCCAAACCCAAATAAATATTTGGACTGGATCTAGATCTTAAAATATCCGAGATCTGTGATCCAGATCCAAATAGGGTTTGGATTAGATCCGGATAGCCAGACCCAAATCCAAGACCCAATATCCAAGATCCAATTAAAACCTCTATAAATAGAGGTGAGTGGGCTAGAAAATCATACGAGTGGAACTCTCCAGGGAAGCTCCTCACGTGAGATAAAGGGGGGGACGAGAGAGAAAGAGCTTGATAGGCCCAAAACTTTTTTTGTTTGAGATGGGATTGGCCCATGGAGGCAAATCTATAAACACCCCGAATTTTCCAAAAATTAAAAACTCTAAAAAACACAAAAAGCTCGTTTGAGCCAAAACGACAATCTATTTTAAAATGTGAAAACAGGTACAAAAGGCAAAAGGAGAGCCCCGACAAGAAGAGCAAATCGAGCCCGGAGTCTCAAAAGCCATCCCCTGCTCAAAAACAGAAGAAAAGAGAGCCCGTTCAGAGAAAAGCCCGATAGAAGGGTAAAAATGTAATTTGGGTCAAAGAAAAAGCACAAAGCAGCTCCAAAATGCAAAAAGAAGCCTAGTACTTGAGGAAGTCGACAGAAGTCTGAGGCACGTCCCATCAGAATGAAGAACGGAATCCGTACGGCAATCTGAGTTCGATATCAACAAGAACCGACCAGAAACCAAAACGGCGAATCGAAACGAACGGCGAAAAAGTCCTGAAAAGCAGAACATCGGTTGGAAGGAAGACTTGGGGAAGACCCAGGCTAGAGTTGGGCGTCCGATGAATCGAAGCTCGCTCGAAACCGACGGTGAAAAGCACTAGAAAGGACAAGAAAACCAAGGAGCAAAAGAAAAGTTTGGATTGGATTTGGACCCAAAATATCCAGATCCAAATAGTGTTTGGATTGGATCTGGATCTCAACAATCTAAGATTCGAGATTCGAGATCCAAACCCAAATAAATATTTGGACTGGATCTGGATCTTAAAATATTCGAGATCCGTGATCCAGATCCAAATAAGGTTTGGATTGGATCCAGATAGCCAGACCCAAATCCAAGACCCAATATCCAAGATCCAATTAAAACCTCTATAAATAGAGGTGAGTGGGCTGGAAAATCATACGAGTGGAACTCTCTAGGGAAGCTCCTCACGTGAGATAAAGGGGGGGATGAGAGAGAAAGAGCTTGATAGGCCCAAAACTTTTTTTGTTTGAGATGGGATTGGCCCATGGAGGCAAAAGGGGACTTTTCCTAGGTTTCCCTATGTATGATCATGCATGGACGATTTTTTGTATGCATGCATGAGAAAAAGTTTTTTTTTTTTGGGGTTTTGAGCCTGAAGAGTGCCTTCTGAGGCGAGCTGCTCCGAGCAGGTTTTACCCATGTCTTCTAGACGTTTTCAGGTTTTCGAGCTTTGGAGAGAGCCTTTTGAGGCTGTCTGCTCCAAGCAGATTCTACCCTTGTCTTTTTGACATTCGTAGGTTTTTTGAAAATTTTCTTTTTGAAAACGAACTCCTTTTAGCTTGTATCGAAAATGACTTCCATTTTTCATACTTCCCTTCATTCGGGTTTCAATACCTGCTACTCAGTAGAGGTTTTGGGTAGGAAAACTTGGAAAACATTTCAAAGTTTCATTTCCTACAAAACAGAGTCGAGTTCTCAAACAAAATGAAATCCAAATAAGCCGATTTTATTCGTACTTTAGGATTTTTGCAAATTTGAAACTTTTTTTCGAAAATTTTGAGTGCCAAAACCTTAGGCCAAGGGCTGGCCGTGAACCAGCCCCTAAGCCATCTTGGCCAACCTTACTAAACCACACCTAACCCTAGCCGTGACTAGCCTAGGACAGCCAACACCTAACCTAGGATCAGCCCCAACCACACCCTAAAGTCACTCCTACTCGAGCCACCTTGGCTCGAGTTTCACAAGACCTAAACCAAATCCTATCACTCGAGCCACCTTGGCTCGAGTCATGCCTAATACCAAGTCTATCCTATACCAAACCCAAGGCCAAAGGCTTGTCGGATCAACTCTACCCTAAACTAAGTTCACTTGAGCCACCTTTGGCTCGAGTCACACAAGCAAAACCTAAGGCCAAGGCTGGCCGGATCCTAAAGCAAAACCCCTCTCACTCGAGCCACCTTGGCTCGAGTTTCACAAGACCAAAACCTAAGGCCAAGTGCTGGCCAAATCCTAAACCAAAAAAACCTATCACTCGAGCCAAGGTGGCTCGAGTCATCCCTTGCCCAAAACCAGCCCCAAGTGGCCCTAAACCCGGTATAATTTGCAGCTCTCGGAACTCCAAGTCTCCCCAAGCTCTTAAGCTCTCCGGCTTCGCTCCCACATGCCACGAATGCCGTAAGAAGAGGTGGATTCGCTTTCTTGTACAATCCTAACTCAAGAACCTGGAAAAGTGTAAGTCTTTTGATAATATCAAGTCTCTTTTCCATTCAATTCAATTCGTGATACGGGGTTGTAATAACGGAGCATCGTCTCCCCCCGGAATGTAATAACGGTGCTGAACACATGAGACACACACGTACACTTGAGCCTTTCCGCTCTTATCTCGTACACAAGCACCACGTACGCAATTGAGCCTTTTCGCTCTTATCATATACATACGTATTTCAATTCAGCTGGGTTGTTACATTAAGTCGTATGAGTTTGTCTTTCAATTACACACTCGCACCCAAGAAACACCCGAGCGATTGCTCAAACACCTCACGCATATTTTGGCCTCAGAAGCCACTAAGATATAGCCATATCTATATATTTTCTGCTGCGTGAGTTTTCTCGGTTCAGCTGTGTACGCATATCAATTCTGGGTTTTAAATTCAGTCGTGTGTGTTGTCTTTCAATTTATACACATACACACACACACACACCATAATTGAGCCTTTTCACTCTTACATATATCTATATCTCCCTTCTGCTGCGTTTTACGGTTCAGTTGCGTGTGTTGCATTTCAATTTATACACAACACCCACGCACACATTGAGCCTTTCCGCTCTTAAGATATAGATATATTTAAATTTCTGCAATTTACATTCAAGTCGTGTGAGTTGCATTCAATTTGGGTTTTCCCTTCTGCTAAGTCTTTAAATTTTGGGTTTTACATTCAAGTTGTGTGAGTTGCATTGCATACTCGCCACACTCGAGCTAGAGTACATACCTGCATCGAACCAACCCCGAACAAATCGTGCAAAATGCCCAACTTAGGCCACTTTGCACACACTCCATGCCTAAGTGGTTGAAACTGAAAGACTTAGGGTCACCCAAATCAAAAACTCGCCAAGTGCATGATTTCAAAAAGATTTTCAAACATCTGTCTATTCAAAAATCGAATTTGAGTTTAACTTGTTCAAACGAAGTCTCTAAGCGTACAGACTGACCCTTGCGCGTCGGTGCAAGAAGGTCTGCGATGAAAAGATCCCGCTTGCCTACAATCGCCTTTCAAAAGTCAGATATTTTCAAAATTTACTTTGCTAGTTTGAGTAAGCTAGCTGGCACGCCCTAAAAGCGAACGTAGATTGCGAAAAGATTCACTCCAGGCCTGAGAAACTCAGAGTCAAAGATTTTCCGTGTCTACAGGTTTGGCACGCCCGGTGGGACCCGGGACTTAAGTAGACTTCAAACAAAATACTCAAATTTTTCGAAAAAAGTGTTTTTCCAAAAAAATCATGCATACTTTGGAAAATTGCAAGAAAAGGGATGAAAAGATACAATCCTTATTGAGTGAACTAAGAAGGACTTTGAAAACAGATAAAGCCCAAAGAGAGCTCGATGATATTCAAAAAATGTTTCAAAAGATGAATGCTTTAAAAGCTCATCGATCACATAGCAGCTCTTCTAGGGCATATAAAGATCGTGAAAAGAAAACCGATCTTAAACTCAATGAAGGATGTGAGGTAAAAAGCCAAACCCCAGAAAAGGGTGAGTCCTCCACTCCCACACTTCCAAAATCCTCGTCGAGTAAATCAAAAGAGGTTTTCAAAACAGCCAAAGAACGAGAAACGCTAGCTGATATACGGGTGATTTTTAAAAAAATGGATGTTTAAAGCAAGGAGCTTAAAACCCATAAATCCCATAGCAGCTCTTCTCAGGCGCACAAAGATTGTGAAAACAAAATCAATTTCAAAATCGACGAAGGAATTGAGGTAAAAGGCCAAAACCCAGAAAAGGGCGAGTCCTCCACTCCCATATTTCCAAAATCCCACAAATCCAAAGGAAATTCGAAAACAGACTGTTTTGTTTCAAAAAATCAAAAAAATCTTGAAAACTTTCAAAAAGACAAAAAAATTGAAAAATCAAACTTTGAAATTTCGAAAAATTCAAGTGAAAGTCCTACGTCTAGGCACACACACACAGTGGGACATAAAACCCACACCCCACAAAGTGACGAGAGTGAAAAACATGTAGGTTTCGAAAAGGAACGCCTCGTGAAACCCAGGGGGCTCAAAACAGAGTTACCCGGGAAAACGACCTACTCTCACCATGAAAAGGTAGACAAGCCACAAAGAGGTATGCTTGAAACCCATCCTTCTCAAAACTCTCTTCTTCATATAGGGTCATCAGATGCATTGGATAACCCTTCTGCACACACAAACCCACGAAATGTGCCTAAGTTAGAGAATTTTTAAGGTGCGCCAAATGTCCCGCACCAGCCAAAAGAATTTCAAAAGCAAAAACAAAAACAAACTCAAAAAATGGTGGACATGGAGACCCCTAATGCATGCATCGACATCTTAGGAGCTCATAACCCTACCATAGAAAAACCCACTTCTTCGAGCCTAGTCTTGTACCCGGGAACCAAGATTAGAGCTTTGAAACAAAAAAATCCATCCCTAGGGGCACCACGAGTTGAACCTAGGGAGCAAGTCGAAAAATTCAAGGGAGCAAGCTTGTCTTCCCTTGAAGAAAAATTCTCCCAAATACAGGTTGTGTGGAAGCTCAAGTCTTCCATCAAGGAACCAAGCATGGCTTTCCTTGAGGACAAAATCTCCCAATTCGGGGTTATATGGAAGCACAAGTCTTCCATCACTCCAAAATATCCAAAGTCTCTCGAGGGACCAAGTACGGTTTCCCTTGAAGACAAAATCACCCCAAAATATCCAAAGTCTCTCGAGGGACCAAGTACGGTTTTCCTTGAAGACAAAATCACCCCGAAATATCCAAAGTCTCTCAAAAGACCAAACACGGTTTTCTTTGAGAAACAAATCTCCCAAACCAGGGTTGCATGGAAGCCCAAGTCTTCCATCACCCCAGAATCCAAACTCCCAATATCCAAAAGGGTATATATCCCCGACATGGATGATTCCATGTTCCAAGGCCATGATTTATACAAAAACTTTTCAAAAAACAAGAAGTCTTGGAACATGATTCTAAACATGGGATATAAACCCTACCAGGGCCTGGGAACCCAAAACCAAGGTAGGCTCGAACCTGTCCTACCTTAGGCCAATCGACAAAAGTATGGATTGGACTACAACCCACCCATACTCCTAGAGCCGCCACCTAAGACCATATGGGTCAAGGGTGCCCTGTAGAACCTCTAAAACCCAAAACCCATGTCTTAGACCTATTGATTAGAGTCTGATTCATGAATGTTTTCTTTGTAGGTTCATGGGAAGATTCCTCCTTTTGAAAAAGCCAAAAAAATCAGATATTTGCCAAAAACCAAAAAAATTGAAAACCCAAAACAAAATCTCAAAAATATTTGGAAAAATGAAAATTCCAAAAAGAAATTTGTTTTAAAGCCTTTGGCCATGTACAAAGTCCATTTTCGAAAATTGTAAAAATGCATTTCGAAAATTGTATATAACTCCCAAAAACCAAAGGAAAATAAATAAATCCAAAAAGCTGATCTTGATCACCCTTTTGTCTAGAGCTTTTTCAAAATGAAAAGCTCGAGAATCACCAAAGCCAGGAGGAATAAAAACCTCCGAACTTCCTGAAATTCGCAAGATCCTTGACTTATGCAAAGATTGGGGATTTTTAGAAATAAGCCTGACCCATAGTGTGTGCATAAGCATCATGCATCACACTCTGAAATCATTCATGTGCATCGAGTCTAGACTTCATCTTAGAACTCGAATTCTGGGTTTTTTTGTGAAACCAAAGGGGAATGAAAGTCGACCCCCTAAGAATTGAGCCTTCGTAGACAGGTCTCCATACGAATAAAATCCAACACCTTCAAGGAAAATTTCAAACGGAAATGAGAGTCTCGAAAAAAGGGTTATCATTTCACAAAAGCCTTTTCAAAACTCTTTTGATAAAAACCTTCCATGCTTTGCAAATCCTGCATTGTTTGCTTGACTTGATCAAATGAAGATGTTGTTCATACTAAATGTGCCATACATTTTTGAAAACTCTTTTGGCGTGTGAAAGGAATCACTAAGCCAAAAGAAAAATCGTGCTTGGCCTTGCTGTAGGCCCTAAAAATTCGAGACATCATCTCCCATGGAAAGGGGAATGATTCATTAAAGCACTCATTTGAAAAACCTATCTTAAACAGGTGGGCAAAATGGCAGCCCCTTTCAACAGAGTATGAGTTTCTAAACTCAAGACTCAATTAAGGGACAAGCCCTGTATCGTGTGGCTGAAGTGCCTCTGTGAGACACATTCCCCATACTTGATCAAATGCCCATGAAGGCACGAATTTTCAAAATGAATTCCAAAAACCCTGCTTGACCAAAATCAAGTATAGGAAACATATTTCAAATCAAAAGGGCTGGTATGAAACCATCCTCATATAAAAGGGAGGATTTCCCAAAATTGCTTTCTCAAAAGGGATCAAAATTTCGAAAATTTAACCCTACATATGGCTTTGAAAAGAAAGATTTTTCAACTTCTGGTTTATATGAAAACCTTGATTGTGTTGGGATAAAGAACATGAATCTCACGATGAAATATGGAGACCATGTCAAAATCAAAGCCTGATGGCCATGATGATCACATAGGGTTGGTTGTGTTTTCCATCCTTGAGCAAAAAGTATCATGATCATGTTAGAAAAACCATCGTCCATCCAAAAAAATCTTTTGAAAAGCCATGGCCCTTCACCATGTGGCCATGCGAAATTTCCCTCAAGCTAGGGGCATTTTTAAATATAGCCCCTAGACACCTTCCATGAAGAAACAAATTTCATAAAATGCATCTCCTTCATGATTTGTGAGATACATTTCATATGTTCACCATTACATAAAAGCATGTATTTCCATTTTGAGTCACATGGAGTGCATAGCATGCATCATACCACCCCAAAGAAAGCCCAAGAGTTGGGCAAACCTGAGTAGGAATGTCCCCATGTCTTCAAAAGGGCAAGAAAATTCAAAAAATCTGTTGATATTGTGGGTAGAAATTAGCAAAACCCGAAAAATGCCCAAATATTCAGAAGGGTTTATGTTAAATTCCTTTTTCAAAAAGATTTTGAAAAATCGAACTCCTTTGAAACTTCTTGAAAGAAGGATCGAAGTTGATTGTACAACCCTGAATGGAGGAATTTATACTTTGCGAAAGGTAGAGTCTTCCAAAAACGAATTGGCGATATTTCAAAGAACCCTGGCTTACAAAATTAAGCCTTGTTCAAAATATCAAAATATTTTTGAATAGCAGATGCTATTAAGAAATAGGACAATCTCGTTTGAATCGAGTAACCAAAGGGATAAGCCTTCTCCCATTCTACTTTCTCTCCAAAAAGGAAAATTGGCCGTATTCAAAAGAAAGAAAGAAAAATCGAGAATACAAAAACTCCTCTGAAAGTGGTCTTCCCTTCATAAACAGGGAATACAAAAACTCCTCCGAAAGAGGTCTTCTCGTTCAAAAGAAAAAGGGGATATTAAAAAAACTCCTCCCAAAGAGGTTTTCCCTTCATAAACAGGGAATACAAAAACTCCTCCAAAGAGCTGCTCTCCTTTAAAGAAAAGAGGAATTAATGAAAAAATACTCCCAAAGGGAGACCCTCTGTGGAAAAAAGAAACAAAAGCCAAAGCTCCAAAGAGAGCGATTTTCCGATTCTTTGCCTAAAACCACGGGACACTTCAGAAGGGACCGTGGTATCTCTTTCCCATATGCCTACGGCTTATCCCCAAGGAAAAAGGTTCAAAATTGTGAAAATCCTAAACTACGAATAAAATTGGCTTATTTGGATTTCATTTTGTTTGAGAACTCGACTCTGTTTTGTAGGAAATGGAACTTTGAAATGTTTTCTAAGTTTTCCTACCCAAAAACCTCTACTGAGTAGCAGGTATTGAAACCCGAATGAAGGGAAGTATGAAAAACGGAAGTCCTTTTCGATACAAGCTAAAAGGAGTTCGTTTTCAAAAAGAAAATTTTCAAAAACCCACGAATGTCAAAAAGACAAGGGTAGAATCTGCTTGGAGCAGACAGCCTCAAAAGGCTCTCTCCAAAGCTCGAAAACCCGAAAACGTCTAGAAGACATGGGTAAAACCTGCTCGGAGCAGCCTGCCTCAGAAGGCACTCTTCGGGCTCAAAACCCCAAAAACAAAAACTTTTTCTCATGCATGCATCCAAAAAATCGTCCATGCATGATCATACATAGAGAAACCTAGGAAAAGTCTCCTTTTGCCTCCATGGGCCAATCCCATCTCAAACAAAAAAAGTTTTGGGCCTATCAGGCTCTTTCTCTCTCATCCCCCCTTTATCTCACGTGAGGAGCTTCCCTGGAGAGTTCCACTCGTATGATTTTCTAGCCCACTCACCTCTATTTATAGAGGTTTTAATTGGATCTTGGATATTGGGTCTTGGATTTGGGTCTGGCTATTCGGATCCAATCCAAACCCTATTTGGATCTGGATCACGGATCTCGGATATTTTGAGATCTAGATCCAGTCCAAATATTTATTTGGGTTTGGATCTCGGATCTCGGATCTTAGATTGTTGAGATCCAGATCCAATCCAAACACTATTTGGATCTGGATATTTTGGGTCTAGATCCAGTCCAAACTTTTCTTCTGCTCCTTGGTTTTCTGGTCCTTTCTGGTGCTTTTCATCGTCGATTTCGAGCGAGCTTCGATTCATCGGATGCCCAACTCTGGCCTGGGTCTTCCCCAAGTCTTCCTTCCAACCGGTGTTCTGCTTTTCTGGACTTTTTCGGCATTCGTTTCGGTCCGCCGTTTTGGTTTCTGGCCGGTTCCTATTGATATCGAACTCAGATTGCCGCACGGATTTCATTCTTCATTCTGACGGGAGGTGCCTCGGACTTCTGTCGACTTCCTCAGGTACTGGGCTTCTTTCTGCATTTTGGAGCTGCTTTGTGCTTTTTCTTTGACCCAAATTATATTTTTACCCTTCTATTGGGCTTTTCTATGAACGGGCTCTCTTTTCTTCCGTTTTTGAGCAGGGGGTGGCTTTTGAGACTCCGAGCTCGATTTGCTCTTCTTGTCGGGGCTCTCCTTTTGCCTTTTGTACCTGTTTTCACATTTTAAAATAGGTTGTCGTTTTGGCTCAAACGAGCTTTTTGTGTTTTTGAGAGTTTTTGATTTTTGGAAAATTCAGGGTGTTTACACCAACATAATTCCAAACATCTCCTTGAAGGATTTTTTGTTTAAATATATCTTCTTTCTTGCTTTTGAGGTTCCACCATTTAGTCCGAATAGCTCGATGCACTTTTTTTTTCTTTGTCTATTTTTTTATTTGTAAATCCATAACTAAAAGCATGTCCGACATGTAGCGGGACTAACTTCTTTACCCACACCCGTCCATGATGTGGGAACCCTCTCTGCAATTGATTCACTACATTCAGGCGAAAATGTGGTGACCCTTGCTTACTTCTTACTGTATTCGGGCTCTACAGCATGTCGCTAGGTGGGAAAGCCCCAAAGCAATGCTCATAATTTTTGTAATCCATGTTATAAAATCCGAAGAAGTTTTACACTGGCTATTGGAAGCCTAACACAACCCTCCTCCTTTATCCGGGCTTGGGACCGGCAATGCAAGGGTGATCCCTTACATGGTCGGAGTTGCTCTCTATGGTTATTGTAGACGCAGAAAGTTTTCGCTTATGGTTCTTAGGCCTAAAGCGAATCTTTTCGTGTTTCTAAGTCCTATTTAAGCAAAAGGGCGTGCCAACTAGCTTACTTAAGTTAGCGAAGAGATATTTTTAAATCTGACTCCTAACGTGGCGACTGTGAGCAAGCAAGCTCTTTTCGTTGCAGACCTTGCACTGATGTGTAAGGGTCAGTCTGTACGCTTAGAAAATTGAGTTTTTGAATATAAGAACCTACGAAAACGTTTGAGGTGTTCGATTCTTGTTGTTTTTGTATGATTTTCAGATTTTATTTCACGTGGATTTGCACGTGCCTATGTCTTTTTTTTTATCCCTTTTTGGGCCAACTAGGTGTGTGTTATGAACACGTGACCTAAGTGGGGTGACTTTGAGCGGGAGTATGGGGTTTGCTTTGATGCAATATGCGTCCTAACTCATGGTATGGAGTATATGCAAGGCAAACTCGCGCAACTTTGAAGGGAAAACCCGAATTGAAAGACAATGCGGAAGGGAAATGACTTGAATGTAAATTGCAAAAGGGAAATTGCAAAAGGGAAATTGCAAAAGGGAAATATGGCTATATCTTAAGAGCGGAAAGGCTCAATAGTGCAAGTATGTGCCGTGTATATATGTAAAGACTACGCACACTGCTGAACCTTAAAACCCAAATCTTAAAGACATAGCCGAAAGGGAAATACTTATAATATATATGGGCCCGAAGGTTGCCAACGTGTTGTGTGGGTGTTGTGTGTATATTGAAAGACAACTCACACGACTTAAATGAAACCCAAATATAAATTGCAATATGGCCTTAACTAAGGTCTTGGGAGTAAGAGCGAAAGCTCAATGTGTATGAGTGTAGAATTGAAGTACTACGCACACGACATGAAATTAAACCCAAATATAAATTGCAATAGGCCTTGACTAAGGTCTTGGGAGTAAGAGCAAAAGCTCAATGTGTGTGAGTGTATAATTGAAATACTACACACATGACATGAAGTAAAAGCACCCAAGGGAAAATATAACGCGTCCCTTACTTGTGTCTTGCAAATAAGAGCGAAAGCTCAATGTGTGTGAGTGCGAGAATTGAAAGACAACATACACAACTTAAGCAAAACCCCACGCAACTTAAATTATATAAATAAGTCTATATCTTAAGGGCTGATTAGGCCCATGTGTGTTCAAAATCGTGTGCAGCTAAGAGCGAGATAGGCTCAAGTGCACGTGTGTGTGGGTGTGCCAAGCCACGTTATTACAAGCGGGGGGAGACAATGCTCCGTTATTACAACCCCGTATCAAATTTAATTAAGCTTAAGCAAGTCTAGGGTTCGCACTTAAATTGGCTCTAATTGTGAGTTTTGGAGCACCTTGGATTTTTAAAACTGGTTTGACTGGGAATTCAGCTCTTGGTGGTCCCCGGATGATCACTTGGGCGGGCTTCTTGTAAAGTACAAGGGTGGACGCACAAGTGGATCGCAGACGAGTGCGCTAGATCTTTCGAAAAGGTGAGGTTACATACCTCCTTTCCTTTCCCACTGCTACTGGCGTGCTTGTTAAAGGGTTCTTTAAAGATAGCTTGAGTTGGCTCAGGTTCCACAGTGACCTGGAGCCGGCCCTTCGCTATCAAGTTCTCGATTTTGTTTAAAAGGGAGAAACAACGCTTTGTATCATGGCCTTTGAGCCGATGATACTTACAAAAGCGGTTTAAATATCCCCCTTTGGAAGTGACTCCCTCAGGGATTTCAGGAAGTTCAATCATGCCCTGGGCAAGTAGGAGGTCTAGGACCTCCGACACAGGTTGCCCTAGCGGAGTGTACTCCTGTTTTTCAATAGGTTTTTGGAAGTTTCTCTCCCTTTTGTTTTCTGATTTTTCAAAATTTTTCGAAGTGCTCGCCGGACCTGGATCCACCTGGACATTGGCGATTTTATGGGGCTTTGCCCGTTTGTCCATCGTGGGTAGCCCATAAGTGATGGGCTTCTCCAAGCGGGTTTTGGAAACGACACTTCCTTTCTATAAGTGATCGTATATCCCTTTCTTCAAATTGGTTTCGAAAATGGATGCTTTTTTGATCAACTTATGGAAAGTTGAGATTTCGTGAAGCGAGAAAAGGGTCTTTAGCTCACTTTTAAAGTTATCTAGGATGAGCATGACTGCGCATCCTTCGGATATTGGCTCTCGTACTTACCCTAAAAGGGACCTCCATCGAATAATGAAGTCATGCACATCTTCGTTCATGCCTTGCTTTGTATCCCTTAAAGTGTTTAAAGTCGGCGTGACTTCTACGTTATGTGCAAATCTTTGCATAAAGCAGTTCGCTAACTCTTCAAAAGTAGCGAACTAGCTTAGATCGTAGGAAGCCAGCCATTTGGCAGTTGTGCCTTTAAGAGATAGAGGGAACCAATACACCCATTTCATCGAGTCCTTTTTCTTCTTATATGCTCGACGCGAGAAAAGTTGCAAGTGAGACCTAGGGTCTCCCATGCCATCATACTGATGGAAGTTCGGTATTTCATCATCACTGTCTGTTTCATAATGCATGGGTAGGAAATCAGACAAGGCGTAACTCTTTTTTTCTTTATTTTGCCCTTTTAGCAACTGCTGTAGGGCTTTACGGTCCTTTTGTGTGAAGAACTCGTGGTATTGGTTGCCTTTCATTATGGAGGCCTCTTTATGTCTGCGAGGTTTTTTAGTTTTTTTCTTAGCCTTTTGTTCACCATTCGATGAACATGAATCGCCTGCCTCAGCCTCTTGGCTAAGAGCATCGATTTTGGCCTCGAATTCTTTTCTCAAGTCTTCTATCTCTTCTAGCTTGATTTTATTTTTCAAAACCCTTCTAGAGTGAGAACTTGATGCGCATGAGCCTTGGCTCGACACTTCACTTGGGTTGGATTTTGACATGCTTTCAAGCTTTTCAAAATTCCTACGTATGAAGTACAATAAAGAAAGAGTTAAAAATAACACCTTTTGGAAAATATTTTCGTAAGTTTCATAAGATAACTCAATTTTAAAAAGACTCAGGTCCCACCGGGCGTGCCAAATCCTGTAGACGCAGAAAGTTCTCGCTTCTGGTTCTTAGGCCTGAAGCAAATCTCTTCGTGTGTCTAAGTCCTATTTAAGCAAAAGGGCGTGCTAGCTAGCTTACTTAAGCTAGCGAAGAGATATTTTTAAATCTGACTCCTAACGTGGCGACTGTGAGCAAGCAAGCTCTTTTCGTCGCAGACCTTCTTGCACCGATGCGTAAGGGTCAGTCTGTACGCTTAGAAAATCGAGTTTTTGAATATAAGAACCTACGAAAACGTTTGAGGTGTTCGATTCGGGTTGTTTTTGTATGATCATTAGATTTTACTTCACGTGGATTTGCACGTGCCTATATCTTTCCTTTTATCCCTTTTTGGGCCAACTAGGTGTGTTATGAACACGTGACCTAAGTGGGGCAACTTTGAGCGAGAGTATGGGGTTTGCTTTGATGCAATATGCGTCCTAACTCGTGGTATGGAGTATATGCAATGCAAACTCATGCAACTCCGAAGGAAAAACCCGAATTGAAAGACAATGCGGAAGGGAAATGACTTGAATGTAAATTGCAAAAGGGAAATTGCGAAAGGGAAATATGGCTATATCTTAAGAGCGGAAAGGCTCAATAGTGCAAGTGTGTGCCGTGTATATATGTAAAGACTACGCACATTGCTGAACCTTAAAACCCAAAGCTTAAAGACATAGCCGAAAGGAAAATACTTATAATATATATGGGCCCGAAGGTCGCCAACGTGTTGCGTGGGTGTTGTGTGTATATTGAAAGACAACTCACACAACTTAAAGGAAACCCAAATATAAATTGCAATATGGCCTTAACTAAGGTCTTGGGAGTAAGAGCGAAAGCCCAATGTGTGTGAGTGTAGAATTGAAGTACTACGCATACGACATGAAATTAAAGCCAAATATAAATTGCAATAGGCCTTGACTAAGGTCTTGGGAGTAAGAGCAAAAGCTCAATGTGTGTGAGTGTATAATTGAAATACTACACACACGACATGAAGTAAAAGCACCCAAGGGAAAATATAACACGACCCTTACTTGTGTCTTGCATAGAAGGGCGAAAGCTCAATGTGTGTGAGTGCGAGAATTGAAAGACAACACACACAACTTAAGCAAAACCCCACGCAACTTAAATTATATAAATAAGTCTATATCTTAAGGGCTGATTAGGCTCGTGTGTGTTCAAAATCGTGTGCAGCTAAGAGCGAGATAGGCTCAAGTGCATGTGTGTGCGGTTATGCCAAGCCACGTTATTACAAGTGGGGGGAGACAATACTCCGTTATTACAACCCCGTATCAAATTTAATTAAGCTTAAGCAAGTCTATAAACAAGGACCAAGTTAGGCACTTACGTATAGCTCGTCCGGAGGTGACTTGCTTGAGCTTGGGCTTGAGCGTCGCCTTGGGCTGCAAGAGGGAGCTCTTCGGAAGGGCGCGGCAAAGGGGTGCTGGCCGAATGACAAGGGTGCGGGTGATGGCGCCTTGGCGCTAGCCGAACGGAGGGGGTGCTGCTGTGGCACCTTGGCTGGGGTAGTTAGGGGGTGTCACTAAGGTGTAGGGCAGGTCCTAGGGAAGGTAGAGCTAGGGGTCTTGACTAGGGGCCGTCTAAGGGAGAGGAGGTAAGGTGGCAGGTGGCAATGGGGGATGCGGCTGGCCGAGGGTTGAAGGGAGGCAGGTAGTTAGGTGGTGGCCGGCTAGATGAAGTGGAGCTGGTCTAAGGTAGGGTGGTATGTGGTGGCTGAGAGTGGAGGGGGAGTGAAGAGAGGGTGGTATTAGGATGGGGTACTAACCGGAGAGGAAGGTGAAGGTGGGGGGTGTCCAAGGGAGGCAGCCGGGTGGAAGGTGGGTGCAGTCGGGTGGCGTGGAGCTGGCCGGAGGTCCAAGGTGGAGTAGGTGAGAGAGGAGAGCAAGGGGTGAGAGAGGAGAGGAAGGGCTCGGTTGGCCCAAGGTTAGTTGGAAAAAATCTGAAAAACCCGCCCACTAGGAGGGGGGGTTTATAGGATTTTGATAGGGTCGATTGGGCTGGTTTTGGGGGGGTGGTTTAGTGGTTAGGTGGTGGTGGTTTAGGAATAAGGTGTTCTAGATATTTAGGGGGGGCCAGATATTTAGGTTAGGTGGTTTTTGGGATATGGTGTGCTAGGGTTTTAGGTGGGGTGGTTTAGTGGTTTAGGGCTTAGCTAGGTGGGTTGGGCTTAGGGTAAGGTTTAGTGAGGTGGGTTAGGTGTTTAGGCTAGGATTAGGTCAGGATTAGGGGAATTAGGCTAGGTTTAGGGAATGATTGGGTAGGTGGGTTAGGTGATTAGGTTGGGATTAGGGAAGTAGGTTAGGTTATTAGGTTAGGATTAGGCCGGGATTTGGGGTTTTGGCTTAGGATTGGGTTAGGAGCATCCCTTTGCATGGCCCATGGACTTCATTGCATCATGTTGGTGAAACCTTAGGTTAGGTGTAGGTTCATACAAGCTTAAACTCACACTAATTAGGTTAACCCACATGATTAACCCAAAACTTGACACACAAGTCAAGCTTAATACATTTCCCTCAAATCTTATCCTCCCCATTCTCTCTCATGCCCAAGATTCCACGTGAATTTCAAGTGGGCCCCACCTCCATTTATGAGAAGATGATGTGGGCCATAGATGTGGATATTGGATTGGATCTTTGGATCCAAATCCAAATCCAAATCCACATATACGTTTGGATTGGGATCTGGATATATATGGTACAGATCCAATTCAAAACTGAATTCTGACTCCTTCAGGGTATGTTCGAAACGAACGGTTTGTGCGGGGCCTAATAGCATCAGTACTCCATCTTCCGTTGGGTCTTCACCAACATGGTCGTCCGCTTCTATTTTCACCTTCCGGAGATGATTTCAAATGATTTGTTGATAACAGGGGCTTGGACGTTCGAGATCCTGGGGATGAATCTAACACGAGAGTTGTTGTGCCGGGCTCGACATGTGCTCCGGTTCCGGGTTCTCTTTTGCTCTTCTGGTCCTGCTTTCATCAGGCCAAGCCGCTTTGTGGGGTTTCAAAACGTATTTTAAAAGGTTTTAAAACTATATTATACATATTTTAAAACATATAAGGTTTAAACATATATACAGGATTTGCTTGGAAGGCTCCTCGATTTCTAGACTCAAAATAGCCCTTTGGGGCTGCTTTTACAAAACGAGGTTGTTTGAGAAGTTCATGGGATTTCGGGGTGTTTACAGATGCCCCTCTTTGGCATTGTCCAAATTGATTTGGATAATGACAAAGACGACAAACACCCCTTTCAATGTCTCCCTAGATCTAACCACAAAAATATGTGATCGTCCCAATCTTTAGCAAAATCTCACTTTTAAAACCCTGGTAGGAGATATCACGCCAAAGGGATATACAAAATGGTTTCTGGTCCTAAAAATGGGATCATGTTATGCAAATGTCCATGCGTGGAAATGCAGATGCATGACATGGGTGGGGTGCCCAGAATGACGACCTCCCATAGACCAGATATGGTCGAACTCTTGAGACTTACGAAGGCTTGTTGCTCTAAGTGAGTAGACCCTATGCCGTTCGATGTTCAATTTTTTTTCATAATTTATTTACAAAATTTATTTACAAAATGGACAACTGTCTTGAGTCTCAATCCTAAGGATCTCGAGCTCTTCGTGTTTGCCTTTGCTTGAGTCTTGACACTCTCTTATCTAGCGGAGGTTTTATAAGAAAACAAGGTATATTTCAAATTCCTACGTCTTACTCGAAACGTCGAATTCTCAAACAAAATGAAATTCAAGTAAGTAAATCCTATCTTTACTTTAGGATTCCACGAAATGGACCATGTTTTACTTGGGATAAGCCAGGGATGGGAAAAGAGATACCACGGTCCCTTCTGAAGCATCCCGTGGTTTAAGGCATCGAAGGCGAAAAACTGCTCTTCTTGAGCTTTTGGCTTCTTTTTCCTTTTTTTCATAGAGGGTCTCCCTTTGGGAGTATTTTTTCTTTAATCCCTCTTTTTTTCTTAAGAGAATCGATTTTTCTTTTGGATTCTGGTTCCTTTCTTTTGGAAAGAGACTTTGGATGGGAAAATTCCCTTTATTTGGGCCACGTTTTCCTTTTGGAAGGAGAAGAGAAGAGGGGAGGACTTATCCCAAGGTCACACTCGATCATTCCAGATCAGCCTATTTAGAAATAGCACGTACTACTTGCAAGTATCTTGCTATATTGAACTAGGCCTTTCTTTGTAAGAAGAAGGATTTTGAAATGTAACCACTATTTGGAAGACTCCACTCTTTCACAAGTGCGAATTCTCTCACTCAGGGTCACACGATTTTCCTTTGAAGCTTACTTTCAAGTCTCAAAGCAACTATCCCTAAGGTTTTCGAAAATTGGAATTTAATCCAAAATCCTACACATAATACTTCTTTAAGTATTGAATATTGATAGGATTTGCTAAATTCTTACCTTCTCCATCGATCAACCAATACGAGTTGTTCGTGGTGGTTGCATGTACAACATAGGGTCCAACCCACTTGGGGCGCCACTTTCCAAGGGGATGTGGGCCACAATAGTGGACGATTTTCAAAACCAGATCTCCCACTTCAAAATGGCGAGGTCTCATGTGTTTGCCATAGTGTCGGCTATCCTTTGCCGGTATGCACGAGCATGATCCATAGCAAGGAGTCGCCTCTCATCTAGCAAATCTAGTTCGGCCATCCTAGCATGCTGAAGCATCTCTAGGGGGAGGTCGAGAGCTATGGAAGTATGGAATGAATGCAATTGTGTATGAATGGGAAGAATGACGTTTGTGCATTAGACCAATTCAAATGGTGTAGCATTCGTGGGAGTCCGGATGGAAGTCCTATAATCCCATAAGGCTTCATCCAGCTTCTCGTGTCACGTCCTATCCTTCTCTAAAGTCTTCTCAATTATACTAATGAGAGTCTTGTTTGTGGCTTCGGCTTGGCCGTTGCCTTGAGGGTAGTAGGGCAAAGAGAAGTGGTGAGTTATGCTATACATGTTGCACAACTTAACCATCCGCTCGTTCTTGAATGGGGTGTCATTATTAGACACAAGGTCTCGTGGAACCCCAAATCGAGCCAAGATATTCCTCCTAATGAAAGGCACCACATGTTGCCCCTGTACGTTGGTCAGGGAAATGACTTCCACCCACTTGGAGAAATACTTAGTGGCTGCTAAAATGAATCGATGCCCATTGGAGGCTTTTGGAAATATAGGGCCTACAATGTCAAACGCCCACATGGTAAATGGCCAGGGGCTGACCACGGAATGCAATGCAGATGAGGGGATATGAATGGTGTGCCCATGCACTTGATATGGATGACACTTCCTAACATGGTCGTGATAATCCTTTTTCAGGGTGGACCAAAAATAGCCCGCTCTAAGTATTTTCATTGCCATCATGTTGGCATTAACATGACCTCCACATTCTCCATCGTGGAACTCATGCATCACTATCCTAGCCTCCTCTAGATCGATGCACCTAAGTAGGATGCCGGTAAAACTTTTCCTATATAGAACCCCACCCAGAATGGTGTATCGGGTTGAAATTTTATGGATGAATGCCTTATCTTTGGATGTGGCATCCTCGGTGAATCCCCCATTTTCTAGAAAATGTTTGATATCATAAAACCAAGGTTTTTCAACAGAATCTAGGTTATTTTGGCAAATATCCAAATCGTGTGTGGATGGGTTGGGCGCGTGCCATATTTCTAAAGATCGGGTCCCTGAAATGGGATCAACCTTTAGGGTTGAACCCAAGGAGGAGAGGGCATCGACAATGCCATTATCCTCTCTTCCTATGTGTGTGAGTTTACACGATTGGAATGACTCCACCAATCTAGTGGCCAACTCGTGATATGGAAGTAGTTTTTCATTACGTACTTGCCAAATTTTCAAAACCTGGTTTATAACAAGGAGCAAATCTCCAAAGACCTCGATGCATGATGCCCCTAGAGTTTTCGAAATCCTTAAGCCTTGTATGAGTGCTTCATACTTAACTATGTTGTTGGAACATTCGAAATCTAGGCAGATTGCTATGGGAATCTCGCCCTTTTCAGGGGAGATGAGGATGACCCCAGCACCAGCCCCTCATTGGTTTCGTGCCCCATCGAAGTGCATCTTTCACACTTGGTTTTCGAAAGAGTTTGCCAAAATGTGGTTTTGGAAATGGTTTTGCAATATGCCTTCGTCAGGCATTTCATCAAATGTGGGATATGCGTCCTCCAGGGGGAACTCAGCCATGTAGTCAGCTAGGGCTTTCCCCTTAATGGAGATCTGGTGATGGTATTTCAAGTCATACTCCATTAGAAGGAGTTGTCATTTTCCCAATCTACAAGTGAGAATGGGTTTTTCGAACAAGTGCTTGATTGGATCAAGCTTGGACACTATCCAGATCTCATGATCTAGGAAATAGTGTCGAAATTTTTGGCAGGCCCAGACTAGGGCCAAGCACGTCTTCTCCATGGCTTGATAATTCCTTTCGTAAGCCAAGAGAGTTTTCGAAATATAGTAGATGGCATACTCCTTATGGGTGTCATCCTCGTATTGAGCCAATAGGGCTCCCAAAGCATTCGCATGCACGGAAATGTAGAGTAAAAGCGGTTTTCCTTGCTTTGGAGGATTCAAAACGGGGGGATTAACCAGGTATGCCTTCAGTCTCTCGAAGGACTTTTGGTAATCGTCATCTTATGAAAATTTCATGCCCTTCCTTAATAGTTTGTTGAAGGGTTTGCATCTAGTCGCCAGATTTGATATAAATCAGCGAACAGACTATAATCAACCCTGGAGGCTACGAATTTGTGTGAGATTGGAGGGTGGAGCCATGTCTATGATGGCTCGACACTTAGAGGGGTTGACTTCTATACCCCTTTGGCTTACCATAAAGCCTAGAAGCTTTCCAGACTCTATCCCGAATACACATTTTTGAGGGTTTAGGTTTACTTTGTAAAGCCTAAGCCTTTCGAAAATCTTTTGTAAACATTCGATATGAGTGCATCGGGTTTTGGATTGTGCCAAGAGATCATCTACATACACTTCTACAAGTTCATCAATCTGATCATGGAAGATCGTGGTCATGGCTCTCTGGTATGTTGCGCCAACATTTTTCAATCCAAAGGGCATGACTGTATAGCAGTACGTGCCCCACGGGATTGTGAATGCGGTCTTACCCTGATCCCGTTGACTTAATTTAATTTGATTATAGCCTGAATAGCCATCCATAAACGAAAACATTTCATGATTTGCAGTACTATCGACTTTCAAATCTATGTTTGGTAAAGGATAGTTATCCTTTAGAGTGGCTTTATTCAGGTTTCTGAAATCGATGCATATTCGAATTTTCCCATTGGTTTTTCGAACTACAACGATGTTTGACAACCAATCAGAATACGCAATGGGTTTTATAAATCCGGCTTTTAGCAGATCTTCTAAACCCTCTTTGACTTGCGTGTGTACATTCGGATGTATTTTCCTAAGCTTCTGCTTTATGGGTTTTACATCCACATCTAAGGGAAGACGATGTTCGACAATGCTGGGATCTATGCCCGACATGTCTTCATACGTCCATGCAAACACATCTAGGTAGGTTCGTAGAAATGCAATGAATGCTAATCTTTCATGCTCATGCAAACATGCGCCTATCTTGATGAGTTTGGGATTTGAATCACTCCCTAGGTTCACCTCTATGAAATCTCCTCCTATTGAATTGGATGGTCTTTCAAAATCGAGAATTTTATGAAATTCTAGGAGCTCAGAAGTGGGATCTTCCTCAAGGGGATCCACTTCTGGGCTTCGATCATTCTCGTGGGGTATAGACCCGAGGGAATTTGATGCATGAGTTTTCAAAAGACCTGGTTTTATACTTGGATTTTTAATTGATTTCAAAATTTTTGGTTTGGCTATGCAGACAACGTTTCTTTCGAAACCCTTTTCTTTTTCCAAAGTCCTACCAGGAGCAGCTATGTACAAAATCTTTTTGGTATTTTGTAGATTTTCGATTTTTTTGGGTTTTTGCAAAACAAGAACTTTAGGAACTATACAAACTACCCTATTTTCGAGTTTTTGATTTTCCAATGTTTTTGGTTTTTGCAAATTTTCTATTTTTTCGATTTTAAGTTTTTCAAATGTTTTTGTCTTTTTATAAAAGGGATCTTCCATCATACCTACAAAGGGAAAACACTACGGGTTAGACTCGGAATAAGAGGTCTAAATCGTAGGTCTCTTCTAGGGTAGGCTCCAGGGCAACCTTGACATAGGTGGTCATAGGAGGTGGCTCTGGCGGTATTTTGGGAGTATAGCCGATCCCATATCGGCTTGGGTTGGCCCTAGGAAGGATGGGCTCTAGGAGACCCTGGTTTTGTGCCCCTAGACTTTTATAGGGCATGTAGCCCATGTTTAACAGCATGTTCCATATTTTTTGTTTTTTGAAAAATTAGAGTATAAATCATGGTCCTGGAACTTGCTGTCGTCCATATCATGCACATATGGCTTTTTGTCCAGGGGTTTTGGAAATAAGGGATGCTTGGGTCTTCCTAGAAGGGTCAGGATTGGGAGGGGGCCAGCCTTGGGTGGTCCCCTGATGTATACGACCTTCTTAAGACTTTCTAATACGAGCCTTGGCGGCTCAACCATGGTCTGCCCCAGGTTAGCCTCATGGGCCTAGGAACTCGACAAACAAGGGGAGTTTATGATCCCTTGAAGCTGAGGGTGACTCTCACCTAGGATCACCACGACTTGGTCCCTGAAAGGGATCTTGACACACCTGTGGAAGGTAGATGGCACAGCGCACAAGCTGTGTATCCAGGGCCTTCCCAGCAACAGGTTATAATGGGGGTGGATGTCCAAGACATGGAACACCCTCGTGTGTGTGATCCCTCCCGTTTCCATCGGAAGTTCGATCGATCCTAAAGGCCTAGACGCATTTCCATCGTACTCAGTGATAACGATGGGGCTTGGGTTCACAGAACTCAAGGTGACTCCGATTTTATACGCCACATGAAATGGAAGGATGTTGAGCCCTCCTCCCCCATCGACTAGGCACCTGTCTAGAGAGTGGTTATTCAGAACCACCTCGATATGCAGGGCCTGGTTATGGGACTCGTAGGGTCTATCTACATCATCTTCTGAGAAAGTGATGGGCGATTTTGCTCCTATTGACGCCACTTGGTCAGATAGGGATTTAGGACTTACGTTCGAACTAACCTTAGCTCTTTCTAGAATTTTCTCTAGCACGAATCTATGCCTAGGCAAGTTTGTATTAGCTCTAGGATGGACATGTGGATTGGAATCTTTGAAAGATGGTTTTCAAAATCATAAGGGTTTAAAATGATTTTTCCATTGTCTACTTTGGGCAGAACTCTAGGAATACATGCTTTTGAGGGGCCAGGCACACTGACCACCTTTTTAGCACTTTGTAGGTGCGGGGGTTGATAGATCCTCCTGGATCATGTCACTTCCCCCATGACCAACCTAGGGTTCGCACTTAAACTGGCTCTAATTATGAGTTTTGGAGCACCTTGGATTTTTAAAACTGGTTTGGCTGAGAATTCAGCTCTTGGTGGTCCCCAGATGATCACTTGGGCGGGCTTCTTGTAAAGTACGAGGGTGGACGCACAAGTGGATCGACCAAACTCAGACGAATGCACTAGATCTTTCGAAAAGGTGAGGGTACATACCTCCTTTCCTTTCCCACTGCTACTGGCATGCTTGGGAAAGGGTTCTTTAAAGATAGCTTGAGATGGCTCAGGTTCCGTAGTGACCTGGAGCCGGCCCTCCGCTATCAAGTTCTCGATTTTGTTTAAAAGGGAGAAACAACGCTTTGTATCATGGCCTTTGAGCCGATGATACTTACAAAAGCGGTTTAAATATCTCCCTTTGGAAGTGACTCCCTCGGGGATTTCGGGAAGTTCAATCATGCCCTGGGTAAGTAGGAGGTCTAGGACCTCCGACACAGGTTGCCCTAGCGGAGTGTACTCCTGTTTTTCAATAGGTTTTTGGAAGTTTCTCTCCCTTTTGTTTTCTGATTTTTCAAAATTTTTCGAAGTGCTCGCCGGACCTGGATCCACCCGGACATTGGTGATTTTATGGGGCTTTGCCCCTTTGTCCATCGTGGGTAGCCCATAAGTGATGGGCTTCTCCAAGCGGGTTTTGGAAACGACACTTCCTTTCCATAAGTGATCGTATATCCCTTTCTTCAAATTGGTTTCGAAAATGGATGCTTTTTTGATCAACTTATGGAAAGTTGAGATTTCGTGAAGCGAGAAAAGGGTCTTTAGCTCACTTTTAAAGTTATCTAGGATGAGTATGACTGCGCATCCTTCGGATATTGGCTCTCGTACTTACCCTAAAAGAGACCTCCATCGAATAATGAAGGCATGCACGTCTTCGTTCATGCCTTGCTTTGTATCCCTTAAAGTGTTTAAAGTCGGCGTGACTTCTACGTTATGTGCAAATCTTTGCATAAAGCAGTTCGCTAACTCTTCAAAAGTAGCGAATTGGCTTAGATCGTAGGAAGCTAGCCATTTGGCAGTTGTGCTTTTAAGGGATAGAGGGAACCAATACACCCATTTCATCGAGTCCTTTTTCTTCTTATAGGCTCGACGCGAGAAAAGTTGCAAGTGAGACCTAGGGTCTCCCATGCCATCATACTGATGGAAGTTCGGTATTTCATCATCACTGTCTGTTTCATAATGCATGGGTAGGAAATCAGACAGGGCGTAACTCCTTTTTTCTTTATTTTGCCCTTTTAGCAACTGTTGTAGGACTTTACGGTCCTTTAGTGTGAAGAACTCGTGGTATTAGTTGCCTTTCATTATGGAGGCCTCTTTATGTTTGCGAGGTTTTTTAGTTTTTTTCTTGGCCTTTTGTTTACCATTCGATGAACATGAATCGCCTGCCTCAGCCTCTTGGCTAAGAGCATCGATTTTGGCCTCGAATTCCCTTCTCAAGTCTTCTATCTCTTCTAGCTTGATTTTATTTTTCAAAACCCTTCTAGAGTGAGAACTTGATGCGCATGAGCCTTGGCTTGACACTTCACTTGGGTTGGATTTTGACATGCTTTCAAGCTTTTCAAAATTCCTACGTATGAAGTACAATAAAGAAAGAGTTAAAAATAACACCTTTTGGAAAATATTTTCGTAAGTTTCATAAGATAACTCAATTTTAAAAAGACTCAGGTCCCACCAGGCGTGCCAAATCTTGTAAACGCAGAAAGTTCCCGCTTCTGGTTCTTAGGCCTGAAGCGAATCTTTTCGTGTGTCTAAGTCCTATTTAAGCAAAAGGGCGTGCTAGCTAGCTTACTTAAGCTAGCGAAGAGATATTTTTAAATCTGACTCCTAACGTGGCGACTGTGAGCAAGCAAGCTCTTTTTGTCGCAGACCTTCTTGCACCGATGCGCAAGGGTCTGTCTGTATGCTTAGAAAATCGAGTTTTTGAATATAAGAACCTACGAAAATGTTTGAGGTGTTCGATTCGGGTTGTTTTTGTATGATTTTCAGATTTTATTTCACGTGGATTTGCACGTGCCTATGTCTTTCCTTTTATCCCTTTTTGGGCCAACTAGATGTGTTATGAACACGTGACGTAAGTGGGGCGACTTTGAGCGGGAGTATGGGGTTTGCTTTGATGCAATATGCGTCCTAACTCGTGGTATGGAGTATATGCAATGCAAACTCATGCAACTCCGAAGGAAAAACCCGAATTGAAAGACAATGCGGAAGGAAAATGACTTGAATGTAAATTGCAAAAGGGAAATTGCAAAAGGGAAATTATGAAAGGGAAATATGGCTATATCTTAAGAGCGGAAAGGCTCAATAGTGCAAGTGTGTGCCGTGTATATATGTAAAGACTACGCACACTGCTGAACCTTAAAACCCAAATCTTAAAGACATAACCGAAAGGAAAATACTTATAATATATATGGGCCTAAAGGTCGCCAACGTGTTGCGTGGGTGTTGTGTGTATATTGAAAGACAACTCACACGACTTAAATGAAACCCAAATATAAATTGCAATATGGCCTTAACTAAGGTCTTGGTGTAAGAGCGAAAGCTCAATGTGTGTGAGTGTAGAATTGAAGTACTACGCACACGACATGAAATTAAACCCAAATATAAATTGCAATAGGCCTTGACTAAGGTCTTGGGAGTAAGAGCAAAAGCTCAATGTGTGTGAGTGTATAATTGAAATACTACACACACGACATGAAGTAAAAGCACCCAAGGGAAAATATAACGCGGCCCTTACTTGTGTCTTGCAAATAAGAGCGAAAGCTCAATGTGTGTGAGTGCAAGAATTGAAAGACAACACACACAACTTAAGCAAAACCCACGCAAATTAAATTATATAAATAAGTCTATATCTTAAGGGCTGATTAGGCCGGTGTGTGTTCAAAATCGTGTGCAGCTAAGAGCGAGATAGGCTCAAGTGCACGTGTGTGTGGGTGTGCCAAGCCACGTGATTACAAGCGGGGGGAGACAATGCTCCGTTATTACAACCCCGTATCAAATTTAATTAAGTTTAAGCAAGTCTATAAACAAGGACCAAGTTAGGCACTTACGTATAGCTGGTCCGGAGGTGACTTGCTTGAGCTTGGGCTTGAGCGTCGCCTTGGGCTGCAAGAGGGAGCTCCTCGGAAGGGCGCGGCAAAGGGGTGCTGGCCGAATGACAAGGGCACGGGTGTTGGCGCCTTGGCGCTAGCCCAACGGAGGGGGTGCTGCTGTGGCACCTTGGCTGGGGTAGTTAGGGGGTGTCACTAAGGTGTAGGGCAGGTCCTAGGGAAGGTAGAGCTAGGGGTCTTGACTAGGGGCCGTCTAAGGGAGAGGAGGTAAGGTGGCAGGTGGCAATGGGGGATGCGGCTGGCCGAGGGTTGAAGGGAGGCAAGTAGTTAGGTGGTGGCCAGCTGGATGAAGTGGAGCTGGTCTAAGGTAGGGTGGTATGTGGTGGCTGAGAGTAGAGGGGGAGTGAAGAGAGGGTGGTGTTAGGATAGGGTACTAACCGGAGAGGAAGGTGAAGGTGGCAGGTGTCCAAGGGAGGCAGCCAGGTGGAAGGTGGGTGCAGTCGGGTGGCGTGGAGCTGGCCGGAGGTCCAAGGTGGAGCAGGTGAGAGAGGAGAGCAAGGGGTGAGAGAGGAGAGGAAGGGCTCGGCTGGCCCAAGGTTAGTTGGAAAAAATCTGAAAAACCCGCCCACTAGGGGGGGGGGGGTTTATAAGATTTTGATAGGGTCGGTTGGGCTGGTTTTGGGGGGGTGGTTTAGTGGTTAGGTGGTGGTGGTTTAGAAATAAGGTGGGCTAGATATTTAGGGGGGGGCAAATATTTAGGTTAGGTGGTTTTAGGGATATGGTGTGCTAGGGTTTTGGGTGGGGTGGTTTAGTAGTTTAGGGCTTAGCTAGGTGGGTTGGGCTTAGGGTGAGGTTTAGTGAGGTGGGTTAGGTGTTTAGGCTAGGATTAGGTCGGGATTAGGGGAATTAGGCTAGGTTTATGGAAGGATTAGGGAGGTGGGTTAGGTGATTAGGTTGGGATTAGGGAAGTAGGTTAGGTGATTAGGTTAGGATTAGGCCGGGATTAGGGGTTTTGGCTTAGGATTGGGTTAGGAGCATCCCTTTGCATGGCCCATGGACTTCATTGCATCATGTTGGTGCAGCCTTAGGTTAGGTGTAGGTTCATACAAGCTTAAACCCACACTAATTAGGCTAACCCACATGATTAACCCAAAACTTGACACACAAGTCAAGCTTAATACATTTCCCTCAAATCTTATCCTCCCCATTCTCTCTCATGCCCAAGATTCCACGTGAATTTCAAGTGGGCCCCACCTCCATTTATGAGAAGGTGATGTGAGCCATGGATGTGGATATTGGATTGGATCTTTGGATCCAAATCCAAATCCAAATCCACATATACGTTTGGATTGGGATCTAGATATATATGGTCCAAATCCAATCCAAAACTGAATTCTGACTCCTTCAGGGTATGTTCGAAATGAATGGTTTGTGCGGGGCCTAACAGCATCAGTACTCCGTCTTGCGTTGGGTCTTCGCCAACATGGTCGTCTGCTTCTGTTTTCACCTTACAGAGATGATTTCAAATGATTTGTTGATAACAGGGGCTTGGACGTTCGAGATCCTGGGGATGAATCTAACACGAGAGTTGTTGTGCCATGCTCGACATGTGCTCCGGTTCTGGGCTCTCTTTTGCTCTTCTGGTCCTGCTTTCATCAGGCCAAGCCGCTTTGTGGGGTTTCAAAACGTATTTTAAAAGGTTTTAAAACTATATTATACATATTTTAAAACATATAAGGTTTAAACATATGTATAGGGTTTGCCTGGAAGGCTCCTAGGTTTCCAGACTCAAAATAGCTCTTTGGGGCTGCTTTTACAAAACCAGGTTGTTTGAGAAGTTCGTAGGATTTTGGGGTGTTTACAGTTATGTGGTTTTTGAAAATTAAAAATCAAAATAACTGGTAAACAACTAAGTTAGAATAATATAAACAAAAGACATACAAAACATGTTTTCAATAACTGTATTTGTTGTGATGTTGAACCAAACATATGCATTACAAGTTGAACCAAATCCTTGATGCAATTCTCCAATCTTGACATTTGTAACAATTAAATTTTAAAGTTAATTACTTCAATAGTACAATCACTAACAAAAGTTGATAAATATAAAACATGTATTTTTTCAGATTATTAAATTGAGTATAACTAGGAGCATATTGATATTCTATGTTGCTTGTCGAATTAGTTTTACTTGTTCTCATTGGTGCACCAATACTAAACCTCTCTCACGTCCACCATGATGTTTATCAAGATCACGTTCCATCACTTTCTTGAAAACATAAGCAGTATTTGTTGAGCTTGATTCATGACAAAAATTTTCATATTCATCAAATACTTTATTATATTTAAAAAAATATTAGGTTATCTGATACACTAAAACAAGCCAAAACATATATATAAGAGGAAATTAAAGTAAATACTTAGACAAGTCCTCTCACTTTCTTCATCAAAAAACTCTCGAGTCATTGTATCTTTGTTGTACTCTATATAGGCACATTTACTTCATCAATCTCCATGCCTAGGTGTGCTTCTTCCTATAATAACATTAATAAAAAATATTATAAATAATTATATATAAGTATCTTATACACAAAAACATGACATCTCACCTTGCTTAAAAACATAATATGCTTACTAGATTGTAACGATGTGTAGTTAGCTCTTTGGTTATCTCATCTTGATTTGCACAAATTGCTTTAAGGTTCAAGCTTTGCTTTAGTTTTGCCTCAAACTGCCATAATTCCTTAAGTTTTTCATAAAGGATTTGAAAGATCTTCTATTGAAACTACATTGCCGAGGACATCATAAAGATATGATGTATGGTTCCCAATAGCATGTGGCAAATGAATGCAAGTAATATTTACATGACAAACTAGACAAGTTGTATAACTAAGTCTTCTATCTTACCAACATGTTATAAGCAAGAAAGTCATTAATTGTCAACATCACAACTGCACACATTCAAAATATTTCTTTTTATTTGAATCATCAGAACTCTATTATTCTAAGGTACTTTTAATTCATCAACTAATGGTTAGAAATACATATCAATATTATGTATTGGTAACTTTGGCCCATCCATAAGCAAGGACATTATGAATAATTATTGTTTATTAGCCATCCAAGAAGGCAAATTATATGGTATTAGCATGACTATCCAACAACTTTGGCTACTTTCAAATGAAATTCTAAATGAACGAAGCTCATCAGTTACAAGGCTAAGTCACACATTTTGGGGTTCTAACGCAAAGAACGAATGTGTCTCATGTAAGTATCTCCATGCTTATAAATCTCTAAGATTTTGAATCTCTAAGATGACTCATCTTATCAAAAGCATCTCTTTTAAAAGTGTAGCATGCCAACTCATGAACTCTATTATATTGCTTGATCTAAACAACCTCTTAAGCCTTGGTATTAGTAGAAAGTGTTGGACTATTAAAAGGCATGTTCTTCTTGTACGATCTACAAATGTCTATCTATGCAACTTGCATGTTGGTTGTGGCACCTATATGTATACTCATATTCACCTCTATACATGACACAATGATTACAATATGCATATATTTTGATATAATCAAAACAATAATCCATTACCAACTTCCTAGAAACGTATCGACATTCAAGAACCATATTACCTTCTAAGGCCATGCCTTATTTTTAACAAGTCATCAATTACCTTATTCAAAATCTCATGCATACATTTGATTTGAAACAAATGAACTATAAATTATAATAGTAAGTATTTTTCACATCCTGACCATAGCGGCTTCATTTTATTTTCAAATATTTCTTTGATCTTAGTCAATTCTCTATCATACACATTTTCATTTCTATATGTTTCTAGTGGAGTGAAGAATCTTATACCATTTTTATCATACCTTTCATTTTTTACTAGAACATTAGGTCTTTGTTACTCACTATGGAAGATCTATCTAGTATAATTTTGAGTAAAACTATAACAAATAAGGTAAAATTGTCTATTCTCGTCTTTTAAAACTTCTATTATGACATTTCAAATATAAACAACATATTCTCCCACAATTTCTACGTATAACATTTGTCATAGCATAGTAAACAAAGGCATTCATTCCTACATGATAACCACTATCAAGAATATATTGACCACAATCACAAGCCTATAAATCCAACTCCTATCTAACAAAAAATCGATATCCATAATGTTCACCATTAATATAGAAACAATTACAAGAAATTGAGTATGTAAAAATAATAAAATAAAATTTATGAGTTGAAGAAGGCAATGAGGGAATGCTTTCTCTCTCCGTACATACACAAGATATCAAAGAGGAAAAGATGTGGACCAAGCTATCCATTCAATAATATATTAATTCTTGATGTAGGAAATGAGGATAATGAAGTTAGAGAAACTTTGTTCCATTTTTTGACCTACCAATTATTTATTTATTCCCTTCTTTTAAGTTTAACATTTTATATAAGTCATCTCAAGTTTTGATTTTTACTCTATTGATAACTCTTTTTACTTCTTTCTCTGTTATGTTATAAGCCCCACCAATTGTCTTATTGACCTAATACAATATGTAACATGTCCTCTTTATGTTAATTTTATCTTATACCACTTTACTTCACCACCAAGCTTTCTTTTATGCCAGTATAACTCCTGTAAATTCACCTAGCACATCTTTTATCACTTTTCTAATATGCTTAGACATATTATTTCACATGTCACAAGCTATATCAATATAAATTAAAGCATATTCTTGAAGAACTTTCTGTCAAATGTTTTTTCCCCATCTTTGAAGTTCCACCATTTAGTCTTGGTAGCTCTATGTACTCTTTGCCACTTTTTTAACTTCATTACATAGAAATCCACAATCAAAAGTCATTTTTTGGTAGTTAAACTTTCTTATAAAATTACCTTACAATCCTTATAACATGATCTATCTTTTCTCTTGTAAGCAAAATAATTAAATTGTGTTTTTGACAAGCCATTCTTATAATTAATTAAATCTTTATCTTATTTTCTAAAAATTATGCTATTCATGAAGATATCACATGTCATAGAAAAATTTAAAATATCCTTACCTTTCCCATTTAAATATCAAAAACCAGAATCTTCATCAAGACCTTAATATCCTAAAGCTTCTTTAACCACATCTTCAGTTAGATCTCCTCCTAAGTAAATCATCTAGCTTTATGAAATTCTTTGAATTATCTTATCTCTTCCTAAGCAAATCACTTCTTAAAATTCCTTCTTTATGCTTTCCTCTAACCATGCTTTGGGTGCATAAGAACAAACAATATTAAATCTTTCACTCCTAATACTAACTTTATCATCATAATTTGGTTACTTTGTCATTGTATGTCTACTACACTATACTTTAAATCCGTACTTACAATAACACTATCTCCATGTGAGCCTTATCTTTTCTTAAGTAAGATAATTTAAAACTTATGTTTTCAATATCCTTATCAAACCACTTTATTTCTTGAAAACATATAATATGAATCCTTCTCCTAATCATAATATTTACTACATCTATTAGCTTGCTAGTTAATATACTATTATTTCAAGTACAAGGCTAATCTTGTTATCTTGGAGTAGCTTCTTTTTCCTCCACATTTGTCTATCCTTAAATAAAGAGAGCATCTCTATAATTTGTTCAATATAAGGGTACTAACTTCTTTATGTAAACTCAGGCATAATGTGGGAACCCTCTCTTCAATTGTTCACTATATCCGGATGAAGACATGGAGGCCCTTACTTAGTTTTTATTGCATTCAGGCTTTCCAGTATGTCAATAAGAAGAGAAGGCCATCAAAATGCTCATAATGTCTAGAATATATAGTAGTAAATCCGATAAAATCTTAAGCTATGCTTAATGCAATCCTCCTCCTTTTGCATCCAAGGTTTGGACTGGCCATGGTAGAGTTATACTTTGACACAATGCCAAAATTTTTAAATAAGTTCTCATTCTTCTTTTCATGTCACCATGCTTTGACACAATGCTTAAAAGCCAAGGTTCTTATATCACCAATAATTCCCATTCTTCTTTTCTTCCCTTAACTCAGGTAAAAAGTTGGCCTATTTAGAAAGTCGCGAGTTACCTTAAGATTTTAGCGGTAACTTAAGGAGCAGGGCATAAGCTGACCTATAAGTTGTGGGGTAACCTCGGTGTCGAAAAGGTTACAGCAATTAGATCTTTCCCTTTTTTTGATATTGAGTTCCTGGTAAGAAAATTTCAGTCGCGAAGCCGAGTAAGCTGGTCGATTTTATCAAGCAATTCCGCTTTTTAAGGGATAGACTGAATAGTTCGACTTAGTTTCATTATTACAGTCTCGTAAGTAGTCATAGCTAGGCAAACCATCCTCAGTTTGTTGGAGTTTATCATTGACATCTGTAGGATCATTGTCGAATCCATTTTCATCATTGTTATGAATATGCCAAGATACCGAATCGGGTTGCTCATCTTCGTTCACTTCTGATCCGTTAATAGGATGTATGTCGTCCTTAACAATTGGCTCAGAACTATCGGAAACCCACTCTCCTTGTGGGCAGCCCCTCCAAACAACCGATAATATAAGTACAATCGCAAGCGATCAGACTTAGATGTAAACCATTTATCTCCTCAGTATGTCAATGGCATTCGCATCGGAATCGAGGTAATGCAATTTATTGAGTGTCTACCAAGTTCATCAAATAATAGATGGCTGATTGAGCCGTCTATTTTTTGGGTAGTCATTGGTGCATATGAGGCGATTGCGTGGGTGCAAGTGGAAACGGGCAATCGACCTAATTATTTTGTGAGGTGGACACCCCTTGACCCAATAAATAAAGCGCAATTAACTCTCATTTTGTAAGATGGTAACTTTCAAAGTGGGTTGGCAAGAATATCGAGCATATGATTGGAAGGTAGTTGCTCCCCCAAGTTGATGGTTTCGAGCAACATGCCCCATATGTGGTCTGCTCCATTTTTCCTATTGAAGTTGGATCTAAACTTGTGCAACTTGGTTGAGACCAAGCACTGGTCTCTTTGTCAAAAATATTAAGAACAAGGCTTCAGTTCTAGCATCACAAGGACATTGTCAAAGAACTTTCATGATAACAAAAAGACGTGTCGTCGGCATCTTTACACATGAAAACTAGAAAAGGCACCATCTTTACAAAACTCAGAAACGCACCGACCTTCTTTCAGTTTTAAAATTGAAAGCAAAAGCTTTCAAGAGAAAAAAAGAGAGTTGCATACGTGTAGAAAACTAGTTCACTTGCCCACCACTCCCTGGATCGATTCGTGGTCTTCTGGGCCCTCTAGTAAGCATTACACCAATATTCCCGCTATTTTCCTGCGCACAGAAATCACCAGTAAAGTAAGTCGGTGGCTAGAAAATTATGAAGACCAAAGCAAGAGAGAGAGAGTCACATTAACAGCATTCACATCGACTGCTTGATCTTTTGCCTTCACAGCACTCACATCGATTGCTTGATCTTCTTTCTTCATTGAGCGAGCATCGTTGGAATATTTACCATCAACAAAGTCAAGACCCAAACAATTCCACAGGGTTTTGAGGACAAACTCGATGCAGGAGCACGTGGACTTCATGAAAGAGTAGGGACAGGAGATGTTTGGTTGTGGTTGTGCTTCACAAGAACCGTCCATCTTTAGGGTTTACTATCTTCTTTCTTCGCTTTTCTGTCTCTGAATGAACTTACCTTAAAGCCTTTGTGGATAACGGGGAACTCCTTTTCTAGCTCTGGAGATTGCTGCACCAACTTGTGTTGCGTAACATGCGGCGTCTGCTGAGCTTCACGTGGTCATGAGGCATCGGTGTTACATAAGATGGCTTATTTATTTTAATATGTTTGCTACTCTTTAAATGCTTTTGACCAAGTTATTTTTTTGGAGTATAGTTTTTGACTGAGATTCTTGCATAAAAAAAAGATAAGCGAAGCAACTTGACTGGAGTACCTTCCAGTCAACAAAGAAGAAATTTGTTTCCCGTTAGAAACTATTAGTTGTCGTCGGATATGAATAGTAAGAATTACAAATTTGTTGATGGTTGTGAAACATTGACTGCGCACCTGCTACTGTATGAGCCGTCTCAATTAGATACACGTAACAGGCCAAGAAGCTAGAAGTGTTAGGAAAGCGTTGTTGAAATGTCCATTCCTTATAAAGGTAGTGGCTTTTATTATAGGCTTTTAAAGCCACGAAACAAGTAGCTGGCAAATTAAAATTAAAATCAGCTCAATTTGCAGGGTTAGAAGGCTTTGCACAACTCACTTCGGAGATAGATAAAGCTACTCAGAATCAATTGGCTCAAGGTCAACAATTGCAGGAGTTACTCAAACAATACCAATCAACCTTTTACTTTGAACGAACGTGAAAGGAACTGAAGTAGCCTATTTGATGCATGTGTTACTCATGGAATGGTAGAACATCAGTAGCTTATTTGACATATGCAATGTCATTGTAGAGTCTCCTCCAATTTTTTGAAGCCATTTTACAAATAACCTCTCGTGGCAATTGAGAAGTTTTTACAGGGAGTTGTAGTATTAACTCGTACATTCGGAAGAATAAAATGAGATCCTTTCACAACAACCTTCTTGAAACAGAGGAACAAATTAGAGAGACTTTTAGGACTTACCTCCAATCGCTATGAGGATGTTGTGCCACGTGATGGTGAGCCACGCAAGGAAGCGGCATCAGACCAAAGCCTGATAGGTCCAATGACTAGATCCACGTCACAAAAATTGATGGACCCAACCCACGATGGAACCAAGAGGAGCCCTCATTATGGATTATGGGGTCCCAAGAAATTTAATCTCATGTTAGCTGGAAACTAAAGGGAATTAGCAGTAACCCATCCAACTAGCTCCATTTTGCATTAAAGAGTTAGCTTGAATTAACTCCTATTTGCATGAGGCATGCATTCACAAGAATCTAGATGCCCACCTGTTTGTTTGTTGAACTATTTTGGTCTTAACTTGGCCTAAGAAATTTTAGTAGAATTAAACGCTAGTTAGTTGGAGCTTATCATTGGGAGATGCTCCAAAATGATAGCTTTCATTCCCTAGATCCCTCTTTGTAATCGTGTACCTTGAAAATCTGTAAGAGATAATTTATGTGTTGTGACTTTTACTAACTTAGAGGTTTGTTCTAAGCCTATTTATATTGAAGAGAAATTAATAAAAGGCACTCATTTTTGGCATTGTTCTATGCAATTCCCTGCAATAAGGCTTCTCACTCATCTGGCTCATCTTATGTGATCGAGTTAGTGGCATTTTTACTCATACTCACCCCTCTTATCAATCGGAACTACTTCTGATTGTTGTGAGCTCTTCCTCTTTTCCCTGACAAACTCCTAACATTATGAGTTGGAAGCATATTATTGGTGCTTTCATTGAGATCAAATCACTCTACAACCATAGGTATTTTTGCATCCTTTCTCATTCATTTCTCCTTTTCTCAACCACTACCAACTCGACAATTGAAGCGTTGAACCTACTCTTCTTGTTTCTTTTTTTTCTTCCCCCTTTTGTTTTCTTTTTGACTGAGTCATGCCCACACCCACACCACCCTTACATCTTCCTTTGGCTACTTCTTAAACACTTGTCACCATCAATGAAAAGAAACCAATTTCTCCTCCACTTCTTCGAGGCCTATCCCTTGATCAAGCTCGTCTTTTGGCCCTAGAAAGAAAATTCGAAGAAATGCTAACCCAAATGACATAACTTTTCCAATTTGTCCTAAATCCTGGTTTTAAACATACCACCCCACCACATCATGAGAGTCTATACAAGCATGCCTTTGACACTTAATGAAGAAGTTGTTGAACACACTCATCACAGATCTTGTGACTTTAGAAGAGGTCATAATGATGCCAACCACGCCATCATGTTTAAGATTCCTACCTTCAAATGAACCAACTCATCTGAAGAGTTCTTGGAATGGGTGTAGCAAGTAGAAAAGATTTTTGAGTATCATAACTGCTCTCAGGCCAAGAAATGTCAGTTAGCAACTATGGAATTCATAGATTATGCTAATTTGTGGTAGAAAATCTAAAGGACTAGCAGCGAAGGAATGGAAAAGGCAAAGTAAGGAGTTGACGGTTAATGAAATGACTCATGCAAAAGAGATTTGTACCTAATTATTACTGCCAGGAACTATTTCTTAAGTTGCAAGGCATTTGTCAGGAAGGAATGAGTATGAAAGATTATCTTAAGGAATTCAAGACTCTCATGGTTTGTTGTGAAGTGAAAGAACCTAAGGAGCAAACCATAGGGAGATTTCTCAACATATTGAACTGTGACATTGTCAAGACCGTGGAACTGCAACCCTATATCTTCTTAGAAGTTGTAATTAACCAAAATGAACATTATTGGTTGTGAGGCAGTGCCAAATAGCAAGCCAAAGGAAATACTAGCCTCCACTTGTAAAGTTGGGACATCAAATGTTCTAAATGTTTGTAAAAGCAACAAATGAGGTATTTCACTCATGGTGCACCATCAAAGACAAAGTATGCAACCTCATTATTGATGGAAGCAATTGCACCAATGTTGCTTCTACCAAATTGGTTGACAAACTTAGCCTCTGCAAAAGGAGAGTTGCATTCCCATCCTTACAAATTACAGTAGCTAAACAACAAAGGCGAGGTATGGGTTGATCGACAAGTCACTATTCCATTTTCCATAGAGAAATTGTATTAAGACAACATCAATTGTGATATTGTTCTCATGGATGTTAGACACCTGCTATTGGGATGCCCGTGGCTGTTTGATCATAATTTATGTGTTGTAACTTGTATCAGCTTAGAGGTTTGTTCTAAACCTTTTTATACTAACGAGAAATGAACAAAAGGCATTGTTTTCTACATTTCCCTGCAAAAAGGCTTCTCACTCATCTAGCTCAGTTTGTATGACTGAGTTTGGCGTTTTTACTCACACTCACCCCTCTTATCAATCCAAACTCTTGATTATGGTGAGCTCTTCCTCTCTTCTCTTACAAACTCCTGACGTTGTGAGATTGAAGAACATCAACTTACCTCCAATCTCTATAAGTGTGCGAGCTCGTGTTGGTTTTTTTCCCAAAGAGTCTTCTTATTATACCGAACAAGAATCAAGCTTTGTGCTAACAATTTATTTGACTAATTCAAATAAAAAATTCCTACACACTTAAGAAAAAGTGGGCAACAAAATAGAGTTGTTTACTGTCTAATTATAGGTAGGTTGTTTTAAGGTCTCGTAGGGTTGATGTAGGTCTTCTAAAGGGGTAACTCGATTTCCTAAATGGAACAAATTTAGTCGAATGGGTTACATGTCTTGGATTCCTAATTTAGGTTACTAGGAGACACACACTTGTCTTGAATAAATCTAAATAGATTTCTAAGGGTAATTTATGGATGGTTTTTTATTGGATAACTAATGGATAAAGGGAATTCAACTAGATTGGATTGTCCAGGATGGTTGTGAGGCTTATGGGATAACTTGGATATTGGCAATGGTTCAATTTTGGGACATCAAGCATAGAGGATTTTGTGGATGGCCTTATTTCTTAAAGACTTAATATGAATACCGTGAACTTGATCAAGAAATTTCAATAATAAGGAATAAAATTTTAATGTATGCTAGATGAGTTTTTAGAACTTAGAATATGCCCAAAATGTAACTATTATGATGTTAATGCAAGATGAATCTTAACTACAATGCAAGGTCTATGTTAACTAATATGCAATGATCAAGAGTATGATTTGGCATGGAAATCTAATATTCGACCATGCTTTGGAATATAATGGACCTATATAAATCTAAGGATGATGCATATTAATGATATAACCTATATGCAATAATTAATGCAATGAAACTAAGTTTCATTACTATAAGACTAGAATATTATGTTATTTTTATTTTTTTATGCAATGGAATACAAATAATGTAAGAGAACGACCAATGGATACAAGGCAACTAAGATGAATGATGAAACTAATAGAAAAGACAAATCAAAATCTATTATTTGAGAAGACTTGGATCAAGCACCTCCTTCGTTCTTGATTTCAATCACTTACAAACATACTTAAAAGAATACAAAAGAAGAATAACGAATAGAAAGTTCTTGAATCTTTGATGCTTTCTAATGTTTTGGATTCTTACAATGAGAGGGGAGACCTCTTAGGGTTCTGGTACACAAATTTAGCAACTTTATAATGATTTAACAATAAAATTCTAGAAACTACATGCTTCTATTTTCAATTTCGATAAAAAGGAAAGTCTATCAAAGGAATAGCAAGTCTTCCAAGTTAATAGCTAGCCCTTGCCTTTATGAAAATTGGTTGTACTGTACTTAGGATAGTTAATCCTTCTTCATATGGGTCATAATTGGTGGTCCTCCACCTTAGCATGAGCTTAACATAGTTCATTTTTCATTCAATACAAAACCTACCATTATCTTGAGATGAAACTTGACCATTTCATAACTCAGTGCAACCATAAATTGTATTAGCGTGAGTTATCTAAAATATAGGTGAGTCAAATATGGGTCAAGTCATGTAGATATGAATATCAAATATGGGTAGAGCCATATAGGGTGATAGATGGATTATGGAATATGGATGTAGGTTAACTAAGTAATCAAGTAGGTCAAGGTCATCAAGGGGTGGAACCTTAGGTCAAATGAACCAATTAGATAAACCTATTTGTCTTTTCCAAAATTTTAATTAATTTATATTCAAGCATATAACATATAGCTAGGCTCATAATTTAGATTTTGTGCAAGTTAAATGGGTGCATTACAATGTATAAGTCGAATTTCTAAAGTTCATATGCATAAGACAACTTTCCAAATTCATTGAACATGCCATAATTTATCAAAACCTTTGTAAACACCCTAAACCAATTTCAAATAAACCATCATATATTTGAAAATCCATGATTTGAAAGGCCTCTTGGAATTTTTATAATTTCCAAGCATCACTTTTCAAAAAGAAAACATTTTGGGAAAATTTTGAAAGACACAACCCCAGATTTGCAAAACCAAATTTTGACATTCAAAAATCCAAAAAAGAAAGCTGATCTATCCAGAGTTGTAGCGAAGCCCGAACTAGAAAGAGGCATCTTTCCTGGAAGAGGATATGAATGGAATCAGAAAGGCAAGCATATTCAAATCATGCAAGGGTTAATTAAGGGCTAGACCAAACCCGATCAAGCAAGACTCGACCTGATCCCAAGTAAAACCAGACCTTAACCCAATTGGAGGCAAAGGTTGATTCAAAGCAAGGTTAATTCAAAGCAGGGTTCAATCCAAGATGAGTCAGATCTCAATTAAATTCAAAGAAAGGGTCATTCAAAGCCAAACAAGGCTCCACTCAAGCAAAGGTGGCTAGTTAATTCAGCCAAGGCATCCCGTCTAAAGCTACAAGTCAAGGTCAAGTTGATCAAGGTTCGAGCCAAGTCAAGCCAAAGGGGGAGAGGCTGATCCATGCCATGGACCACACTTAAGCAAGTCAAGTCCTAGCTAGTTGGCTCGACCAAGGGTGGATCAGGTGCACCATCACATGGGCTAGTCCAAAGACAAAACCAGTCCATATGGGCTCAAGTGGGACCATCATCCAGCCCCACATGACCCATGTGCAGCCCAAGGAATCCAGAAATTTCCATTGAGTAAACCGAAACCACGTCTTACATTGGAAGCACCAAAATCTGATCCATTGAAGGGCCTAGAACCCCCCCTTAAAAACTATAAATAGGGGCCTTGGGGTGCTGGTTTGAAGGAGAAAATCAAGGAGAAAAGTCCAACAAATAGGAAGGGAGAGGAAGAGAGAGCGAGAGAGAGAGGAGGAGAAGAGGAAGGGATCACGCCCATGAAGTTAATATTGGGTTACGTCAAGGATCAACTTTAAGTCCATAATTATTTATAATGGTGATTGATGAGTTAACAAAACATATTTAAGATGAAGTACCTTAGTATATGTTATTTGCATATGACATTGTGTTAGTGGAGGAGTCTAAGGAAAAAGTTAATAGAAAATTAGAACTATGGAGAGAAACATTAGAAAGTAAAGGCTTCCGACTTAGTAGAACAAAGACAGAATATATGGAATGCAAGTTTGATTATTTGGTTACTTCAGAGGATATAAAAATTAAAATTGGCACACATTGCATCCCTAAAAAGAAAGTTTTAAATACCTAGGGTCAATTTTTCAGTGTGATGGAAGAATTGATGGAGATGTTATTCATAGAATTAATGTAGGTTGGTTAAAATGGAGAGGAGCATCAAGTATTCATTGTGATAAGAAGATACCATTAAAGTTAAAAGGCAAATATTATAGAGTAGCAATTAGACCTACCATGTTTTATGGTTCTGAGTGTTGAGTAGTTAGTCATCAACATGTTCAAAATCTGATCCATTGAAGGGCCTAGAACCCCCCCTTAAAAACTATAAATAGGGGCCTTGGGGTGCTGGTTTGAAGGAGAAAATCAAGGAGAAAAGTCCAACAAATAGGAAGGGAGAGGAAGAGAGAGCGAGAGAGAGAGGAGGAGAAGAGGAAGGGATCACACCCATGAAGTTAATATTGGGTTACGTCAAGGATCAACTTTAAGTCCATACTTATTTATAATGGTGATTGATGAGTTAACAAAACATATTTAAGATGAAGTACCTTAGTATATGTTATTTGAATATGACATTGTGTTAGTGGAGGAGTCTAAGGAAAAAGTTAATAGAAAATTAGAACTATGGAGAGAAACATTTACACACTCTACGTGTTTGGTTTTGTGATTCTATCGCAATATATTCTATAAAACACTCTATATTCTCTAACCCCCTCTATGCTTAAGCTAAGATACATATTTCCATTCATTTTCCTTCAGCAATTTGCTTGTTGTTGTTGGGTTGTTGCAATTTAAATTTGGGTGAGTATGCATGCATGTATGTTCTAGAAAAACGAAATTCTGGTTTTTTAGCATCTGCATACTTTGATTGTTTCAATTTTAATTCTCTAATCTATGATCTGAATGCATTGAAATTTTAGGCACAACACCTACACACGTTGGCCCACTAGAAATAAAATTTGCAAGAATTTTAAAATCGTGAAACCCCGTGAATAAAATTGGGAAAGATCGGACAAATCCATTTCTGTTTTCTATAAATTTGATATCCGTAGCTTTCCGAAAAGACTAAAATCACAACATTTGAAGTTCTATGCAGCGAGATATAGAAGATTCTTTGAGCCTCTATATTTTTGTCACAGAATATCCTGAAACAGTGAAGTCAGGTCCAATTCCTGATTTAATTTTACAAATTTGTTGTCAAAAAGTTCAAAACAAAAGGTGGTTTAGGATCCTAATACATCAGGCAACATCTTGTAAAAGTTTTATAAATTTTGGAGATCCTGAGACCACTTGAAGAAATCACAGCACATCTACTTCTTATTACAACATGGGGGGAGACAAGGCTCCATTAATACAACCCCTTTTAAATTGAATAAGAAGAAGAGATAATGAAGAATCAAGGATTAGGAATACTTACAGAATTTATGCAAGGACCGAACCTCCAAAGATGCAATTCGGCCCACACCTTTCCTTGATTTCACTCACCTATTCTCTCTCACAAATTTCTCCAAAACGCAGCAACCCTTTGGCCTAGAAACTACCCAATTCCCCTCTCTTCACTCTTCCCTCAGCAGCCCACCACCTAACTAGGTGCAACCCTCCCTTAGAAGCACTCTCTCTTGCTGACCCTTTTCCTCTTTCCTCCCAAGACTCCACGATGCAAAACACGCCCCCCCTTGGCCCTATTTATAGGCCAAGGGGGCTGTTTCTAGGGCCTTCCTTGGGGTGGGCCTTACATGGCCCATATCTAGCCCCAAGGTCCAGCTAGGTGGTCTCTCTTTGAGTGACATGGACCAGCCCCATGTGGGCTAGTTCTTGACTTTATTGGGCACATCTAGCCCTAGCCGGGTGAACCCAAGTGGCCGGCTAAGCTTGATTCTTTTCCTTGTTGTAAACACCCAAAATAAAAATATTTTCAAAATTACCAAAAAGAAGTTTAAAACCTTTATAACTTTACAAAGTTGAAAAACTAGCTTGTAAAAGATTTTCAAAGGTTTTAAGAGTCTTAAATTCAATTCATAAACAAACCAATTCGATCCAAGTTTGAACCCAACCAAGGCCCCACATCAAGATCAAGAAGAGCAAGCTCATTCAAAAACCAACTCATTCAAAGCCAGCCAGAGATCAAAAGAAAAACTCGAGACCATCAAATCAAGAGTGGAGCTAAAGATCAATATGTGTGGAAATCAAAGTGGAATATAAACCATTCATGAAGCAAGCTCAAGCATTGAAAGACCTGGCTAGGTCCGACCAAGAGGGTTGAAGCAAGTTGTGACAAGGAGAGCTAAGACCGGCTGCACCAAAGGCCTAATGGGCAACATTCAAGCTCCAGTCGTAGCCTCCCAAGTCCAAGTCATCGTGGAAGAAACCAAGTTTCATCAAGAAGAATGATCAAGCTAGAGTGCATTGACCTTAATTAAGTCCATGACACTCTAGCCAGTTGAAGCAAAGACCAAGGATAGAGCTTGGTCAAGACCGATCAAGTTCAAATAATAGCAAGATCAAATCCCATTCAAAGGAAAAATCAAGGAGGAACACGAATCATTCAATGATCAAAGCTTGGTCGAATTTCCTTGAAGAAACCTAGCTATTGCCCGGCCAAATGAGCTACATCAAGTTGTAAGGGTTGGCAAAATGAGCTAGGATCGATTACATCAAGTTGAAATGGCTCCACCAACTCCAGCCGGTTACATCCTAGACCAGCCCATATGGGGCTGGTCCAACTCACCGCCAAGGGGACCACTCCAAGGTGGACCGAATGGATCAAGTAACGCTCATGAAGGCAGGCCCAACCCGTCCCAAAGAGGGGCATAGAAGCCAGTCCCTTGGCCTATAAAAAGGGCCAAGGGGGGGGCGGGTTCCCTATCTTGCACAATTCTAGAGAAGGGCTTCTATCTTGAAGTGAGAGCTAGGCTAGAGGAGAAAGCTTCCAGCATAGAGGGTCGTGCACATCAAGGTGGGGTGAAGAAGAGGGTAGCTAGGTGAGTGTTGAGGAAGGAGTGGCGGCCGGATTCACTCTTGAATCCCCGACCCCTCTTGTCAAAATCGTGTAAGTGTATCTTCAACTCAATTTTAATGCCATCTTTTTTTTTTAAATTCATTAATATGGGGTTGTATTAATGGAGCTTCATCTCCCCCCAAGTTGTAATAATTCTTAGAGTTGCTGAAATTTTATTTCATGGATGAATCATCACTCACACATATACACTCTAATTGTTCGATTATGTTCCTACCCCAATATATATTATAAACACTCTATACTTCCTAACCCCCTCTATGCTTAAGCTAATATGTACATTTCAATTCCTTTACTTTCAACAATTTAAATTCGGAGTAGAGTTGTTGCAATTTACTTTCGTGTGAGTATGCATTTGCACGTATCTTCTATGAAACTGAAAATCCATTTTTTGCATCTGCATACTTGATTGTTATAATTTTAATTTCCTATTCCGTGAACCGAATGTGCTGAAACTTTAGTAACAATATACTCACCTACAAACCTCTTAAAACTAAAATTTTCAAGAATTTTAGGACCGTGCAACCCCATGAATAAAATTGGGAAAGATCGAATAAAACTATTTTTATTTTCTGCACATTCAGATTTCTTGAGATAGGGGTTGGGTAAAAGTATCATATCTCTGTCCACAGATATTCAATTTGGCTAAAATTAGTCTCATTGGAAAAATAACATCTATAGCTTTCCAAAACGATTAAAATCATAACATTTGAAGTTCTGTACACTGAGATATAGAGGATTCTCTGAGCCTTTGTATTTCTGTCATAGAAATTCCTGAAATAGTAAAGTTAGGATTGATTCTCGATTTAATTCTCTGAATTGGTTGTCCCAAAATTCGTGATAAAAAGTGGTATTGGATCCCAACACATCAGGGAACACCGTGTAAAATGTTTGGGAATTTTGAAGATCCGTAGGCTACCTAAAAAAGTTTGGGAATAAGTTCTGAAAAACAGAGTGAGTTCTGTTTTTTAGAACTTGATGAGTTTCAAGTTTTTGAGCCAAGGCACACTTCATCTTCACTTTGCAACTTTGAAAACTCTTACGCTTCACATGGATTGGAGTTCATTCTTCAAAATTGAAGTTCCTAAGCGCTTAAACCAACTCTTGTGCATCGGTTAAAGAAGGTTTAAGTGAAAAGAGTTCGCTTGCCTACAATCGTCGAAGGAGTCAAAATTTTCAAAATCTTTGCTAGTTTTGCAAACTAGCTGGCACGCTCGCGCAAGCAAGTAGATTAGAAAGTTTCGCTTCAAGTTTTTACATAAGCTTTGAAGTGAAAATTTTTGTGTCTACACTTGTGTAGCTCGTCTTCTCTTAGCTTGATTCAAGTTGATATGTTGGCTGGATGTAGCTTTGATAATCCTTCAAAATCAGCACTTCCAAGTCCAATTCATTCTATAAAGCTGGTCGGTCTTGGCCCTTAATTTGAAGTGAACCAACCCTTGATTTGAAGTGAACTGGCCCTTGATTTAAAGTGAACTAGTCCGTCTTATCTGATCGGTATCTTTGATCTTCATATCCAACCTGATATGCTTTGTAACTTGATTTGTTTGAAGAAGATAAGCCTTTGACTTGGTCCATCCCTCCACTTTTGGATTTGATCTCGATCTTGAATTGGATTGGGTCTTTTCCTGTTCGTCTGATTTGCTTTGATCATTTGGGCTTTTCAACTTGAATTTAAAACCTTTATTTTGAAATGTTTCTAAAAAGACTTGAACTTTTAAAAAGGTTTTAAATTATTTGAAATTTTCGAAATTGGGAGTTTGGGAACATTTTGATTTTGGGTGTTTATAATGAGCATGAAAAGACATCATTCATTGCATTCGTGAAATCGTACATGGATGTGCTTGCATGGACCTATGAAGACATGCCTGGTTTAGACCCTAGGATTGTAGAGCATCATTTGCCTCTAGAACCAAATGTCAAACTTGTGAAATAGTAGCTTAGGAAAATATCACTCCCAAGTAAAAGAAGGTTTAGAAGATCTTTTAAAGGCTGGATTTATAAAACTCATTGTGTATTCTGAATGGCTTTCAAATATTGTTGTTGTTAGAAAATCCAATGGAAAAATTCATATTTGCATTGATTTTAGAAATTTGAATAAAGCAACTCTAAAAGATAATTTTTCACTCCCAAACATTGATTTGATAGTGGATAGCACTGCAAATCATGAAATGTTTTCTTTCATGGATGGCTATTCGGGTTATAACCAAATGAAGTTAACTCCAAAAGATCAGGCTAAAACTTCTTTTACTACACCTTGGGGCACATACTGCTACACGGTTATGCCTTTCGGCTTGAAAATGCAAGTGTCACATAATAAAGAGCCATGACAACCATTTTTCACGACCAAATTCATAAGCTTTTGGAAGTATATGTGAATGATCTTTTGGTGAAATCAACAGCCAGATGCACACACATAGAATATTTGCAAAAAGTTTTTGAAAGACTGACTTTATAAAGTGAAACTAAACCCTCAAAAATGTATATTTAGAGTAGAAATGAGAAAACTCTTAGGGTTCATGATTAGACAAAGGGGCATAGAGGTTAACCCCTCTAAGTGTCGAGCCATCATAAACATGCCTCCACCCTCTAACTTGACCTAAGTCCGAAGCCTCAAGGGTGGACTCCATGCTACTATGAGATTTATATCCAACTTAGCAACAAGATGTGAACCCTTTACTAGACTTTTGTGAAAGGGTGTTAAATTTAATTGGGATTCCGATTGCCAAAAAGCTTTTGAAAGATTGAAAATTTATTTGGTAAATCCTTCAATTTTAAAACCTCCAAAGTCAAGTAAACCTTTGCTTCTTTATCTTTCCATTCATATGAATGTATTGGGTGCTTTGCTTGCTCAATATGAGGATGATAGTCTAAAAGAGTATGCTATTTACTACATTTCCAAAACTCTATTGGCATATGAATGAAATTATCAAGTCATGGAGAAAACGTGTTTGGCCTTGGTATGGGCTTGCCAAAAGTTTAGACATTATTTCTTGGATCATGAAATTTGGATAGTGTCTAAAATTGATCATATCAAGAACCTTTTTGAAAAAACTATCCTAATGGGTAGGCTAGGTAAATGGAAGATCCTCTTAATAGAGTGTGATATGAAATCCAATCACCAAAACTCCATTAAAGGACAAGCCCTAGCCGATCATGTGGCCGACTTATCCCTTAAAGATACATATCTCATACTTGATGAAATGCCTGATGAGGGTGTCTTGATAAATGAGTCAAATTTGATATTTTATCAAATTGTTGTGATGGGAATTGAGTATGGAAAATGTACTTTGATGGGGCAGGGAACCAACAAGGGGTAGGAGTAGGCATCATCCTTATATTTCCTGAAAAAGGAAAAAATCCAAATATCATTCTGACTAGATTTTCCTTGTTCCAATAATGTGATCAAATATGAGGCACTCATAAAAGGCCTAAAAGTTTTGAAAAATCTAAGGGCATCATGTATTGAAGTTTTTGGAGATTCTATGCTTGTTGTAAACCAAGTTTCGAAAATTTGGCAAGTCAAAAATGAAAAAATCATCTCATACCATGAATTGGCCACCAAGTTGGTTGATTCTTTCAAATCTTGCACACTCACTCACGTAGATAGGGAGGACAACACCATAGATGATGCCCTCTCCTCTTTAGGGTCATCTCTAAGAATCAACCCCACTTTTGGTACTCAATTCCTAAAGATCCTGCACTTACCCATCCCATCCACCCATGATTTAGAGATTTACCAAAATAACCAAAATCCAAATGACAAACATTGGTTTCAAGACATTAAAACTTTTTGGAAAATAGAGGATTTCTTGAATTTGCTTCCTTTAAAGACAAGGCTTTTATTCAGAAAATCTCGACTCAGTATGTAGTCTTGGGAAATGTTCCTTATAAAGCTTTACCGACATCTTGTTGAGGTGTGTGTAAACACCCCAAAACGGGAATGTTTTCAAACAAACGCTTGATTTTTGAAAACCAGCTCACAACCTTATTTTGAACTTTTAAACCCCCAGAGTTTTGAAGTTTAAACTTCTTTTTTAGAAAATCTTTCAAAATAAAGGTTTTCAAACCCAAGCCAAAACCCAAGTTTTGTAAACCAGCTCAAAAAAGCGGGTGAAACCTGATAAAAAAGCAGCTCAAGATCGGGTGAAAAAGTGAAGAAAAAGTTCAGCCCGTCCGGATAAAAACGAGGCGGAAAATCCAAACGGGCATCTAAGTCATAATCAAACTTCAGCTCCAAAACATAAAAGGCGAAGCCAAAGCCCCGATAAAGCCATTAGAGATCAAGCCGCAAGCCTATAAAAACGAAAATCAGAAATTCATGGAGAAATCCAAGATTGGCCTCAACAAATGGAAACATCAAACAGGGCCAAACAGATCAAAACTAAACAAAAATAGTTCAGAAAGTGAGAAACTGGTCGATCGAAAGGACTGGGAAAAGCCCAACCTGAAATCGGGTCACCGACGGAACCGGGGCCCATTCAAAACCGCTTGTTTCAAACACCAAAGAAGGACTGAAGAAAGAAATTTTAGATTGGATCTCGACAAAAAAATCCAGATCCAGATCTATTTGGAATTTGGATTGGGTTGGATCCTTGGATCCAAAACCCAAATCCAAGACCCACCCTTGGCCTATAAATAGGGCCAAGGGGGAGAAGAAGTTCACGTGAATTTCATTTGGGCATATGGGAGCTTGAAAAGGTAAGAGAGAGAGAGTGTGTGCAAGTCAACAAAAGGGGCTTGACATTGTTTGACTTGACCTAGGGCTAAGTGGGCTTGAACCATGTTGGCTTGACCTAGGGGTGGGCTGCAACAAAGAAGACCAAGGTGGCTGCAACTTGAGGGCTTGAGGTGGACCAAGGTGGCTGCATCAAGTGATGGACGTGGGCTGCACCAAGAGGTAAGTCGAACCCCACTTGACCCCTAACCAGCCTAACCTAGCTCAGTTGTAAACCTAGCCCTTGTTGCACCATCCCACACCTAACTGACCCCACCCAAAACGACCTGCACCACTCGGCTGCCAACTTGAACCACACCCTAAACCTGTCCTAAACCCATTCTTGCTTGGAACCACGACTCCACCTTGCTGCCCTAGCCAACCCACAACCAACCGACCCACCTAACTGACCTAAACCTGCCCTAGCCCCTAGGAACCTAACCCATTGGCTGGTCAGTTGAACACCTTGGAACCGACCTGCCCTAAAACCCACCTAAATACCCTCGCCTTGAACCATGACCTTGACTACACCCTAACCGACTTAGCCTAAACCTACTTGCTGCCCCAACAAACTAACCTATCTTGGGCTGCAACCTACCTAACCTAGCTCGCCCCTCTTGACTCACTTCACCACCCAGACCATACCCCAACCGAACCCAACTTAAGCCGACTTACCTTGTTGGCCGAACCCACCCTAAACCTGCCCCAATTGATCCGCCATCCCTTGGCTAAGCCCTTGGCCAACTTGACCTAACCTTGCTTGAACCTTGCCTTAAACCCCCACGGACTAAACCTAACCTAGCTGCAAAACCTGCCCTACTTGAACCTAACTGCACCCACCTAAGCCCAGCTACCAACCTGCCCCACACAACCTTGACCCTCCTTTGATTCACCTACTTGAACCGGCCTGCACCAACTCAACATCTTGACTGCACCACTCCCAACCAAGCTGCATCCTTGGTTGAATTGAATCAGCTCACTTGCACCAAGACCTCTTGGCCGAATCCAGCCAAGGCCGACTTACACCCTTGGCCAGCTACACCCAATCCAACCGAACCACCATTTGGCTCGACTTGGCTGAATCACAGCCACTTGAAGGATCAACCTACCTTGGCTGCAACAAAAGCGACTCGAGTGAACTCGACAAACGGAAACAAAGGGCAAAAACCGAACGAAATACTTGTAAGTCTCTTTAATTTCGGTTCTTAATCACTTGTTTTAATTCAATTCAATTCGTAATGGGGTTGTAGTAATGGAGTGAAGTCTTCCCCCGAGTTGTAATATTCGTGGATAAAACACGACCACACACATGTGCACTTGAGCCTTTTCACTCTTAAACTGCACACGAGTACACCCACGTGCACTTGAGCCTTTTCGCTCTTAAATTGCACACGATTGCACTCACGCGCACTCGAGCCTTCTTGCTCTTAAGCTAAATATATATGTTTCAATTTGGGTAAATTTACTTTGTGAAAGTCGTGAGTTGCACTTACTTTCGGGTGGATTTACTTTCAAGTCGTGTGAGTTGCAATTACATTCGGGTGGATTTACTTTCAAGTCATGTGAGTTGCAATTACATTCGGGTGGATTTACTTTCAAGTTGTGTGAGTTGCAATTTAAATTCCACACGAGAACACCCACAAGCACTCTAGCCTTTCCGCTCTTTACACTCACACACATTGAGCCTTTCCGCTCTTAGGATAAACCTATATATATTTCAGGTCGTGTGAGTTTACTTTTGTGAAAGTAGAGTTGCACTTAATTTGTGTGAGTTTACTTTTTGTGAAAGTAGAGTCGCATTTCAATTTGTGTGAGTTTACTTTTAAGAAAGTAGAGTTCACTTTAATTTGTGTGAGTTTACTTTTGTGGAAGTAGAGTTGCACTTCAATTTGTGTGGGTTTACTTAAAGTCGAGTGAGTTGTAATTTCAATTTGGGTGAGTTCGCATCATCGCTCTCGAAAAACCCCAAAAGGATTTTAGCATCCCTGCATTCGTTCGCTTCCAAAAATTGCTCGAATCCTCGCTCAAACCATGTTGAAATTAGGCCACATTCAAACACATCAGGCCTAAACAGATAAAACTTGCAAGAAAAGTAGGAACGTTCAGACCCGTAAATAAAAATTGCAAAGAGTGCACGAAATCGAATTCGTCAAAACACCTATCATTCGAAGTTAATATTTGTTTGGAAAATTGAAGTTTCTAAGCGCTTAAACTAACCCTTGAGCATCGGTTCAAGAAGGTTTAAAGCGAAAAGAGTCCGCTTTCTCACAATCGCCAAAAAGTCAGAAATATTTCAAAAACCTTCACTAGTTTGAGTAAGCTAGCTGACACGCTCGCAAAGACGTAGGTACGAAAAGGTTCACTTCAAGTTCCATAAAACTGGGAGTGGAAATTTTCATGTTTACAGTGTGTCGACCATAAGAAGGCTAGGACCATTTTGCATGAGTTCCATGATGGAGAATGTGGGGGTCATGTCAATGGAAATATGATGGCCATGAAAATTACTTAGAACAGGTTATTTTTTGTCCACTTTAAAACAAGATTATCATGACCATGTTAAAAAGTGTCATCAATCTCAAGTGCACGAAAATGCCATTCACATTCCATCATTTGCATTGCATTCCATCGTGAGCCCATGGCCATTCACCATGTGGGCATTTGATATCATTGGACCAATTTCACCCACTGCATCCAATGGACATAAGTTCATTTTAGGAGCCACTGAATATTTTTCGAAATGGGTTGAAGCTACCTCCTTGACAAATGTTCAAGGACAACATATAGTGTTATTCATTAAGAAAAATGTATTGGCACGATTTGGAGTCCAAGAGACCTAGTGTGGGATAATGACACACCATTCAAAAGTATAAAAAGTGGTGAGGTTGTATAAAATGTATGACATCACTCAATACTTTTCATCACCCTACTACCCTCAAGGTAACGGTCAAGCCGAAGCCACAAACAAAACTCTCATAAGCATCATTAAGAAAACTTTAGAGAATGGTAGGACATGGTATGAGAAGCTAGATAAAGCCTTACGGGCTTATAGGACTTTCATCTGCACTCCCACAAATACCACACCGTTTGAGTTGGTCTATGGTACAAATGTCATACTCTCATTCATACCAAGTTGTATTCATTCCATACATCTCTTGCACTCGATTTGCCCATAGAGACCCTGCAACAAGCTAGAATTGTTGAGTTTGACTTGCTTGATGAGAAAAGGCTCCTTGCCATAGATCATGCACATGCATACCAACAAAGGATAGCCCAATATTATGAAAAACACATGAAGGCTCGCCACATCAAAGTGGGAGAACTTGTTTTGAAAACCATCCACCATCGTGATCCACATCACGATAGGTAAGTGGTGACCCAACTAGGATGGTCCCTATGTTATAAGAGGAGCAACCACAAATAATGCATATTGGTTGATTGATGTTAAGGGAAGAAATTTAGTAGACCTTATCAATACCCAATACTTAAAAAAATATTATATCTAAGGTCTACTCTAAATTCTTTTGAAAGGATTTTTGAAAATGGATATCCTTTGAATTTCTTGAAAGAATAACCAAAATTGATTGTATGACATTGAATTAGGGAATTAATGCTTCATGAAAAGTAGAGCTTTCAAAATTATTTGATAAAATTTCAAAAATCTTTTGCTTACAAGATGAGGCCTAGTTTAAAATAGCAAAATATTTTCAAATGATAGGTTCTATTATGAAATGAGATATACTTGTATAGATTGAGTACCTAAAGGGATAAGCTACTACCCCATTTCATTCCTCTTCAAAAAAAAGGAAAATTGGAAAAATAAAAAAGAAAAGGAAGAAAAGGAAGAAAAACAAAACTTCCAATATAGAGGTCTTACAAAAAGAAAAAAAAAGTGAAAACAAAACCTTCAATATAGAGGATCCCTTCAAAAGAAAAAGAAAAGCCAAAGCTTAAAGAGAGTAATTTTCCATCAAAATTTCTTGGCGTTATACCATGAGACGCTTCAAAAGGTATTGTGTGAAACTCTTTCCCAAAATCCCCATAGCTTATCCCAATAGAAAAAAAGTCTGTCATGATAATCCTAGAGTAGGAATATGACCTACCTATTTGGATTTTATTTTGTTTAAGAATTAGACCTTGTCGTGTGAGAAATTGAATTTTGAAATATTATTCAAAATTTTCTACAAAACCTTTACTAAGTAGTGGGTATTAAAACCCAAGTGAAGGGAAATGTAAGACATTGGAAATCCCTTTTGATGGAAACCAAAAGGAGTTCTCTTTTGAAATGAAAATTTGAAAACCCAAAACATCAAATGAAACAACATGGGGATCACCGTACTTGGGGCTGCCAACCTTCATAGTTTTTTTCCAAATCTCACAAATCAGATGTAGGGGTCTCTAAGCACCCACTTCACTCTCCTCACATTTTATGCTTGCATGCATCTACAAAAAGGGTCGTCCATGCATGCTCATCATAAGACTGAACATTCCCATTCCATGTCAAGTCCCCTTTGGCTAAAGTTCCATCCTTTGCCAAAAAGAAATAAATCCAAGGAAAAAGGATGCTATAGAACAAGGGAGAAATCCATACTCTCAAAAAAATCTAGGAAGAAAATCAAGAGTGTTTTCTTCTTTGACATTAATCCAATAAATTTGGACTAATGCCAAAGAGGAACATCTCTAGACACCCTAAAAGTTTTTCAAATAAACCTTCGTACATTTGAAAATCCATGATTTGAAAGTCCTCTTGAAATTTTTATAATTTCCAAGCATCACTTTTCAAAAAGAAAACATTTTTGAGAAATTTTGAAAGACACAACCCCGGATTTGCAAAACCAAATTTTGACATTCAAAAATCCAAAAAGGAAAGATGGAGCAAAGCCCGAACCAAAAGGAGGCATCTTTCCCGTAAAAGGATATAGACGGAATAAAAAAAGCAAGCATATCCAAATGATGCGAGGGGTCAATTCAGGGTTAGACCAAACCCGATCAAGGAGGACTTGACCCGATTCCAAGTTAAACCAAACCTCAACCCAATTGGAGGCAAAGATTGATTCAAAGCAAGGTTAATTCAAAGCATGGTTCAATCCAAGACGAGTCAGATCTCAATTCAATTCAATGAAAGGGTTATTCAAAGCCAAACAAAGCTCCACTCAAGACGAGACTTGATCCAATTCCAAAGACTTGATCTAAGTCAAGTCACAATTTCAATTCAGGTTGAAGGACTTCACCCACTAAGGCCGAGAAAGTATGTGACCATGACATGACTAAGGGTGTGCTCGGACAAAGGTGGCTAGTTAATTCAGCCAGGGCATCCCGTCTAAAGCTACATGTCAAGGTCAAGTTGATCAAGGTTCGAGCCAAGTCAAGCCAAAGGGGGAGAGGCCGATCCATGCCATGGACCGCGCTTAAGCAAGTCAAGTCCTAGCCGGTTGGCTCGACCAAGGGTGGATAGGGTTCACCATCACATGGGCTACGTCTAAAGACAAAACCAACCCATGTGGGCTCAAGTGGGACCACCATCCAGCCCCACATGTCCCATGTGCAGCCCAAGGAATCCAGAAATTTCCATTGAGTAAATCGAAACCATGTCTTACATTTGAAGCACCAAAATCCGATCCATTGAAGGACCAAGAGCCCCCCTTTGAAAACTATAAATAGGGGTCTTTGGGTGCTAGTTTGGAGGAGGAAACCAAGGAGAGAAGTCCAACAAATAGGTAGGGAGAGGAAGAGAGAAAGAGAGTGAGAGGAGGAGAAGAGGAAGTGATTGCCCCCTTCCCCCAAGGAGCCACCGGCCACCACTTCACACCTCCAATCTTCGGTTCTAAGGTCGATTCTCCCATTTCTCTTTTCATTGTTCTCTTAAGCTTTTAATTTCATTTAAAAGGGTTGTAATTAAGGAGTTTTTGACTCTAATTTGATGTAATATTTGAGGGGTTATGTTGCCTAATCTCAATGAAGCTCATTTGTAATACCGCCTTCTATATGTTTGGTTTATGGTTTATTCTACCCCAATATACATTTTAAGATCTTATACCCTCTATCCCCCTCCATGCTTAAGCTATATTTATCATTTCCTTTGATTATTGTGCTTCCTTACGATTGAAATTGTTGTAGATGATGATTCAATTCGATCGGATGAATTCATTAATTTCTTAAAAATTGAAAACTCTGTTTTCTGCATTCTCCATCCATCCATTTGTTGATTTTTCTTGTCTTACTCTGCGATCCAAATATGCTAAAACTTGGTACACCCAATATACACACATAGACCCACTGTCCATAAAATGTGTAAGAATTTTATGAATGTTTAAGGTCATAAATAAAATTGGGCAAACCGAACAAAATCAGAATAGAGTCTGTCAACACTGCACATCCTACAAGAGAGGTTGGGTAAAAGTATTAATTCTATACATAATATCTTCATCAATTCTTCAATCACTCTAAAAAATTGACCCTAAATATTTAAAATTTTCCTTTTGGGGGATGCAATGTGTGCCACTTTTAATTTCTATATCCTCTGAAGTAACCAAATGATCAAACTTACATTGTATATATTTTGTCTTTGTTCTACTAAGTCGGAAGCTTTTACTTTCTAATGTTTCTCTTCATAGTTTCAGTTTTCTATTAACTTTTTCCTTAGACTCCTCCACTAACACAATGTTATCTTTAAATAACATACACCAAGATACTTCATCTTGAATATGTTTTGTTAACTCATTAATCACCATTATAATAATATTAACTTTAAAAGGTCTGTTATTCCTTTATGAGTCCTCACACATGTTTTTGCACCATCGTACATATCTCTTATAAGGTTAATGTATGTAAATGAGATATCTCTTTTTTCTAATATTCTACAAAGAACATCTCTTTGTACCCTATCATAAGTTTTTTCTAGATCAATAGATATCATATGAAGGTCTTTCTGTTTTGCTCTAAAATGTTCTATAAGACATCTCAAAAGGTAATTCGCTTCAACAGTAGATTTGCCTGACATGAATTCAAATTGGTTCTCTATTGTACTCAATACCTGTTTTAACCTACGTTCGATAATTATTTCTCATAATTTCATAGTAGGGGTTATTAACTTGATATCCTGATATTTCTTACAATTTTGAATGTCTCTCTTATTCTTGTATATGGGTATAAGTGTACTCGCTCTCCATTCCTCGGTCATCTTTTAATTTCTCCATATTTCCTTAAATAGTCTTGTGAGCCAAGTGATTCTTGTCTCTCTGTAGATGTGAATTTTTATTATGAAGTCTTGTAGAGATTCAAAATTAAATTCCCGAACTACGTCATTTGCGTGAGCATGCCAGCTAGTTTGCTCAAACTAGCAAAGTTGATTTTCTGACTTCTTGTAGCGATTGTAGGTAAATTAATTCTTTTCGACGTAGACCTTCTTGAACCGATGCTCAAGGGTCAGCTTAGACGCTTTAAAAATCGTTCGAAATTCGGTAAGTTTTCAAAACCAAATTCCAATTTCAAAATCTTGACAAAAATCATGATTTTAAAGCATTCCAAGTCTTGAAAAACAGAAACTGGTTCTGTTTTCAAAGACTAGTTTCTGATTTTTTAATACAACTTTTGAATCTCTAAAAATTTTAAAAATTTTACAAAAAATTTGTTTGATGTACATATTGAGGAACTTTTTTTTTTATATATTGTAGATATATTCAATTAAATCTGAAAACATATCCCACTTAGATATTTGGGACAAACTTGTATCAGAAAGTCAGAGGTTTACAAAAATGATTGTATCTTTATACTCAGACTTTCAATTTCTATAAAATTAGTCTTGTTGGAAAGATATGAATTTGAGATTTCCAATGAGACTATTTTCAATAAAATTGATTCACTTTGTATAAATATATTGGGTAATAACCCAACCTCTATTGTAGGAACTTCTAGTTTTTCAGAATCTGTTTCGATTTCAATAAAACTTCTCCAATTTTATTGGTGATGTTTCACAAGCCTAAAATTCTTGAAAATTTTATTAAACGTTTATTGGTGTGCATAAATTAGATATGCAAAGTTTGAGAATATTCAAAGCATGAGATCTTGAAATAAAATTTGTTCATCGGTGTGTATAGAGTATAGAAAAATAGGTTTTCAGATTTTCAGATTCGTGCATGTGTTTTCGTCCAAATTAAAATTGAATTTACAGTTATTCAAAATAAATAAAATCATAATTACCACATGAGCATAGGGAGATTAAGAGGTCTATAATCTACAACAAAGTGGGTTCGGCCAAGGTGAATGGAACTAGGTCGGGCAAGGTGAGTAGAACTAGGTCGGCCAAGGTGTGTAGGTGATTGAGACAGGTGTATTATTAGTGAAGAAGGACTGGCCATGAAGATTTTGTGTTGGCTAGCCCATAATTAAAGCACTACTTGATGAGTTATGTAGACGTGAATTTTTATTTCAAAATCTTTTAGAATTTGAAATTAAACTCTCGAACTACGTCATGTGCGCGAGCGTGCCAGTTAGTTTACTTAAACTAACAAAGTTCAATTTTCAGACTTTCGTAGGTGATTGCGGACAAGTGAGATCTTTTCGACGTAGGCTTTCTTAAACTGGTACTCAAGGGTCAGCCTAGATGCTTGAAAAGTGTTTGAATCTATTAAATTCAAAAAAGTAAAAACCAGATCTTACAAAATTCAAAATTTGTGCCTAAGTTCCTGATTTCTGAAAATTTTCAGTTTTTGAAAATTGTAGAACCTGTTCAGTTTCAGAGATATGTTCTCTGAATTTTTAAAAATACTTTCGAATCTGCAAAAATTCTAAAACTTTTACAGAGCAAGATATATGTGCGAAGAATCAGAATATATTTTTGTTTTGCATTTTGCTTCTATAAATTCTGAGAATTAAATCCAGAATCAAAGACTGCTCAAAAACTCAAAACAGTTCAGTTTCTGTGAGTCAGAGGCTCAGAAAAACAGACATATATATGCACTCATACATCCAAATTAAACAAAATTTGATTTCTTGGAAAGCTACGGATGTTAGATTTCTAGATAATTAATTTGCATAGAATTCCACGCAGTATTTATAGAGATATGGATAAAAGAACAGGGGTTTGTTTCTGAATATTCTGTTTCTGCAGAACAGAATCTGATTTTTGCTAAAGTTCACGGATCTAATTGACTAAGCAAATGATTACAAAAAATCTTCAAAATTTTATCTAATGACCTCTAATATGTCTAGATTAGGCGTGTAAAAAATCGATTTGATTGGGTTAGCCGTTCGTTTGTTCAGAATAAATCCGTGTTCAGACATGTGTGATCATGTAGTTTTGAAACATCAGAATTGCAGAAAAATTAACAGTGTTCCTTTGATTGTTTGGAATGATTCTTAACCTGTAACTAGTCCTAACATTCATGCAAATCATATAAGTATGTGGTGTTTATCTCGTTCATAAAGAAAACATTCATGTTTTGCATTGACATGGGTCGTGAACACGAGCTGTAGTTCAGTCCCTGTACAGTTCTTTGCAAAATCTGCAAATTCTTAGTTTCTCATGGATTACAATCATATAATGAACGATTCGAACCTGTGGAATTGAAGAAGATGTGGATGAGAAGCTCCTAACGTGGTCACGGAACTCCCTTGAGCGAACGTCGGACGGTGGAGCAGGGTCGGCCTCTCCTTCTTCTTCTCCTCCTTCTTTCTCTCTCTATTCTACTATTCACGGACTGGATTTTAGTCATGAGTGGTTGATTGATTATTGGTTGATCGTTCATTCATGGCCCTTGCAGCACCTGGGAGTGCCTTTTTATAGGCTCACGGATACCTCTTTGTTGTGATTTGGATAAGCCAGATCTTGATTCTGTGTTGTTTTGATAAGCTTGATCTTCTACCTGATCTCATCTGATTTGGATGACCTGGAACGTGATTTGTACTTGATAAACATGATCCTCCTCTGATTTCATCTGTGTTAGGTAAGCCTTGAACATTACCTGTATTTGATAAGCATGATCTTCTGTATTTGATTTCATCTGAGTTGTTGAACGTTATCCGTATTTGATAGGCACGATCCTCCTTTTGCTTTCATCTGAATTGGTTGGAACATTATGTGTATTTGATAAACATGCTTTTTTATTTCATTTGAATTGGTTAGGCCTGGAACGTTATCTGTATTTGATAAACATGATCCTCTTTTTTATTTCATCTAAACTGGTTAGGCCTGGAACGTTATCTGTATTTGATAAACATGGTCCTCTTTTTTATTTCATCTAAACTGGTTAGACCTGGAACGTTATCTATTAGCTAAAGAATCATGTTTGGTTTCTTCACATCTAGGTGTGGTGTGATCATCAAAACCTTCTTTGCAATGGGGGACTTATTTTCTGAGATAAGAAGTTTTGTTGCCGATTAGCTTTTGTTTGAACATCTTCAGCGTTACAATGCTCCCGACTGACTGCTGGTTTGTGAAACTCGAGCTCCACTCTCCGGTGGCAAGGGTCATGTCATCCGTCCAGCTCTTTTATGAGTGCAACTATGTAAACACCCCGAAATCCCACGAACTTCTCAAATAAATCTAGTTTTGTAAAAGCAGCCCCAAAGGGCTATTTTGAGTCTGAAAAACCCAAGAGCCTTCCAGACAAACCCTGTACATATGTTTAAACTATATATGTTTTAAAATATGTATAATATAGTTTTAAAACCTTTTGAAATACATTTTGAAACCCCACAAAGCGGCTTGGCCTGATAAAAGCAGGACCAGAAGAGCAGAAGAGAGCCCGAAACTGGAGCACATGTCGAGCCTGACATAGCAACTCTCATGTTAGATTCATCCCCAGGATCTCGAACATCCAAGCCCCTGTTATCAATAAATCATTTGAAATCATCTCCGAAAGGTGAAAACAAAAGCGGACGACCATGTTGGCGAAGACCCAATGCAAGACGGAGTACATGATGCTGTCAGACTCCGCACAAATCGTTTGTTTCGAACATACCTTGAAGGAGTCAGAATTCAGTTTTGGATTGGATTTGGACCATATATATCCAGATCCCAATCCAAACGTATATGTGGATTTGGATTTGGATTTGGATCCAAAGATCCAATCCAATATCCACATCCATAGCCCACATCACCTTCTCATAAATGGAGGTGGAGCCCACTTGAAATTCACGTGGAATCTTGGGCATGAGAGAGAATGGGGAGGATTACATGTGAGGGCAATGTATTAAGCTTGACTTGTGTGTCAACTTTTGGGTTAATCATGTGGGTTAGCCTAATTAGTGTGGGTTTAAGCTTGTATGAACCTACACCTAACCTAAGGCTGCACCAACATGATGCAATGAAGTCCATGGGCTATGCAAAGGGATGCTCCTAACCCAATCCTAAGCCAAAACCCCTAATCCTAGCCATTTACCCTAATCCCGACCTAATCCTAACCTAATCACCTAACCTACTTCCCTAATCCCAACCTAATCACCTAACCTACTTCCCTAATCCCAACCTAATCACCTAACCCACCTCCCTAATCCTTCCCTAAACCTAGCCTAATTCCCCTAATCCCGACCTAATCCTAGCCTAAACACCTAACCCACCTTACTAAACCTTACCCTAAAACCAACCCACCTAGCTAAGCCCTAAACCACTAAACCACCCCACCTAAAACCCTAGCACACCATATCCCTAAAACCACCTAACCTAAATATCTGGTCCCCCCTAAATATCTAGCCCACCTTATTCCTAAACCACCACCACCTAACCACTAAACCACCCCCCAAAAACCAGCCCAACCAACCCTATCAAAATCCTATAAACCCCCCCCTAGTGGGTGGGTTTTTCAGATTTTTCAGCTCCACCTTGGGCCAGCCGAGCACTTCCTCTCCTCTCTCATCCCTTGCTCTCCTCTTTCACCTGCTCCACCTTGGACCTCCGGCCTGCTCCACTCCACGCCACCACCACCTCCGGCTAGCTCCACTCCACGCCACCCGACTGCACCCACCTTTCACCCGGCTGCCTCTCTTGGACACCCGCCACCTTCCCCTTCCTCTTCGATTAGTACCCCATCCTAACACTACCCTTTCTTCACTCCCCCTCCACTTTCAGCCACCACACGCCACCCTTCCCTAGTCTAAACCTCCACTACATCCAGCCGATCACCACCTAACTACCTGCCACTAGTCGACCAGCCACAACCGACTGTACCTTGCCACACCCGCAGCCTTACATCCTCTCCCTTAGACAAACCCTAGTCAAGACCCTTAGCTCTACCTTCCCTAGGACCTGCCCTACACCTTAGTGACACCCCCTAACTACCCCAGCCAAGGCGCTACAGCAGCACCCTCCCATCACCCGGCTAGAGCCAAGGCGCCACACCCCCAGAACCTTGCTTCCCACCCGACCAGCACCCCTTTGTCGTGCCCTTCCGAGGAGCTCCCTCTTGCAGCCCAAGGCGACACTCAAGCCCAAGCTCAAGCAAGTCACCTCCGGACCAGCTATACGTAAGTGCCTAACTCGGTCCTTGTTTATAGACTTGCCTAAGCTTAATTAAATTTGATACGGGGTTGTAATAACGGAGCATTGTCTCCCCCCGCTTGTAATAACGTGGCTTAGCACACCCACACACATGTGCACTTGAGCCTATCTTGCTCTTAGCTGCACACGATTTTGAACACACACGAGCCTAATCAGCCCTTAAGATATAGACTTATTTATATAATTTAAGTTGCGTGGGGTTTTGCTTAAGTTGTGTGTGTTGTCTTTCAATTCTCGCACTCACACACATTGAGCTTTCACTCTTATTTGCAAGACCCAAGTAAGGGCCATGTTATATTTTCCCTTGGGTTTAATTTCATGTCGTGTGTGTAGTATTTCAATTATACACTCACACACATTGAGCTTTCGCTCTTACTCCCAAGACCTTAGTTAAGGCCATATTGCAATTTATATTTGGGTTTCATTTAAGTCGTGTGAGTTGTCTTTCAATATACACACAACACTCACGCAACACGTTGGCGACCTTCGGGCCCATATATATTATAAGTATTTCCCTTTCGGCTATGTCTTTAAGATTTGTGTTTTAAGGTTCAGCAGTGTGCGTAGTCTTTACATATATACACGGCACACACTTGCACTATTGAGCCTTTCCGCTCTTAAGATATAGCCATATTTCCCTTTTCGCAATTTTCCTTTTGCAATTTACATTTCAAGTCATTTCCCTTCCGCATTGTCTTTCAATTTCAGGTTTTCCCTTTGGAGTTGTGTGAGTTTGCATTGCATATACGCCATACCACGAGTTAGGATGCATATTGGATCAAAGCAAACCCCATACTCCCGCTCAAAGTCGCCCCACTTAGGTTACGTATTCATAACACACACCTAGTTGGCCCGAAAAGGGATGTAAAAAGAAAGTCATAGGCACGTGCAAATCCACGTGAAATAAAACTTGAAACCATACAAAAACTGCTCGAATCGAACACCTCAAACATTTTTGTAGGTTCTCATATTCAAAACTCGATTTTCTAAGCGTACAGACTAACCCTTGCGCACCGGTGCAAGAAGATCTGCGACGAAAAGAGCTTGCTTGCTCACAGTCGCCATGTTAGGAGTCAGATTTCAAAGTATTTCTTCGCTAGCTTAAGTAAGCTAGCGGGCACGCCCTTTTGCTTAAATAGGACTTAGACACACGAAAAGATTCACTTCAGGCCTAAGAACCAGAAGCGGGAACTTTCTGCGTCTACAAACTATAACAACTTTCTGTAATGGGGCTACTCGACAACAGAGCACTACATTGCATTTTGTAGCTAACTCGAACAGCACATCCTCCAACTCAGTTTCAAGGATATAAACAAGACATGTGCCATCAATGATCAAAGCTAATAGCCATTGGTTATCAGCACTTTTCTCTACCAGATTCTCAACTGTTGAACTTTGCTTCAAATCGCCAGCAACTAAATGCCTCTTTGTCATTGCCATGATTCCTTTGAATGGCTATTTACAACGATCCATGTCATACCTTCCAGAATATCCAATTGAAATTGTGGCTTTTTGCTTGTCCTGAGCATGCATAGTTGGTGGTTGTGGTTGAGCATCAGTAATTGCAGCGAAGTACGTTAGGTTCTATTGTAGCCTTGTTTGGTATGGTGCACATTCACTCAACTTTCCTAGATTCTGGTTATCAAGAATTGCCAGAATCAATATCTTGTTCTCATCCAAATACTTTTGAATGACATCAGTAGTAACATTGTTGGTGGAGCATGTTGCCATTATGGGTTGCATCTGCATCAGATGTTGCCGCATTCTCTTTATTTCACCTAGATCTAATGTTTCTTCTTGATTTGTAGGAATGCTCGAAGTGTTGGCATCAGTGGACCCAGGGCTGCTTTAACATGTTCCCCTTTTTCATCTTTTCATTTGAGAACTGGCAAACTTTAATCTACAAGAATCTTTTTAATTCAAAACGAGGATCAGTCTGCGTCCACTCAATTGGAATTGAGATAGCTCCTTTCTGCTCATGTCGACTGAGCAGTCCATTTAAAACCTTTTGGTGGCCATCTTTTATGATATAGGAATATATGTTTTTAGAATGATCTCTACCTGCAAGAAGAAATGATCTCTAAATAACAACATTAGGTTTGATAGGCATCATTTTCACAAAGTTTACAGCATCTACGGTGAGTTTTGCACAACTAAGAAGAGTAGTCGTGCATCCATACTGTTTGATTTTCTGGAACCAACTTGCAGAACACCAGCACCTGTGAACTCTTTTGATTTTGCTGATTCGTTTTCCATTTCAGAAAACAAACCCGTGTTACCTGCATATTTGCTGTGAAATTGGTTATGCAAATCCATGTTATATGCCTACCTACTATGAAAGTGTTCAAGTAGGCCTATGTTACGTATTTGAAAAACCAACTTTCATGCTTGCTTTGAGTGTTGGAACATTAACATTATTCTTAACATCAAAGTAACATAACAGTAACAGATGACAATGCAAAACTGATGCATATCAATACACTTAATTACCTCGACAACCAAACATAACATGGACATGTTACGAAATGCGTTCAATATCAAACCTTTCTTTTTGGAAACTATTGTTCTTGTTTCAGTCCTTCTTTTCTCTTGGTGGTACAAACTTTACCCTCTGGAATTGATTTCTTTCCAAGTATGAGCTTTTCTTTTTGAGAAGCTCACTTTCCCTTTTTAACACCCGCTTTCCTTTCTGGGCGCCCACCTTCCTTTTCAGGTGTCAACTTGTCTTTTCAATGCCTGCTTCTTTTTAAATGGCAAATTTTCAACATATTTTTCAACAGATATCTTTCAAGGAAACTAAATTTTGTTTTTCTAGTGTTGAGGGCAAAATCATCATTTTTTCAATTTTGTCAAAATTCAAGATTTTCAGAAAGGAAAGCATTATTTCATCATTTTAAAGCTTCCATAAAATTTTGATACCAAAACAAGCTCGTTTAGTGCCTTTTTCACCCAAAATTGCCAAAAATGACTACTTTCCTGAAAAGGTAAAATTTTAAAAGAAAATTTTGGGTGTTTACAAGTTAGATGGAACATTAGTGTCAAATCTCATCCAAATCGAGACATGATTTTCAATGACCAAATCCAAACCTGTTGGATGTGAAAAGCATATCCAATACTCAAGAGATATGACACTTTTAGATGCCTGAAAGGGGTAAGAAACTTTAGTTGACTGCTAAAGAAGTGCTTTCTCAAATCGAAGTAGTTTTATTTAATCGATAGAGGGAATTTTGAGAGAGATTTGAGAATCAATGGTTAGAGAAAAAAAAATAGATATTGGAGAGAGAAATCAAATGAAAAACTAGGAATCTATCAAGTTACATGCTTTTGATAAGGGCATTTTAATCACAATTCATTTTGTCTTAGATTTAATATGATATACGTCATACTTAATTAAATAAACCAAAACTTAAATATTACTTGAACAAAACTTAAATAAATACGATTCAAATTCAAATAAGATTAAAAGGTGAGTTAGCCAGCCTTTGATGTACCATATGGATGTTCATCTCCAAGGACAAGGTTCAGGCTTAATTCATCATCTACTTGAGTTCCTACTTGGTTATTTTCTTCGTAGGGTTGTGGAGTGTTGTCTAGGCCTCCAATTAGTAGCAATTTTACTTCAAGAACTTCCCCAAATATAGGATAGTCTAAATTTAGTCAATGTGATAATTTGTAGATTACATCATCTCCACCATGTTTCACTTGTGTTAGTCTTCTGACATAATCTTTTAAATACTATCCAATGTAGGGTTTGAGGTGAGATATATGAAATATTGAATGGATGTTGATCTCTTTAGGTAATGTGAGCATATATCTAAACTTGATAATCTTCTTGATGATGTTGAATGGACAATGTTATTTAAGAAGAAATTTCAATTATGACAAATCAGTTGGGTTGAAAGCTTTGGAGAGATGAGACTTAAGCTGTAAAAATCTCCAACTTAAAACTCATGTTTAGGTCAAATCTTGTCAAATCAAGCCTTAATGAGCTCTTAAATTCGAGCTTCATTCTTCTTTAATCTCTTTGAAATATTACCGTACTTGTGCAAAGAGACGTTGCCTTTCTCATGAATGCACTATTATGTTAATCTACAATAGATGGAGGGAGGCAATACCATAAAAAGGCTCACAAGGAGTCATTTTGGTTAAAGTATAATAGTTGGTATTATAGGAAAGTTCAACCCATAGAAGAAGGTTTAACCATTCACTAAGCTTATCTTTTATGAAACATTTAAGGAGCCACATGTAGGATTGTGGCTTATGCTTCGGTTTACCCACCAATTTCAAGATGATAGGCCATGTTAAATGATAGTTTAGTTCCTAATTGATACATATTTTCCTTCAAAAATTCAAAGTGAATATTTTGTATCTTAGGCAATAACTATGGTTTTAGGTGCCACATGTAGGATAATTACCCTTTTGATGAAGGTTTTGATAACTTGGACTAGATTCATGAGAGATGAGATTACAATGAGGATTAGAGCTTTATTATAGCTTTTGTTAAGGCCTAAAGAGATAAAAAAAAAAAGGTAAGTGTTCCTAAAAGGTAGAAAATAATTGGGATAACCTTATATCTGAAAATTCCAGCAAAGGTGGGTCTCCATTAGCTTTGATGGGCTGAACCAAGGGTCCATTTGGGTGCACCTCGGGTGAGGTGCTCCAAGCTCTTGCTCTTGACTTGAGTCAGCTCCAAGGCACCAAAATAATTTCTTGGATCAGGCCTTGTGCTCTAGTCAACCAAAGTGGGTTGAACCAAGCCTTGGGACTTGGATCAAATGAGTTGGGTGAATAAGCATCCAAATGTCTCAAGCAAAGGCGAAGGTCCAGTGATTTAGGTAGGTTGATTAGGTTTAAATTGAGTTAAGTTCAATTAGGGGAGAAAGGGCTGGATTAAACTTAGACTAAGGAGGATTAAATCAACTTTATTTGGAGCAAGTATTACATTAGAAAAACTATGTGGAGTAAATAACTCTCTCAGGCACCTCAACACCTAAATATATTTTTCTTCTTCCTGAAAGTGTGCCACAAAAAGAATTTTTATTAGCAGATATACATTCTACTACGTCAACAAAAGGCATCTTACACATATTCGTTTCTAAGTGTAATAATCTCCAATACCTTTCAAAAGACATGTAAAAGGTAAATTGAATTAGGATTTAGAAATGTAATATCTTTTACATATTTCATCATTAGTATCGCAATGATGATATATTTTATATCAGAAGTACCAGATAACTTTTCAACGGCCCATTTCTTCTCGTTTTATCTTCATATTTGTACTATAAATATGTTTGGTTGTGCTAATATTTAAGTTACCACTCACCTTCAAGTATGTTAATTTGTGCTTCGGCTAGTAATGACTTTTTGTCATTTTGAATTCAACACAAGTCAATCCGACAACAAATGAATATCCTTCTAAATAGAACCCAAGAGGATAATTATACATCCCATTAATCATAATTACCTTTTACAATATATTCACCACATGAGTTTTTTAAGTAAAAATAGATATCCTATTTTCTTCATACATTACTTTCCAAATCAACTTCATTCTTTCATCTATATTTACCACTTGTTTGACATTGAAGATAAACTCTTTTCTTTTTACTTTCCATTTAGAATGAATTATTATAATCATAATTTATAAGCCCTTTGAACCCTTGTTGTATGATGAATCAACTCATCTCAAGTACAAAGCACTTCATCAGTTTCAAATACAAATGAATAACTAATCTTGTCACTCTCACACTCAAACAATGCATCAGCCAATGCATAATAGTCAGTTTGTTCATTCATTGTTGTCCAAATTCTCGTTCTGTTAAAAAGAAGAAGAAAAATATACATCAACATAGTTGGTTATAAAAACTTAATAAATTTAGCTAAAGAGAAGACCGGACATCAGTTTCTGCATAGACAACAACTATGTATCTGCTCTTTGGAGTAGATGCTGGTAGGTTCATCGCCTAATGAGCCCAGATGCACCTATGCGCACGTTTAGTCTATATAGGTGACATGCTGCACAAACCAAGCATGTGTAGGTGCATCTTGTGTCCAATGTTCGTTGCAGTGAAAATAAAGGAGAAAGAGAGAGTGGGAGTGAGGACTTAACTTACAGTGGCGGTGAACACGGAGTAGTAGTGGAGAAGATGAGGCATCCTCCACCCTAGAGAAACTTCGGAGACAAAATGGGGTGTGAACAGCAAAATGGGGTATATTGATAGAACACACACACACACACACACATATATATATATATATATACATATATATATATATATGTATATATATATATTGCACGTTTAGTCTATATAGGTGACATGCTGCACAAACCAAGCATATGTATATGTATATATATGTGCATATATATTGCACGTTTAGTCTATATAGGTGACATGCTGCACAAACCAAGCATGTGTAGGTGTATCTTGTGTCCAATGTTTGTTGCAGTGAAAATAAAGGAGAAAGAGAGAGTGGGAGTGAGGACTTAACTTGCAGTGGCGGTGAACACGGGGTAGTAGTGGAGAAGATGAGGCATCCTCCACCCTAGAGAAACTTCGGAGACAAAATGGGGTGTGAACAGCAAAATGGGGTGTATTGATAGAACATATATATATATATATATATATATATATATATATATATATATATATATATATAGGGGGGAGAGAGGGATCATTTAAAGTGGCAGTGGCATTGGGGGCTTGGATGAAGCTTTGTTATTGCGACTTTGATTCAGTCCGACTTTTGAAGATTTCAGTTTCGCACTCAGCTAATTTGGATCCGCTATACAGTAGTAGTAAAGAATGATACTTCGGATCCAGAATGGTTTAAATACTTACTCGGATGATCCGAATATCGTTTACGTTCACGTTCACTCTCGAGGGATCACCAAACTTCTCTCTCACCGGCGAAGAGGATGATCGGATACATCCAGAGGAAGATCTACTTGTACAATGTCACGTTCGGTCTCTACATGCTGGAGTGGTGGGAGCGATACTTGTTCAGTATCCTTTTCCTCACCGTTTTCTTGCCGTTGTCTTTAAAACGATTCCTTATGGTTGAATTTTAACTCGATGGCTTTCTTAGTTCTTGGATTTCCCACCGACTTTGTTCCTGCCGCCTTACGATCTGTCTACGGGATTATGAGGTTCCATGTGTAATTTGTTTTCTTCTTTTGGCCACTGAATCTGAGAAATTGGCTCTGAATCTTGTAAATTTAAAGGAGCTGCCAGGGATTCACTAGGATTAGGGTGGTTTCTTTCATAACCTCTCTTTCCTTGTTTTTATTGGTTCGCTGAGCTCCGATCCGTGTTGAGGCGGGAGACATGTCTGTAGCTCAGATTCTTGAACTCTTACATTTTGCGTGCATTCGAACTTTGTTCCTCTTATAAGGTTTAGATGCGTCTTACCTTGACATTGTTAGACACATTGGTCGTTGTTCTGATGTGGTTCATCTTTCACAACGTATCGCGCTCTGTTATGGAGTTTTACAATAGGTAAATAAAAAATCGTACAATTTTAATTTTAATAAGTTATTTTCTTGTAACTTGAGTGGTGCATTTGAGTCCTTCAGGTGATTCTTCGTGGTGAAAATAGATAGAGGAAGCAATTATGTGTACTCTAGTGTGTAACAGTTTTTTAGCAAAAATGCAGCATAGGGTGCATTCTTAGAAGAAAGCAGACACGATTTCCATGCCCGAAACCGTGGGAATTGACTAATTACAATTTCTTCTTTCGGGACAAGATATTGGAATCAATCCTTTAAGGAAAAATGGTTTGGGGATTATTGGTTACCTAAGACACGTATGTACCTGTTTCGGAAGTTCTTAAATTTGATGCTTATGATGAACCGAAAGATAAACTGTGATAAGGTGATGGTGATGATCGATGTCCCTTCACCAGCATCCCGGTACCCATCCTCATATTGCTGAACCACGATACGTTTTTGTTGATCTCATCATTACCCCCATACTATTTATTGTGAACCTTCTCTGTCCTTTCGTTGTGTATCTGACTGCATTGCCGCTTTTATAGCAGTTCGCAATTGTTATTCCCAGTTGATACTAATACTTTGTTGTGAATGTTATATTATTTATCCAAAAGAACTCATAATAATAATAATACTTTTGTGTAATTTGTAACTCGGGAAACATGATTACATATTCTTCAGCATTATCGCTGCTAATACCTTTTTGTTCTCATCTGGTAGCTTATGTTATTTGTACATGTCATAGTGTTAGTTTCAAACAACACAGCATGGTACTTTGGTTCTTGATACTTTTGGGTTTGTAGGTACAACCACATATTTTTGGCGCATGCATGAAGAATATAAGGGAAACATAAGAATATAAGGGAAACATAAACAAGATGGTCTTCTCTGTTCCTATAGTTTGCGGTAACTAGTTTTGGTGATAAATAATAATTAGTAGAATGATGGATGCTATATTGAACATTTGTAGAACTTTGCCTGAATCAGTAATCCATAACTATAGTAAATTTCATGCAAAATAAATTTTGATTACCTTCTAACTTAAATGTCGCCTAGGGAGTCCACATTGATAATTATAGTTTGAATCTCACTTCTTTAGTCGTTTGACTTTTCTGTTATGAGAAGGTAACTGGATCGTTAGGCATCAGATGGAAGTGACCACTTGCGAATAATTGGCATCAAGGATTAGTTGAAGTTTGTAGGCATCGATGCTATGACTATCTTTAAGTATTTGCACAAGGAGGAAAAATTAAAATTTGATGGATGGTTTTTGGCATAGCTCCGAATTTTAGCAAAATTGGGGACTGGGAACTCAGGTCAGGATGCATTATAACAAAGGGAGCCTTTATTTTTTGACCTTGGTCTAAGAAGATCATTGTGCTCCTCCTATGACATGAAAATCTACAAGGTTCAGAATTTCAGACTGTATAATGAACATGTAAAACCATGTTAACTGCTCTTTACATTCATAGGTTGACAGGATGCTTTTCATAGTCCATTCATTTTCTCTAGCCCAACTTGGCGAAGCTGACTTCTTTACTGGGGTCTACTCTGCTTCTGTGAAGTGTTTATAGGACTGATTTGCCTCTAACAGTTGACAACTATTCAGCGATGGTGGACCTTGCCAACTATATGTCTTGGCCTTGCTGGCTGAGCATCCTAGCCTGAGTTGGTCCACAGTCGACTAACTCCTCATGCTTTATGTACAGGCCTCAGCTGTAATTCCTGACAGGCCCAAATGTCTCTGGCAAGCTTCTACCATTTTTTGCCAAGCACCGCTTCTTTTTTATCTCTTCTTTTTTCTTCTTCATCTTCTTCAGCATTTTCTGTCAGGGCACTCCTTTTTCCTTTTTCTTCTTCTCTTCTTACTTCTTTGTCCTTTTCTTCCCTTTCCTCCTCCTTCCTCCTTGCTTTCTTATTTTTCTACTCTTTCCTCCTCTTCTTTTCTTCTTTTTGTATGCTTTTTTTCCTTCCTTTGCCTCTTCTTTTTCTTCTTTACCTCTTTTTCTATTTCAATCCTTTATTACTTTTCTTTTTCCTTTTTAGGCATACATATGTATATGCTTTTTTGCTTATGAAATATGACATGCATTTATCTCTTTGCTTCTTTATAATTCATCTAAACTGACAACTTGACAAGGATTTTGTTCATTTAGATCTAAAATGAGGATACTTTAAGTTTTAAAAATTTCATTTTCTAGGAATTGTTGTTTAAATTGATTCACATGGATATTCTTTTGTCATTTATTAGAGTTAAAATATATCTGTACTTCTGTTTGTTTCTTTTAGTAGTTGTGTATTTGCATAATCGGTTATAGCCTTATTATATCCTTACTTACACTTTATTAGTGCTGAGCATGGAGTCCTGCTAACTACTTGTTGACATTATTGGCTGTTGGTATCAGTGTTGTCCGTATCGTACGATACGGTGCGATACGTATCGTATCGTGGGCCACCACGATACGATACGGGGCCCCGTATCACAGGTGCGAGCGTATCGCACCGTATCGCCTGTATCGCACGATACGGTGCGTATCGCCTGTATCGTACGATACGGGCGATACGCCCTGGGACCCTTGTCCCGGCCCGAGAGAAACTTGCGATTTTTCGCGGGTTTTCTCTCTCCTTTTGGGTTCTTCAAGCTCCCTAAGAGTCGGTTTTCGCCTCCTTGGTGTTCAAAGCTCTAAAATCATGCCCTATGGTGTCCGTCCAAGCCTCCAAACTCGGATTTAGATATATTTTTAATGTTTTTTTCCTTTTTTTCCTTTATATTTATTATTTTTTGTGTTATTTCAGGTTTTTTTTTTGAATGACAAAATATGAAGTTATTAAGTGTGTGTATACAATTTTTATTGCATTCATGAAGTGGGAGACACTCGATTTGAGTGTTATTTGAAGATTGGGGGATTTACGAAGTGCTTTTATTTTCAGGTTTTTGTTTGAATTAAAGTACTCCATTGAGATGGCAGGAAGGGGTGGTAGAGACTCTCATTCAAAGTCTGATGATCCGGCATGGTAGTGGGGTATACCAGTTGAGGGTTCAAGGTTAAAAATCAGTGTTTATTTTGTGAAAAGGTGGTTAGTGGTGGAATTTCAAGGTTGAAACACCACCTAGCAGGAACCAGGAAAGAAGTTGCTCCATGCACAGGCAGAGTTAGAAGTGTGCCAGAAGGTATTAAATGGCAATGCTTGCAGATGATTGAGAGCATACAGGAAAGGAGACAACAAAAGGATGATTTCCAGATGTGTAAAGAAGCTGATGATGTTACTGCCACTGGAGTTGGATTCACTGATAGTTTGCCTTCAGATGCTAGAACAGATATTGGTAGTAGCAGTTCGCGAGCACCTAGCAGAGGAAAGAGGGTTGCAGCTGAAGACTTTGGAGGTGGCAGAAGAGGAAGTTCAGGAAGGAGTAGAGGAAAAAGAGCTTCTTCTTCTAGCATACATTCGTTCTTTCCTCCTTCCACTACACCTGGTGCTTAGCCAGGAATTCGTGCTGCTATGGCTTCAGAACAACTGCACGATCAAGAAGACCTTGCAGTGGGCAGATGGTTTTATGATGCATGCATTCCATTTAATGCAGCAAACAGTTTTCATTTTCAAGCAATGGTAGATGCAATTGCTAACATTGGTCCAGGATACAGGATGCCCTCTTATCAGAAGTTGAGAGAGAAGATATTAGATCAGACCGTGATTAAAGTGCAGCAATACTGTTCGACTTTGAGACAATCGTGGAAGGAAACAGGATGCACTATCATGGCAGATGGATGGACCGATAGGCGAGGAAGGACATTGCTAAACTTTCTTGTATATTGTCCTAAAGGACTCATGTTTTTGAGATCTCTAGATATGTCAGAGGAGAGGCACACTGCAGAGATCCTACGAGAGGAATTTGATAAGGTTATACAAGAGGTTGGGCTAGAAAATGTAGTCCAATTGATTACAGATAATGCAGCTAACTACAAAGCAGCTGGAAAGGAGTTAACTAATATTTATGGGACTTTCTACTGGACACCATGTGCAGCTCATTGTTTAGATCTCATCCTCAAGGACATTGGTGAGATGGATGAAATAAAGGCAGCAACTGAGTGTTGCCAAGATATTACAAAATTTATTTACAACCATGCATTTGTTTTATGTATGATGAGGAGATACACAGAAGGTGCAGAGCTTCTTCGCACAGCTGCAACCCGGTTCGCAACAAACTTCTTATCTGTACAGAGTATTGTGAGACAGAAGCAAGCTTTAAAGAGAATGTTCTCCTCAGATGAGTGGCAACAATTTGCAGAGTTGCCACAAAACAGAAGGAACAGAAAGTTAAATGAGATTGCAGAAACGGTTTTTAGAAGTTCATTTTGGAATGCATGTATCAGATTATTGAAAATTACTTGTCCTTTAGTGAAAGTTTTGAAATTGGCTGACAGCGAGGAGAAACCATCTATGGGCTACCTTTATGAAGCCATGAACAGGGCAAAAGAAGCGATCAGAAATAACTTTAATGAAAGAAAAAAAGATTATGTGCCCGTGTGGAAAATAATTGATAGTAGATGGAATAAACAATTGCATCAGCCTATTCATGCAGCAGCCTCCTATCTAAACCCATCATTGAGGTACTCAGCAACCTTCAAAAGGGACGGTGAGGTTAATCGAGGAATCATTGAATGCATCGACAGATTAGTCCCTGATGAGAGCATAGTAGATGCGATACATCGAGAGATGGAGATATATGATAATGCTCTTCACTTGATGGGTTTGCCTGTTGTAATTCGCAACCGCTCTACGATGCGTCCAAGTACATTGTTTATTTTCATATTTAAGTTACATCTTACATTACTGTGGATTATTATGTCTCTAATGTTTATATTTTTTTTACAGATGTTTGGTGGAACAGGTTTGGAAGTGATTGTCCAAACCTTAGAGATTTTGCAGTTAGAGTCTTAAGCCAAACTTGTAGTGCAACAAGTTGTGAAAGAAATTGGAGTGTTTTTGAACACATCCATAAAAAAAGCGCAACAGGTTGGAAAACAAAAGGCTTAATGATTTGGTTTATATTCGTTGTAACATGCGCCTTCGTGAAAGGTAATGTTGTATTACTTTCAAATTTTCAATTCGATATTATTTAACTTCAGTTTTCAATTGTTAATAACTTAATATTACTTACTAATTATTTATCTTTGTTTGTGTCGTAGGCAATTAAAAAAAGTAAATAGAGAAGAAAGTCAGTTCGATCCAATAAGTTTAGATAATTTTGATATATTAGAAGATTGGGTTATGGAAGACACTGAAGAAAATGCCCTCCTAACAGAAGAAGACGTTGCCTGGATTAATTTGGAAGGAGCGCAACAACATTATGGAGATGAAGAATTTGATTTTGAAGAAGAAGGTGTGGGCGTGGCTGATGATGATGAGGATCTGCAACAAGGAGAAGATGAAGATTATTTAGTTGATGATCCTGATTACAATTTGTAAAATGTAACATTATATGTAACTGTAGTGTACTGTAAAGTGTAAACTATGTCTGTATTTTATTTTTTGGATTCAAAATATGTAAATTTGGATGCAACTGTTCAATGTGGAATGCTCAATATGTACTAAACTTACATTATATGAATTTAAAGCAATTATCAGATTTTTTCCGATTTTTTACTATTTTTTATTATTTTTTAATTATTTTTTAATTATTTTTTGCATTATTTTAATATTAAAGTACGATACGATACGATACGATACGCCCGTATCATGGAGCCCAGCGATACACGATACGATACGCGTCAGACAACACTGGTTGGTATTGGGTTGTGAAGTGCTGTTGCTATGGCCATGTCCTTTCCTTTTTTGTTTGAAAAGGAGACCCTTACAATTATGAGAGGTTACAGGTGTACCACTCAACAACAACTACTACTAAGCCTTTTCCCATACTAGATGGAGTCGGCTACATGGATTCTTTGTTTCCACCCTATCATAATTTGTAGAATCCATGGTAAATAAGTCCGACAAAGTTTTACGTTAGCTGTTGGAAGCCTAACGCAACCGTTCTTCTTTATCCGGGCTTGAGACCAGCCATGCAAGGGTGATTCCTTACATGGGCGGAGTTAGTTGTACCACTCATTATAAGATTTGTCAGGTTCCCAGTTTGTGGTTTGTCCTTCCAGTATAATGGGAATGGGCTATGTCTACAACTGGACTTAATGTTGAATGTTTGATGCACAACAGAGATCAGGCCTGTGCATCTAGGTCTCCTTTTAATGATAGCGTGGTCATGCGCAATATAAGGTTTGTGATTTGTAATGATGTGAACTCTAGAATGAAGGACCTGAAGAGCTTCCCCTCTTGATAGGCTTTTGAATGTAGGAGGAGAGCATCTAAGGATCCGGAGAACTCTTTCACTATTAAACGGTGGTGCTTTGGCAATTAAAACCTCGAATACCATAGAGACTTTGCTCCTTGATGGTGTTCAATATCTCTAATGTAAATCCAAGACGTCCCATTTTCTAATGTTTGGTCTTCCTACTCTATTCCATGCCGGATGCTGGTATGCTTTATGTTTCTATGCTATGTTCGTCTTGGATATTTCTTGTCCTTTCTCTGGATTGCAGCTCTCTTGCCCACTCCATTTGGAAAGAGCATTACACTCCGATAGGAGCATCCCTCAATGCTTGGCTCTTGCAAGCCCTACCATTTTATCCTGTTCTCTTTCTTGAGGAGTACGTTACTCCACTGGAGAAACTCTTCACAACTTGAGCAGCATGTAATGCTCATACTCATTTTGTTGGTTACTATTCCTGTAATAACTTGCTGCTTTTGAATTTCACACAATCCGATCATTTTACCTTGTCTGATGGTGGAATGCAGATGAGCCAATTGTTTGTTGCAGTATAACTTTCTGTCACCTTACCCAATACTTCCAACTATTGTTTGTTAGTGTTAGATGCCATCTTAATGAGTTGGAAGCATTTACCAAATTTCTAATTCACTCCAGAGATTTTTCAAAGTAATTTGGTTCTGTATGAATTTATTCAATACCCTGATACTGTTTGCATTTTCTAGGATCCAAAATATGATGTGCTTTTGATGATTCAAATATCTGTTAAATGCGTTTGATTCTTGTGTACGTGAAGGAACACCAGCGTCAATTATCTACTGTTTCACGTTTTGGTTCTTAATCTTATCTCAATAAGTTTACTGCTTGATGATTGTTTTCCTGCCAGGTTCACTTGATTCATGCAGGTAACCTGTGAACTGTATCGATGTCGAGGACCATCTGCAGGGAACGTTCAGTCATGGCCTCAAGTGGTTGTGAGATCTGTTAGTGTATCTATTGGATGACGTACTCCCTTTAGACTTGAAATAAATTTCAACATACTAGAGTCCAGCGTGTTAGCTTTTAACGTCACACTCTAGTCAACATTTTTGCTGCTTGTATCATGGTATTCGATCAATTGAAATCATTAAGGGCGTAGTTATTCTGCATATTCTACATGATCAAATGCATATGTTGGGGAAGAACTTATCAAGTCACTTGACGATCTCACGCCGATCAAATGGTGATGATCAAAGATTTTTGGAACCAAGTACTCGAATGGGTGTTGTAATATTCTTTGGCACAAAGTATTCTGAATATTCTTCTGGGCCAAGTAAATAAACTTGGGGACAACTGTGTAATCATGGCTCTTCATAGCATTAGCTCCTTATGGTGCGATGCGTAGACACAAAGGGTGTTGCTCCGTTTGGTTTGGGGGTGAAAACCAAGTTTTAGTTGTAAGTTCAGTATCCAAAGTGGGCTTCCTTACCATTGGCTGAAGCAAAGGACCCTCGATGAGTACAGTGGGTTGTCAATGGATTCCTTTCACGCACAGAAGATGGACCCAGTTAGTTGGATTGGGTAACCAAAACAAGGTGAGCGCATAGCAATCAAGCATCAAGTCCGGGTTTGGATTTCAATTTTTGCATCTGAACCGGAACATAATATTTGACCCAAATCTGTAATATGTTGGGTTTACCATTAGAAAAAACATGCGTAAATCCTATAGCTAAATTCTAAAACATATCCAAAAGATAATTTAAATTGAAAAATCGTGGATCTTAATATGAACTGAGGTTATAACTAGGTCCCAACAAATATCCTTTCAGCACCAAGCGGTCCAACTGTACTAGTTGGACTTGTCAAAACTGACCAAAGTCACTACGGGTTCTATTCCGTTGTGACCAAACCCTGACCCGTAACGGGCCAGGACAGACGGTTTTCTGACAAGCCCTATTCGCTACGCCACTGACCTATATGTAACATACAACTTGTTTAACTGGATCGGCCGGACATGATTTCAACATTTTACAAGTGGGTGACGATGTCTGGTGACCATGGTGCGGTTTCCTGTGTCGCTTGAAAACTGGCTGCATGCCGCAGTAGCTTCCAAATCCCAACTATTTACAATGTGACCCTCCAAATTTCCTCGAACTGAAATAGACAATCCAGATACGAGGATATTTATGAACATTATAACTAAAAGAATCTTTGTTATCAAATAGGGATGGGATATGTTCCTTTTTGAGGATGAGATGCCGTGGCTAATCAAAATTTGTATTTAAAGCATATAAGTGCTTTTAAAGGACATGTTGGTGAAGGATCATATAGTCCTTATTATAAATTTGCTCGAATCTTGTGTTCATGTGTGAAGAACCTAGAATATCTTAAGAAGTATTTCCTATGATAACACTATTGGAATCCTCAGTTATGGGTTCACTGGTAGCATTTGGGTTGGATGGAGGTCAGCAACAGCCAGTAATGAACTGATTGCCAAAAATACCACAGTAGGTGGGGAAGGTAGTTGCTTCCTATCAGCGTTTACTCGATGTCAAAATTAGCAGTTGTGGACTGATTGAACTTCACTTGGTGGCTTATAATTTCACGTGGAGGGAACCTTGGATGGCGAGGTGTGGTCATACCCTCAAGAAATTAGACAGGGGAGTTTCTAACGCTACATGGTGTGCATGCTTTCCTGAAGCTCACGTCGGTGTCCTTCTTAAGCTTACTTAATTTGTTCGAAGCATCATTTCTCTTGGTCTCTTGAGATGGTGTTCAAGGCCACCAACAAAATCGCACGTTACATTTTGAAGCAGCTTGGATGAAACATGCTGCTTTCATGAAGCCAATTGAGATAGAACACGACCGATTAGTTTCAATCTTTCACAACTTGATCTAGAACTGAAAAAGTGGAATCATGAGACCTTCGGAATCATCTTCCAACAGAAAAGCAGCCTATTAGCACGACTTGGGGGGAATCTGAAGATCCATTAGCTTACACCACCAAGGAGTTCTTGCTTTAGACAAGCAGTTGCAACAAGAGCTGGATCATACTTTGGAGAAGGAAGAGAATTATTTTCCAGTCATCCTTTATCAGCATAACTCAGAGACTTTTGGTAGTTCCCGGTATGAATTAAAGAACCTGATTTAGATGTGGTGAACAAAATCTTACTTGTCCTAATTCCATAGGTGGAAAATTTTGATTAATATCACTATGTAATTGTTGGAGAAGTGGAAATTTCTAGATTTACTCAAGAGTTAACTCTGGATGATGACACAAATATTGAGGTACACATATCTAGGAGATGGCTCATGCAACAAAGAGTCATCAACACAGCTCTTGAGAGGAGACTCTTCACCATCTAAATATATATAGGACGCAGCCAACTTATAGAGAGATGAGAAGAAGAAGATAAGAGGTTGTACCATGGTGTGTAAATAAGATTCATGAACCACATGAGTCAAGTCCTATCATTTTTGATAAGTCTACATTCATCTTTGTTATTCTTTTATGCGTAGAAAGAATAATAAGAAATTATTATTTTGTTAATATTATTGATGTTTAGGACTTGGTTATGTTCAAGTAAAAAACTACCCAAGCGTTCTTCAATGTATCCTGCAGGAAATTCGTGAAGAACTACTTGCGTTTAGAAAGTTAAATTTGATGGTGGCGAATTACTCCTAAAGGAAAGTGCGATATATTGTATGCTTTGAAGACAATGCGCAATATGTTTTGCTTGTTTGTTGCTTGTTTTGCATGTGCAGAACTTATTAAATCAAGAATGATAGAATGAATCGGGTCGTACTCTCGGTGATCCAGCTCCAACAATCTCTAGGCTTAGTTCTTTGCCATTTAATATCATGACATAGAGAGAGCTCTTACCTCTAGAAAATCATTTATTCTAAGCATCATCGATCCGGTATGATTCGCTCCATGTGGAAACCTATCGCATGTGATAAATGGCTAAGTATATTAGTTGAAAGCCATGAACCTTCACGTGAGAAGAGCCATTCGGTTCGGAACATATGTCACATGGGAATAGCCATGATATGTATGACGTGATGAATGACCATGAAAAGTCATGTTGTCTCGTGACTTCCAACACAATATTATGTGTGTGTGGCTAAGAGACACGTCTATAAGGTGAATAACCTTGTGATGCATGGTCATTTTATGATTGAAGGGACGTGATGATGCATGATCCACAAAAGTGGCTGTTTGCAGTTACCAAGGAGCTACTCAATGACTCCTTGAATGGTATGATTGTGCTTCTTCATATATAATAGTATATTCAAACCATTGGCACCATCGAAGTAATGCGTTTGAATGGCCACAAACTGAGTTCGGTTGTTACTTTGTTGGAGGCCCGAATGGACTCATCTCTTCTGTATCTCAGCTAAAGATCGTAGACTATCTATAATGCTTAATGCCATCAAGAGGATGAGATAAAGAATCTTACCTCTTGGATATTAAGAGAGAAGAGAGGTGAAGTGCCATGTTTTCTGCCATTGTAAAGGCAACTGGCCTAAGAGTAGGCTGGAATGACATGTCCATTCATCAAGACATGCAACAATTAAGTGTTCTCTAAGTGGCTACGGAAAGGAGCAACTGAACTCTCTTTCAGTACTTCAATGAACATAGCACTGTTGTAGTGAAATGTTTGCTCATAGGTAGGAATGCATTCCATAAGGGGCCAGACTTTTCGGTGAGAGTAATATCTCTTAACTAACAAATATATGTCCAACGGTTGTCTGTTCATGCATAATGGTAGATGCATGACCGAATGGTCATGATGGTTCACCAATGAAAGAACCGCTTACTTTCTTGATTCAGCTTGATGCAAAGTCATATGTGCTCAAATGAAAAACGAAGAGGAAGTGCATGTACAATCCACCAAACATCTGTGAAGGTAGACACACTTGATCGCTAGTTCACTATCTGTTCAAGCCAGAAATTCACATCAAGAAGAAACTATGTATAGCTGCAAATTTCCCTTACAACATAATCGTAAAGCCAGGTGTGGTACTAGTTTTCCAGGCAACTAGCAAAAACTTGTGAAAACTCCTCACATCACTGGTGAGGTGGTATTGCTCGAATGATTTTGAATTGCAGAGAATGCCCGAATTTCAGACATATGTGGTTGTGTTCCAGCAAGAATTGAGAAACTATATTTCATTCTCTCTAATTTCTGTTCTCTTGTTTTGGATTTTGGTATGTGGAAAATGCAGGGAGTAAAAAATGGTCCATCGATATGCAATAAAGGACCAGTCACTCATGACCATGGTGTTCTTGGAAGATGGTTGTCTTCTAGTACTAGACGAAAGCGACGAGGCAACAGAGAGCCCTCTAAGAAGCTAGCCTTTCATTCCGATCAGTTTACAATGGTTGTCATGCAGTGGTGCTCTCCAAGTCAGCTGCAAAACATCAACGATGTTTTTGGTGACCCGACAGGTGAGTACGCTTGCACCGTTTCATTTGAAACTAGCTTCCATTAAATGAATTCTTGTCTTAATTCTAGCCATCTGGATGCCATGCTTTTGGATTTGAATCCATTTGATAGCCTCGGTTACAAATCATTTCGATCCCGATTGGACATTCGGGTTCATAACGGGTTTTGGAGAATGAAAATTGGATACAGGGTCAAATCCTATATGGACCAAGGTAGTTGTATAGATCTGACTTGAATCATCCATAGACCCAATTTTTGGTTTTAACTTGGTTTCAAACCCGATTTTCTGGATCCAATTTGAATTATTGGTTTTAGTATTTAATGAGCATCTAAATGGAAATATACTTATGCATGTTCAATGCGAAAATCTTACATATGAAATGAATTTATTCATGTAAATGAAAATCTTACATGTGAAACCTTTATGTACAAGCATGACTTGGATATAAACATGTGCAAGTTAGATTTCTCCATATAAATGGATATGTAGGCACTTTTTCTGCCCATGTAGTAAATATATACATGTGACATGACATGAAATGTTTGTAGAAGGTTGTGAGAATCATGTCACATGATTAAATAAGCATGAGCTATTTTGTTCGTTGCTTGAGACAATCGTGCAACACCGACTTCGGTTGTCACACTGGGAAGCTCCATTTCTCTTTTGGTTTTATGGTGTCTTAAGGCAAGGGCTTAAGAATGAACGTCTACATTGGGTGAGTTGATGTTGGTCCAGACCTTGGTCAAAGCCGATCAGAATCCGTCATGGCTTGCCGTGGAACACTATGGTTGTTGATGCAACGGTAATAGTGTTTCTGTAAATGAAGGGTGAGAACATTTTTGTATGAATCCAAATATGGCCTAGTTTGACAATAAAAGGATTATGTTGGGTCAATTTAGAACTATACCAAAACCGATCTAGTTCATATTGGATCAGTTTGGATCAAATCTACATAAGAGTTCAAATTGGTGTCAGTTGTGGGTCTGAAATGGTTCTGTCTAACCCAAAACCAAATTCTTGATGTTCTAATCAAGTTGGATCTGATTGGATCCAAATACATTGAACCCAATCCAAATCTATCTTGGGTTTGGTTTATTTTGTTTTGGATGGTAGCCAGATCCAAGGTTTGAATCCATCATTCATGGACCAAAACGATTTTGATTCATCTGCAGTGAATCTGCATCTCTCATTTGGATCTGATGGTGGTTCTTAATACCCGATTATGATGTTTGGTTGATATTGGAACCATTTGGACCCCGATTTGACCCCACTTTGAATAGTTAGATTCAATACTTCATGACCTTTCAAATGGAAACATATTATGCATATTATGCATGTTTAAATGCCAAAAGTTTATGGATTGGAAATAAACATTTGGATCTAAATATTTATAATTTGGATCTTACACATATGTGCATGTATATCATCGTATGAGCATGTGTAAATGATAGTCGATATAGCCAAGCGACCTAAGGTTAGATAATTGGCATGATGAGTATTAAAGTATTCACAGAAATGCTTAATTACAGATTGATCTATGATATGGGGCCCAATATCGATGAATTACTAAAGAAGCAAAGGCACTTATAACTACATCAAAGTGATACAACCTACAAGTCTATTTCATGATATTCAATATATCTAGAAACCTAATATCGATGAAATACTAAAGAACTAAAGGCACTTATAACTACATCAAAGTGATACAACCTATAAGTCTATTTCATGATATCCGATATATCTAGTAATATGGATGAATTCTATATAATAAAATTTAGTCTTATGGATGTGATACATATATGACAGATTTGATAAATAACAGTTTTATGCGAACCTTTGACGAAAGGTTTGACAAGGGAATTGGGATGGCAAGCCCGATTACTAATCACCAATGGTAGAAACTCAACTCACCCTTGATAACTTCAATTCCTAAGTTCAATGAGCAAAAATACAGCATAAGCGTGATTGCAAGTACCTACAAATTGAACGTCCCAAAGTATAAGGTACTTGGAACCCATAAAGAAGAAAAAGGAAGGTTAAGCTTTGCTCTTAATAGACCTATTCACATGTGTGCTAGAGTGCTTATTATGTGGACTCTCTTGATAGAGCCTATCTATGTTGGTGTGAGGTGAGGCTGACTCTTGGGGTTTAGGGCTTGAACTCTTGAAGCACTTACTCCTAGTTTATATGGATCGAATGGTACAAAGCTGGTCTACCATTCATTTTGGATTAGTGGAAAACATGATTTACTTATATAAGGGTTCAAGTTGTGAGACACCTTTACTCAAAGATAAGATTTCCAAAATGATAAGAACTTTGTTTATTTTGGAAATGGTGGGGCATTGTTGGGGGTTTTCAAAATAATGGAAATTTTGAGATTTATCTAAGAGTTGTAACACTTGATGATGGCACAAATATTGAGGTGCACGCATATCTAGAGAATGACTCACGTAACAAAAGAGTCATCAATACACTTAACAAAGTGAGATGTTAGCATTCTCTCTCTCGGTGATCCGGCTCCAACAGTAATGTCACTTATAGGCGATCACGAAGTCATCATGCAATGCCTTAAGTCAATCCTTCCCAACTTAATATCTTTGCATCAAGTGAGCTTTGCACCATCAAGATAGATCTAACAACCAAAGGGACCTTTCATACTATGAGTCTCCTATAAGGTAACACTTTAGATCTAGAAAAAGGTTTACAACTACCTTTGCTGGAAGTTCATAGTAGACACCCTAGAAGAGGCTTAACTTCCCTAAGAAATCATTGACACTCTAGTCATCTTATACAAGAGGCAACAGGAAAGAATGCTTAGAATGGCTTCTGCATAGTGAGACAAAGCTTACAAGTGAGTTATCTAGTATTTGCAGACGACTTCTTATCATTTGAACAGGTGACTGTTGAGCAAATAAAATATACTATAAACATACTGTGAACTCAGTGGGATAGAAAATCAATATTGAAAAGTCTAAGATATTGTTATCCTAAAACACTACTCATGATATCCATTATAAAATCCTTCAACATTTGGGCTTTAAAGAGGCCAAGGACCAAAGTTAGCAGGTTGAAAGAACCAATGACTTATGGCAGATAGAGTGAGTATCACTAAAATGGGCAAGGGTGGATGGATGAACCATTGAGAAACTATGGAATTCACAGTGGCTATAAACATATTATGAGATCACATCTCAGTAAAATAAAATAAAAAAAGTATCTTCGTATCTTGTTTGGAAATGGCTAGGCCCTGGCTTTCTTTTGATGGCAGATTTGAATAAACTTCAAACTGGTGAGGTAAATGGAGGTGTGCACTTACTATTCCCACTTTTTCGGGGATAATGAAGATATGCTCAATGCATGTTCTTAGAGATTACTTGAGAACTATACAAATATGGGCAATTTGCCTAATGAAGTAGCAGACATGACTTCTTCAACATAGGGTTGGTCGATTGATTAGGTAGTCAGCCAACTAATTAGTGGGCAAACAATTGATTAGGATGTTCTTAAGCGAGAGAGGAAAATTTCTCTAAGAAAGTAGTCCACGCATAATTAAAGCAAGCCCAAATGTGTTCCTTTTATAGGGTAAGGGCATCCCTGTTTTTTTACAATTTGAATATGTTGTGATTATAAAAGACAACTATAGTACTAACGCAATTACTTCAGAACATCAATTGTTTATAAAGAGCCTGACTTAAAGCATTTAACTACATCATACCATCAAATGAGAAAACAACCAACTCCTTATATGCCATATCATCACATCCAATTGCCTCAAGGTCCACACATTCAAGGTGGGTTTCAGTGGGTCACATTTTGGCTTCCCAATCTGGCAGACTTTTGCAATGGACTTCAAGGCATCACCTTGGTCTTCAATCAACTACTCTTTAACTTCAAAAACTCCACTAGTTGCTACCAGGTCTAGATTGAGTTAGGGTGACCTTCGACTAGTTATATGATCTCCATTATACTTCCCTTGTGTAGATCCTTCAACATCATCATTATGATGTAGTCCAATATCCAATTTGTGGTGCAACACATAAAAGCTTAGTGAGGATGAGACTTGAGCTATAACCAATCTTCAGATTTGAATTCTAACGCAGGGTAACCTCGATCAAGTTCAAATTTAATTTGCTCTTAAGCAAGTGCATTATTCTCCTTCCCTTTATTCAAAATACTATTTAGGGCATGCTAAGAGATGTTAGTCTTCTCATGTTATGCACTGTTATATGCAATAGGGAAAGGGTGGCATAGCTATAGAAAACCTCAAAAGAAGTGATCTTGATAGAGGTATGATACCCAGTGTTATATGAAAGTTCATCCTAGAGAAGATGACTCAGACAAAGTAAACATTTCATGTGAACACTAACAATATTTTTAGAAATACAAGGAGACTAATAACCCATTTAATGAAAGACTTGTAAGGATTCAATGAAGTCTATAGAAATTCATTCTCGTGCTTAAGAGGGAATGTGCATCAAAGTATTTGGGGAACTTACTAAACTCATGGACTTCACTCTTTGGTAGGTTTTTGAAACACTACATGTTCTTCTATATATGAACCATTATATACTTTGAAAAGAAGGTCAACTAGTGCAAAAAAATTGGGAAGTAGGATTTTGCCATAATAGTAGAGACGAAAGCCATGGACCGGATGTAGGGATAAAGAGGGGTCAACCAACACCATGGTCTTGAGCAGAGTCCACGATAGAGAACACTATGAGCTAGTCCTCTTGAGGTGATAAATTATTCACAGCAAAATTTTCGTTACCTCTTGTATTCGATCATACTGTCATAGTTAAGTAGCTTAAAAGTTCATCATTGTTGTTGTTGAGTAGTAACTCGCTGCTCTAAGATTTAACTTTAATCTATTATGATTGGTCCATAGAGTGAAACATCTCCCAAATGCCAATGTGACAAAGGGAGTTGACCTTGTGATAGATCTTTGAGGAATTGAGAAAAGATGTGAAATGAATTAAATCTTAAGAAAGTTTTTTGTGATCATATCTCAAAGGCTACGCATTGCATTAGACTTCCCAATTTTTTCTTGAAAATTTTGTTTTAACCTAGAAAACTAGTTTTCAATGGCTCATTTAAGACACATGAGACAATACTTTTGACTCAGAAGAATAGCTCGAACAATAGTTTATACTAAGAGTAGTTTTAGTGTGTACTACCCTTAGTTTCGGGCCTTTATAGTATTTTGGATTTAATTACATATCCAAATTGAGACCCATTTATGAAGATATATATAAGTTGGATATTTACAAGAGAAATAAATTTTATAAAGAAATCAAGTAAATATGGATTCAAATACTACAAAGAGGATAGATTTCGAAGTTTATGTGGAGATTTGAAATGAAATTCTCAAACTACATTGTATGTGCGAGCAAGCCAATTAGTTTACTCAAACTAACAAAGTTGATTTCTCACTTTGTGTAGACGATTGTGGATAAGTAGCTCTTTTTGACATAGGTCTTCTTGAACCGATGCTCATGGGTCATCCTAGATGCTTTGAAAATCATTTAAGATCTGGTGAATTTTCAAAATCCAATTTTAATTCCAAATCTTAACAAAAATCATGATTTTCCCACTCAACTCAAAAACATTCTAAGTCTTGAAAAACAGAAACTGATTTTGTTTTCAAAGGTTTGTTTCTGATTTTTTTTAGAAAACTTTTGAATCTCCAAAAATTCTAAATTTTTTAAGAAAAGCATAATTTAATGTAAAAATTCATAAACTATTTTTAGTTTATAAAGTTATTAAATTAAATCCAAAAAGATACCCCACTCACACATTCAGGACAGACTTGTTCACTATAAGCAAAGATATTAGGTAATAACCCAACCTCTATTATAGGAACTTCTAGTTTTTTAGAATCTGTTCTAATTTTAATAAAACTTCTCTGATTTTATTGGTGACGTTTCATAAGCCTAAAATTCTTGAAAATTTTATTAAAAGTGTGTTGATATGTGTAGATTAGAGTGCAAAGTTCAAAACATTCAGAGTGTGAGATCCTAAAATAAAATTCATTCATCAAACGTATATAGAGTGCAGAAAAACAAGTTTTCAGATTTTCAGATTCGTACATGTATTTTTTTCCAAATTAAAATTTAATTTATAGCTATTCAAAATAAATAAAATCCTAATCACCACATGAGAATAGGGGGATTAAGAGCTCTATAATCTTATATTATGTTATGGAGTAGAAATAATCGAAATTAAAATATATAGCGAATAATATATGAATAAAAGAGAGATGGGGCAGTGTATGAACCTTGATTAATACATCATCATAGAGACATAACCTCCTTAATTACAACCCCATAAAGCTTAATGAAAGAGAAGATATAATTCTAAAAAAATAAAAGAACAATGGACCTGTGGTGGAAGGATTGGAGGATGGCCAACGGTTAGTGGCGGCGCACCTTCTTCTTCCTCTCTTTCTCTCCCTCTCTTTCTCTCCCTCTTGCTTAGGTCGTAGGATGTTAGATGGCTGGATAATTTGTGGATGGGATGATTGAACTCAAATTGATGCTTTGAAGCCCCTTTTATAGGCCAAGGGCTGCCTCTTTGCTGCAAATTTTTATGAGGTAAGTTACTTTATTGAAGATGGTTGCACTTGGCATGTAAATGCTAACCCTTCTTACCAAAAATTGCTCCCTTGGATAAGGCAAGTGAAGTGCTAGCCCTTCTTGCCAAAAACTTGCTCCGCTACCCTTCTTACCAAAAACCTACTCTGTCTAAATTAGCAAGTGCAACTTGGCTCAATTGAGATAAGTGGGTTTGGCCAAGGTGAATGGAACCAAGTGGGTTCAATTGAGATAAGTGGGTTCGAGAGGGATACAATATACCATGATTTTGAGGCTGTTACAAAATTTTGGGGCGAAAATGAATTCACTTAAGGTGTTTTTATTTGAAAAGCTCTTAAAAGACCAAAAGTTGTCATTTTTATTTAAAAAAGGCAAAATTTCTAAAGGATAATTTTTTTTTATTTTGAAAAATTTTTGGGTGTTTACCTTGGCCGTGAACCTTAAAATTGACCTTACCCTACCTGGGTTATGTTTCAAATGACTTAACCTAGACTTAGCTATGTGCATTATGGATATTCACACAGATGTACATGAGACTATGTATTATATTATACACTAATGTATCACATTTTGATTGAGCTTGACATTCTACATTGTCCTTGTCCTTATTGTTTGAATATAATTACTTATATGCTCATTGTTATGTTAATTGCTAATATGACACATGATAGGGCTATGTGGAAACAAAGAATCCATGTAGTCAACCTTGTCTAGCATGAAAAAGGCTTAATTGTTGTTGTTGTTGATATGTTCATTGTTATATATTTATATGTATACATGGTATATGCAATAAATATATTTGTTTTATAGGTGAATTTTGATAACCAAGCCTCATGACAGCCCAACCTAGTCTGGATTTAGCTCACTCATATTAGGATGTCCTTTCGTATAGTGTAATAAATATGTATTTGCAATATCATTTAGTTTGAGTAGCTATAGTACTCTTTGCTTCTTTGTTCACTTTTTTACATACAAATATATAGCTAAAAGTTATGCCTTTTCTTTTACAAGCATAATAATCAATTTGTGTTTGTAATAAGTCACTACTTAATATCCTAATGCCTCTTACCTACATGTCCATTTAGATTGTACATTTTTCAAGTCTTATAAGAGGTGCATAAGAACAAACTATACTCAAAGCCTTCACTCCTGATACTAATCTCACTATTATAATTTGGTCATCATGTTATTGTATGTCTATTACACTAATACTAATTTCATTTCGATCCATTTATTTTCCTAAATGCCATTATTTAAAAAATGATTTATTTGATATTATGGATGACTGAATACGGAGGGACCATTTCGTTTTTATGTGTGTTAGTCCGAGTCTATTGCTCTATCCTTGAGCCTATTTCGCCTTGGGGGTTGGTTTATTAAATACAACCATTGCACTAACTTCATGGTATACTCTCATGGATTGACAAGTTCCTTTATTTGGAAGGTTGCTACTTCTTAGCAACCGTTAGGTCTCTACTCACTGCTAATAGTTTAGCACTGCTTATTTGTTATTACTATAGGGTCTTGAAAACACAAGGAGATTTTACCGTTGGTGTCAGTCTGGAGGTAGGTGGTCTGTGGACTTTTGTTTGCTCTACCGTGCTTGCTGATTAATAAGGTTTCATGTATGTCGTCGATTTGAACTTGCTCGATCTTTGAGTTCCTCTACATGAACATATCTTTGTATGGAGCACTTCTGATGTGTTCAACATCAACCCGAGCATCATGACTCATCACATCCATGTTGATGACTAACCACCTGTTAAATAGATTTTGCATTTAAATGTACACATGCAAATAGAGGAAGTGGTTAACGGGCTTCTTACGACAACAATGACACAAGAATGAAGTCCTTCTGAAAGTTGACACACATTGAGAAGCTATTTGTGCCTAGCATAAAGGAACCTTATCTAGTCTAGGCCATTACAACAAGTCATATGGATGGATCCGATTGAACTCCATGCTAGAACCCTTCCCCTTGATAAGTTGGAGGCTAGAAAGGTTCAATGCAAGGCTTGATGGTATTACTTGATCAACCACGAGCTTTAGTACAAATCTTTCACACTTCCTATCCTTAAATACACTATTAGAGATAAAGCCAAGAATATAATACCCAAGGTTCAACTAAACTCTTTTCATGCTGGTAACTGAACTCTTTTGTACAATATCAGAATCAATTGAAAAAAGTTGAAAGAAAGTTCATTGAACACTTGTCATGCTATGATTCTATCGAATTACTCCCTAGAAGCCTGTGAAGAAACCCTCTTCATGCTTTCATTCATAACTAAGGCAATTGCTCCAGTTACGGTCAAGATAATGAGTCCAAAGATACAAGGTTACGAGGTACATGCACGTTGAGAAGGAAGGAGAGATCTGTTGGACTTTCTAGAGGAAATGCAAGAGTTTGCCCACCATTGAATGATTTGCTTAGCAGTATACCGAACTTCTTCTGAAGTGAGAATTCCCGTACATCATTTGCGAGGAGGTTTATCTAGTCAATTATACGCTTAAGGGTATTGAGGGAAAGGTCCTCTCGAAATATGGAACATTTCACTTAAGAAGTTCTCCAATAATGATTTGTTAAGACCTTGTTCTCTTACTTTGTACCTGAGGATCATATAATAAGAAGGAATAGCTCTACTCCTACGGGCAGGTAAACTACTTAATTATATCGCATTATGAAGGCTTCCTTCATAACCCTCCAGCACGATAGCACCCTGTCTTCACAAGATGGACCGCATAGCTTGCAATCACATCTCAAGAAAAAGGTCTTTGTGGACCTCAAATCTCTAAAGGATGTCGTGTTCCAAGTCGGGCTACAGCCCAACAAAGTGTTGCTTGTTGTGAGAAGATGGGTGTTCGTATTTGTCATGATGGATAGGAAATATGGATCCTTTATGAGACTTCATGCCAAGGGAAAATGCCTCCCAAATGCCAATACATCTCTCTAATGCGAGATGGATATAATAGGATAGAATATGCTTTGTTTTTACAAAGCAGATAAAAGGCATCAAACAAGAAGTATTATGATACCGTTTATGCATGGATTTGACTCACATATTCATGGTTGTCTATCTCATATCTCCTAGAAAAATGTGATGACAGACAAAAAGTATTATAGAGATGTACAACACACTTCATTATCATGAGGTTGATACCCATGTCCCCTTGTTATGGTCATGGGATTTCACGTTCCAAGAGAAAATGCCAATAAAATGCCTAGAGAGATGTACATGATAGGATAGAGAACAAACAATTATGATACCGTTTTGCATGAATTTGACTCACATTTTCATGGTTTTCTATATTATATCTCCTAGAAAAATACGACAGCAGAGAGAAAGTATTTTGGAGATATATAACACAAGAAGATTAACATCCTTATATTTTGGAAGGAATATGTGTAATGGTTTGGCTAGAACTTCAAAGAGAACACTAGTACCGCAAGAACTTGCAACTAAAAAAACGTTGAACTTTAAAGAAAACATCAACAACTCTTGTATCTCAAAGAAATGCGAAATGGATGTGGGCTTGTAGTAATGAGAAGCTGCGAGCAAAGGAGGTAAGAGTTTATTCAACTACTAACTCTCCATAAGCTCTTCCTCCTTTGCCACCTCTCAGGTCCCCTTCCATCGGCTAGTTGGAATTGCTATTGCAGTCCTCTATTATTTCATATAGCATCCTCCTAAGAGTCCATATCTTCTCCTCCACTTCTTACAACTGCAAATGGAGTCTGGTGTTTTCCACAGAAACATGATTTCCTTTTCCTTTGGAGAGAAAAGTTTGGCTTTCACTAACCCTCATGTGGTTCTCTAGGTGATGGACTTGGGCTCTAGCTTCTATTAATACAGCTCTACAGTTGGTAAGCTCAGACTCCGCATCTGCAAACTCTTTCCTTAGAGCCTTAATCTCCTTCCTCACCATGCCTAGTAGCCCGGCATACTGCTCTCTTAATACTACCAGGCCCATGCCAACAGCATGGGGCCCAACAGCCATGGGGATTGTCTATCCCCCCATATGACTTGAACTTGCCGCGTTGGTCCAAGTCCTATTTGCTTGAAGAAGTTTGATGGTTATGGGCTCCTCTTGAGTCAACCCGATCGAGAAAGGAATGGCCATGTGGGAAAAAGAGTGATAAAAGGAAATGAGAGATTAAGGGTAGCGGAACAAGGATGTAAAAGACGGATGCAAGGTTGTTATTTGTACAGTTTGATCAAGGATTGGCAGTCAACATTCTCTTCTTGGTGAAACCCTAAAATCTTCGTTGGACGGATGCACCCACAGATGATTATGATGGATATACCCTTTGTATTGAAACGAGCTGTGCATGCCTACCGCCTGTCCAATTCTCCTGTGAACATAAGTGGGCGGGGACAACCCGAGGAAGATCTCCCTTCGGAAGTGGTGGCAACCGTACATACCGGTATGAAGTTAGAAAAGTCCTCTCCTCATTGAGGGAATTGACATAACACCCTTGAAGGAAGAGAGTTTTTAACTTTCATCAATTTTTCAGTTGATTGGTTCGACAAAATGTTTTTCGCACAATCAAGTTCCATTGTTTATACTTTTTGTTGGAAGGATAAACCACCTGAACAGTGGCCTCTGTTGTAAATAGTATAGAAATCATAGTGATGCGGTAAACTAGATGCCTAACCCTGTCTTGGTTATCCATAAAAAAAAAGGTGCACATTTTTGTATTTCCACTCTTAACTTTTGTACTCGGCCTTTTTCATTGAGTTTAACAGTTGTGAGCTTTATGAAATCTAACTTATTTTGAACTAATTAGCTTAGTTAAAAATACATATTTCTGAATTGTTTTAATTAATTACTGATATACTCTAATAACACTTAAGACTAATTGTTATATTACTTTACATTAACGATATTATTTATTATTAATCATTATCTTTCACAAATGAGCCTTTGTTTAATTGCCATCTAACGATCAATTTATGGCTGAATTTGGACTTTAAGAAGAATAGCCATTAGGATCATGCTAAAAGAACTTGTTTTCTAAGATCTGCAAGATATTTTTTTGCCTAGTGGTAAGTGCCTTAATGTTGCACCGTTATACAACTTTTTAATATAAATAACAGACATGTAATAAAACACATTTTCTGTTAGGCATTGGGATGGATGCCAATGTCATAACACACAGGGTACCAATGTGAAGAGTGTACCAATCTGATCAAAACTGTTAATGGTACTGATGTGCACGTTTCCAATAGTACAAGCACGAACGATTGTGAAGTTTTCTCTTTTTATTTATTGGCATTTGAAACCAATATTCTTATAAGAGACACATATTAGACATTTCAAACAAAGCCACCATCCTTAGCTTACGAAGACGGTTTAAGACACCTAGATATGGCATCGATCGAGCTTACTCACTTATGCTCAGTTGGCTTGCGGTGCGTTCTAGCTTGGCTCAACGGATATGAGCATGAATACGATTTCAGACTAGCAAGAGAAATCTGAATAGCCTCCGATAGGTGCGTTTACCACCTCTTTCATACGTTAGTCTGGGTTATAAGCACACCAGAGATCAGACTCCTGAACTGAACTACTGTTGGAGTCACTGAATCATGCCCAATAGTCCCTCGTGGATTGCCTAGAATAATAAATGGATATAAATCAAAGAAGTTGTCCCAATAGGATAGTTCAATCCGTTCCGATTTAATATCATTCTGTTTATTAATTCTAATAGGAAAAACAGAAGCACAAAAGCACCCTACCTCATCATGTCGTTATCGCCGAGAAAACACAGGTGACATGGGGCTAGAAGGCAGTTTGCTCTCTTGTATCGCAACCCTTGTTTTTAAGGTAGCCGCCGGCTCCCACTCAAGGAAAATTCGTTGAATTCAAGCAGATAGATCTACAGAGAAAAGAATGGCAATGACATGATCCGTGGATTCATGGGCGATAATATAGAGTTCGCTGAAACTAACTCTTTGGGATATTAAATCCACCCCAAGTGATTTTCTAAATCCGCCACTATAGATTATCTGATCCAAACTCCTCTCTCTAACAATGTACGTTTTTGGATGTGCCTAATTTACATCTATCAGTAAATCTATCATGATGCTGCCTCAAACATAGCCATCTGTGTCCCGCCAGTACTTCAAGTCTGTTCTACGCTGATTGTGTCTCTAATTGCATGAGAGTCAGGGATTCCAATTTAATAAACTTGAAGGTCAAGCATACCAAACTTTATTACCAGAAACCAATAATAAATCTACATTATCAAAAATGTTTTCATTATTTTCTTATTTTGCTTTATGGATACAACAGAATCTGAAATAATACGCCAGGAACATACTACTTTCCTTATCAAAACTCCTCTTCAACCTGACCAGATCATGCTTAACATAAAAAACGCTGTTGACAAAGTGACTTATGGGCTAGAGGTTTTTAACAGATAACCTGGTCAGGATCCGGAACTATTTACAGGCTTCAGAGAGGAATAGAGCCCAAGAAGATCAGTCAGCTTCAGTGGCTCACCACAACATCCATACCTTCACTTGCCTTCACAAAACGCCCCTTCACACGTTTGCGTGTATCTGCTCTTGCCTTTCTGGATTCGTACCTTATATGTTTTTCATACCTGTTCATTACAATGCTGAGCATTAGTCATATAAAAAAATATCTGCTGAAAGAGCATGTGTGTCAAAATACAAGGCCACCGAGAGAGAGAGAGACTGAGAAAGATGCCTTCTCGTTTTCTTCTTCTCCTTGTACCGCAACATGGCGTTGCCCCTGCTCTGAGCTACTAACTCATTGTCAACCTTAGATGCAGCTTTTAACAGTTCGCCTCCACTTAGAATGGGGTTCTCAGCTATGCATTTCTCTTTGATGTCTCTACTATGCAAACTTGGCTGGGAAAACACGGCATCAGAAGATCCTACCGAAGGTAAGAAGTTACTCTTCGACAGTATTGGGCTCTGTTTGATGTTCGACGTAGGCTGACATTTTGTGCCAAAGTGAATCATGTTATCCAGTTGGAGATTATACAGAAAATTATGTTATGGACACATCCAAAGGGAAGGAAGATACTTGCCAAAATCATCAAAACAGCAATTAAGCCCGGCACTTGTTCCCCACAATAGAATCATCAATGATTACATTTAGAAATTAGAACAGCTAACAAAAACTTTGTAAAACTTCATAAAGAAGTTAAGAACTAAATGGTCATTTTCATAAAAAGAAACACTTTAGGGTCATAACCAACTATCAAATTCTATTCACATCATAAAAGATTCAATATTGTTAGCTTATTGGCTTCTTTTCACTATTCTCTGAAATGATATACCCTTGTTAAAAACTAACCCTTAAACTGGACAGAAAATGTTATATTTGTACGCAGGTGCATAATCTAGGTATTGGTTCCTTCATATAATTTTGTTATTCAGTAAAATTAGGTAACTTCTTCAGCAATGAATGTTTCATCAGGAATTAACATACAATAAATAACACGAAAGTCTGTGGGTCCAGATATGCATAGCCTGTAACTTTTATTGGTTTTCTTTTAAGAGCAATCCAAGAAATTATGTTTGTTGTCATTTACATAAGATGCATAAATTTGAAATGCATCATTTAAGGGCATGAAGAAACTAAACATCTATGTCATAAAGGGCTTTGGAAAAGCTTCAGTTTATCTCAGTTGTGTAGCTCCTGCCTTTCTCTGTACAGAAATTTTCACTAACAGAACTGTAATTTCAAGTTTTTCAAGGTTATGTGCAGTAATCAATTATGTAAGTTTAAGAGTGCAAGATTGATCGCTGCTTTTAATCTTCCTGCAACTTAGCTTGTTACAGTTACCTGATCACATATCTACATCATGCGGGTTGCAGAATAAACCAAACGTTAAGGTCAGACTGTTCTACAATTTTTCAATACCTGTGGTCACAGGCCACAAACTGAAAACCTACAGTTCAACAAGCAACTTGCACCTAGTTGTATATTTGCATAGATATGAACAAGTTTAAATTGATGAAATCAGATACTTTACATTCCTGAGTCCGAAAAAATTATATCCAGTTGTAATAGCATTTGTAATACAAGTTCCAGATGCCAACTAACTGAACAAAACTCGTCCTTGCCAAGCCCAGGAAAACATTGAATGTAAATATGGATTCAACTCAAACAAATATAATCTAGATTTACCATAGATGCCTGGAATTTTCATGCAGTCAATAAGACAAGTTCTCCTTCACAAGTCCATATCGGGGAGGGTATGGAAGTTATGAGAGAGCGTATTTACTATTTGAAGTCTCTACACTCAGTTTTTTAAGTCATTTAGTCATGAATATATGTCTTTCCCTGAACAAAGCATTTCAAGATAGAGAAATTCGCAAAACTCTAATAATGTAGAATCCATCTCCAAACTTCCGAACTACCAGAAAAAAACCCTAAGAAAGTATTTGATTTCTCTGTTTCCTTTTCCAAGATTTTTTCTTACTCTCAAGCTGCTGCATGTTAATAATGTTCTCTTACCTTCCTAAATAGGTATTTCTTATTGCAAACGAGCCATGGTCACTTGAGTAAGAATTGCCATCAGGCACTCGACTTGTGTGGTATATATATATATATATATATATATATATATATATATATATATATATGTATATATGTATATATGTACGTATGTATATGTGTATATATGTATATATGTATGTATATATGTATGTATATGTGTATATGTATATGTATATGTGTATATGTATATGTATATGTGTATATATATGTATATGTATATATGTATATGTATATGTATATATGTATATGTATATGTATATATGTATGTATATATGTATATGTATATGTATATATGTATATGTATATATGTATATATATGTATATATATATATATATATATATGTATGTATATGTATATATATATATATATATGTATATGTATATATATATATATATATGCATATGTGTATATATATATGCATATGTATATATATATATATATGTATATGTATATATATATATATATATGTATGTATATATATATGTATATGTATATGTATATGTATATGTATATGTATATGTATATATATATATATGTATATGTATATATATATATGTATATATATATATATATGTATATGTATAGTATATGTATACATTTACACACACATTAGAGAGTAAAGGATTTCTACTTAGTAGAACAAAGACAAAATATATGCAATACAGGTTCAATCATTTTGTTACTTTAGATGACATAGAAATTAAAGTTTGTACACCTTGCATCTCTCGTAAAGAAAGTTTTAAGTACCTAGGTTTAGTTTTTAAGAGCGATAAAAAAACTGATGGAGATTTTATGTATAGAATTAATGCAAATTGGTTAAAATAAAGAGGTGCATTAAGTATTCTATGTAAAAAGAAGATACTATTAAAGTTGAAAAATGTAAATATTATAGTCTAGCAATTAGACCCGTTATGTTATATATGTTATATGGTTGAGTGTTGGGTAGTTAACCATCAACATGCATAAAAGGTGTTCATGATAGAAATGAAGATGCTGAGATGAATGTGTGTTCATACAAAGCAGGACACTACAGATAATCAAGTTATCAAAAACAAATTAGGAATAGCACCAACAGATAATAAAATAAGGAAAAATCATTTAAGATGGTCTGGACATGTAAACAAACAATCAAAGGAAGACCACAAAAGTGTTAGAAGAAAATAATAAAGAATGATCTAGCTTATGTTGAGTTAACTATTACATAGCACAGGATCGAGTTCTGTAGAAACAAAGAATCCATGTAGCTCACCCCATTTAGCATGAGAAAAGACTTAGTTGTTAAAAACACATACACACACACACACACACATATATATATATATATATATGAGCGTGTGTGTTTTTCTGTGTATGTGAATGCAAATATATCTATATATATATATATATATATATATATATATGTATATGTATATATATATATATATGTATATGTATATATATATGTATGTCTCTCTCTCTCTACATATATACATATGCGTTTTCAGAAATGAAGATCAACGACTGAAGGCAAGAAGCATAAAGGAGATGCAGAGAAAAGAATCTCCCACAACAGGGCTTTGTGGTCAAACCATGTTCAGAACCTTATATATACATACATATATATATATATATATGTCAAAATCACCAAAATGGCTCATCTCAAGTGGCTAGGCTACATGAACTTTTAGTTGCCATATACTTAAATTCTAACAGCAGGAGAACAGTAGCATACAGTTTGTGGTGGGATGCACAGAACATCCAAGGAGAAGCCATTTCCTACTGAACTGCAATTGAAGTCACACTTATCTCTTACTACATGTTCTGTCGGCAAGTATGTTCCTCGCATTAGTTCACAGAAGCTCTCGGTCATAAAATGTGTATCACATGCACCAGATCCTACTTCAGGTGCTGCACATTCTCCACAATCTCTGCAGCCCTTAAGCTTGAAATCCCAAATATGAGCCTGCAGCGTATAGAAGAGCAACTGAATGAATTATTATTATATACAGGAACTCATATGGTACTTAATCGGCAGCTCTGTTGAAAGAAAAAGGGCTCAAATTGAGATGAGAAGCTAACATGACATACCACCTAAGTTTGGACACTATATTTCTCAATGTAGATGCAGGGTACCATTGTGTAGTAAATAAGGATTTAACATGGGAGAATGGACAATAGTTGAATTCTGTATCCAATTTAGCAACAAACAAAACATTTGAGATATTGGCATAGAAAAGCTTGGGTTAACCTAGATTCTAACTCATACAAACAAAGAGTTTCCTGTAGAATCAACATGATGTAGCAGCTCCATCCACTATAACCAGCCAATATGGGATAGCAAACACAAAATTTTCTGTTCTTGATGTATTTCATGAATATTATTACAAATCAGAAATTCATAATTGCATTTACTCACCCTTCAAAGATGTAGGTAATGTTTCTGTCACCAGAAATGGCAAGGTGGAAAATGTAAAAGTAAGGCACAAAATATCATCATAAGAATGCCAAATCTAAAACCATGGCACTAAGCACCATATGTATTACCCGTACGAGGGATGTGGACTAACTAACATCCTGGTCTTTAACGTCATTTCACAAAGAAAGACTGTCTTATGACATCAACCACAAGGAAAATCAGAAACGTTCATTTATTGATGGCATTTTATAAGGAAAAAAAATCATACCAACAAAACACAACCAAGCGGAATGTGAGAAAAACCTGATTAGCTTGACCTAAAGCAGATCCATCCCAAAGAAGTCCTTCAACCAGACTATTCTCATCCAAAGTATCCCCTTGATGAGGAAACACCATGGTTTCAATATAAGGAGCTTGTTGATCTGCATCAACCAGCTGCTCGTGAATCCGAGAAGCGTGAGAATCTGGGACTTGGTAACTCGCTGGTGGGGCATTATTCTGGCTGGGTGTTGCCGGACTCAGGTCTCCAGCAGGTTCGATATTCTTTTCCATTATTTCTTTCTTCATCAATTCTACAAGTTGGTGAAAGACCACTATCTGCCGTTTCCCACAGTTTGAATTCTGAATCTCCACCAAAAGAAAGGGTCAACGACTGTAAAACTCGGATCACAACTTTCTGGTCAAAAAGAAAAGGTAGGCCGCAGGCATATATCCAAATTACAACTTTTCAAACGAAAAGTCAATATCCTAACAAAACCATACTCGCAGACTGAAAAGTTTTTCAGGAAGAGATCTCAATATGAATCTAAACGAAGTTCATCGAAGAAAGCTAATGAATTCTAGTACCAGTTAACAAAATTCATAGCAAAGTGAAAATCAGGACCAGTAATACCTGTGAAAGAGAAAAGAGTTCAGCAGTTGGGACAGCGACATCATGAAGGCCAAAAATATCGAAGGAAGTGTGCTTGCTGTTGACGAAATTCAGATTACACCAATCCACATCTTTGCGTCTATTGCCGGATTCCTCCAAGAGCATTACGACCAACTTGTCTGATAGATCAAACCCCCAGATCAAACCGAGGTCGCGGGATGAGGGGCAATCCGAGATGCTTTCGACGGGTTGCCGGATGTGATTAACCGATGCGGCGCAGCCGCCGTGGGCATCCCAGTCGCAGTCACGGCAGAGAACCAGGCTATCGGTGACGCATCGCATCGAGGCCGGCTGCGAGCTGCAATTGTCACAGAGGTGCGACCGCAAATGCTTCCTGGATAACGGATTTGCCGAATGGACATGGCGATCGCATGCGAGGCACAGCTTGGCAGTGTCCGCACGGCAGAAGACCACCGCGCCCTCTTCGTTACAGTGGTCGCATGCCACTCTCAAGTTTTCCATTTTCTCAAAATAGACGGAATCCCCAAAAAGAAGAATCCTGATTCAAAGCGCAAGACGGTGCTCGGAAAGGGACCAGCACAATCCCATGAAGCGCACGAACGAGTCTGAAGACCAAGATGAAGCAGAGTAAGAAGAACGATGAGAATAAGAACAAACTCCAACCTACAAGAAGAAATTTCGAGCACAGTAAGAGATTACTCCATCTTCATACAAGGAGGCTAAGAAAAGATAAGAAAACCAAAGAAAGATATTTACAAAATTCTACGAAGATGAAGAAATCTAAATTCAACAATTCCAGCGAAGACGTAGAAGAAAAGAAAACAAAGAGATCAGAGAAAATCAAGAAGGACGAAGAAGAAAGAAGGAATTATAACGCCAACTGTAGAAACCTTGATGGTGGTGAGAGATTCAGAGATTGAATCTTATCGGAGACCGAAAAGCTTCCACCGTGATGTTGGTTGTTCCGTCGGAGATCTTCTCGAGAAAGGGTTAGAGAGAGAGAAGGGGGGAGGTGAAACTGAAAAGGGAGAGGGGATGGGGCCATAGATATTTATTTGCGGGGCCCGCATCTCCTGATAAATATCCTGCACTTTTTTGCTGACGTGGGGATCCTTTTCTCCCTCCTTCCCGCACGCACGACTCGGCTGCCTGTAATATTTAACGCATTCTGCTTTTTTTCTTTCCCATTCACCGTCGTATCCTTCAACTTTTGATGAAATGACGATCCAAAGAGCGGAAACTGAATCACAACGACGACACACATGAGAATAGCCACAACAAATAGTAAAAAGGAAAGAAAAAGCGTGCTTACATGTTCATATCGCATCATAGACGGACGGCTTTTAACATTCTTTCTCTTTTAAAGTAGAGCAAAACAACAACCTTGTTATTTGCAAAGAAAAATATTATATACTGTCTGCATTTAAGGTGTCATATTATTTTGAGATTTGGTCATACGGGATTTGGACATCTTTGCGTTGTTAAGCACACCTGTAAATTATTGAAGGCAATTGCAAAACAATTTGAAACCCTTGAATCTCCGACAGAAAATCAATAAAGAGCTTTTCCTCTCTCCTCTCAACCTTTCTTGCTTCATACCGCTGCTGTTGCTTCAAAACGCCACGCATGGTGTTGCAAGAACGTGAAGGGTATCACAACACTGGTATAAGAATGCCTAGTGTTTGTATATAAATACATACATAAGAAAAACAAAAACAACAACTAAGCCTTTTCTCATACTAGACGGGCTCAGCTACATGGATTCTTTGTTTCCACAAATCCCTATCATGTGTCATATTAGGAGTTAACTCACAATACGCTAGATCATTCTTTATTGTTTCTTTCCAACACTTTTGTGGTCGTCCTCTAGCTCTTTTAATACTTTCCAAATTTAGTTTTTCATACCTTCTTAGAGGTTCTTCTTTTGATCTTCTTTCTATATGTCCAAACCATCTTAAACAATATTCTCTCATTTTATCCTCTATTGGTGCTACTCCTAATTTGTTTCTAATAACCTCATTATGTATACGATCTTTTCTTGTATGACCACTCATCCATTTCAACATCTTCATTTCTGTCACAGACATCTTTTGTACATGATGATTAACTGCCCAACACTCAGAACCATAAAACATGGCAGGCCTAATTGGCTCTATAATATTTACCTTTTAACTTTAATGGTATCTTCTTATCACAAAGAATACCTGATGCTCCTCTCCATTTTAACCAACCAGCATTAATTCTATGCGTAACATCTCCATCAATTCTTCCAACACTCTGAAAAATTGACCCTAGGTATTTAAAACTTTCCTTTTGGGGATGCGATGTGTGCCAATTTTAATTTCTATGTCCTCTGAAGTAACCAAATTATCAAACTTACATTCCATGTATTTTGTCTTTGTTCTACTAAGTCGGAGGCCTTTGCTTTCTAATGTTTCTCTCTATAGTTCCAATTTTCTATTAACTTTTTCCTTAGACTCCTCCACTAATACAATGTCATCTACAAATAACATTCACCAAGGTACTTCATTTTGAATATGTTTTGTTAACTCATCAATCACCATTATAAATAAGTATGGACTTAAAGTTGATCCTTGATGTAACCCAATATTAACTTCAAAGAAATCTGTCATTCCTTCATGAGTCCTCACACATGTTTTTGCACCATCATACATGTCTCTTATAAGGTTAATGTATGTCAATGGGATACCTCTTTTTTCCAAAGTTCTCCAAAGAACCTCCCTCGGTACTCTATCATAAGCTTTTTCTAAATCAATAAATATCATGTGAAGGTCTTTCTTTTCTACTCTAAAATGTTCCATAAGACATCTCAAAAGATGAATCGCTTCAACAGTAGATATGCTTGGCATGAATCCAAATTGGTTCTCTGTTGTACTTGATACTTGTCTTAACCTACGTTCAATAATTCTTTCCCACAATTTCATAGTATAGCTCATTAACTTGATACCTCGATAATTCGCACAATTTTGAATGTCTCCTTTGTTCTTATATATAGGTATAAGTGTACTTGCTCTCCATTCCTCAGGCATCTTTTGGTTTTTTCATATTTCATTAAATAGTCTTGTGAGCCAAGTGATTCCTATTTCTCCTAGTATTTTCCAAACTTCTATAGGAATATTATATGGTCCTACCGATTTACCACCCTTCATATATTTAAGAGCCTCTTTGACTTCATTCTTTTGAATACGTCGGTAGAAATTATGGTTTATATACTTTTCTCATTTGGCTAACTCTCCTAAGCTAATACTAACATCTTTATTTTCATTAAAAAGCTTATAAAAATAGTTTTTCCATCTATTTCTTATATCATCATGGACGGGTGTGTTAGGCTTATATCAAAGGATAAGACAAAGGATATAAAAAGCTTATATTGCCGGTCCCAAGCCCGGATAAAGGAGGAGGGTTGTGTTAGGCTTCCGACAGTCAGCGTAAAACTTCGTCGGATTTTTACAACATGGATTACAAAAATTATGAGCATTGCTTTGGGGCGTCCCCGCCTAGCGACGTGCTGTAGAGCCCGAATGCAGTAAGAAGTAAGCAAGGGTCACTACATTTTCGCCTGAATGTAGTGAATCAATTGCAGAGAGGGTTCCCACATCATGGACGGGTGTGGGTAAAGAAGTTAGTCTCGCTACATTATCGCCCGAATGTAGTGCAAAATTTTCAGAGAGGGTCTCCGCATTTTGATTATGGATGGATGCGGGGTGTAAGGAAGCTAGTCCTAGATAATAAGATTCGTATTGGTTCTTGGAATATCGGAACATTATCGGGTAAGCTAATGGAGGTGGTAGATACTATGATTCGGAGAAAGATTCATATTCTATGTTTACAAGAGACAAAATGGGTAGGAGAAAAAGCAAAGGAGATAGAGGATACAAGTTTTAAATTATGGTACTCAGGTAAAGAAAAGGCTCGAAACGGACTTGGTATTATCATAAATAAAGATTTAAAGGAGAGTGTAGTAGACATACAACGATATGGTGACCGAATCATGACATTGAAATTAGTGTTAGGAGCAGAGGTTTTGAATATAGTTTGTGCTTACGTACCCCAAGTAGGACTAGAAGATAGTATAAAGACAGTTTTTTTGAGAAGAGTTAGATAAGGTGTTTCAAAAGATTCCACAAAGGGAGATGATTTGTTTAGGAGGAGATTTAAATAGACATGTAGGTAAAGAGGCATTAGGATATCAAGGGATCCATGGAAACTTTGGTTTTGGGGATATAAACGAGGAAGGTAGGGAGATTTTAAATTTTGCTATGTCATTTGATCTCTTTATAGTCAATACAATCTTTAAAAAACGAGATGAACATTTAATTACTTATAAGAGTGGCTTATCACAAACACAAATTGATTACTTTATTTGTAGAAAGAAAGATAGAGCGTGTTGTAAAGATTGTAAGGTAATTCCAGGAGAAAGCTTAACCACCCAACATCGACTTTTAGTTATGGATTTACAAATAAAAAAATGGACAAAGAAGAAAAGAGTGCATCGAGCGATTCAGACTAAATGGTGGAACCTCAAAAGCGAGAAAGAAGATATATTTAAAAAGAAAGTCCTTCAAGGAGAGGTTTGGAATTATGTTGGCACACCCTGTGATATGTGGAACAATATGGCTATACATATTAGGAAAGTGGCGAAAGATGTGTTAGGGGTATCTAAGGGAGGTGTACTGGCACAAAAAGAAGCTTGGTGGTGGAGTGAAGTAGTACAAAATAAAATCAAGGCAAAGAGGGCATGTTACAAATTACATTATGCTAAGAAAACTAGTGAAACTTTAGAAGCTTATAAGAAAGCAAAGAAGGAAGCGAAAAAGGCCGTTAGTGAAGCAAAAGCTAAGATTTGGGATGACTTATATAAAAAACTCAACTCAAAAGAGGGTGAAAGAGATATTTTTAGGATAGCTAGGGCTAGAGATAAGAAAACTAAAGATCTTAATTATGTTAGATGCATAAAAGACGAGGATGAAAAAATTCTAGTGGCAAATGATGATATAAGAAATAGATGGAAAAACTATTTTTATAATCTTTTTAATGAAAATAAAGATGTTAGTATTAGTTTAGGAGATTTAGCCAAGTCCGAAAAGTATATAAACCACAATTTCTACCGACGTATTCAAAAGAATGAAGCCAAAGAGGCTCTTAAACATATGAAGAGTGATAAATCGGTAGGACCAGATAATATTCCTATAGAAGTTTGGAAAATACTAGGAGAAACAGGAATCACTTGGCTCACAAGACTATTTAATGAAATATGGAAAAACCAAAAGATGCCCGAGGAATGGAGAGCAAGTACACTTATACCCATATATAAGAACAAGGGAGACATTCAAAATTGTGCGAATTATCGAGGTATCAAGCTAATGAGTCATACTATGAAATTATGGGAAAGAATTATCGAACGTGGGTTAAGACAAGTATCAAGTACAACAGAGAACCAATTTGGATTCATACCAGGCAGATCTACTATTAAAGCGATTCACCTTTTGAAACGTCTTATGGAATATTCTAGAGCAAAAAAGAAAGACCTTCACATGATATTTATTGATCTAGAAAAAGCTTATGATAGGATACCGAGGGAGGTTCTTTGGAGAACTTTGGAAAAAAGAGATATCCCATTGACATATATTAACCTTATAAGAGACATATATGATGGTGCAAAAACATGTGTGAGGACTCATGAAGGAACGACAGACTTCTTTGAAGTTAATATTGGGTTACATCAAGGATCAACTTTAAGTCCATACTTATTTATAATGGTGATGGATGAGTTAACAAAACATATTCAAGATGAAGTACCTTGGTGTATGTTATTTGCAGATGACATTGTATTAGTGGAGGAGTCTAAGGAAAAAGTTAATAGAAAATTGGAACTATGGAGAGAAACATTAGAAAGCAAAGGCCTCCGACTTAGTAGAACAAAGACAGAATATATGGAATGTAAGTTTGATCATTTGGTTACTTTAGAGGACATGGAAATTAAAATTGGCACACATTGCATTCCCCAAAAGGAAAGTTTTAAGTACCTAGGGTCAATTTTTCAGAGTGATGGAAGAATTGATGGAGATGTTACACATAGAATTAATGCTGGTTGGTTAAAATGGAGAGGAGCATCAGGTATTCTTTGTGATAAGAAGATACCATTAAAGTTAAAAGGTAAATATTATAGAGCAGCAATTAGGCCTGCCATGTTTTATGGTTCTGAGTGTTGAGCAGTTAATCATCATGTACAAAAGATATCTGTGACAGAAATGAAGATGTTAAGATGGATGAGTGGTCATACAAGAAAAGACCGTATACATAATGAGGTTATTAGAAACAAATTAGGAGTGGCACCAATAGAGGATAAAATGAGAGAACATCGTTTAAGATGGTTTGGACATATAGAAAGAAGATCAAAAGAACCTATAAGAAGGTTAGAAAAACTAAATTTAGAAAGTATTAAAAGAGGTAGAGGATGACCACAAAAGTGTTAGAAAGAAACAATAAAGAATGATCTAGCTTATTGGGAGTTAACTGCTAACATGGCACATGATAGGGATCTGTGGAAACAAAGAATCCATGTAGCCAACCCCGTCTAGTATGGGAAAAGGCTTAGTTGTTGTTTGTTTGTTTGTTTGTCGTCCTTGATGCATCTAACACAATTAAGATCATTAGTTTTCTTATCTCTAGCCCTAGCTGTCCTAAAAATATCTCTTTCACCCAGTTTTGAGTGGAGTTTTTTTATATAAATCTTTCCAAATTTTAGCTTTTGTTGCACTCACAGCCTTTTTCGCTTCCTTCTTTGCTTTCTTATAAGCCTCTAAAGTTTCACTAGTTTTCTTAGCATAGTGTAATTTGTAGCATGCCCTCTTTGCCTTTATTTTATTTTGCACTACTTCACTCCACCACCACACCTTGCAAGCTTTACAACATGCTCTATCTTTTTTTCTACAAATAAAGTAATCAATTTGTGTTTGTGATAAGCCACTCTTATAAGTAATTAAATGTTCATCTCATTTTTTGAAGATTATATTGACTATAAAGAGATCAAATGCCATAGCAAAATTTAAAATCTCCCAATCTTCCTCATTTATATCCCCAAAACCAAAGTTTCCATGAATACCTTGATATCCTAATACCTCTTTACCGACATGTCCATTTAAGTCTCCTCCTAAACAAATCATCTCCCTTTGTGGAATCTTTTAAATCACCTTATCTAACTCTTTCCAAAAAACTGTCTTTATACTATCTTCTAGTCCTACTTGGGGTGCATAAACACAAACTATATTCAAAACCTCTGCTCCTAACACTAATTTCAATGTCATGATTCGTCACCATATCGTTGTATGTCTACTATAGTATCCTTTAAATCTTTATTGATGATAATACCAACTCCGTTTCGAGTCTTTTCTTTACCTGAGTATCATAATTTAAAACCTATATCCTCTATCTCCTTTGCTTTTTCTCCAACCCATTTTGTCTCTTGTAAACATAGAATATGAATCTTTCTCTGAATGATAGTATCTACCACCTCCATTAGCTTACCAGATAATGTTCCAATATTCTAAGAACCAATACGAATCTTATTATCTAGGACTAACTTCCTTACCTCCCGCATCCGTCCATATTCAAAATGCGGAGACCCTCTATGAAAATTATTTACTACATTCAGGCGGTAATGTAGTGGGACTAACTTCTTTACCCACACCCGGTCCATGATGTGGGAACCCTCTCTGCAATTGATTCACTAAATTCGGGTGAAAATGTAGGGGCCCTTACTTACTTATTACTGCATTCGGGCTTTGCAGCACGTCGCTAGGCGGGGACGCCTCAAAGCAATGCTCATAATTGTAGACGTGATTTTATTTCAAATCGTGGGATTCAAAATCAAACCCTCGAACTACGTCGGGTTGCGCGAGCGTGCCAGTTAGTTTATCAAAACTAACAAATTCTGATTTTCTGACTTCTAAGAGCGATTATGGACAAGTGAGATCTTTTCGACTTAGGCCTTCTTGAACCGGCGCTCAAGGGTCAGCCTAGACGCTTGAAATTTATTTGAATCCGTTAATTCAAAAAAGGAAAAACCAGATTTTCCAAAGTTTCAGATTTGTGTTTAAGTTCTTGATTTCTGAAAATTTTCAGATTCTGAAAGTTGCAGAATCTGTTCAGTTCCAAAGACCTTTTCTTCAAATTTTTAAAAATACTTCTGATTCTCTAAAAATTCTGAAACTTTTACAGAATAGAGACACGTGTGTGTAGAATCAGAATATATTTTTATTTTATAATTTTGTTCTTTATTTTCTGAGAATTAAATACAAAATCCGAAACTATTATAAAATTCGGAACAACCCTATTTCTGTGAATCAGAAGCTCAGAAAAACAACAATATTTCAGCACTCAGTTATCCAATTTCAATAAAATTTATTGTGTTGGAAAGGTACAGATGTTAGGTTTCCACGGAATCAAATTTCATCCAATTTCATTCAGTGGTTGCAGACATATGAGCAAAAGAACAGAGGTCTGTTACTGAACATTCTATTTCTGTAAAACGCAATCTGGATTTTGTATAAACTTCACGGATCTAATTGACTAAGCAACAGTTCATAAAAAGTCCTCCAAATTTTACCTAATAAAGTCTGATATGTCTAAATTATTCATGCAAAATCTCGAAGCAATTGGCTTATCCGTTTGTCTATAAAAATTCCGTGATCAAACATGTGTACACAGACAGTTTCAGAAACCAGTTTTACAGAAAATTTCATAGTGTTCCTAACGTGATTCTAAAACGAAATTCTACCTGTATCAGTCCTAATGATGCATGGGAATCATCTAAACATGGATTTTAATTTCGTTCATAAAGGAATCATGTGTGTTTGTATCGATATAAATGAAGAACATGAGCTCGAGGCCTTGATTCATATACAAATTTCTAGAATCTGTGCTTCTTCAGATTCTCATGAATTAAAATAAATTTGTGCACGGATTCGAACCTGTGTGAGTGAGAAGGAACGTAGAAGAGCTTCGTCGGATGATCGTCGGACGTCGGAACCAGTCTGGCCTCCCTTTTTTCTTCTTCTTCCCCTCCTTTCTCTCTCTTTCTCTCTCTATTTCTCTGTATTTTCGGACTGAATGTGGCTGTATCTTGGTTGATCGTTTTCTGTTGATGCTCACTGGTTGATGGTCGCTGGTTGATGCCTTGTTGTTCCTTCTCGGTTCCTCCCCTTTGCAGCACCTGGGAGGGCCCTTTTATAGGCTCACGGATACTTGTTTGTTGTGATTTGGATAAGCCTGATCTTGACTGTTTTGATAAGCTCCATCTTCTACCTGATTTTGTTTGGAACATCATCTGTATTTGATAGGCATAATCTTCCTGATCGTTATCTGCCTTTTTCATTTGAATTGGTTAGGTCTGGAACATTATCTGCAATTGATAACATGATCCAACGTTATCTGCATTTGGTCTCTTGTGAATTGGTTGGGACATTATCTGCAGTTGATGACGTTATCTGCATTTGATGATCTTCCTTTATCTGGTAAGCCTCGAATGTTATTTGATCCTTCTTTGATCTCATATGCCTTGAACGTGATCTTCTGCTCCTTCTTCGGTCTGTTGCAGATATGCTGCATCTAGGAATCGTGGAAGGTTTGTTGAAGGCTACAGCCAGGAGTCGTTGAAGGTTTGTCGAAGGTTGTTGAAGTTATCTAATCCTATTGACCATGTTTGCAGCAACCACCTTAACTGCAAGCTCATGCAATGACATGGACACAGCTGATGAAAGAGCAACTGCACGCAAAGCATTTACATAGAAATAGAATCCCTCAGGTGGGGTGGAAAGTAACAGCGTCACTACAGCTTCCAAGTTTCCAATCATGAACACGTTTTTGTACAGCATCCTCTCCATCAAGTTTTTCATGCCAAGAGATTCTTTCACTAGCATTCGCATGTATTTCCCTTTATTCAAATGCTATTAAACCAGATTTGGCACCCCCTTCAACAAAATGCTGTTATCGTTACAGATGTCTTACTGTTCTGATTTTTTTACCAGCTTCCCAATAATGCTTTCCATGAGGGTGTCCTTATATGAGACATGGTTGTGTCTCTATGCTCTTGAATGGACATAAACGATTCAGTTTTCTGAGTACATTTCTCAATCAATTTCCTTTTGAGGAGGGAAAGAAAATAAGGCAATTGTAACCAGAAAATTGCTTCAGAGGGATCTTCAAAAAGTGATGCAGCAAAGGCAAATCTTACTGCATATCCTTTATCAACTAACTTAGCATATGGCTCACCCTCTCATTGTCAAGTAGACAACCTTCCCTCCGATATGGTTCCAACCTCATTCATGGAACATCTGAACTGAAGCTTTGAAATGCAGATGAACACTACTAAGATAGTCTAGCAGTAAATGCAAATGATGTTACATACTTACCTATTAGGAACATATTTGAATTAAGCCCATGTTACATTTTTGAAAATCAACTTTCATGCTCATTCAATCCTTTCCACGAGTGTTGGGATATTAAAATTGCTCTTATCATAACATATCAATAGCTTACCAGTAACAAATGATGATGCAAATTGATGTATATCAATACTAATTACCTCAATACCCAAACATAACGTAGACACGTTACAAAAGGCATTCGATACCAAACCTTCGTTTTCGGAGGCTTTCGTTCTTGCTTCCACCTTTCCTTTCTTTTGATAATACCGACCTTACCCTCTACAAATTGATTTCTTTCCAAATATGAGTTTTTCTTTCTAGGAAGCTCACTTTTCCTTTTTAGTGCCCGTTTTCTCTTTCTGGGCGTCCACCGTCCTTTTCAGGTGTCAACTTGTCTTTTTGATACCTGTATCTTTTCAAAAGGCAAGCTTTCAACATACTTTTTGTCATAAATCTTTTAAGAAAACAAAATCCAGCTTTTCCATGCCGGGGGCAAAATCGTCATTTTCCCCAATTTTGTCAAAATTTGAAATTTTCAGAACGGAAAGCATTCTTTCATCATTGTAAAGATTCCATAAAATTTTGGTACCAAAACAAACTCGTTTAGTGCCTTTTTCTTTCAAAAACCCCAAAATTTCTAAAAATAGCCACTTTCCTAAAAAGGTAAGAATTTTAAAAGAAAATTTTGGGTGTCTACAGATGCCCCTCTTTGGCATTATTCTAAATTCATTTGGATAATGGCAAAGAAGAAAACACCCATTTGCTTTTCTTCCCAGATTTGCCTTGAGAGTATGGAATCGTTCTTTATTCCATAACATCTATTTCCTTGGATTCTTAGCAAAAAGGGATTTGGCAAGAGCTCCTAATCCTAGGACAATCATGCATGAACGATCACTTTATGAATGCATTCATGTGTGTGAAATGAATGTTTAGAGACTCATACCTTTGATTCACGAACACGAGAAGAAGCCTATGATGGCCAGCTGCCCCAAGCAATAGTTCCTGTTTCTTTTGATGTTTAGGATTTTCAAAATTCCTTTTTCGAAAAAAGAACTCTTTTTGGTTTCTATCAAAAAGGACTTACAATTTCTCATATTTCCCTTCACTCGGGTTTTAATACCCATAAATAAGTAGAGGTTTTATGAAAGATTTTGAATAACATTTCAAAGCTCCCTTTCTTACCCAACGAATTCTAATTCTCAAACAACATGAATTCAAATAAAATAGGTCCTATTCTTACTCTAGGACTTTCAAGGTGAACTTTTCTCCATCGGGATGAGCTATGGGGATTTGGGAAAGAATTACCCGCGATCCCTTCTGAAGCGTCCCGGGGTTTAAGGCCAAGAGACGGAAAATTGCTCTTTTGAGCTTTGGCTTTTCCTTCTTTTTCTTTTTTTTTTTAATTTTCAAGAGAAGACCTCTTTTGAAGAAGTTTTTGTATTCCCTCTGTCTATTTGGGGAAGACTTCTTCTCGGAGGAGTTTTTGCATTCTCTTTTCTTTTTCTTTTTTTCTTTCAAAGAGAAGACTCCTTTTTAAGAAGTTTTTGTATTCTCTCGATCTATTCGGGGAAGACTTCTTTTTCTAGGAGTTTTTGTATTCTCTTTTTCTTTTCTTTTTCTTTTGAATATTGCCAATTTTCCTTTTTGGAGAGAAGCGAAATGGGGAATACAACTCATCCCTTTAGATAATCAATCCAGGCAAGATTGTCCTATTTCCTAATAGCACCTACCATTTGAAAGCACCCTGCTATTTTGAACTAGGCCTCATTTGGTAAGTAAAAGATTTTTGACATGTTACTAAATAATTTTTGAAAACTCCACTTTTCAAGTATCAATTCCCTAATTTGGGGTCACATAATCCATCTTTGGTCCTTCTTTCCCGAAATTCAAAGGAGATCTATTTTCAAAATCTTTTCAAATGAAATTTAAAGTAGACCCCATACATAGCATTGGGCATTTATAGAATCTACTAAATTTCCTTCCTTAACATCAACTTACCAATATTGATGATGCCCCTTTGTAACATAGGAACCATCCTTGTGGGCCGCCATCTTCAAATGGAGTGCGGGCTTCTTGTGGATGCATTATGTTATGCAAGATGTATTCCTATAATACAATGGTAATGCATGCTTTATGATATGATGAATACACTGTATTTAAGGAATAACATCTCCATGCCCCTAGTTTGGAGTGAATAGTATGAGAACTCACATATCATGGCCGATCTCTATATGACATGGCTGTTTTTCAATGTGATGCATGAAAGATATGCACAACCTTAGTCTTGCACGATACGATCCTTGGATATATTCTGGGTAGGTTAACTCTCTAATGCATTTCTAGGAAACTCTTACTTACACACTTTGAAGCTTTTCCAAATCAATGATTTTATGGAATATAGAAAGCTTGGAGGCTTGACCATCCTCATGGATGAGAGGACTTTTCTCCTTGCTTTAATCATTCTCAAGTTCTTGTTTTCTAGGGAAGTATCATGGATAAGAGAAGAAGGCATTTCTATATCCAATTTTTGAAAAACAATATTTTTGGAGTTTTTCAAATTTTTCTATTTTTTTTGGATTTTTCAGAACAACTAGTAGAAGGGAAAACAAACTTTTTTTTTTTTGAAATTTTTATAATTTTCTATTTTTTTTGGATTTTTCAAAGCAAATAGCAAAAGGGGAAACGAATAAAACTTCCTTTGAATTTCAAAATTTTCAATTTTTTTTTTTGGGTTTTTGGGAATATATAATTTTTTTTGGATTTTTTTCAAATAAAAAGGGATCTTCCATCAAACCTGCAAAGAAAACACTACGAGTTAGACTCTAAATAAGACGTCTAAACCATAGGTTTCGGGATTAGCGGGTTCTAGGGCACCCTTAACCCAATTGGTTTCGGGTGGTGGCTCGGGTGGTATGGATAGGCTATATCCTAAACCATGGCGTCCTATATTTGGCATGGGTGTAATAGGCTCTAGTTTTCCTTGACCTTGAACCCCTAATCCTTGGTAAGGAGTATATCCCATATTTAGCAACATCTTCCAAGGTTTTTTGAATTTTGAAAATATTTGATATAGAGGATGATTTTGGAAAGATGAATAATCTATGACAGGTTTACTTATCCTAATGGTTCTTTTGGGAAGATGGAGGGATTTGAAAAGTTTTGACTCGCCTAAAATACGAACTACTCTCGTTTTGGAAGGTTTAGCTATTTCAGGGAGGTTTATTTTGGCAGTTTCCCGATTGGTCTTTACTTCCTAGTTTGGCTCCCCTGATATACAAGGAAAGGTTTGTATTCCATTCAATTGGGGATGGTCTTCTCCAAAAACAACCACTACCCGATTTTTCCATGGGATTTTGAGACATCTGTGGAAGGTGAATGGGACGGCTCTAAGAGAGTGTATCCATGGTCTTCCTAATAATAGGTTGTAATGGGGATTTATATCCAAGACGTGGAATAATCCCTCGTGAGGTATTTGTCCGACTTTCATGGGTAACTTTATGGAGCCTAAGGGGTTGGATGGGTTCTCATCATATCCTGTAATGGTTATGGGACTCGGTTCAAGCATAGAGGTAGAGATTCCTATTTGGAAAGCCACATGGAGGGGAAGGATATTAAGGCCTCCTCCTCCATCGACTAGGCATTTACTAATAGGGTAGCTGTTTAACACAACTTCTATATGGAGTGCTTGGTTATGGATCACATCATACTTTCCCAAATCATTCTCTGTGAATACAATGGAAGTTTTTGTAAAGAGGGGATAAACCAAGGTAGATAGGGATTCAGGGGATATGGTAGTGTTGACTCTAGTCTTCTCTAAAATCTCCTCTAGGACTCGTCTATGCTTGGGAGAAATTTTTATCAGTTCCAAGATAGACATGTTTATGGGGAGTTTAGAAAGATGCCTTTCTAGGTCATAGGGGTTTATTACCACACCCTTTTTATCGACACCCTGGGATGAGTTTGGTATGCATGCTTGTGGGGGGCCTGGTAGAACGACCACTCCCTTGCTTGTTTGTTTTGCTAAGTGTGGGGGTTGATAGATCCTCCCGGATCTAGTCACTTCCTCTACACTATCCCTAGGGCTCGTTCCTATTTTGGCTCTAACTTGGTGTCTCGGGACACCTCGAATCACTACCAAGGCTCTAGCTGGGGGCGGGTTTCTAAGCGCTCTTCAGATCACTATTGCTTGGGCATTTTTTATTTCGGGAAAGTATGGTGTGTGAGGTGTGGGATGCACGATATGCACTGCATGATTAGAGTGTGATAGGGAGCATACCTCTTTTTCCTTCCCACTCGTACTGGCGTGGTTAGGGAAGGGTTCTTTAAAAATGGCCTGGGGTGACTCTGGCTCTTCAGACACGTGCAGCTTACTTTGCTCGATCAAATCCTCTATCCTATTCTTCAGGGTGTAGCAGTGTTGGGTATCATGGCCCTTGAGCCTATGATATTTACAAAACTTGTTTAAAAACTTTCCTTGGGGTGGTGCCCCTTCGGGAATCTCTGGGAGTGTTGTGAGACCTTGTGCCAATAGGATGTCTAGGACCTCCGTGAGTGATTGTCCTAGGTTAGTGTACTCCCTTCTTTCAAATCTCTTTTTATTTTTTTGGTTCTTTTCGAAATCTTTTTGCCCTGAAGGTTTTGAGGGTCTTGCTAAACCTTGCTCTACTCGAACATTAGCCACTTTTGATACTTTTATCCCTCCCTCTGGTGCACGTGGCCCATATGCCCCAGGTTTTTCAAACTTTTTTGGAAAACTTTTTCCTTTCCATAAATCTTCATAAGTTCCCTTTTTCAAATTAGTCTCGAAGAGGGAAGCTTTCTTGATCAATTTTTGGAAAGTAGAAATCTCATGTAAGGAAAGGAGGACTTTCAAATCAGTTTTGAAATTGTCTAGGATGAGCATCACTGCACACCCTTCGGAGATAGGTTCTTTGACTTGTCCCAAGATTGATCTCCATCTAACGATAAACGCGTGGGCGTCTTCGTTAGGGCCTTGTTTGGTGTCCCTCAATGTATTTAAAGTGGGGGTAACTTCAACATTGTGTGAAAATCTTTGCATAAAACAGTTGGCTAATTCTTCAAAATCGGCAAATTGGCTTAAGTCATAAGAGGCCAACCATTTTGCAGCACTCCCTTTTAGAGAATGAGGGAACCAATAGACCCACTTAGAGGAGTCTTTTTTCTTTTTATAGGCACTTCGGGAGAAAAGTTGGAGATGAGACCTAGGGTCTCCATTTCCATCATAACGGTGGAAGCTGGGTATCTCATCATCACTATCGATTTGGTAGTCGAAAGGTAGGAAATCTGATAAGGCATAGGACTTTTTCTCATGTTTTTGGTTTTTCAAAAGTTGATGTAGAGCCTTTCAATCTTTCATGGTGAAGGATTCGGGCTCAAGTTCTTCTTCAATTTTGGAAACGACCCTAGGCTTCCTATAGTGGTTTGATTTCCTATTCGTTTTGGTTTTCCTATCATGGGAAGAGCAGGATTCGACTGCTTCAGCTTCTTGGCTTAAAGCGTCGATTTCTTCTCTTAGTACCTTTATTCCCTCCCTTAGGGCAGCGAACCTGTCTCCTTTTGAAAAGCTTTTTGAAATTTTGTTCGAGCAGCGGCTGGTAGAGCAGGAGACTCGGCTAGATACCTCACAAGATCCTTCTGAGCTCGACATGATCAACCTGTTTAAGCCAACTTATCACAAACCTGAAAATTGAATTAGTATAATGGATTCAAACAAAATTTCAAAGTCTCAAGTCCCACCGGGCGTGCCAAATCTGTAGACGTGATTTTATTTCAAATCGTGGGATTCAAAATCAAACCCTCAAACTACGTCGGGTTGTGCGAGCGTGCCAGTTAGTTTATCAAAACTAACAAATTCTAATTTTCTGACTTCTAAGAACGATTGTGGACAAGTGAGATCTTTTTGACTTAGGCCTTCTTGAACCGACGCTCAAGGGTCAGCCTAGACGCTTGAAATTTGTTTGAATCCGTTAATTCAAAAAAGGAAAAACCAGATTTTCCAAAGTTTCAGATTTGTGTTTAAGTTCTTGATTTCTGAAAATTTTCAGATTCTGAAAGTTACAGAATCTGTTCAGTTCCAAAGACCTGTTCTTCAAATTTTTAAAAATACTTCTGAATCTCCAAAAATTCTGAAACTTTTACAGAATAGATGCACGTGTGTGTAGAATCAGAATATATTTTTATTTTATAATTTTGTTCTTTATTTTCTGAGAATTAAATACAGAATCAGAAACTGTTATAAAATTCAGAACAGCCCTGTTTCTGTGAATCAGAAGCTCAGAAAAACAGCAATATCTCAGCACTCAGTTATCCAATTTCAATAAAATTTATTGTGTTGGAAAGGTACAGATGTTAGGTTTCCACGGAATCAAATTTCATCCAATTTCATTCAGTGGTTGCAGACATATGAGCAAAAGAACAGAGGTCTGTTACTGAACATTCTATTTCTGTAAAACGCAATCTGGATTTTGTATAAACTTCACGGATCTAATTGACTAAGAAACAGTTCATAAAAAGTCCTCCAAATTTTACCTAATAAAGTCTGATATGTCTAAATTATTCATGCAAAATCTCGAAGCAATTGGCTTATCCGTTTGTCTATAAAAATTTCGTGATCAAACATGTGTACACAGACAGTTTCAGAAACCAGTTTTACAGAAAATTTCATAGTGTTCCTAACGTGATTCTAAAACGAAATTCTACCTGTATCAGTCCTAATGATGCATGGGAATCATCTAAACATGGATTTTAATTTCGTTCATGAAGGAATCATGTGTGTTTGTATCGATATAAATGAAGAACATGAGCTCGAGGCCTTGATTCATATACAAATTTCCAAAATCTGTGCTTCTTCAGATTCTCATGAATTAAAATAAATTTGTGCATGGATTCGAACCTGTGTGAGTGAGAAGGAACGTAGAAGAGCTTCGTCGGATGATCATCGGACGTCGGAACCAGTCTGGCCTCCCTTTTTTCTTCTTCTTCCCCTCCTTTCTCTCTCTTTCTCTCTCTATTTCTCTGTATTTTCGGACTGAATGTGGCTGTATCTTGGTTGATCGTTTTCTGTTGATGCTCACTGGTTGATGGTCGCTGGTTGATGCCTTGTTGTTCCTTCCCGGTTCCTCCCCTCTGCAGCACCTGGGAGGGCCCTTTTATAGGCTCACGGATACTTGTTTGTTGTGATTTGGATAAGCCTGATCTTGACTGTTTTGATAAGCTCCATCTTCTACCTGATTTTGTTTGGAACATCATCTGTATTTGATAGGCATAATCTTCCTGATCGTTATCTGCCTTTTTCATTTGAATTGGTTAGGTCTGGAACGTTATCTACAATTGATAACATGATCCAACGTTATCTGCATTTGGTCTCTTGTGAATTGGTTGGGACATTATCTGCAGTTGATGACGTTATCTGCATTTGATGATCTTCCTTTATCTGGTAAGCCTCGAATGTTATCTGATCCTTCTTTGATCTCATATGCCTTGAACGTGATCTTCTGCTCCTTCTTCGGTCTGTTGCAGATATGCTGCAGCTAGGAATCGTGGAAGGTTTGTTGAAGGCTACAGCCAGGAGTCGTTGAAGGTTTGTCGAAGGTTGTTGAAGTTATCTAATCCTATTGACCATGTTTGCAGCAACCACCTTAACTGCAAGCTCATGCAATGACATGGACACAGCTGATGAAAGAGCAACTGCACGCAAAGCATTTACATAGAAATAGAATCCCTCAGGTGGGGTGGAAAGTAACAGCGTCACTGCAGCTTCCAAGTTTCCAATCATGAACACGTTTTTGTACAGCATCCTCTCCATCAAGTTTTTCATGCCAAGAGATTCTTTCACTAGCATTCGCATGTATTTCCCTTTATTCGATTGCCATTAAACCAGATTTGGCACCCCCTTCAACAAAATGCTGTTATCGTTACAAATGTCTTACTGTTCTGATTTTTTTACCAGCTTCCCAATAATGGTTTCCATGAGGGTGTCCTTATATGAGACATGGTTGTGTCTCTATGCTCTTGAATGGACATAAACGATTCAGTTTTCTGAGTAGATTTCTCAATCAATTTCCTTTTGAGGAGGGAAAGAAAATAAGGCAATTGTAACCAGAAAATTGCTTCAGAGGGATCTTTAAAAAGTGATGCAGCAAAGGCAAATCTTACTGCATATCCTTTATCAACTAACTTAGCGTATGGCTCACCCTCTCATTGTCAAGTAGACAGCCTTCCCTCCGATATGGTTCCAACCTCATTCATGGAACATCTGAACTGAAGCTTTGAAATGCAGATGAACACTACTAAGATAGTCTAGCAGTAAATGCAAATGATGTTACATACTTACCTATTAGGAACATATTTGAATTAAGCCCATGTTACATTTTTGAAAATCAACTTTCATGCTCATTCAATCCTTTCCACGAGTGTTGGGATATTAAAATTGCTCTTATCATAACATATCAATAGCTTACCAGTAACAAATGACGATGCAAATTGATGTATATCAATACTAATTCCCTCGATACCCAAACATAATGTAGACACGTTACGAAAGGCGTTCGATACCAAACCTTCGTTTTCGGAGGCTTTCGTTCTTGCTTCCACCTTTCCTTTCTTTTGATAATACCGACCTTACCCTCTAGAAATTGATTTCTTTCCAAATATGAGCTTTTCTTTTTAGGAAGCTCACTTTTCCTTTTTAGTGCCCGTTTTTCCTTTTTGGGCGTCCACCGTCCTTTTCAGGTGTCAACTTGTCTTTTTGATACCTGTATCTTTTCAAAAGGCAAGATTTCAACATACTTTTTGTCATAAATCTTTTAAGAAAACGAAATCCAGCTTTTCCATGCTGGGGGCAAAATCGTCATTTTCCCCAATTTTGTCAAAATTCGAAATTTTCAGAACGGAAAGCATTCTTTCATCATTTTAAAGCTTCCATAAAATTTTGGTACCAAAACAAACTCATTTAGTGCCTTTTTCCTTCAAAAACCCCAAAATTTCTAAAAATAGCCACTTTCCTAAAAAGGTAAGAATTTTAAAAGAAAATTTTGGGTGTCTACAATAATTTTTGTAATCCATGTACTAAAATCTGATGAAGTTTTATGTTGACTGTCGGAAGCCTAACACAACCCTCCTCCTTTATCCAGGCTTCGGACCGGCAATGCAAGGGTGATCCCTTACATGGGTGGAGTTCATACATACATAAGAAATCGATATGCAATAATGCAACAATTATAAATATACCTCAATCAAATATAGCCATATATTCAAAGTAAGCCCTAAACAAACCATACATAGAAACACAAGCAAATAAGAATCAAATGCTATAGCAAAATTTAAAATCTCCATCCTTCCTCATTTATGTGCCCAAAACCAAAGTTTTCATAAATACCTTGATATCCTAATGCCTCTTTACTGACATGTCCATTTAAGTCTCCTCCTAAACAAATCATCTCCCTTTGTGGAATCCTTTAAATCACCTTATCTAACTCTTCCCAAAAAAACTGTCTTTATACTATCTTCTAGGCCTACTTGGGGTGCGTAAGCACAAACTATATTCAAAACCTCTGCCCTTTACACTAATTTCAATGTCATGATTCGGTCACCATATCATTGTATGTCTACTACACTATCCTTTAAATCTTTATTTATAATAATACTAAAGTCGTTTCGAGCCTTTTCCTTATTTGAATACCATAATTTAAAACTTGTATCCTCTATCTCTTTTTCTTTTTCTTCAACCCATTTTGTCTCTTGTAAACATAAAATATAAATATTTCTCTAAATCATAGTATCTACTATCTCCATTAGCTTACCGGATAATGTTATCTTATTATCTAGGACTAGCTTCCTTACCCCCTACATCCGTCTATATTGAAAATGCAGAGACCCTCTCTGTAAATTATTCACTACATTCGGGCGGCAATGTAGCGGGACTAACTTCTTTACCCACACCCATCCATGATGTGGGAACCCTCTCTGCAATTGATTCACTACATCCGGCGAAAATGTAGTGACCCTTGCTTACTTATCACTGAATTTGGGCTCTGCAGCGCATCGTTAGGCGGAAAAGCCTCAAAGCAATGCTCATAATTTATTTAATCCATGGTATACAAATCTGACAAAGTTTAATGCTAGTTGTCGAAAGCCTAATGCAACCCTCCTCCTTTATCCGGGCTTGGGACTAACAATGCAAGGGTGATTCCTTACATGGGCGGAGTTAAATGCTTGTACGTGTATGATTATTAAATGCTTTATTAATGCTTCTTGAATAATATTTTAAATTTTGGATTATTTGATATGCTTTTGAGATAATCATGATATAATTAGGTCGATAATAAGTATTATTTGTTAGGTGATTTGATATTATGTGGATATGGATTTGGACATGTAGACAAGATAATTTGGAGTTGGTTTTGTAACATAATGACATGTAGATTCTTGAGGCGTACTTGTGTAGTTTGTGTAGGGTCTCTAGAGATTTATAGGCCCCTTAGGCGTTTCAGCTTGGGAGAGAGTAATAGAGTATGTTCTCGAACACCATACCATGAGAGTTGACATGATTTAACTGTCATTAATAGGATGGCAAAGATCGTGTAAAGGAGGGTCAAACAACTCTTATAACTTCATGTAGATATAATATGGTTGTAATTATCATAACTGACATATGTGAGTAAATATATTTGAAAGCATGAACTGGCCTTTAAATATTGATTTGATGTGAAATGTTTGTTAAATATGTGTTGTATGAACTTCTATTAAGGAATGTATAACTTTTTCACTAAGTTACGACTCAAAGTTCACCCTACTATTTTAGGATTTATCCTCAAGCTAACACTTGCAAGATGCATGGTGTTGACTAGAAGATTTGTTGGAGTTACATTGTGAGATAGTACGACTTAGTCTTGAAGTTAATACATATTTTTTTTGGAGATTATGTTGGTGGGCCAATACTGTTTAGAACATTGTGCTTAGACCTTGTGGTCATTTGAAATTGATATCTTATTTAGGTTAAGTTGATTAAGTTTGATTGTAATTAATATTTATACTCATGCTTGTATGAGGAGCGTTTATGTTGCATTGGTCTGGGTAAGTTGTAGTCATGACTCATATGGTATGACAAATTGCTATCAGAGCATAGGTTAGTTAAAGCATCAAGTAAGGTATTTATCAAAATATAAGATTGTCAATTTGTTAGTACTCGTGAGACTTTAATTTAAATTTAGGTCTTCCACCTACATAAAGTGATTAGTCTACGATAGTTCATGTTGGTTTAGTCCATATGTATGTATATACACCACAGGTCTCCCACCTTGCAGACCTTGGGTAATGTTGCAATTGTCCTCATTGATTCATGTCTAATGTATTAGGGTGGTTCATGATTTAGTGCAGACATGCATGGCTTGGTCCATGATAGATTTTTGTTTTTAATTTGTTGATATTGTTTGTCCCTTATTTATTGCTCTTAATGATCAATAATAAGTTTGTGCCTTGAATATGTTTCATGTGGAGATGTTCATCAGGCGGGATTCCCTACTCGTGGATCTTCATATACATAGGACAGAATGAGATCCTCCGTGTTTAGTTTGGGATCAAGGTCGGGGTCAAGGACATCCTGTATGATTCATGTGGGGATCAGGATGAAGGTGGGAACTCATAGGCTCGCCCTACAGACCCATGGACCTACCCGACCCATAAATGCCTCCATAATCTCTTCTAGAAACACTAATATTCAGCATCTCTATCATCTCTCTCACTCTCTTTCTTGGTGGACGATGGAGTGGATCATCTCCCTCAAGCCTCATCTCTCTCCAAGCATCAACCTTTTTTATTCTCTCTCTATGGAAGAGAGACCTTGATGTGTCTCTCTAGCACCAAAGAGAGCTAGAGACCCTACTAGCTCTCTCCTCTCTCCTCTCTTTGGCATAGATACCCTACCCTCTCTTTCTCTCTCAAGTAGAGTTGATGCTTAGGCTTTGTCTTCGATGACCTTCTATTCTCATAGTGCATATCGACTCAGTACGATATCTTGTTAATGATAGTAGTCTTTTTTGTTGGCGAATTGAGTTCATGTTAGAGGGAGTGTTTTACATCATATGATGACTTACACCTTAAATAAGACCTTAGCCATCTAAATACAACGAACTGAACGATTGAGCAACCAACTTCAAGTTTGGTATTCTTCTCTCCTAGATGTATTCCTATTGTTGTTTTTAGTATGCATCTCGTTGATGTCTTTTTCTTAAATTTTTTATTCCATTTTAACTTAGGTTTGTTAATCTTTTAGGTATAAATGGAACCTTGTTGAATTTGATCGCAAAAGAAGGCTGAAGCTTTAGTATTCATGTGCTAACTATTTATGAATGCAACAAAGAGGACTATGCATTTGTGAATATTTTTATTCATGTGCTAAAATAATATATTGCTATATGTATTCTTAGCTTTTGAAACTTTAGTGATGGTTCACTAAGTTTCTTGTTACAAGTATCACTAAGATATGCAACAATCTTTCTTAATTGTTTATATTTGTATTCATGTGAACTGCAAATATGTTTCTATATTTGTATTCATGTGGTAGCTACAAATATGTTTCTATATTTGTATTCATATGCTAACTTAACACATTGTTAACCTTAGTTTCTATATCTCAACTCTCTGCATCTAGTGGTAAATAGTTTCTACCTTTATGATAAAGACTAAAATATGTTTCTACCTTTATGTTTTATGATCTAGTCCCATGTCATGCATCTAGTGGTAAATAGTTTTTTTACATGCGTAATTAATTTTATTCTATTCACACAATTAACTATTGTTGAATAATCTGGTTCCATATTGCATCATTTCATGTCTTAGATGATTATTTATCATAATTATTTTGTATCATAATCAATTCTATTTGATGATGTATTGATGTATCTATATTTATGACATATTATTATGTGCTTTTCATGAGCATAGCATATAAAACATATGATTCATATTGCATAAGTTGTCTTCTTCACTTAAGTTTATATGTATAGTTATCATAACATTTAGCATTAATCATTATAAACCTAGTGTTATCTGTTGTATAAAATCACATGAACCACAGGATACACAAGTTCAAGGGTGTATGTTTGGCACCACCCATTCTTGATCCCACCCCAATTATTAAACATTGATGTGAAGCTTCGAACATTTACTTCTTTTTAAATTATTTTATATCTTTGAACATGTACTTCTTTCTAAATTTTCATAGTATAATTTCATAAGAGTGACACAACGATGTTCAGGTATTAGCTACAGGCTCGAATGTGAGTCTACTAGAGATTCAGATAATCTCATTCAGCGTGTCTTACAATTTCTGTCAAATAAATACACTCATAGGTTCTTTAGTGCATTGCTTCTTAACAAGCGCCAACCTTATTTGTTTATTTACTTATATAAATATATTCTAATATTCTGGGTGTTATATTGCATTATAGATTAATATCAACGTCCTTTAAAGGGCAACAAAAGTGTAAGTTACTCTACATAACTAAATGGCCACACATGATCAACACTCCTATGAAATCAAGAAAGAAAGGGCCATTTTCTTGATTTCATAAGATGCATTTTTTTACTTAAAACAAATGAATTATAAAGTCATTTTCCTTTACAAAAATAAAACGAGATTTTAAAGGAGTGATGTTTACCAAAATCAGAAATGGACAACCCAGAACGGTAAATTATGAAAGGAAAACAAAATAAAATGGATGTATATACAAGTTATCTTATATGAGAAATACATAATAGAAAACTATTGGTTTTTCCTAACCTTCAGGAAACCGTTTACCAAAGATACACTTTTTATCTTCTTCTTCAATCTTTTTTAGTGGTATCAGAGTCTTCAGATGATCCTTAATGCTCTCTCAGGTGTTGTTTGCTCACTAAAGGTATGTTGACTTGTTCTGAGAGAGGGATTAGTTGATCCACTAAAGATTTGCGGGTCCTTTATTTCCCTTTGACAAATACGAAACAAAAGGAAACTTAGTTTTCACTCCTTTCTTGATGAAATCAAAACATAAACTCAAGTAAAAAATTTAGAATAGCAAAAACAGTCACTAAATTCAATTGATTCTTTTTGTTATATCCTTATGTTTTTTGGTTACATTTTCAAATATTATAGTTCATCTTTATTACTTAAACACAAAATCAGAAAAGGAAAGAGGGAAAGAAGTAAAAAAAGGAGGAAACTTATATATTCCTTCTCTAGTGGTGCGAAAGATCCAATCATGGCCATTGCATGTCTCACTGTGAGAGAAAGGTTTATTTACTTTTCCCTTTTTTGGTTTAGAAACAGATAATTATCTACTTTTTTTCTGGTTCATCATCGGAAAAGAAACAATTTTTGCTATATTCTATCAACAAAGTCATAGGGTGACCGACGATCAGCTGGCCTTGATCCCTCTTTGTTCTCTCTCTTTGAACTAGAGCCCTTTTGGTCTGTCCTCTCTCTCATTCTGGTAAATTTTCTATTTGGAAAACCAGAAGATCAGACAATCTCGTCTCTTAGAAAACTAGGTTGTAAGGATTGGTTTTGTAAAACAAGAATCCATCCAGTTTGAGAAAACCATGGTTCTTCATGGTTTTGCTAAACTAGGAAACAACCATAGCATTAAAAAATCGTTTACTAGTTTCTGATTTAAAATTTAAAAAATAGATTGGAATTATGGTTTTGCCCATCCCTTATTATGAATATTAAAAGATGATAGGTGACATTTACTCATACACTATTGATATTATAGAAATGACGAGTGCGTAAATTTACTGTTATGTTTGTCCTTTTATGGTAAATTTTAAATCATTCTCCATTTAGGTTTTACTTTATGCCACTTATATTATAGACTGTGATTGGCAAAATTATTATTTTACCCACTTATTTTATGAATCTTTATAGTGATAGATGGATAGATAATTTTTTTTATTTTATCCTTTGTCTTTCCTAAAAATTCAAGGACCTACTTTAGATTTTATTTTTATTAAACATTAGTCATTGTCAATATGGTGCCTACAACTTTTATGAAATTTCTGTCAAGTGCCCAAATCTATTTGCCAAACAATATAGATTATTTGTAGTTATTGTAGATTAGCACTTGACTATTTAATTGCTACCTTTCTTTAGATGTGTACCTAAACTTTATTATTTGTTGCTTGACCCTTGTTTTTTGTTTAAAATATTTAGACCCCGTGCTTTTGGTATCAAATACTTAAAAATGATTGCTAGAGTTTATGTTTCTCAATTGACAATGACTAAAAAATTGATTGGCCTAAACTTTCAAACATAGAAGAGAAAATATAATTGACTTTAACTTCAAAGGGTGTGGACTATGTCCTAAAAGAAACATGAACTCCCCTACTATACAAGCAACAAATGAGGAAAAGACAAATTATAGAACCTTCCTCAAAGATAACATGTTGACGATGACTATTATGTTGACTTATATGAAGGATGATTTGACTAAGATCTTTCAAGAATGTCAAATAACAAAGAAATTGTGAGATTATTTTGCTAAATATGACATAATTACAGAATTGTTTGTTCAACTAGTCCTTCAGAAATATAACTCTTACAGAATGAAAGAAGGAGATAATATAATTGAACATGTTAATAAGATATTGGTTATTTCTAGGACTTGGCTGTAACAAACACAGTTGTTCGTGACCTTGTGCAAATCTTAACTATATTGGACAATCTTTTATTCTTTTGAAATGTTGTAACTGCAACACTAAGGCTCAGTTTCGACATCAACCTCTTTGAACTCCTTTTGGAACTTGTAATTAAGAAAGAAGTATGAACAAACACAAAAAGGAAAATCTACTCTTAGTTCAAGATGACTTAGGTGTAAGCTCTAGAATCAACTAAAATAAAAAGAAATTGAATAAAAATTTTGACAAATATGATAAAAAGGGTGTTAAAATTTCAAGAAATCATAGAAATACACTTATGAGATCAAGCACTTCATTGGTGGAAAGATGGGATACTTCTAAAGGAATTGTTTCAACCAAAAATTGAAATTATGGAAACTCCCAACAATATGAGCAAAAGGAGAAGCATGAGATAATTTGTGTTATTTGTGAGTGCTTGTATATGGATCGCCCTATGACTGGCTAGTATATGGATTCTAGAGCAACACAATACATTTTGAAGACCAAAGAGTTAACTATTTGCTTAAAGGAGTACAAGCATAGGAAATATCATGTTTATATTAGAATAATACACTTGTTGATGTCCTAGGTGTTGGGTCCTTTATGATCAATATAAAAGGCAGACCTATTGTTTTTACTCATATACTATTGTGTCATCTATTATGCATAATTTGATGTTTGTGCCTCCTTGTGAAGAAAGGTTTTGAGATTAGATTTGTGTCTAAGAAAGTTATTGTGAGAAAACAAGATTGGATTTTCTTTTCTAGTTCACTTGATTGTTAATGAAATGAACCTTCTTCTTTTGCTAATATTGATTGTCCTCCTTATCAACGTAAATGTATGGTATAAAAGGCTAAAGCACATAAGTTTGAACAAGTGGAAGAAATTAGCCAACTTTAACTTATTGCTAGTGTTTCAATAAAACACTTTAATAAGTGTAAAGCCTGTATATAAAAAATGATAAGAATACCCTTCTCTAAAGAAATAATTACAACAACTTTATTAGAAATCATTCACACAGATATATATGTAGACTTTTGAGGTAAGGTCTCATCATGAAAATGTTTATTTTATAAATTTTACTGATAATTATTTGAGATATAGATATTTATATCTCTTATCATATTAATCTAGGGTACTAAATATATTTAAAGAATACAAGTAGGAAGTTGAAAATCAACTAGGTTGTACAAATAAAGTCTTAAGGTAAGACCGAGATGGTAAATAATCTCTATCAAATTTTTTGAATATTGTAAAGACTTTGAGGTTTGAAAGAAAATGTCATACTTAGGACACCTCAATAAAATAGTATGGTCCATGTTATTAAATGCTTATCTATCTAGAGTATTTTGGAAGAAAGCAATAATTGTAATCATATACATATTAAATAGAGTATCCTAGAAGGTTGTATTTTTTACATCATATAAGATCTGGTTTGGTAGAAAATAAAACTTAAGTCACCTACAAAGGTGAAGATCTATTGCACTTATAAAAATATTTGATCAGTATAAAGATAAGGTAGCCAATATGTTCATAAGATGTATTTTCATTGAATACACAAAAGGTCACAAGATAGATTTTATAATAAGGATCATGGTTTAATAGAGAGTAAGGATGTTGAATTCTTAGAAGATATTAAGAATGCCATTTTTTATAATGATGATAAAAGCATTAATGATATGCTTTATGTGGATTTATCATCATTTGAACTCATGAATAGTGATTCAAATTACCTTTCAATTCATATTGAAACTTTAAGTGGATATAAAAAATCTAAGATAGCTCCATCCTACTTAAAGGATTATCACACTTATCTTACAAAGGAAATATGTTATTCAATAGATTTAGATTAATTGACTAACAACTTGACTTATCAACAAGCTATAGGTTCATCTAAATCACCATACTCAGAAGAAGCAATGGATGCGAAAATTGAATCCATTGAGTAACAAACCTAGTTTGGGAGTTGACAAATTTATCTAAAGGAAGGAAAGCTATTAGGTGTAAATGGGTTCTTAAAAGAAAGGACAAAGTTGATGAAATGATAAGTTTAAGATAAGGTTGGTTGCAAATGGTTTTTTGAAAAAAGATGATAAATTATATAATACATATTTTCTTGTCACGAAATTTGCATCTATAAGGATTATTCTAGTTATTTCTATATTTTATGATTTGAATTTACAACATCAATGATATATAAAATATGTTTTTCAAAATGATGATTTAGATAAAATCATTTATATGCAACAATAAGCATAATATATTGTTGAGACATCACAAATGGCTTAGCACAGCCATCCTCGAGGTCTAAACCGGCCAACACAACTAAGTATCTAATGGCTATCATATAAAAAGAAAATGAAGAGTTGGATGATTGGCATGTAGAACTAGTTCAATAGTTGTATAATCTGTGACTTATAAGTTAGACTTAGATCCATAACCTATGCCATACTAGATGATGAATTTTACAAGCAAACCCATCAGGAGTTACTTCTCAAATTCCTAAGCAAAGCAAATGCTTGAAACGTGATAATTGAGGTTCATGAAGGCATGTGTGGACCTCATCAATCAGGTGAAAGATGAAGTGTGTACGATATATCACCATGGTTACTGTTGGCCTACTATGTACCAAGATTACACAGTATGTGAGAGGGTATTACCAATGTCATCATTATGGGCCTCTAGAGAGTGCCACTTTGGAACTAAACCCAATAACTAAGCCATGGATTTTTCAAGGCTGAGCCATTAATCTTATTGGTAAGATCCATCCTAAAGTCCTCTAAAGGTCTTTAGTTCATCATAGTGGCAATTGACAATTCTACTAAATAGGTATAGGCTTAACCCATGGAAACTGTCACACACTGCTCGGGTCGCGACCACGACCTAGCCTGAGTTGATGCCACGTGGTTGCTTCTCACGTGGGAGTGATGATGAGCAGTAACCAAATACAATATTAATTTAATTCAAACTCAATGAAATATCTAAATGAAATAAATATTTATATCGAAGTTCTAAACAACACACCCAAAATGGTGTAGGGCCCACCTAACAATAACCCTGAATAACAAGATTTTATAAATCGTTTAACACTTATCATACCATCTAAAATAAAAATACAACTCTATCCAACTCCTACTCTGCTCCGTGTGCCTTCGAAGTGCTAACTTCAAGATGAGATGTAAAATAATGAGATGAGCTCCTACACATAGCTCAGTAGGGAGGTTAAACATCTTTAAACAGAAATCATACTAAAAGCATGCACAATTTCACAATCATTTCATAACAAAGCACAATTTCACCTTTAAATCATAATCTCAAATTTATATGCACACATTCACACACATGTATACACACATCATTAGTTATAATAATTACAGCCCATACTGTGTTTCCCCAAAGGCTATGGGAGTCGTCTGACCCTCCCTAACATGACCTCGGTAACCCCATCAATGAAGGTAACCACACCGACTCTCATGACAAAGTGCCTGAAAACACACCCTATATTCACCCCAAGCCGGATCGCCTGAGAGACCTACAAGTCTCTAGAGACCCCACACAACCCACACAAGTATGACTCATATATTCACATATCATTATATTTCTAAAACCAATTACAATTCATCACATTCACAAATCATATTCAGATCTACGAATATCTAAAACCAAATCCACATCCATACAACATTTAAATATCATGTTCATACAACACATGCATATAAAAAACATGCTCTTTATCAATCAATGTCATAAACGCATTCTATTTAAAAAGCATATCAAATAACTCATAATTATGAACATCATTTCATAAACAACAATAAAACATTTATTAATCATGTACATTTAAATTTATCTAAAACAAGAAAATCACTTCTAGCATGGTTCTATAAAAGAATGCATAACCCCTACCTGAAAGAGGGTTAAAATCAAGTCTCCAAACCATTGGGTCACTCTTATCACTGCCAAATCCTCTAATTTTAATCTTTAAACAATTACAAATTGAACTATGAATCTAACACAACAAACTGTATCCAAATTGGATCTCGAATGACCCTAAAATCACTCAAAACCCAATTTGAATTCGTTTAAGCTATCTGATATCCGAACTGATACCTAGATCCATATCCGATCCAAATTGAGTGACACAGTAGGTAGCCTGTGTCACTGTATTGACATAGAACCTATAACTACTGACACGGGTCATGTTTCTAACCCAAAAACTCATTTCAAGATACAACCCAAATTTGACCAATTTTCGACATAGAACCTGTTTTGACACAAAATTGATTCTTAACATGCAACACGAGGACACGACATGAATCTGTGTCAGTTCATGACATTTCGGATACAACTCCGACATGACACGAAACGGAGACACGCCCAAAAGGGCCAGTTCCCATGGTTTTTCGGCATCGATTTCGCCGATTTTCAATGACGATTAAGGTTGACGATGGTCCCCAACCGATCACTTACCCCTCCTCTTCCAATCTAACCCATGATCGGTCATCGGTAGTGTCGTTTTGGTCAGAAAACTCATGAAGAATAGTAACTCAGATTTGAGAAAAAATTCATGAATCTACACTTTTTTGAACCAATTTTTTGCGTATTAAGGCTTGTTTTCGAAGGTTTAGCATCAATCAAACAAAAGCCCTATGATCTAACTTGGTTTTAGTAACTAAAAATGAGAAATTTTACAAAAACAAAAATCAAGATTTTCTTATCGGATTTCGGTGATTGATCTTCTTTTCCGACTTGTGCGGCTTCTCTAGAGGCTTCTCCACAGCAGGCCGCTCCTCCCCTACCCTCTTATATGTGGCTTGGACTGGATGATAACCGACCTTAATGGCTGTTACCTTCCTTGGCCAGCCAAGGATAGTAATGCCCGGGCATTGCATTTCTGTAATGCCCAAATCGGGTGTTACTGTAAAATGCTGATAAAGGCGGGCTGGATCCAAACCCGCATCGTCCATTACAGAAATAGTACCCAAGTTGACATGATCATATCATGAATGATCATATTATTTTTTGATTCATCATTCTTCAAACCATAACAACCAAATCCAATTCATACCCTTCACAGGAGAGAAAGTAGTGGATTTTGTCGAGAGTTTGGACATCAATCTAATTCATTTGACATCCTACTATATGCAAGCAAATGGGTAGGCCTAGGCCACCAACAAAATATATTTGATATAGTTAAAAAGTCTCTCAAAGATAACCCATGATGATGACTTGAGACCTTGTCCAAGGCCTTATGACTTATCAAAATTCAAAGACCACAGTGATGGGATTAATAGTATGTTGCTTGGTGTATGGCCAAGATGCCATTTTGCAAATGGAAATTAATGTTAAGTCGTCACAAGTAGCTAAACGAAATAACCTACAGACTACCTACAATTATGGTTATGGAGTTGGATTCAACAACAAAGAATCGATATCATCATAACATACTCACTAAGATTGTCTATAGATCTTTCACTTGATTGGGAGGTACTGACATTCTCAAGTTGAATCACTCTTTTATATCATGATATCATCATAAGCTGCTACGCAAATGAATAGCATATTAGAATAGGATGATGTGTTATATTTTGTAATGTGCACATATCGTTCTTGTTTGTACTCTAGGTATATTTATATAAATCATTATAATATTAATTATCTATTATGCATTCATAATCATCTTATACATTTTTCATTGGCACGGTTTTAATGTATTATGCTTGTTTAGAAATTAGTAACGATTGTATTCAAAATGTTTTAATGAGAAGTATAAAAAGGTCATTTTGGTAACTTATTTCACTATTTACAAAGGTCAGAACATTACAAGAAGCCATTGGAAAAAGCTATTTCCAATTGTTCAACGGGTCTCATTTAATGTAATAGAACATTTTTTCCCACTATTGGGCTATTGGTTATGTCCGTTGGCAACAATCAGAATAAGCTTAATTCTTCTTATTGTTGCGATTATCCCAACTATTGGCAACGACTACAATAGAATTTATTTCGACTATTGATGAGTCTATTTTGACTATCCCAATCGTAGGAATGACATTTTTCACACATTATTTTATTTCAACATAATAATTTTGGTTGTTATTTGCTAATTCTAGTTGTTAAAACAACCAGAAAAGTTATTACAACTATTTTTAATAGTCGGAATTGAACCAAATAGAACAAGTGGAAATGACTATAATTGTAGAGGCGTGTGTCAAATAATTTGAATGCTTTCTCAAAATTTTCCATAATACTAAGTATTTTGTAACTGGAGTTCCTTCAAGTCATAACATATGAATATCGTTAACCCTACACATAAATTATATTCTTTGAACTTTTTATGATGGTTGGAGATTACCTAATATATTTCACAACTTCTTTTAACCAATTAATTGAGATACTTCCTTTACACTATCTTGCACAATCAAGTTTATTATTGTGCAATATCATAAAGCATTGCAACTTGCAACATCAATTTCGTAAGTTATAAATTTATTTTATAATTATAAAACGATAACAACCATTGGAACTAGCATTGTCTAGTTAACTATGAATACATTTTTAACATCTCACTTAAGCAAGTAGTGAACAAATAGCCTACCAATAGAATCTCTCTTGTGTAATCTTTGAAAAGATGTCCACTTTTTGTAATTATGCATTGCTTTGGTATTCTTTTCTACTAAAGTCATCAATTTCAATAACATGATATGGTCTACTTAGACGGCATTTTAAACTTAAAGTATGAAGAACTGAGTACATCCTTAAGCTCTTTACATTCAACAATCTTAAATAATAATATGTTAGTAATGACTATTTAGCTTTCCTAATCGTCAATCAAATTTCCAACTAAATAAATTGACTAATTCCTTAATCTCTCCTAGTGGTTGTAAGGACAAATTTTGTTGTTTACATCTGTATTTTTAGAGAAATTTTTATAAGTACCAAGATTACTTTTTGGTGTATTAGTATCATTTTTTCTTTTTGATCACAATAAAAATATCTACTACAATAATTACATTTTACTTTAAGATCACCTCAATCATATGTAAACTTAGGGAACTACTCTTATACTTTAGATTTTGTTTTTATGAGAATCCTTTTTGTCTTTAAAGAAGTACGATCGTCATATGATCATAAAGTATTTGAATTTACTTACCCTAGGAATATTTCCCCTTACCTTTGATGTGGGCCTTATGATTGGGACATCGAGAATAGCAAAAAGCATAAAAATATACAACCTTATTTAGACAAACTAATACAAGCATAACAACATAAAAAGCATTATCTTTATATTATTAACAAGGGAAAAGTTCAAATAGCTACTCTAAGGTTTGAGCGTTATTGATTTGGTCCCATAGTTTAAAATCGGTGCCATGATACCTTGTTGTTTCTTTTGTCTATTGATTTAGTCCATACTTGCTAATGGCATTACCCGAAGACGACGTGGAAGACAGTTTCACGTGATCTGGTAACTGAGCAACCACATCATTAAGTTAAAATTTAATATAAATTTAGTTGTATGAAATTTAATATACAATAATTACAAAAGACAAAGAAGATTTAGTATTCATTAGTGTGTAAATTTAATACTAATTAATATTTATATATATTATTAAGTATAAGCTGATATAGTGGCTTGCGTGATAGATAGCATGCAACTTAATCAGCTCATAGCAATCGATGGGCAACTGATAGATCATATCAGATTAAGGGCAACGATGTTGTGTATTTGTTATAATGGTCAAAATCATAGGGTAACCTAGAAAACTTTACAAATCACATAGACTAAAATATAAAATACAAAGAAGAAGGGAGACAATAAGGAAACATATTATCTCTCTCCGACATTTACACATGAAGACATAAAGGAAGGAAGCAAATATTCTTCCCCAAACATTTGAAAGCTAGAACACCTAAAAAAAACTCTATCTACCATCACAACACCTACCTTTCGTGCAAATCAGAGAGACTCACGGTATGAGAATTTCAATGGGACACAGCCTTGAGGCTGAGTGATATTGCAAATCAATACTCCTGCTTCTTTTCAGAAAATTGGTGGTGCATAAGTGTGCATGAGTGTGTATGTGTGCGACCACGGGCATGTAGGTGTAATTCGGTGTCTGATATATCTGTTTGTTTGCCCTAACAAGTCTTAACTGTTCAATCAAACAGATGTGTTGGCTTCCTTCTAGGATGGCATGATATATATATAATGTAATGTATACAAGCCGGGGCAATGGGAATTCATCTGTGAGAGATGATTGTCCCATATTTAAATATTTAATAGTTGTTTTTAGTTTAATTGGAAAAGCAAATAGTAACTTTAACCGTTTCATATGAAACACGGGTGCTTATATTGGTTTAAGTTCACACATATATATATATTATAGTTCGTGCTAACAACATTATGTAATAGTGTATCCAAATTAATCTCAATTGAAAAAGATGATGATTCGGATTTATATTAAAAAATAAAAAATTGTTTTTAAAGTTAAGTACACTTATAAATGAATATTACTATTTGTACATCTTTTTAATATCCACGCATGTTTTTTTAAATATCGAAATTGCCACTCATCACTCTCTCTCCTCTCGCACTCTATTCCAACAAGGCTCTCTCTCTCTTACCAGATCTCTTTACTCCGATGATCAAAATTTCATTTGTTTTCAGTATTGTTGCTTTTTTCACAGTTGAACAATGAGTACTCTTATGAATCTTGTCGAAAAAATAAAGGAAAAAGGAAAAAAAGAATAATCAAGAATAAAAAACCAAACTAAAAAATGAAATTATTAACAAGAAAAGAAAGAGAAGAAGAAAAATCAAGAAACATACAAGAACATTACACAAAACAAGAAGAAACACACCTAAAGCTCATCTCGCTCGTTGGGGAAACATACGTATACCACGTCTCAAGTCAAAAACTTGATGTCGTTTTTTCGTTTTCATTACCACCAAAAATAAAACCATTACATCAAATAAACAACAAAAAATGCATCAAATCAATGAAATATCCCACCAAATCATTGAAACCCTCTTTAAAATGGCTCTATTCTCTCTCTTCTTTTTTTCGGTCACATACAAACTACTATGAGATGGTGGATGATTCAATATCATGCATTGGATCAAGTTTTGAGTCATCGATTTCTATAGAAATGGTGTGGAACGATCGACGGTAAGGTGAGAATCCGTAAAGAGGAAGAGAGTTTCACACGGTTAGGGGTATAAGTATTTCTAGATTTTAGCATGAGCAAAATCAAAATCACAGTAAAAAAGAAGTGTGTGGATAATAACAAAAAGTGTGAGCATATCAATTATGTTATAAAAAATATACATTCTGTTTTTTAAATTCAAATATCATTTACCCGTGCATGCAGCATGTTTTTTGAGAGGATCATAGAAGCAAGACACAACATTATTTTCAGGAGTCCATGGGCGCAAGACGAGTTTTTCCCGTCATTCCTTTCAGAATCAAGATGTTCTTTTCCTAGTACCTGCCTCCACGAATTTATTTGCTCAGATTGATAATATATACACGATCGATTGACTAATGGTTGGTTTGTTGTTCTTCACTGGTGTTTACGAATTCCAAGGACATTGCGTTGAGATGTGTAACTTCTGTTAATAGTGAGCTCTTCAACATTGTGATCGAACACTGCAACAACGTTCAAGTGGACGGCCTCACTATTCAATCCCCAGTCACCAGCCCTTTAAATTAGAGGGTTGAAATTACTGTGGATATACTAACATTTAATATTGTTAATGTATATGTGTATGTATAGAGAAAGATCGGGTATATATCAGCGTACTTAAGTGTCAGCATATTCAAACAAATGTTAACCAAGATGGGTGAAATTTAAGTTTGACAAGCAAAATATATATGTATATTTTTTACAAATATACTTCATCCACAAGTATACTTTTTATTTTTTAATTCAAAATTGAATCACCTATTACCTAAAATGTATAGTTGAGATTCTTTTAAATATGACAATACCTAAAGTGTGTTAGGTTTTCTCTCTCTCTCTCTCTCTCTATCTATCTATATATATATATATATATATATATATATATATATATATATATATATATATATATATATATATATATATATATATATATATATCCTGTCATTGGCCTTAACGAGACTCCCCTGTTCCGGGTTCGTGTTAAGCCACCCGTTGGTACCCGAAACTGCTCTTCGGCTGAAGCTACTCATGAGGTGCGCATCGTGAAAAAAGAGAGGGGAAAACACAAACCCTTAACCGCACCAAAAACCCTAATCCTCTCTCCGTCCGCCATGGCGGATGATACGGAGAAGGACCTGCAAGCCATATTGGCGAAAAGAAAAGCGGTGACGGAGAAATCTGACGATCTGAAAAGTAAGAAACCCGTCAGTCTTTCGGAGTCCGAGAGCGTGACCTCATCCATACTAGCAAAAGCTACCGAATCCCATCATACCGATCTGAAACAACATCCAGGTCCTGCAAACGGCGACAACGACGGCCAAGAAGAAGAATTCGGTTCCGATTCCGCAGGCAAAGATGAAGAGCCCAAGAAGAAACCCAGATTCGATCCGAAGTGGAAGATTACGTCTACAAACAGAAAGGGCAAGGAGGTAGTGATGGATAAGGGAAAGGGGAAGATGGTTGTTGAGAGTGAGTGCGAAGACGATTCAGACAGTGATGCAAGAGGCAGTGGAAGCGAAGATGAGGACAGTGATTTCTCGGACGATCCATTGCTAGAAGTCGATCCGGCGAACATACTTCCTTCTTGGACGCGGCGCCAGACAGCACATTCCGGCCCATTTGATATGGTGGGGAATGGAGACGATGACGATGACGATGACGATGAAGATGACGAAGATGAAGATGATGATGGCGTGGAAGGTGACGACGACGACGACGACGACGATAGTTAGATGACTCTTCATGATCTTGGTGTTCTTTCTGACCCCGTAATTTTTCTTCAATTGAAGAAATGGATGTTTCTGCTTCTATGTAGAAATTGTGTTATTGAGATGGATGTTTTCCGGTTATTGGCTATAACGGCCATCATTATTAATTGTGGATCTAACACTTATTAGCTTTCTCGGTTCTGTTGTTTGTTATAAATTACATCTCTATTATTCTTGGGACTACCTATTAGTGAATTATTCATAAGTTTGAATTCTTTCTCTAATTTTGCAGAGGATTTATTAGTTTAGTTGGTCTTTTTCTGCGAATATCGAGGAATCGGCTCTCCAGTTGACAACAAATGTTATTATGAAAAGGTTATTTCTGAACTTATTTGTTTCAATGCAGACCTCGAGAGTACTCATCTCCAAGATGTCTTTTTTGTTGTTAATATCTCCTTTCGTTTACTTCGTTTCCGGGCCAAGCTTGAGGAAACCAGAGGTGTAGTTACAGTTTCAGTGAACAGCCAACAGCCTCTTCTGTTTGTGTGTTGTGGTGGTGCCAACGCATCTTGTAGGGGGCTTGGGATGTGTTGGCATCGAACTCCGACCGTTAGACTACATTAAAGCGCCATCCTCAGAGATACTTTTTCCCAAACCTTGTGCTCGAGATGATGTTTCTGAAAACATGGTTTCTGCTTCCATACAGTTTGGTGACCATGGCAACCTTCAGCTGATTGCAGTATTGCCTTCTTTGACTCCAGAAAGCTGCCCCTTTTGGGGGATCATCATGGATTGGCAACACGCAAAATTGCAAAGTCCAGACACCTTAAACCAACCAGCTTTGCGAGTTTTAGTCCTACACATTCGCAGATGACGTTTTGTTTAACACATGGGAAACCAAGAATGAGGTTTCCATGTGAACTACATGTATGAACGTTAAAATTGCATGTGAGACCTGAATTTTTGTTTATGGTAGAAGTGGGCTGTTGTGTGATGTCATCAATTCTAGCTTAGGTTGAATTTCGTAGGTTAACACTGTTGACGTTTTTATAGTTCATTATATGGTTCATTATATGGGAATCTTTTCATACTTCTTCTCATGTTTGTCCTTTTAGGCATTGTTAGCTTCTAAATATTTTCCGGAAAATTTTCAACTTTTCGTAGTGTTTCTATGTCCTGTCTAAGTGCATTGCGACCGGAATGATCCTTCAACCTGCTACACGGCCTTCATGCAAAATAGTTGACGACTTGTGCTTCCTTTATGTCACACACACAATTTGTAGCTGTGGAACGTTCTTCTAGAAACATTCAATGGCTGATTATTACTTTATTGTTTGATAATGGCTTATGGAAACTGAAATTTTCTTTTAATTGTCAAAGCAAGTATGTCATTCATATTCATGTATTGTCGTGTTGCCACATCCATGACTTTTGAAATTATCGTATCTTTTCATTGCCACAAACGGTTGTTTCTCGCACCCACACCCCCGTGACATAACTCTATATTATTTGCAGAATGTAACAGTTGGTAACCAGAATGAAGTAGTTTTCCTTTTCCCGGTTCCATTCCCATGATGTGGAACCTTTGAGTAACTTCATCATGGAGTCTTCTGCTAAATTGCTCAATTGTTTCTACTTAAATGAGTAACTTCATTTATCTTGGTGCTCGTTTAATTGTGCCTAGTTCTGTAAGTAGATGAATATGAGGACTCTATAGTATCCTGGTCGATGTCTTGGGAAAACATCCTTGTTCCTCCACTGTCCACTAAGGTATGTTGCACTAAAGTTCACATAGCGTATCTGCACAAAACCACTTTTGCCATATTTGAAGGAAGGCATGCTTAAAATAGCCTGAGTGCTTCGTCATACAGGTATCGGTATCTGGACTCTCTCATTGTTGTTGCTGGTCTGTTTCTTCCTCATCCTCAATCAGGTTCTGCCTTTCACTTCCCTTTCGAAGAGTATTTTTGGAACTTATTCATTGCTTATGCACAACGGAGAGCCAACAAATGCTTACCACGGGCTCATGGTGCTGGGAAGGTTTTATTCCTTCCCAACGCATTGAGGTGGTAGATGAGTTTTAGGCACCTTGGAGAACATGGAGATGCGGTGTTTCCAGCTACGTCATGTTCGGAAGAAGTTCATGTTCGGAAACAGAAACCGTGACTGGTGATGGTGGTGTTATGGCACCAATCGAGGAAAAATTGCTGTGGCAAAGCCGTGAATTTACAGCATCATCGATGTATAATTAGGGCACAAACTAGAAATTGGTATGTCCTAAAACCATGATGGCACCACAAACAAGTTCTATTTTCGTAGGACTCCTTGCAACGCAGCTTAGGGACGTATATCTTAGAGCCGTTGGTGCATTATGAGGGAATAGTCATCCATGTGCAAGAGACCTTCCTTGCTTCCAATACTGGGTTCTCTTTCTCTCTCTCTCTCTCTCACACACACACACGCTCATGCACACGCATACACACGAGAGTTGGACTGTTTTCTTTCTATGATGAGCATGATGGAGCCCAGAACTCGAGCAACACCTCTGAGAGAGCCTAGTGACATACCATACCACTATGAGTGTTCTCCTTCCGAGATATATAATATTTTACTATCTTATACCGTCACGCATGAAGGGTATAATCTTTACTATCTTATGTCCTCTCTCATAAAAGGTATAGAATCTTTCGAAACTAGGGAAACACCCACAATCTTTTGTCGCACAGTTAAGTTTTGGATCTCACCAAAATCTGCTGTTGAAGCATGGTTTCGGTGGAACAGAAAATATGGATCACTTCCACACTTTTAAGCTTTGTTTTCTTTTATTTATGGGCGCGGCTTGTGGTTTCCATTTAAAGTTCGCATCATATTCTGCTCTAATTTATTTACATATATTCATCAAGGGTGTTACAGGTAGCTGGACTATGGAGGTCCTTTCGTGACTTTTCCTTTTTGGCGTGTCACAACATCGGCTTAACGCTAGATTGGAAAGGATTCGTAACGTCACTATTCACCAAATTAAAATTCAAAAGTTCAGTATGATGATTGTTGAAATGGATGGAGACTGCACAATTATGAAAAGAACGAATATCATTATTTCACATACTAGCTTTCTTTCGGTGTATAGCTGTTACGGGCATTTAGATTCCAAGCCCTCCAGCCCCCACTCTGTACCCCTTTGGCGATCTAACCGATCCAACCCACTCTATCTATCAAATGAAATGAGAGATCGGGTTGCCTGGCTGGCTGAAATTCAAAAAATATTCGAAGCTAAATGGTGAGAACAAGGTAGATTTGAACTCTCACCCTTTGTTGCCTTGGCTCATTTTGCAAACGGAAATTTATTGTTTCCAAATGAGAATTGAACCCAGTTGAAATTTCATTTATTTTTCAAAGGAAAGTGGAACAAAACTAGAACCCAACCTCATTTGGAATCAAAACTAGACTAAGAAGCAGTTCAGTTCCGATTTCATGGTTTGGTGGAACAAGAACCATCGTTTTAGAAACGGCAGAACCAGATAGGTCTAAATCTAACAACATGAGTCCCAGAAGTGGACGCGAGTCTCAAATGTTCGCATAGATCAAAAGGTGCACTAGCAGAGCATCTGAGCCAATCTTTTGACCTGGGCTTCACTGAGGAGGACAGTAGGCTCTAATAAGCAGTTAGAAACAGGAAAACAGCATCGGAAAAGATCTCATTGCGACCTTCGCAGCTCAAAGATTGAATGTTTGTTGGGGAACTATGTAACATAAATAGAATTGCAAAAAATAAATATACAAATATGCAACAACTAAAGGCTCACAGGTGGAAATTTTTCACGGGCATAAATATTTTTTTTGTTTTAAATTTATAATTTTCAAAAACCCAGAGTGAGCACATGACCGGCTTTCATATATATATATATATATATATATATATATATATATATATATATATATATATATATATATATTCTACTATTTGGATCTATGAGGAATGAAATACTGATACCTTATTGATATGAGGTCATTCTATTTCATAAAAAATACGGACTGCAGGTTATAAAAAAGAACAAAACAGTAGAAAAATATGAGAAATTCAAGGAAAACTTGGTTGGCGTCAGGAATAGCATTTTTCCATTCGGTATGAACAAAAATATATATATATATATATATATATATATATATATATATATATATATATATATATATATATATATATATATATGTGTGTGTGTGTGTGTGTGTGTGTGTGTGTGTGTCCACGTGCGTGGAGAGGGAGACTAATTCAGAAAACTTTCAACGACATTATATCACGTTTGAACCTTGGGATTGTCTAAATAATTCAACTTTATTTGGTACATTGACACTTGGAATGGCACCATTTCTTCATTACTCGTTATCAGTACCTCGTAAGTTTGTGAGCGGTCTGGGATGCAAACCTTGGAGGTACCCCCAATCAACCATGACATATTGACATGAAGAGGGAGACTTGGTTGTTAAACACACACAGACAAACAGACCTGCAAAGCTCGAGCGTAGTGGGCTTTATAAGAAAGCCAGAGTCCCTTCATAGATTCATGGGAACCAAATGACCTAGCTCATTCAAGGAAAGAGCAAAGATCTAAAGGACTAAAGAACAAGCACAAAAAAGGGTATCATTAATAGAGCGAACCACTCTCTGAGACTTCATCAAAAAAGAGGAAAAAAGAAATAGCGCGGACCGCTCCTTCAGACTTTTGTCAGACAACACATAACTACAACATTGAGTAGAGAAGCAGAATCAAGGACTAACTGTTTTTGAAGACATTTATTGAACTCGACGCTTGACAAGTTTTAAAAGCAACTCTGGTAACATTTTGAACGTATAGTGGGCCATGATTCCCCTGGTAAATTCCAAAAAGCCCATGGCGTTTCTGATAAAAGCAAACGGCACCATCCTCTCTGAGATGTTGCTATAGAATAACCAGCCAACCATTCACCCAAAACCAGATTCAAAGTTTTGTGCACTAAAGGGGGCTTTGGAGGGGGGTCTGCGCGAATACAGGCTTTGTGCATTTCACACTTTTTATCTTTATCGAAGCTGAAAGAATAGGGAACACACTAATAAAAACAAACCCAGAGCATAACAAAGCTTGTCAAGTTATTAAATGCTGGAAACAAAGGGAACACAAATAAAAGAAAAAGAAGGGCCCAAAACCTTTGATCACAACGGACGCCAACCTTCAATAATAACAAATTATATCATCACTCCGCAGTCTAATATTACAGTGTAACGAGGTTTCCTCAACCTCCATTCAACAAGATAGTCGAGGGAAAACGTTACCAAATTCAGCACCATAAACAAAAACCATGATGGATCATCTCTTGCTCTTCAGTTGGAGCCTCTGCCATTGCAGTTGTAGAGCAACAGCCAACTGATCTACAATTACAAACTTACAACCATAGAGTAGAAATTGACGATCCAAAGTTAAAGACTAGATAAAGAACAAAGATCCCCATACATGGCAATGACAACTAAAAGAATAGAAGAAAAGAAAGAATTCCAAGGAAGCTGCTGAAATCATTTTAACCTCCAAGATAAAATACAACAGAAGATGCTCATTCGAACCATGCCTAGACAGTCCATACAAAATCTGGGGCATCTTTCCGTGGCCCAACCAAGGTCCCGTAGACATAAAGCTTCTCTACCCACTGGCTGTCACACAGGTTTTCTTCCATGGATTCCCTATCATTGATGATCTCCACATTGATACTTGGTGCCTGCTTCGCGAGTAATTTGCATCCATGAAAAGTAACATTGCTTGATGACATCCAAAGGGATCGCATTGTCTCATACTTAGCCACGTCTTCCAAGATAGCTCCATCACCAAACGGACTGTCCCTGATCTCCAGCTTCCTCAGGTTCTTACAACCCCTTAATACATACTGCATCCCTAAATCGCTGTCACCTGCAAATGCAACAGACAGCATCTCCAAACGTGTTGCATACTTGCCAATGTAGTAGAATGCCTGATCAGTGAGCAGACCCGACAAAGACAAGCGGTGAAGGTTTCTACAGGACCTAACGATAGCACCAAAACCTTCATCGAGTGGCTCCTTAGTAATATGATCAGGCTTCTTTGGTTCAATGATGCAGAGCCTAAACCGGGTGAATCGTGGGCAATTGTTGGCAATAGTTATCAAGGCTGCATTAGTCATCTGGTGGCAGAAATAAAGAACCGAATTAAAAACAGGGCAACCTTTCGAAACAGCAAGCAGACCTTCTTCAGTCACAGCAGCATGCCCTGCACCATAGGGATCAGAGGGAAATACCCGTAATTCCTGCAAATCCTTACATGTTGCGGCAACCACTTGAAGCCCTTTGTCTCCAATATGGTCCAACACCTGCAAACATTTACAGAAACACTGTCAAGCTAAATAACAATAATAAGATCCAATGATCTGATTTAAATTGAAAATCGTAGTAACCAGCAGGAAATCTTAAGTTACAAGCATTTTGTTAGCTCAACGCAGGCACTCCACATGGAGTCAAACAGAAGGATACACAGGGCTGGATACAATACAACTTTAATCCAGTACTGATGATAAAAAAACGGAGATGGCATAAATGCAAGAGGAAAATAAATTCATCAGATAAGAGAAAGCATACCCATAACCTTTGAAGCTTAGGACACTGGTGAACCAACTCGATCAAGTTCGCACTTGGGATTGTTGCATAACTTAAGTTCAATGTCGTCAGATTAGCGCAAACAGAGGAGTGAAGATACGCAGGAGTAACTTCCCAGAACCCAGACAAACTTCTTATTGATTTGGAGTTTCGCAAGGCTCGGGACACGTTCTCAACCTGCTCAGAGCGAGGTTCATGCGAATACCCACCTGTCCCTAGGTCCATCAACTGAGGCGCTTTCAAAAGAATTCGGCGGAGAACCTCAAGAGGAACAGATCGGTTCAACCGCAAGCTCTTAAGGTTAGGGCTCCTTGCAACCAACCTCTCAAGTACCCTAAAATTCACATCACCTTTCAAGCAAGCGAAGTTCAAGCGGACCAAGGACGTGCATGAGTCAGGGAAATGGCTGAGCCAATGCCCCCTATGATCCTCAACTTCGTTTTCTTGCAAATCCAGTTCTCTGAGATGCCTGTAGTTTCCCCAATGAAAACAAAGAAAAAAAGTATAAAATCTAAGAAGAACCATCACATAGCAAAAAGTCTAAGAAATGAAATATTGAAAATTTCTCCGTCTCCCTGATCACAAACAGAAGAAACAACAAAGGGAACATATAGAAAAAGAAATCATTTTTCAAAACCAGGTTCCTAGTTGGAACAAGGAAAACATCATCCGCAAGCATACAGAAGATGGATAAAAGCATAAATCATTTATTTAGTCACCAGTTCATTTATAGACTTTAGCGGTTACCGTGCACTCAAGTCACCCATTTATCTATAGACTTTAGTGGCTAAAATGTATTCTAGCCACCTTTTCATGTATAGGGTATGTTTTGGAGTACCAATCCAAGAATTAAATCACAACCACCTGGATGTTTTCATCTATTTCCCCGAGATATCAATCTAACACTATTTAGAAACTAGGGAGCAAGGCATAACAAATACAGCAACAAATATTCAAATCGGGTAAAGAGAAGCTCAAATTAAGTACCAAGGGCAACAAATAGGAAGAAAGCCAAAGACAATGAAGGAGTCGCAATAACCTGCAGTTTGCAGCAATTGCAGCAATGCCATCTGTCGTGAATCCATCGCAGCTCACAAGAACCAAAGATTTAAAATTGGGGAAGGAGACCGAGAGAAGCTCAAGACTCTCATCGGAGACTATCATCCTCTTGAGTCTGAGCTCCTCCAGACTCGGGCAGCTCCTCGCCATGGCTTCAATCCACGGGTAAACATCGCCTCCCCAATCATGAGGAACCAGATTGAAATCGGCAAAGTGGGGCTTTCCCTTGAGAGTGAGAGACTTGATCCGTGGGAAGCGCGAGATCAGCCTTTCCGGGCTGATTGCGTAGCAATTCCCTATGAAGACGCGCTCCCTCGACCACCTCTCTAACCGGAACCAAGATTTGCACACTAAAGATGCCGAATTGCGGTCTCGGTGGCATGAGATGAAACTGAAAATATGCTCGACGATCTCATCCGGGAACAAACTCATGTTCTGCCAACACCACCAAGAAACAACCCCTCTAAAATGGTCTCAAGAAGGGCCGGAAAGGACTATTTTCGCTAACAAACAGTAGAAAAGAGGGAAAAGATCATTCAAAATTCGGCTATATCTCTTCCCCCCAAGTTGAGATAGCCTAAAACCTAGAATTTCTAGGTGCAAAAGTAGAAAATAGGAGGAGAAAGTAGGAAATCAAACACACAAAGAATCCAGATTCCCTTTTACCCAACCTCCAATATTGCACGGAACACGGTTGGCTACCTTGATATACTCTAAAACCCTAACTGCAACTTTGCAACCAAACCTGCACTACCAGAAACCCCAGAAAAGAGGGGACCCAACAGGGCAATCTTTCACCCAACTGAAAAGGGCCCAAAAGGAAACCCGATCACACCGTTAATCGCTCCAACGTCCAAAACAAGAAAATCTAAATCTTCCCCCAAATGGAGAAAACAACAAAACCTCAAAAACCCACCTACCCTACACACTTTGATCTGCCTCAGACCCTACTTTCTCTCTCATAAACGGCATCAGAATACATGAACAACGTTAGGTAGCATGAAGTACAAGCATTGCTCTCTCCGGCAAGCGAATGAACCATCAAAAGCTCCCAAAAAAGGAAGAAGGAGAAGAACAGAAAAGAAAAAGGCAAGCCGAACCCTAGATCCAGAGACAAACAATGACAAATCTTCACCAGCTATCACCCCAAAAATTTAATGAAAATGAATTCAAATTTCACCAGAAAATACCCTAAACGGAAGAGGAAGAAAATACTCCCCCTCCCACTCTGAAAATGGTTTCTGTTTCTCACATTCTCTCTCTAGAGCAAGTGCCCATGTTTTAACTCGAGGTGATAACCATGGTTACGTACGAACAGCACGCTTCCCCCATCCCTACCCTGGTCCTCCAGAAATGGACGGCCATGATGGGAGAAAGCGCTACAAGACAACGAACTTTGAACCGTCAGATGTAGAATGCTTTTACCCTGCAGGCATGCGTCCTTCCTTTTCTCTCTCTGCTGACCAATCATGTCTTTCATCCACAGTGACCAAAAGCAGCCCCACCTCTAAATTACATTTTAACTCGCAAGGCCAACCGCAATGTGTCTATTCCCCACATGGAGCATCAACCTACGTATTCCGTATAGGGTCGCATTTAGGTGTTTTTGCATCTCACCATTTAGATATGAGCCCGTTGGATTCGGATTCATTACATGAATATATTCTCGATGTTATAACAATATGCTCTCACACATAAAATAATTGGAGAAAAAAAAACTTATTTGGCTCTAAGAACCATGAGTCTGAGGCTGTCTGAATTCATTCCAAGTTCAACTGCGACCCATTTGTTTTACCTAGTGAATCAAAGAATAAGTGCAGCCTAAAAGCAACACGAGCAAGTCCCGTTATCTTCATAGTATTTGTATACAAAAGCAATATGTTCATCCTATATATTCAGTCAATAGGTCTTAATTACCCAAAGAAATTGACTTTGGAGAAACTTGTAGGCAGATAAATAACTAGAGCGGATTGGTAATGTAGATTGATATGGGTGAGATTCGTTAACATTCTTTACAGCTTAAATTGGCTTTAGAGGCTCTTTGATTGGCTTAAACATCCTCAAGTAGACCTTGTTCGTTTCAGGAGAACTGAAACCACACACCAAAAAAAAACTAAATGTTTTCAGAATGGGTGATTTGAAACTGCATGTCCCTGTTTCCAATAGATTCCAGTTCCATGAAAAGTGAGACTGAAATAAAACCGAGTGATCTACAGTTCCAGATTTTGGTTTCACGACCTATTGTTTTTCTGATCGGGCTCGATTCCGATTGAAACCGTCGTACCGGCCAAGTTAATGTGTAGTTGGAGTGAGTTGATCCAAACTTGTGTGAGGACCGCACCTACCAGAAGAACACTGTCCTCTTCAGTAAAGCAGTAAAACCAGAGGCAGCGAAAAACCGGGGCCATCGAGAACAGCAGCAACGAAATTACGATTATGTCTCCCTTCAAAGGGCAGACTCCCGTCCTTTCGTTTACATAAAGCGTCAAAAATCACGTTTTCTAAAAATTGAATTGTCAATTTCGCCCTTGGCAAAGGCTAAAACCCCTTATTTATCATGTATGGAAAGGCCGATGACTCGCCAGTACAAGATTTAAGATTACCTCCTAAATCGCCAGTAAAAGTAAAACCAGCAACTTCCGGCTTTTGCTTTATTTCAGAGAGGTACCCGTGAAACGAGATGTAACATTCAATGCCCATGTTTTATCTTACAAGCTTAAAATTCTTTTCTACATTTTATTACACGTAGTTCTGTATTTTATTCGTGACAAATCAATGAGGAAAGCCGGTTTGTCTTGGTCGAAATTCCAACCGAATAGCGTGCAAACCTAGTTGTGTCTGTTCGAGGTTGTCTCAAACTTTCCAGCTATCGATTCAATGCAGTTCTTAAGCCGATCGAACATCGAAGACTCTCTCATACCTAATTATCATGAAATTAAGTCTAACCCAAACTCAAATGAGGTTACTTACTTCGTGATAGCAATCAAATCCCTTTATGGTTTCAACTGACTCTAGTGCACGCAGGAAACTGCACGTATGTGAGTTACTGCTCTACTTGGATTCGAATGCCAATGCGGAAGCCTTCTACCTACACACGTCTTAGACTTGATCATGCACACAAGGCACGACTCAGTTTGGCAGCAAGCAAAGAGAAGAAGATTGCCATTATCATTGCTCAACTCAAGATGTACACCCAACAAAGGACCCCGCCCTTAGCCGTTACAATTGGATAGTACTCCACTCTCTCCAGACTGGGATTCAGTCTCAAAGTAGGCAAACCTCGGAATACCCCAAGGCCTACCCCTCTGTCCCTTTTATAGGCAGGGGCCAGGTTACCAGCTAAGGATATTCCAAGGAATATCCTTGGTGCTAGCTGGTCTCTAGATATTTCCAGCCCCTTGGTTGGTTACCCCTTCTATATTAGACCCAACCCTCTTAGCTAGGTCAACCTAGTTACAAATTAGTTAGGGTTACTTGTACAAATGTCCCAAGTCCAGTTGCTCTTCAAACGTGTGGATGTCCCCCAATAGTTGTGCATCAAGCCGGGTCTTCTAGTGGATTGGATTTGGAATCGAATCTGGCCTAATAACCTGAAAAAGTTCCTATTTAGTTTGGTGCCTATAAAAGAATAGAGAGACCCAACAAAGAGAACCTAAGGAGAGAGAATCATCCAAGAGAAGTGTAGATATGAATTTTTATTTCAAAGTCTATATAGAGACTTGAAATTAAATTCCTGAACTACGTTGTGTGTGTGAGCTTGTCAGTTAGTTTGCTCAAACTAACAAAGATGATTTCTGACTTCGTGTAGTGATTATTGGTAAGTGAATTCTTTTCGACGTAGGTCTTCTTGAATTGATGCTCAAGGGTCAGCCTAAACAATTTGAAAATCATTTGAGATCCGGTAAGTTTTCAAAACCAAATTGTAATTCCAGAAGTTTGACAGAAATCGTGATTTTACTTTTAACTCAAAAACATTCCATGTCTTGAAAAACAAAACTGGTTCTATTTTCGGAAACTTGTTTCTGATTTTTTTATACAGCTTTTGAATCTCAAAAAATTCTCAAAATATTACGAAAAATAGAGTTTGATATAAAATTCAGAAACTTTTTTTATTTTTATTTTAAATATCATAGATTCATTCAATTAAATCCGAAAATATACTCAACTCAAGTTTTTGGGATAGATATGTAACAAAGAATTAGAGGTTTAGGAAAACGATTGTATTTTTATTGCAAGAACTTTTGGTTTGACAGATGTTGTTTCGGTTTTATTTGATATTTTTTATTTTATTCACGATGTTACACAATCCTAAAATTCTTGAAATTTTTATTAACAATGTGTTCGTGTGTAGATTGGATGTGCAAAATTTCAACACATTCGAAAATGGGGGTAAAGAAATAAAAATTATCTATCAGATAGAAAACAAGTTTTTAATTTTCAGAATTGTGTGTGCTTTCGTCTGAATTAAAAACAATTTACAATAATTTAAAATAAACAAAATTATGATTATATCCTAAGCATAGAGGAGATCAAGAGGTACAAGATCTAATAATATAGGTTGGAGTAGAAAAGATTGAAATCAATCACATAACGGATAATTCATGAATGTGACAGAGAATGGGATAGCATATGATTCTTAATTAATACATCAATATAGAGACATACAATAACAACAAACAACAACAACAACAACTAAGCCTTTTCCCATACTAGATGGGGTCGGCTACATGGATTCTTTGTTTATCAATATGGAGACATAAGCCTCTTAATTACAACCCCATTAATCTTAATCTTAATGAAAGAGGAGAATATAATAATTAACAAAACAAGAGAAGAAGGGACTTGTAGCGGAAGATGGTGGCCGACGATGGTTGGCAGCGGTGAAACCCCCTTTTCCTTCCTCTCTCTCTCTTTCTCTCTCTCTTACTGCACGAGTTCCCTTGGACTCGATGATGGATGGAACTCAATTCGAATGATTTGCAGCCCCTCCTTAATGGGCCTTTTATAGGCAAAGGGTTGCTCATTTGCTGCAACTCTTCTTAAATCAACTTGCCCAAGTCACATGACAAGTTGCCTTGTTGATTGATACTTACTGAAATTGGTTGATAAGGTGTTGTCCAATGGCCTTCCAAACTGAGCCAAAGTTGTTGCAATCGATAAGTTGCTTCTTCCTTCTATGTTGAAGTTAGCTGAACTAACTTTCCATTGTTTTTGTCGAATGAACTTGGTAAGATGCTCCCTTATGGCTACAAAATCAAGCCAAGGTTGGGAAAGGTAAGTGGCGGTCATCGGATGAAGGTGGAAAAGTAACTGGGTTCGGCCAAGACTAGGAAAGCTGCTGGGTTCGCCCAAGGCTGTGATGTTGCTGAAGCTCTTTTGAGGACTTACCAACTTGAGATGGTAAGTAAGTCAAACCATTGATGTTGTTGTTCATGCTAAACTCAACCCAAGTTGTTGTTCATGCTGAACTCGGAATGGTAAGTGAAGTTGTCCATTTTGCTGATGTCGGGTAAATTTTGAGAAGGTAAGTGGCTGACATTCTTTCTTCCACGTTGAAGTCGGCTAAGGCTAAGAAGAAAGGTGTTGCCTTTTTGACCATCCTCGAATTTGACAACTCCAATGACAATGCGACACCTTCCAAATCGAGCTCCAATAGCTCATGAGTTGCCTTGTAATGATGCTGGCCTTCTTCCTTCCATATGGATCAACATGAGCATCAATTGGGAAGTAATTTAGTAAGTCGTTCCCATTGACGATCTCCTTACCACCAAACACCATATTTTATGTGCTCATGTAGACAAGCCTCTTCATACACTTTTGGATCGCTGGCTGCACTTGGTAAGATGCTGGAGCTGGGTAGACTTTCCATGTTGAGGTCGGCTACAACTTTGCTAGGATGTTGGAGCTGGCTTGACTTTTCATGTTGAGGTCGGCTGCAACCTTGCTAGGACTGGACAAGGTTGAAAAAGGTAAGTGCCTTTTCTAATCTTGCAAGGACCGGCCAACCAATGCCTCGCCTGAAATGGTAAGTTTTCTTGCTTGATTTGATTGAATTCGACCAGCCTTTGATAGCTTGATGACTTACCAAATTGCATATCAAGGTTACCAAATTGCGTACTAAGGCCACCTATGGCAAGTCATATGATTCATTTATGCTGAAGTTGGTAAGATTCCTCTTGGTTGTTTGCCAAATCGAACATCACAAATTACCAAATTAAGCCACTTTCCTTCTTTGAATGTCGATTTTCCTTTCTTGAATACCGACCTTCTTTTCTTGAATGATGATATTCTTTCTTGGACTCTGACTTTCCTTTCTTAAACTAAAATTGGTAGATTACCTTGCCCATCATTGTCGAAATTGGCAAGTGCTTGGTCGTTGCCTTTTTTATTCATATGATCTCCTCTTTTTGGGGAATTTGCCTCTTTCCAATCTGAGTTTCATATATGACAGGTATGGTTTCAAACATTTTTTTTAAAACCATTTCTATATTTAAAAATATCAAATTTAATGAAATCTTCAAATACTTTTTAAAAAAAAATTGAGTTTCATTCCCAGTTTTTGTTTGCATGGGTGACCTACTTTTGCTCCGTGAGTTAGTCTTTTAACCACCTTGACCACTTTAACCATTTCTACAAGTATAGGGTATTGAGCTACTTTAACGAACATAGAGTATCAAACCATTTTAACCACTTGGGTATCAGGTCTCAGAATGAGACTATTTTCAACCGGGTGAATTTCTAAGGTCTGATTTAAATTTAATTTGTTTATGAATTTCAAGGGTTTTGGAATTTTATAAATTTATCAATTTGCAAACATTTTAGGATTTGATTCCCAATATTCTCATTTTCACTTATTTTTTTGAAGAAAACTGTTTAAAATCATACATTCTTTCAATACAATCTTTTGAAATAACTAAATCCTGTCAATTTGGTCTTGAGGGCAAAATAGTCATTTTGTGAACTTTTGTCCAAATTGGATTTTTTTCGAGAAGGATGTAATATATCATCATTTTGAGGTTGCTACAAAATTTTGACACATAAATGTGTTCATTCAAGGTGTCTTTATTTGAAAATCTTTTAAAAGAACCAAAACATCAATTTTTGTTTGAAAAAGGAAGAATTTCTAAAAGATCAAAAAAAATTATTTTGAAAAAATTTTGGGTGTTTACAAGAAGCAAGAGAAGGAAAGAGAGAGACAAAGTGAGAAGGCTTCAAACCACCTCTACCACTTTTCACTTGATCCCATTCTTGCTATAAGCTTAGGGTTCTTGCCTCAAATCATTGTATTTAAAGAATAAATAAAAATATTCATTGTAAAGAGAGGATCACCCAAGCCTAGAACCATGAAGGAGCAGGCTATAGGTGAGAAGAATCAACTAAACTATATGAATTTCTTTTGATTATTTTCTAATATATCTATATCTTATACTCCCTCTTTTCATTCTATTCTTGTAGGCTATATCATCTCCTCTCCCATTTTTTTGATAAATTGATTGTCTCTAACTTAACTCAAGAAGCCATAAAAAGAGAAACACAACTATATGAATATATTTGATGACATGAGTATGTAATCACTCTTATGAAGGATTAATCACCAACAAGTTTGTTGGAGAGAGCATTGGGCTATGATCACATATATTTCTTATGTGCTCTACCCTCTCACAGAGATGCCTCAAGGATATCCATATGGATGAGTTCCTCCCTAAACTAACAAAAGTCCTCACAAAATTCTGTGAATGGTCATTAAATCATTAACTTTCTAACTGGATGCATCATTATCTTTTATAAAAAATCTATAAATTTTATCATTTCACATAAACCTGTTGTGTCATCAGATTTTTCTCGAATCCATTTCCATGTGAAATGTTGCCAAAATTTTTTTATAAGTGAAATATAGAAAAATGTCTAATAAAATTTTCTTGAATTTTGGATGGGTATAAGGTTCATGACAAAAAAATCATCAAAGTTCATACTCAACGTCGACCGAACCTACCTGTGACAAAAGCCCTGCAACCCTTGTTCGGTTGAAAAACTTTCTCTAATTTTTTATCTTATCACCAAAGAATCTAAAAATATATAAAAAAAAATTCATGAAAATATAAATCAGTCCATAGATACCCAAATCCATCACGGATGGTGTCATCGGAAAGCTAACATCAATAGCTTTCTAGAGTAATAATTTCAAGAAAATAGGAGACCTACAAACAAATTTAGAGGCATTTTATGATACCCTGAGTTTCAATCATAGGCACTGCCCAAATTCCCGAATAGCATTCGGTTGAAAAACTTTCTCTGATTTTTTATCTTATCACCAAAGAATCAAAAAATATAAAAAAATTAACAATAAAACCTCATGACCAACACTTGCTTGGATAAAATTTTAAGGATTTGCTTGACTCCGAAAAGTATTGTGATCAAATGTCAACTTTCACTTTGAATAGATTATGTTTTCACATAACTGAACCTAATATTGCTAAGTGACACCAATGCGGTTTTAGAAAAGGCTTCCTCAAATAGAAATGGTTTTGATAAATCTTCAAACTTCAAAATAACTGCCCCTAAGCATCTAAGTTAATCCTTGAGCATTAGTTAAGAAGGCCTACATCGATAAGAAGCCTATTTTCTCACAGTATACAATGTTAAACAAAGTTTCTCTATTGCACTATATCTTTCTCAACATCATTTAAAATTAACTAAGATAATACACAGCTCTCTTGATGCTATTTAATATCTTCGAAGCCAAAGATACTTCCTACGGTTTCTTCGATGCCGATATATATAATTTCAACAATATTTGCGGGCACTCGAGGCATCATGATGGTTTTGTCAAATATTGCTTTATCCGGTCGAAGGCTTCTTGGTGGCAAGGTTCCCACACAAAGTCCTATTCAAATTTTTAACTTGATCAATGGAGCAAATACCCTGGTTCTTCCCAACAAATTTGGATATGAATCTTCTCAGAAATTAACTTTTCCTAAAAAGGATTACAATTCTTTTGTTTGTCGATGGTGTGGCTCCAAAACTCGTTCTTGGCTTTATTCTTGTCCACTTATATACCTTTTTTATGGACTAAGAAACCCAAGAATTTAGCAACCAACACTCCAAACTCGCATTTTTCTCGGATTCATCTTAAGGCCGTGCTTCCTCATCCCGTCAAAAGCTTGCCTCAAGTTCGGCAAATGGCTTTCCTTCATTTCTTACTTGACAATGACATCATCGATGTATACTTCTATAAATTTCCCGATGACATCATGGAAAATAGTATTCATTGCTCTTTGGATAGGTGTTGCCCCCGTATTCTTCAAACCGAAAGGCATGACTACCCATTCAAATGTCCTAATAGCTCCTCGACATTTGAAGGCGCTTTTCGACACGTCCTCCTCGGCCTATAAAAATTTGATTATAACCTCGCATGGCCATCCATAAAACTCAATAATCATGTCCGTACTGCGCATCAACTAACATGTCCGCAATTGGCATATTGGATACTTATCTTTAGTGTGTGGCAAAGGTGTTCAAATTTCTCAAATCTACACATATTCTTAACTTGCCATTTTTCTTAACTATAGGAACAATATTAGAAAGCCATTCGGACATACACCTGTTGTCTTGATGAATTTAGCTTTTGAGCAATCTTTCGACTTCTCTTCTTTTTATCTTTAAGACTACCTCAAGTGCAAATCTTCCGTTAGCTTGTTTGACAGTGCATCCTTCTTTTCAAAAGGCAATCAGGCTCGACAAGATCTCTACTCAATTTAGGCATTTCATCATAATCCCAAGTGAAACAATCCTTATTCAACAATACAGGCATAAGGAGAAGCATAACATAATTTGCATAATTTTTGAGTTTTTATACATGGGCTGCTCTATGATTGGCTCGGGGATAGATTTTATATCCACTAGACATATATTGAAAAGAAAAGAGAGACCTATGAACCTAAATGAGTAATGCTTGGGAAACATCACATGTATATGAGATATGATTATTTTGTTGATATTTTAGTGGTTGGATCCTTTAGGATTGTTGTATGAGGTACGCCTATTATACTCACTAATGTACTAATTGTACTATCTATTAAGCGTAATATGGTACTCGTGCATATACTTATAAAAAAAGAATTTGAAATTAGGTTTGTTCATGTGAAAGCATGATAGAATAACTTTTCTTTGTACTTTTATTCTAAATATGGGTGTTTTAAACTGAATATTAATGAAAATGCAACATCTATATCTTATATTGATTGTGTCTTTATTATTGATGTGAGTAGCTAGCATATATAAGTTTGAATAAGTTGAAAAAATTAACTAACTTTAACTTATTGTCTAGATTTCAAAAAAATACTTAAGTACGAAGCTTATATATAAGAAAAAATGACAAAAAAATATTTCTAAATAAATAATTAGGGCAACAACCCTATTAAAAATCATTCACATATGTATATAGATATTTTAGGATAAGGTCTTATCATGTGAATGCTTATTTTATTACCTTTATAAATGATTATTCGAGATATATATATATATATATATATATATATATATATATATATATTTCATATCACATAAATTTAAACAATTAGACATATTCGAACAATATAAGCAGAAAGTTAAAAATCAATTGAGTCATACAATTAAAGTCTTAAGATCTGACTGATGTGGCAAATACACTTCTACAAAATTCTTTAAAGACTTTGTTATTTCAAAAGAAAATATCATTCCTAGGACACCTCAACAAAATGGTATAGTTGGAAGGTATAACAGGATCTTATTAAATATTACTAGGTCTATATTATTAGATGCTCCTATACCTATGGCATTTTGAGGAAAAGTAGTAACTACAATCATGTACATATTAAATAGAGTACCATGTAACGATCTTATGAGACGTGGTTTGACAGAAAATCATACATCAATCATCAATGAAGGTGGAGATCTATTACCCATGTAAAGATCTTTTATCAATCTACACATTAGTTAGAAAATAGGACTTTAAGTTGTGTTTTTATTAGATACCTAAAATCTTCGATATAGATTTTATAAGGATCATGATTTAATAGAGAATATGAATGCTAAATTCTTAGAAGTTACTAACAATGGTATTCTTAAAAATAATGATGATAGTATTGATAATCTAGTGGATCCGGATTCAGTGTTATTTGAACCCATGAATAGTGATCCAAATGACCCTCCTATACAAAGTAAAATTTTAAGTAAAGATAAAATACCTTAGGTCACACCGTCCTACCTAAAGTTTTATTACACTTACCTCAAAGAGAAAATGTGTTATTGACTAGATTGAGAGGAGTTGACTAATAACTTAGACTTAATAGCAAGGTGCAAGGTATCAGTTCATCTGAATCATTAGACTAGAAAAGACCGATGGATGAGAGGATTGAATTCATTCAAAAAACTAAGTTCACCTAAAGGAAGAAAACTTATTTGATGTAAATTGATTCTTAAAAATAAATATAAAGTCACTAGAACAATTAAAAAGTTTAAGGCGAGGTTAGTTGCAAAAAGGGAGGGATAAATTATGTATATATATTCTCTTGTTGCCAAATTTGTATTCATAAGGATTATTCTAAATATCTTTGTATTTTATGATTGAGATTTACATCAGCTTGATGTAAAAACTATCTTTTCAATGGTGATTTTAATAAAATTTATACTCAACAGCCAAAAGGGTATATTATTAAAGTCTAAGAAGATAAAGTATATAAGTTAAATAAATCTATATATAGACTTAAACAATCACCTCATTAATGATATTTTACTTTTCAAATTATCATATTGGAAATTATGTTTGTGGCTAATGAGTTTCACTATTGGATATATGTTTGAAACAATGGAAGTCACTTTGTCATTCGATTAGTTTGTCATTGTCACATATTATTGATTGAGAATGATAATAAATTAACTATCAAAATAAAGTCATAGTTGAACTCCAAGTTTGAGAAGAAGGATATAGGAGAGGCGTTCTATATCCTAAGTATAAATATTCCTCATGATAGAGAACATAAACTTCTTTATTCAAGAGGAAGATATTGACTGTATTCTCAAGAAGTTTAGAATGGGTGATTGTAAATCTTCAAATACACCCATTGCTAAATGAGTCTAATTAAGTATGGCTAATTGTCCTAGTATGGGATAAAATAAGCCTAATGTTCCTCATGGACAAGCTATGGGCAACTTGTTGTATACAAGAATTAATCTCAGCTTTATTGTTGGTTTTGTTAGTAGATATCAAAGTAATCTTAGTTGACAATATTGGGTTGACATGGAAAAGATTCTAAAATATCTAAAAGGAGCAAAATGTTAAAAGTTATGTTTTTTAGTATATGAATTAAAAATAGTAGGATACTCAGATACTGGCTTTCTTAAAACAACCTCTGGCCAAATATTTTTATTTGAAGGTGGTGTTTTTTCTTGGGTGTAAAAGAAACAAGGTTGTGTATTATTGCACAATAAAAAAGCCAAGTATGTTGCTTGTAGTATGACTACAACAAGTGTTGTTTGGAAAAAGTATTTCATAAAATTGGATATAACCAATAAGCCGATTGTCATTTATTGTGACAACAATGCAACAATCACTTTAATTAACATTGTAATCTAAAAGCAAGCAGATAATAATTAAATATCACTATGTTTATGTTATGCTTAAAAGAAATGAAATATATTGGATGACTTCTTAACTAAAGGTATCTCTAAAGATCTTTTTATAAAGTATATTACACACATGAGTTTGAGATACGCAACACACAATGTTGTTATGTAGGAAAAGCGTATGTTTACAAAAACATGTATAATATATATAAGCTGCAATTCTTTTATAACTGAAAACTTATACAACTGGAAAATCTACAAAATAATGGGAGAAAAATCAGTGTATCATAATAAGACTGAAGTGGCCAAGTGAGAGAAAAAGGACCCTCATTCCTGAATTCGTGAGATGCAATTTGTAAAAGATAAAATGTTTTAAAGTGAAAATAGTTTTGCTTTATTAAGGCGAATGAAAATCCCGGAGCCATTTCTATATAGGCAAAATGAAAAGCATAAAGAAATGGTTAGCCAAATATAAAAGGAGATGAAAAAATAAAGAAAGTATTACATATTAATATTCATCTCAGCTTTTCTTGTTAGAAGCCATTTACTGCATCAAAGAACCCATCACCTTCGAGCTTCCGTTGCGAATCCTGATTGGCTCCCGAGCTTATAGGGCTGGCTTAGGTGGGATATCCGGATAACAACAATGGCGAGACGAACTTCAGTGGTCTTGTTGGTGATCCAAGTTTAGGCTTTAGTTCAAGTCGGCTAGCAAGAGGAGTCTGACTACTGATTGGACTCAACAGCAGCTTAGGAGCAGGATAGACATGGTTTGGGTACAGGAAGGTTGACGATATTGGTTTGGCTGCTAGCATGGAGCAAAGGTTGGGACATGACGGTGCATTCCAGCAGGGCAAGGTTTGTTGAGATGGTGCGACAAAGGTGTGGGTTGAGGTTGGCTTGTTGCAATGGTTGTGCGAGGAACTCTATAAAAACTCAATGATGAAGAATTGCAAAAGATGAATAGATTAGGGATGAGGAATAGAAGAAAGGAGAGAAGGAAGACAGACTAAACTAAAATTAACTAAATTAAACTAAACTCAATAATTTCCATCCACAAACAAAAACAAAGAGTTTCACCTTCTCTCCTTTTTATAGAGAAGGCAAACTCTGAAATAGCCATGATCCTAATTAAAGCAAATTATTAATTAGGTAGAATCTTAATGAGCCAAGATTATCTCTTACAATCAAATCAAACCCGAAATTTTAATCATAAGGACTTTTCAGCAACAGAAATTTAATATGTATATGGATCTCATATATCCAAATCTACTGCCTGATGTCTGAATCACATGCCGAACTGAAAATTCGGATGATAAGCTGCGCTTGCGTCGGAAGTACTTGGAGCAGTTGTTTGAGCTTTTCATATGTTCCGAACATCGGGATGCTTGTTGGCATAGTGTCTGCTTGGCCAAATTCGGCCACTGCGGCTGCCAACCCAGCCTCCCGCCCCTTGCTCTCATTCTTAGGCAGACGGGATTTATTTTATCATGGCGCTATTTTGCTCATATTGAACTCCGGCTTTACAAAATGAAATGATATAAATAATCAATCTTGGAACACCCATCCAAGTATGGGAAAACCAAAGGACTAAATCATAAATAGTTTGCAGAGACTAAATCATAAATAGGTTGCAGAATGAGCCTAGGAAAACGAAATCTCAAACAAATATCATTGAAGAAACAATCCTAGTATAGTAAGGAAGTAACCAACGAATGCCAAAAGTAATAGTCTGAACAAAAGAGATGATTCTTGCATTTTTTTGTTAATACCATATTTATATTCTAATTAATTTTCACTACTGTAAACACCCAATTTTTTTTTCAAAATAAAGAAGTTTCATCTTTTAGAAATTTTGCTTTTTTTGGCAGCTTCGGGTTTTTAAATAAAAATACATTACATGAACTCATTTTGGTATCGACATTTTCTAATATATCGCATCCCTTTCGAAAAAATCAAATTTGAACAAAATTTTATAAAAATGACTATTTTACCCTCAGGACCAAATTGTCACGATTCTACTTGTTTAAATGATTGCCTTCTAAGGAAAAATAATTTCAAATAATTTTTCTTTAAAGAAACAAATGAAAAAGAAAACACTGGGAATCAAACCAAAACATATTTGCAAATTGATAAATTTATGAAATTCTAAAACCTCTGATATTAAAAAATAAATTAAATTCAAATAAGACCTCAGAAATTTGTCCGATCGAGAATAGTCTCATTCTAAGACCTGATACCCAAGGTTAAAGTGGTTCGATACCCTACACCCATTAAAGTGGTTCGATACCCTACACCCATTAAAGTGGTTAAAGTGGTTTGATACCCTACACCCATTGAAGTGGTTAAAGTGGTTCAATACCCTACACTCATTAAAATGGTTAAATAGTCAAGGTAGTTATATATTGAATTAGGGAGCAAAAGTAGGTCATCATTACAAACAAAAATTAGGAATGAAACCTAGTGCTTTTTCAAAACAATATTTGAAGATTTCATTAAATTTGATATTTTTAAATATAAAATAATTTTTTTATATAAAGTGTTTGAAACCTGCCATATATAAAACTCGGACCGGAAGGAGGCAAATCAAAAAGAGGAGATGGTATAATCCAAAAAGGCAATGATCGAGCATCTGCCAATTTTGACTTTGTTGGGTAAGGTAACCTGTCATTTTTAGTTTCAAGTATTAGAAAGGAAAGTCGATGTTCAAAAAGAAAAATCGGCATCCAAAAAGGAAGGTCGACGTCAAAAAAGAAAAGTCGATGTTGAACAAGAAAAGTCGGTGCCCAGAAAGGAAGGTCGGCGTCTAGGAATGAAAGTCGTCATTAAAGAAAAGAAAGTCGACATTCAAGAAGGAAAGTCGGCGCCCAGAACAAAAGATCGATGCTTAGGAAGGAAAGTTGGCGTTATTCACGCAAAAGAAAAGTGATGCTCAATTTGGCAAGTTGTAATGCTCGATTTGACAAGTAGTGATCTTTAATTTGATAAGCTACTAAGAAGAAACTTATCAGTTTCGGAGTTCAACATCAAAGGATTAAGCAACTTACCTTATCAAGCTTTATCAAATGAGCAGTTGTACTTACCATATCAGACGGAGTAGGTTTTTTGCAAGAAGGGCCAACACTTCACTTACCTTATCCAAGGAAGCAGCTTTTGACAAGAATGGTCAGTATTCACTTGCAAAATGCAGCCATCTTCAATAAAGTAACTTGCCTTATAAAAATTTATACCAAAGAGACAGCCCTTGGCCTATAAAAGGGATCTCAAGGGGGCTACAAACCATCAATCCGAGTTCAACCATCCCATCCACAAACCATCCAGCATCCCACGACCCAACAAGAGGGAGAGAAAGAGAGAAAGGGAGAAAGAGGAGGAGAGGAAGAAGAAGGTGCGCCGCCATCAACCGTTGGTCGTCCTCCAATCCTTCCACCATAAGTCCATTCTTCATTTATTTTTTTATAATTATATCTCTCTTCTTTCATTAAGCTTTATGGGGTTGTAATTAAGGAGCTCATGTCTCTATTATGATGTATTGATCAAGGTTCATACACTGCCCCGTCTCTCTTTCATTCATATGTTATTCGTTATATATTTTAATTTTGTTTCTTTCTACTCTATAATATAATATAAGATTATAGACCTCTTAAATCCCTATGCTCATGTGGTAATTAAGATTTTATTTATTTTGAATAGCTATAGATTAAATTTTAATTCGGACAAAAACACATGCACAAATATGAAAATCTGAAAACCTGTTTTTTGCACTCTACACATATCCGATGAATGAATTTTATTTCAAGATTCCATACCCCGAATGTTCTAAAAATTTCGATATCTAATCTACACACACCAACACACATTTAATGAATTTTTCAAGAATTTTACACTTGTGAAACATCACCAATAAAATCAGAGACGTTTTATTAAAATCGAAATAGATTATGAAAAATTAGAAGTTCCTGCAAGAGAGGTTGGGTTATTATCCAATATCTTTGTACATATTAAACCAATTTGATTGAAAATAGTCTCATTAGAAAGCTTAATCCATATCTTTCTAACAAGTCCAACTTCATAAAAATTGGAGGTCTGAGCATGAAACTACAATAGTTTTTCTAAACCTCTGACTTTTGTACAGATCTATTCTGATTGTCTTAAGTGGGGTGTATTTTCTGAATTGATTATATAAATCTACAGAACATAAAATAAAAATAAAAATATTTTTTGAATCTTTAAATCAAAATATATTTTTATAAAAATTTCAAAATTTTTGGAGATCAAAACTATTCTAAAAAAATTAAAGACGAGTTATTGAAAATAGAACTAGTTTCTATTTTTCAAGAACTTGGGATGTTTTTGAGTTTAGAAGTTGAAATCACGAATTTTTCAAACCTTTGAAATTAGAATTTTGTTTTTGAAAACTTACTGGATCACGAACAATTTTCAAAGCATCTAGGCTGACCCTTGAGCATCGGTTCAAGAAGACCTACGATGAAAATAATTCACTTATCCACAATTGCTACACGAAGTCAAAAAATCAACGTTGCTAGTTTGAGCAAACTAGTTGGCACACTTGCACACATGACGTAGTTCGGGAATTTTATTTCAAATCTCTACATAGGCCTTGAAATAAAAATTCACGTGTACAAATTTGTACGCCCGGTTGGACGTGAATCTTTGAAAATTGTTTGATTCAGTCTTATTTTTCCAAACATAAACCAATTTCAAATCGTGATTTTAAACTTCTCTTTTTTTTCAAATCCTTTGTTTTGAGTTCAAATTCCAGTAACTCAATAAAGTCGTGTTTGGGCGAGTCCTTTGAAAATATGTAAAGAAAGGCCTCATTAAATTTTCAAAATTGGTTTTCCAAAACCTTAAAAAAATCTTTTAGAACCCGAGGAGAAGAAATTTCCTTTTTAAGGAGGAGAGCAATACACCTTGAAAGAGAAATTAAGGCCCTAGAGGCTAAGATGCACTATTCCCATGAAAAATCATCTTGGGTATATAGGGAGAAGAGTTATACCTAGAAAACCAAACAAGGCCAAAATCCAATGAAGGATATGAGGATGCAGATGAAGAAGGTGTTCAGATCAAATTGTGTAACCTTACTAATCATCCAAATACCCTTTTGTTTATAGAAAAACTAAAAAAATTCTTTATTTCAAAAAACCAAAAAAGTTTGGAAAATTTTCAAAAATAAAAAAAGATTTGAAAATCAAAGAGTTGAAATTCGAAAAATTAAAAAGGAAGAAAAAGTTTACATCCCTAGGCGCACAAGAGGAGTAGGGCATGACATTCACTTCACACCAATCACCTCAAAGTTTTCAAAATCAGTTGTTTTGATAGGTTTCATTCCCATGAGCACCATTTCATATATAAGGAAGAATGAGTGTTGCACACACATAGGCGTGGAGGATGACATCCAAGACCTCGAAGAGCAATGGGAGCTCGAAGCAATGCATGAGCTACAACACCCTCATGACACCTGCAAGGAAGCTTGCTCTCACCATGGAAAGGTTTGTATAATAAACCCAAGCCTATGGCCATGATTTCTTCTAATATCAATAAACCAACCAAGGAACCGACTATGGTTTCTCTTAGAATCTTTTTCGCTCATTTGTGCAAGGGATCAAACATGCTCTCCCTTAGCATTCATATAAACTCACACCGTCCAACCCTAGGAGCACAATGGGTTACACCTAAGATCCATCCCCCCATTGCCAAGATCATTCACTTCTTAGAAGAACTAGAATCGACTCATCCCAAACCCTCTAGGGTCACATGTATCGTAGGAGAACCTAGGTCACACCGTTATGAGGTCATCCATCTCCTAAGAACACTAGAATCACCTAAGTCTTCCAATCCTAGGGTCATGTGCACCCTAAGAGAGTCAAACCCTTCCACCCCTAAAGCCCTACAACTCCTAGACATACCCGATAAAACTCAAGTGTATGACTATGTTATAGACGACACACTATTTTAAGGTCATCCCCTTTATCTAAACATTTCAAAACTTAAAAACCTTGGAATATGTTATTGAACATGGGGTATGCACCACATTAGGGCCTAGGAGCCAAAAACCAAGGTAAATTAGAACCCGTCCTACCTCCACCTAACCTGGGTCCATATGGCTTAGGGTACAACCACCCATACCCCCTCAGCCACCACCTAAGACCAATTGGGTCAAGGGTGCCCTAGAGCCAACTAAAACTGAAACCTATGGGCTAGACCTCATGTTTGGAGTGTAATTCATGGTGTTTTCTTTGCAGGTTTGATGGAAGACCCCTTTTATTAAAAAAAAATCTCAAATATATATATATATATTTTGGAAAAACCAATTTGTTTTTAGAAAACTCGCAAAAACCAAAAACATTTGGAAAATCTGAAAATTTCAAAAAGAAAGTCATTCATGTTCTTTCTCTTAACATTTGTTTGGAAAATTTCGAAAAAAATTGAAAAAGTCAAAAAATCCTAAAACGTTTGGTTTTCAAAATCGTGTACAAACTCAAGTATTGGTTTTAACAAAATCCATATGCATTCTCAAACCTGAATTATCTCATAATCTTTTTGTGTATAAACCTTCTCTGGTGCATAATGCTTTCCTAGAAATTAAAGCACTCGAGAGTTATCAAAGCAAGGAGAAAGATTAACTTATCCATGAGGATGATCAAGCCTTGAAGCTTCTTGAATTCCATAAAATCTTTGACTTGAAAGAACCTTCAAATTTCATAGAAGGGGATTTCTTAGAAGTAAATTTAGGGAGTGAACCTAACCCAAAATGCATCAAAGGGTAGGATCATATAATGCAATGCCAAAAATCAAGATTGTGTATGTATAGCTCATTCATGCATCGCATTAAAAATCATTTACCATAGGTCACAATAGGGATCGGCCATACTGTATGAATGCTCATGTCATCTCCTCCAAACTAGGGGCATTTAGAGTGCATTCCTTAAATATCTTTTATGGAGACTAAATACATTCATCACTTCATAAAGCATGTATCTCCACCATATCATATAAAATACATTCTATATGTCATTTACATCATTCACCCCATAAGAGGCCCACATCCTATTGGAAGGTGGCGACCCAAGTGGGATAGTTCCTATGTTATAAGAAGGGCACCACAAATAATGCATATTGGTTGATTGATGTTAAGGGAATAAATTTAACATATTCTATAAATGCCCAATACTTGAAAAAAAATATTATGTTTAGGGTCTACTTTAAATTTCTTTTCAAAAGAATTTTAAAATGGATCTCCTTTTAATTTCTTAAAAAAGGACAAAAAAGGATTATATGACCCTAAATTAGGGAATTGATGCTTTATGAAAAGTAGAGTCTTCAAAATCATTTGGCAACATTTCAAAAATCTTTGGCTTACAAAATGAGGCCTAGTTCAAAATAGCAAAATATTTTCAAATAATGGGTGCTATTAGAAAATGAGATATTCTTGGATGAATCGAGTATCTAAAGGGATGCGTTGTATCCTCCACTTCATTGCTCCCCAAAAAGAAAAATTGGCAAAATAAAAAAGGAAGAAAAAACAAAACCTCCAATATAGAGGTATTCCAAAGAAAAAAGAAAAAGAAAAGAAAAGATAAAACAAAAACCTCCAATATAGAGGTGCCCTTTAAAAGAAAAGAAAACAAAGGAAAAACAAAAGTTGAAAAGAGTAATTTTCAATCTAAAATTTATTTGCCTTATACCCCGGGACGCTTCAGAAGGGACTGCGGGTAACTTTTTCCCCAAATTCCCACAGTTCATCCCAATAGAGAAGAATTTACCATTAAAATCCTAGAGTATGAATATGACCTACTTATTTGGATTTTATTTTATTTGAGAATTTGACTTTGTTGTGTGAGAAATTGAAGTTTGAAATGTTATTCAAAATTTTCTATAAAACCTCTATTGAGTAGTGGGTATTAAAACCCGAAAATGTAAGAAGTTGGAAGCCCTTTTTGATAGAAACCAAAAGGAGTTCTCTTTTTGAAAAAAAAATTTGAAAACCCAAAACATCATAGGCTTATTCTCAAGCCCACGAATTACAAGTATGGGTCTCTAAACATCCACTTCATTTACCTCACATTACATATATATACATGCATTCATAAAGTGGTCATTCATGCATGATTACCCTACGACTAAGTTTTCTTATCAAGTCCCCTTTGGTTAAGATCCCCTAAAAAAAAATGGTTTCAAATCCAAGGAAATAGAGGTTATGAAATGAAGGAAAAATTCATACTCTCAAGGTAAATATGGGAAGAAAATCAAATGGGTGTTTTCTTCTTTGCCATTATCCAAATAAATTTGGATTAATACCAAAGAGGGGTATCTGTAAATACCTATTTTTTTAAATAAAAAAGTTTCATCGTTTATAAATTTTGTTTTTTTTGGCAACTTCAGGTTTTTAAATAAAAATACATCAAATGAACTCATTTTGGTATCAAACTTTTCTAGAAACCTCAAAATGATGATACATTGCATCTCTTTCAAAAAAATCAAATTTGGATAAAATTTTATAAAAATGACTATTTTACCCCCAAGACCAAATTAACATAATTCTGCCTTTTTAAATGATTGCCTTCTAAGGGAAAATGATTTTAAATAATTTTTCTTTAAAAAAATATTGGGAATCAAACCCAAATATGTTTGTAAATTGATAAATTTATGAAATTCTAAAACCCTTGATATTCAAAAACAAATTAAACTTAAATCAGACCTCAAAAATTTGCCCGGTCGAGAATAGTCTCATTCTGAGACCTAATACCCAAGATTAAAGTGGTTTGATACCCAGCACCTGTTAAAGTGGTTCGATACCTTACACCCATTGAAGTGGTTAGAGTGGTTCGATACCCTACACCCGTTGAAGTGGTTCGATACCCTACACCCATGAAAAGGGCTAAATAGTCAAGGTGGTTATATACTGAATCACGGAGCAAAAGTAGGTCACCCTTGCAAACAAAAACTGGGAATGAAACCCAATGTTTTTTCAAAATAATATTTAAAGATTTCATTAAATTTGATGTTTTTAAATATAAAATGTTTTTTTTATATAAAGTGTTTGAAACCTACCATATATAAAACTCAGACTGAAAGGAGGCAAATTCCCTGAAAAGAGGAGATGACATGACCCAAAAAGGCAACAACCGAGCACCTGCCAATTTTGGTGTTGTTGGGGAAGGTAACCTATCATTTTTAGTTTTAGGTATTAGAAAGGAAAGTCGACATTCAAAAAATGAAAGTCGACGTTCAAGAAGAAAAGTCGGTATCCAAAAAGGAAGGTCAACATCAAAAAAGGAAAGTCAATGTTTAAGAAGGAAAGTCGGTACCCAGAAAGGAAGGTCGACGTCTAGGACGGGAAGTCGATATTAAAGAAAAGAAAGTCGACGTTCAAGAAGGAAAGTCGGCGCCTAGAACGAAAGATCGATGTTTAGGAAGGAAAGTTGGCGTTATCCACGAAAAAGAAAAGTGATGCTCAATTTGGCAAGTTGTAATGCTCGATTTGACAAGTAGTGATCTTTAATTTGATAAGCTACTAAGAAGAAACTTATCAATTTCGGAGTTCAGCATCAAAGGATTAAGCAACTTACCTTATCAAGCTTTATCAAATGAGCAGCTACACTTACCATATCAGACAGAGTAGGTTTTTTGCAAGAAGGGCCAGCACTTCACTTACCTTATCCGAGGAAGTAACTTTTAGTAAGAATGACCAACATTCACTTGCCAAATGCAGCCATCTTCAATAAGGCAACTTGCCTTATGAAAATTTACAGCAAAGAGACACCCCTTGGCCTATAAAAGAGACTTGAAGGTGGCTACAAACCATCAATACGAGTTCAACCATCCCATCCACAAACCATCCAGCATCCCACGACCCAGCAAGAGGGAGAGAAGGAGACGGAGAGAAAGAGAGAAAGAGAAGAAGAGGAAAAGAGGAAGAAGAAGGTGCGCCACCATCAACCGCTGGCCGTCCTCCAATCCTTCCGCCATAGGTTCATTCTTCATTTATTTTTTTATAATTATATCTCTCTTCTTTCATTAAGCTTTATGGGGTTGTAATTAAAGACCTCATGTCTCCATTATGATATATTGATCAAGGTTCATACGTTGTCCCGTCTCTTTCATTCATATGTTATTCGTTATATATTTTAATTTTGTTTCTTTTTACTCTATAACATAATATAAGATTATAAATCTATTAATCCCCCTATGCTCATGTGGTAATTAGCATTTTATTTATTTTGAATAGCTGTAGATTAAATTTTAATTCAGACGAAAACATATGCACAAATCTGAAAATCTTAAAACCTGTTTTTTTGCACTCTACACACGTCCGATGAACAGATTTTATTTAAAGATCCCATGCTCCAAATGTTCTGAAACTTTGCAAATCTAATCTACACACACCAACACACATTTAATAAAATTTTCAAGAATTTTCGGCTTATAAAACATCACCAATAAAATCAGAGAATTTTTATTAAAATCAAAACAGATTCTGAAAAACCAAAAGTTCTTACAACAGAGGTTGGGTTATTACCCAATATCTTTTTACATGTGAACCAAGTTGATTGAAAATGGTATCATAGCTTAAATCCATAGCTTTCCAACAAGACCAATTTCATAAAAATTAAAGGTTTAAGCATAAACTACAATAGTTTTTCTAAACCTCTGACTTTATGGTATAAATCTGTTCTGAATGTCTGAGTGGGGTGTATTTTCAGAATTGATTATATAAATCTACAGAACATAAAATAAAAATAAAAATATTTTCTGAATATGTACATCAAAATCTATTTTTTGTAAAATTTTCAGATTTTTTGGAAATTCAAAAAGTCAAAGACGTGTCACTGAAAATAGAACTAGTTTTTGTTTTTAGAAAACTTGGATTGTTTTTTAGTTTAAAAGTTGAAATCATGATTTTGTCAAACCTTTGAAATTGGAATTTTGTTTTTAAAAACTTACTGGATCACGAATGATTTTCAAAGCATCTATGTTGACCCTTGAGTATCGGTTCAAGAAGGCTTACGATGAAAAGAATTCACTTATTCACGATCGCTACATGAAGTCAGAAAATCAACTTTGTTAGTTTGAGCAAACTAATTGGCACGCTTGCACACACGACGTAGTTCGAAAATTTCATTTCAAATTTCTACGTAGGCTTTGAAATAAAAAAATCACGTCTACAATTACTTCATATCCTTTTGCATCATGGAGATTGATCTGAATGGGAAATCACCTACGGATTGATGTCTCTTGGTCTGCTCGATGAAGTACCGGCGTTCTTATGAATATTTCAGTTTGACACGGTTCTCAATGCGGTCACCAGTTTGAGTTGCTGATGCGCTAGTGTACTAGCGAGTGCTAACCTCCACCTTGGGAAGAACGGTCTGATTTTATAATATAAAGAGTTGTTGATCCTTGAGCATCCACGATAAAGTGATCGAAAAATATCTTAGATAATGTACCAAACAACGGGATCTAAGTTAAGCTACTCTACCGTAAGCCAAGGTTTTTTCTTATTTTTGTTAAGCTACTCTACCTCCATAACGAATAATGGCTGATTCCATCTTATTATCTTGACATTATCGTGCTCCTGGCCTCCTCCTCTGAACCGTCGATTGCTTTTCCCGTAGAGGTTGGGTCGTTGCCAATTTTACCTTTACATGCTTTCTTTTTCTCTTTGTGGACCTTTATGTATCTACCCATCCCAATCAACATCATAGTCAAATACCCGATATTAATCGAACCAGTTTCGAAAATTATAAGTTTTTCTTTTCTTCAATTAAACATGTCCAAAGATGTGAAATTGTCAAAAACTATAAGCGAATAATGCCATCCGATATGAGAACATAATGGGCGTAAACCGAGCGCCTGCCATTCAATTTCAACATCCTTCAAAATGTTGTAAACTGGCTACAACATGAGTTAGCTTATATTAGTCGATGCCCAATGTTCGCATCAACTCTTCTTTCTTTCAACAGTATGTCAAAATCCAGTCGTTAATTAGAGAATTTTGAAACTCAGCGAATACGGACTAAGAACGTATACATAGACATACCCATATACTTGATTGCTAATTGCAAAGACACCTTTTATTTATGATACCATAACCAAAAAAGAAAAGGAAAATAAGATGTACGGGCCATTGTCACGGGAAGAGGATCATATATAGATCCATACAGTCCGTAAAAGAAAAAAGTACATAGTGAGAAATCTAAGAACAGGGATTAATCATGAAGTGTTTTGAGGCAGAGGAGACGGTTGTTGTGAGGATGCGGCGAACTCAGACAGAGTCTCAAAGAGATGGCTCAGAGCCTTATCATAGCTGACGAAGCCCATATACCAGAAATCATGGCCATCAATGGTCACAATCTGAATGTACCTCTCTGCCGCGTTCTGGCTTGAGCTCACCGGGTTGATCTGCCCAACCTTCGCCAAGGGAACCACCACCTGGTTTCAGATCGATACAAAAAGAGAATATAAGGAAAGCATAGCTACAATACAAACACGACTTGACCAACAAAAAAATGGGGAAGGAGAGATTAGTTTCGAATAACTTGACAGACCATCCTAGAAGCTTTTAATCCACTAATTTACACAAGAATGATTATTTCGATCAATCCATTATCCCACTTCTTTGCTGATAAGCATATTTCATGCATCTGATAGCGTTGAATGGCCCTTTCTAGAAGCAATTTTGGAAAAGAATGAGTTTTAGTGAACTATGGATGAAACATGATCACGACTTGTTTTTCAACTGTATTTTATTTAGTATTAGTAAATGGTTTTCAAGGAAAGAGATTTATGCCAAGGGACTCCGTCAAAGAGACCACTTACCTCCTCATCATTTTTTTTTATCTCATGGAGGCTTTGTCTTGATAAGAAAAAACAGTACATGGATACTTGTTGCAAAGACTCAAGGTATGAAAGATTTCTCTGATAAGAGTAAAAGATGATCCTAGACATTAACGACAAGGCTTTAGGACAGAAAAATAAGCTTCCGCACGCCCTTCATTTTCTTCTTACCAAATATAGATGAGTGTCGGAGGGAAGAGATCATCCAAAAGTATAGTATTTCAGCAAGCATTTTTCTAAAACGTATTTGGGGCTTCGAACTTTGAACTATGGTATGGTAGAGAGGTTTAAGAACTTTTCCTTTCGTTAACGTTATAAAAGAAAAGAAGGATACGTGATCAAGGGTCTCGAGAAGAGAGGAACACCTCATTTTTGAAGAATTCATACTCCAAACATATAAATCAGGTCCAGTATTTTTAAAAATAGTGAATTTGCATGTCCTGAGGCAACAAATAAACATACAAAGCAAATTATTGAAAATCATGCTTGAAAAAGTTGGTATGTGTTCTATTGTTTCGATCAAAATAACACTTCTAACTAAATAAAAAAGATCCCAAAATACAATCATAATTTCCGTTCTTTTACTCTTTCTTTGTTTCGCTTATCTAGGAGTGGCAATAACTTAACTTCCTCAACACTTTCTCTAATACACTAAATGCTCCATCATCCCAAACAATTCCATAAGATACACAATTAAATTCTTTGAGACCTATTCCATCATTCCAAGTTTTATTGATCTTTTCCTTTTTGAGAATAAGAGTGAAGGGTTCTCGCATGTACCCCCTACACTCTATTTCACCTTAACAGATCTACGCATTTGACGGCTAGAATGAGTTGTCATTTTTGACGACATCTTCCATCACTAAAAGACAAGACAGAATTTGGAAACACATGAAAGAAAAATAATTATCGACCGCTAACCGGAGCTCTGATAAAAGCAGTAGCGTGAGGGATTCCAAGTTGCTACAAGATTTAGATTTCCGAATGTCACAGTCTAGATGATGGCTAATTTTTTGGTGGGAAAACTCAAAAGATGGAAAAAATAAGCTTATACTGGATAGCGTGAGATAAATTGTGTTGGCCAAAAAGAATTGGTGGAATGGGGTTCATGGATCTCCACGCATTCAACTTGACAATATTAGCGAAACAAGGTTGATGGACAACATCGTCGAGACTACCCACGGACGGCCATGGTTGAAAGAACTAAATTGAAGGGACCCAGGAAGTTTATACCATAGGTGGAAGATGGAACGACAATTTCATTGGTGAGCATGTTTTGGAAGAGGAAGCTGTTATAATAAAATCTGTCCAATCATTCATAGATACCTTTTCTGGCTCTCTAATCTCGAAAAATTTTTACAGTGAAAAATGCCTATAGCATTCCATGGAAAAGAGGATCGAGAGAAAGAGAAAGAAGGGGATGTCCGGGCTAATTATGAGCATATAGCCACTCTGCGCAATTTCTCCCCTCTTTAGAAAGTAATTGGAAACTTCATATCCCACCAAAAGTACGGGTTTCTAGTTGGAGCGCTGCTAGATATGTAATTCCTTCTCAAGAAAGATTGTTAACTATAGGAATTGAAAAGCCAAATTTGTGTTATTTGTGTAACTAAGACAAGAATCAATGACTATGGAGTTCCTATATGCTTAAGACTGCTTTGAATCCGGATCATATCAGAAGTTAGACAGAATATATAATTAGCAACATATCAGCTGAATCAAGAAGAAAGAAAGTTGTTGATGATGATAGGTACTTAATTTGATGCCATAAGAATAAAGTTTGGTCGGGTAAAAGTAAGCAGGAAGCTTGGAAGAACCTTCAAGATGCACAAAGATTGCTTCAGTAGTTTAGAGAAGCAAGAAAAACAGATTCTTCACAATTAAGAGGTAACAGATGGTATCTGCGTTGGTTTAAACCTAGACTTTTGAAACTCAATATTGATTTCCCAGAAGGTGATGAATCGAGGTCCACAACTGTTGGATGGTGACCAAAGACTACAATGGACACTTTATTGCACGAAAAGAACTTCAACTATCTAGAGGAACTGACTCATATATGCCATGTCTCATGGTACAGAATTGTTGTTTCGAGAACCATCTGAATTTCTGCGGATTTGTTTTGAACAAATCAGAAGTTCTAACTGTTTGTCGTTCTAACGCCGTTCTGTTAGGATAAAAAGTATTTTATCTCATGCATCGTTGAAGTCCTAAAATATGATGATCAGTTCTTTTGAAATGATAGAATGGGCCAGAAAGGCCGAATTTCATTCAAATCGAAGAGTGGACGATTCTTCGGACCTTCTTATGACATGAAAGACGGGGAAGACGGGGAAGACATGAAAGAGTGGACGATCCTTCGATCCTTCGGGCCAGAATGGGCCAGAAATACTCTAGTATTATAGAAAACAAGTGGCTGTCCTCGTGTCCGACTTCGAGAAAAGCCAAACCCTGCACATGCTCAGAGAAGTACGTGTCGCTCTCGGAAATGAAGAATTACCTTGTAGTAACTCCACTCCTGCTGGCCGGAGGGAGCGGTAAAGGAGAGGGGACGGTCGCTGCAAAAGGCGATCTTGAAGTTGGAAAGGTAGAGGGTTCCAGCAACGGGGCCTGTGGAAGTCGACAAGTAACAGGCGAACGTCTTCTTCAGCCTCTCGCTGGGTTCAGAGGGAAAGGTCTGCTTGAAAAGCGACTCGAAACCTCCCTCTGTGACGGCCTTCGTCGTAAGGCTCACCTTTCCCCACGCCGCCTCCGATATCGATGGTGCTGTCTTCACTGCAAACCAAGAAGTTTACTCATCCAAACAAAATATTGGTGAAGCAACTAAATGATGAAGCATTAATAGAGAACACAATGACTCGCCCTGACTTCAGGCACACACTCCTTGGATGCGTGTCAATTCGCGATGCGACACGGCACGCATAAATAGGGCGGCACTATTGCGTTCGTGCGTGCTCGAGTGCGAGAGAGAGAGAGAGAGAGAGAGAGAGAGAGAGAGAGAGAGAGAGAGAAAGACAGTGTTCATACGGTGAAGCCATATGTTATGAGCCAGAGCTTCAGCCTTGCTGCTCCATTTGTTGAACTTGTGAAGAGCCGTCTCCGTAACGCTCGTGGATTTAGGTACGGGTGACTGTACCACATAAGGATGAGGTGGCTGCTGGTGGTGGTGGTCCGCTGGCGGCCAAGAGAGAGCTGCCTTCTGATTCTCGGGATGCGCCGAGGGCGCGGCTGGCGCGCCCATCACCTGAGTTCCCCACCTCCACCTCTCGCTCTGTTCGGTCTGTTTGCTCGCCATGGCTCGGTCGCTACGCACGCGCTCGGAGTGGTCTCTAACTTATGGCTCTAGACAATAACGAATCAAGAAGGGACTCCTGATTCTAGAGATGGAAATGTTTGAAGTTGTGGGTACGGCGTTGGGCGTCTTAAAAAGGCACTCCGGCGGTCGGCTGGCAGTTCGTTTCTTCGTGGCGAAGGCTACACGGTGTGCGTTTAGTGGGATTAGGTTCAGAGCGGGGCCCTGCTACCACGTGTAAAGGCACTAGATTCGGCGGTCAACAAACGCGGAGATGTGTCTATATCATGCGGATCTTCTGATTTCACACGCGCACACGAAAAGAAGAACAAACGTGGACATAAGTACCCTAAACGTCGCCTTAGCGGGCTCTTTGATGCCGGGTTTCCACTCTACGGGCACTTGCCCCGCATTAAAAGAGTCTACGGGACTCCGTCAAGCACTTCTCAAGGTCAAACCCCGTATCTACTTTGGTATGACCTGTCCTAAGTCGTTTTATTTTATGAAAGCAATTTAAAAGAAAATCAATAATATCATATATTTTACATAAAATAAAAATGTAATTTATGACATTTCAAACTATACTTTTTGAAGATATTTTAGTATATATTATATAAGATATATATTTTAGTATATAAAACGCATATATAAACAATTTGAAAAGATTTTACTATATGTGCATCTGTCATCGTATGTATATAATACCTATCCCATGTAGGAGCAGGGCAAGTAGTAATCACTATCCCTACTTGCCTTCATATTAGAGTTCGACTGGAAGGGATGGACGTGCATATGTGTGAATTTGGCTCCGGCCTATTTGTAACTTGTAATGTAGGAGAAAACAAACAAACGTGGACATAAGTTGAGAGTTGAAGAAAGTTATCCAATAATTATGACCTAAACCCATTTAGTAAATCGAACCATGGGTTGTCATCGAGCTTAAACCTCAACGGTTGGGTCCTTACCGTTCTTGTATTTGACCGAATCTAGTTTTGAACCTGATCTCGAGTTGGAAGACCAATGCTCAATTGAACCTGACCCAATGACATCGTTGCACACTTGTTAAAACATTATGTGGTGTGAAAAACAAATACCAATTTCAATTAAGCTAACTATCAGACATGGTCACAAATTATTTGTAGGTTTATAACTGCCAACACTTACAACGAATTCTTCCAACTTGGAACCTTCCAAAAGGAAGGTTTCCTAAATGGGAGATCCTCCCCTTGCAGCACTGCAAGGTTTTAGTGTAGTTCAAAGTGAGCTCCCTTGCCGCACTTGGCCATTGGTGGTTGGGAATGGCATTTTAAGATGACTTTCCACATGCATATGCCATGCATGGCATGGGACACTTGCATGCAGGGGTTGAGCTCTTGGTGTGCCCCAGTATTGTGACTTAAGATATTTTGTTATTTGCTTTGATTATGTGAAAAAATTCAATGGTATATTATTGGAGGTATAAGATGTGTCAAAGGTGGACAAAATGTATCAGTTCAAGCAGCGTTTGCAGCCATAGGCTCAAACCAAATTTTGACAGCCGAATCCTTTGAGTGTGTTGGAGGCCATAATGGTGATCAAGTCCTTTGTAAACTTCATGTGGACAAATGGAGGAACAGCCCTTGCAAGAGTGAAGGATGAAACTCACCGGGATGGTGGTACACCTAGTCAGCCCTCAAAGGGTACGAATGAGAGGCAATGTGTCACACCCGCTCGGGTCGCGACCATGACCCGGCCCGAGCCGATGCCACGTGGCCACTTCTCACGCGAGCGTGATGATGAGCAGTAACCAAGTACAATACTAATTTCATTCAAACTCAATGGAACAAATCTTCATATCAAAGTTCTAAACAACACGCCCGAAATTGTGCGGGGCCCACCTAACAATAACCCCGAATAACCAGACTTTCTAAATTGTTCAATACTTATCATACCATCTAAAATAAGAATATAGCTCTATCCAACTCATATTATGCTCCGTGTGCCTTCGAAGTGCTAGCTTCAGGATGAGCTGTAAAATAATGGGGTGAGCTCCTATACATAGCTCAGTAGGGAGGTTAAACATTTTTAAACAAAAATCATAATAAAAGCATGCATAATTTCAAAATAATTTCATAATAAAGCACAGTTACCTTTAAATCATGATCTCAAATTCATACGCGCACACTCACACACACGCATACACACATCATTAATTACGATAATTACAACCCATACTGTGTCTGCCCCAAAGGCCACGGGAGTCGTCCAGCCCTCCCTAACGTGACCTCGGTAACCCCATCCACGACGATAACCACACTGACTCTCACGACAGACTACCCGAGAACACACCCTATATTCGCCCCAAGCCGGATTGCCCGAGGGACCTACAAGTCTCTAGAGATCCAACACAATCCACACAAGTACGACTCGTATATTCACACATCATTACATTTCTAAAACCAATTACAGTTCATCATATTCACAAATCATATCTAGATCTACGAATATCCAAAACCAAATCTATATCCATACAACATTTAATCAACATTCAAATACCATGTTCATACAACACATGCATATCAAAACATGATCTTTATCGATCAATGTCATAAACATGTTCTATTTTAAAAGCATATCAAATAACCCATAATTGTGAATAACATTTCATAAACATCAATAAAATATTTATCAATCATGCACATTTAAATCTATCTAAAACAAGTAAAATCACTTCTAGCATGGTTCTTTAAAAGAATGCATAACCACCTACCTGAAGGAACGCTAAGATCTAGTCCCCAAGCCGATGGGCCACTCTTATCATCACCAAATCCTCTAATTTTAATCTCTAAATAATTATAAATAATTTAAAATATTAACATTTATTTAACTATGAATCTAATGTAACAAACCGTATCCAAATCGAATCTCAAATAACCTTAAAATTACCCAAACCCCAATCTAGATCCGTTTAAGCTATTCGAGATCCAAATTGATACCTAGATCTACATCTGATCCAAATTTAGTGACATAGTAGGTAGCCTGTGTCACTGTGTCAACACAAAACCTATAACTACTGACACGGGTCCTCTTTCTAACCTAGAAACCCATTTCAAGACACGACCCAAACTTGATTCGTTTTCGACATAGAACCCGACACAAAACCTGTTTTGACACAAAATTGGTTCTTAACATGTGATACGAGGACACGACACAAATTAGTGTCAGTTCATGACATTCCAAATACAACATGTCGTGTCCGACACGACAATCAAGGACACGCCCAAAAGGGTCGGTTCCCATGGTTTTTCGACGTCAATTTCGTCGGTTTCCGGCGACGATGGTCCTCAACCGATCGCCTACCCTTCCTCTTCCAACCCAACCCATCAAAAGTCTCCAGCGGTGTCGTTTTGGCTAGAAAACTCATGAAAAATAGTAACTCAGATTTGAGAAAAATTTCATTAATCTACCCTTATTTTGAGCCGATTTTTACATATTAGGGCTTGTTTTCGAAGGTTTAACATAAACCAAACAAAAGCCCTATGATTTAACTAAGTTTTAGCAACTAAAAATGAGAAATTTGACAAAAACAAAAATAGAGATTTTCTTACCGGATTCTGACGACTCTTCACGTTTTTCGGCTCGTACGACTGCTCCTAAGACCATTCTCCAGTAGGTCGCCCCCCTCTGTATCTTATATGGCCTAGCCAAGCTGCCTTCCTCTGCCAACCATAAGCATCAACGCTTATGCGTTGATATACATACATTGTGCAGTAACGCCTGGGCGTTACTGCACAACAACTACACAATGTGCTAAATCAGGTGCATCTTCGAGGTAGAACCCAAGTGCTTATTCACATAGTTGAAAGCCTCTTCCAACAGGTGGTTTGCCAAAGCATGGGTCTTGTTATATTTGTCAATGGCCACACATTTGATGAGAGAGTTCCTAAGAAAGTGAAACTTGCCATGGTGGTAGCCTAGGATGAGGAGCCTTGGCTTGATGATGGAGACCACATCACTTAGGCGACTCCTTTTATGCCAAGTAAGTCACAGAGACACACGAGGGTCTTGACAAGAGTGGATTAGTCTTCGATAACTTCTTCAATGCCATATATATGAGATTTGAGCCACATTGAGGAGTCATGTATGTGGAGGTTTGTGTGGGATTATAGGTCATGCATGCTTTGGTTGATTCTGAGGTAACACATTCATCAATATCACCCATAATCATATGTTCTATGGGCTTGGTGCTCATGGCATCAAATCAACAAGTTAAGATGGTAAATTTGATATTAGGAGAGTCATAGCAATCTCTAGTCAGAGAGACATACAAGGGTCTTGACAAGAGTGGACGAGTCTTTGATAACTTCTTCAATGCCATACATGTGAGAGTCAAGCCACATAGAGGAGCCATGTATGTGGAGGCACATGCATGCTTTGGTTGATTCCAAGATAATACATTTATCAATATCACCCACCATCATACGTTCTATGTGTTTGGTGGTCACGACATCAAATCAACAAGTTAAGATGGTAAATTTTGCACTTAGGAGAGTCCTCAAGTTTAAACCCTAGGTCATGAGCCTCTGGCATCGTGTGTGGCACGCGTAAATGGAACACTCAGAATTAGCACTATAACAACTCTCCCGGTCAAGGGGAACCTTGCCCTTGAGGTCTCAATAAGTGAACTCCACCTCTATGACCACTCTCCAGGCTGACTCAAACTCTACCTCTAGTTGGCCTCACCACACACACCATCCACACGATACACTGGCTGCTTCCTCACACATCCAATACGATGACCCAGCCTTTGGGCTCCATCTCCTCTACAATAACCCCAATACGTATGTCTAAGTCGCTTTTATGAAAAGGGCATGCCAGCTAGCTTACTCAAGCTAGCGAAGTAAGTTTTTTTGAATATCTGACTCGTTTGGGGCGATTGTGAGCAAGTGAGCTCTTTTCGTCGCAGACCTTCTTACACCGATGTGCAAGGGTCAGTCTGTACGCTTAGCAAAGTCGATTTTGAACAAATGTAACCTCTTTGAAAATATACGAAGTGTTTGATTGGGTTTTGTTTGTATTGTTGCAGATTTTATTTCACGTGGGATTTGCACGTGCCTATGTCTTTCAATTTTACGCTATTTAGGCCAGCTAGGTGTGTGCGCAAGTGACCTAAGTTGGGCGATTTTTGCACGGGTATATTGGGTTTGCTTTGATGCAAGTATGCACCCTAACTCGTGGTATGGCGGATATGCAATGCAAACTCACACAATGGAATGGGAAAACCCGGAATTGAAAGACATAGCCGAAGGGAAATTGCGTAAAGAAAATTGCAAAAGGGAAATATGGCTATATCTTAAGAGCGGAAAGGCTCAATTGTGTAAGTGTGTGTCGTGTATATATTGAAAGACTACTCACACAACTGAACCTTAAAACCCAAATCTTAAAGACATAGCGGAAGAGAAATACAACTATATATATATATGGGTCCGAAGGTCGCCAACGTGTGCGTGGGTGTTGTGTGTATATATAAAGACAACTCACACGACTTGGAATGTAAAACCCAAATTGAATTGCAATATGACTCTTATTAGAGTCTTGGGAGTAAGAGCGAAAGCTCAATGTGTGTGAGTGTGGAATTGAAAGACCACGCACCCAACTGGAATGAAAACCCCAAATTGAATTGCAATATGGCTCTTATTAGAGTCTTGGGAGTAAGAGCGAAAGCTCAATGTGTGTGAGTGTAGAATTGAAAGACCACACACCCAACTTGAATGAAAACCCCAAATTGAATTGCAATATGACTCTTATTAGAGTCTTGGGAGTAAGAGCGAAAGCTCAATGTGTGTGAGTGTGGAATTGAAAGACAACACCCACGACTTGAATGTAAACCCACGCAGCTGAACCTATATAAATAAAGCTATATCTTGGGGGCTGTCAAGGCCCGTATGTGTGCAAAAGGTGTGCAACTAAGAGCGGAAAGGCTCAAGTGCACGTGTGTGCTTGTATGTCATACATCAATATTACATCTTGGGGGGAGACTACGCTCCATTATTACAACCCCATATCAAAATTTAATTGAATATAAAGCAAGTTAATGTAATAGACAAAGTTTAGACACTTACATGTAGCTAGTCCATCTTCAACTTGCTTGGATTTGGACTTGTGATTCGCCTTGGGCAGCCATGAGGAGTCCCTTAGGTAGCTCGAGAGAGGCTGGGATTCGGGTATGATTAGGGACAGGTAGGGGGCTGGACGACTGGTTTATGGGAGCTAAGGTGTTAGGTTGTTGGTCTAAGGTGTGGTGCTGGGAGTTGGGTGACTAGGGGTGGCAGGTGGTGTTCAACTGGGAGAGATGGGAGAATGGCAGGTGGATGGGAGTGATGCTGGCTAGGTGGAAGGTGGTGCTCGGCTGGGATTACAGGGAGGATGATGCTGGTGGCAGGGGGAGGTGGAGCTGCTAGCAGGTGGAGATCTTGGTGGAAGGGATGGGAGAGTGGTAGGTGGATGGGAGTGATGCTGGCCAGGTGTTGTTGTTGGGGAAGCCGGGTGGAAGGAAGGATGGAAGGTGCGGTTGGCCGGGTGGAAGGGAGGTGGCAGGTGCTGCAGGTGGAAGGGAAGTGATGAAGTTGGCCGGCTGGGAATGAAGGAAGATGATGGAGCGAGATGGAGCTCCTCGCCGAAGGTGAGAGGGGTTCCCAATGAGTGTTGGCCAAATGGGAGTGGGATGGGTGCTGGGGGGATAAGGGAGCTAGGTCGATTGGGCTGGGGGCCAGATATTTTCATTTTGGTGGGCTGGGATATATTGTGGGCTAGATATTTTATGGTTTAGGATGGGGGTGGCTGCAACTAGTTTAGGTCGGTTTAGGGGATATTGTGGGCTGGGCTAGTGGTTTGGGGGTAGGTTGGTTAGGTGGGCTGGGTTTAGTTGGTGAGGGACTTAGTTAGGTGAACTAAGGTTAGCTTAGGGCTAGTTGGTTAGGGTCTAGGTGGTCCAGCTAGGTGAAGTGGGTGTGGTTTTTGGGTGAGAAGGGCTAGGTCTAGGCTAGGTTTGGGTTAGGCTTAGGAAAGATGGCTAGGTGAGATAGGTTAACTTAGGGATAGGTTTAGGAATCACCTCTTGGAGCCGGTCCACCACTTTAGTTGCAGCCATATCCAAGTTGGTGCAGCCCTAGGTCAAGTGTAGATGCATACAAGCTTGAACCCACACTCTTGGTTAAACCCACAAAGCTAACCCACTTTTGACCAAAAAAGTCAAGCCTACCAACTTTCTCACTCTTACTTTATGGCCCTTTTCTCTCTCTACCCAAGCCTTCCAAGAGCATTCACGTGAACTTTTGTGGGCCCCTCACCCCCATTTATGGGGAGGTGAAGTGGTTCATGGATATAGATATTGGATTTGGATCTTGGGATCCAAATTCAAATACATTTTGGGTTTGGATCTAGATATATATGGTCCAAATCCGATCCAAATTTGATTTTTTGATTCCTTCATGGTGTTTCGAAATGAATGGTTTGTGTGGGGCTTGACTTCATCAGTACTCCGTCTTGTGTTGGGTCTTCGCCAACATTTTCGTCCGATCTCCTTCTCACCTTCGGGATTTCATTTTGATCATATTTCTGATATTTGGTGCTTGGATGTCGAGAATTTGGGGATTCTTTTAACATGAGAGTTGATATGCCGGGCTTGAAGTATGCTTCGGGTCCGGGCTCTCCTTTGCCTTTTCGATTCGCTTTTATCAGGCCAGGAGGCTTTTGGGGCTTTTTCACCCGTTTTTGTGGTTGCTTTTGATCAAGCAATACCTGTTGGATTCAGCTCTTTACAAAATTGGGACTTGGCCCAAGTATGAGATATTTCATATCAAAATGGGGTTTTATACAACATTTGGAGCTTTTACTACTCCTGGGCTTTCGAAAACTAAAAATCTGGTCTTGAAAAGGGGATTTTAAAACCAAGTATGTTTTATGAAAATCATAGAATTTCGGGGTGTTTACAGATGCCCCTCTTTGGCATTATCCAAATTTATTTGGATAATGGCAAAGACGACAACACCCCTTTTAATGTTTCCATGGATCTATCCATGAAAATATGGGATCGTCCCAATGTTTTTAGCAAAATCTCTCTTTAAAACCTGATAGGAGGAGATATCACACCAAATGGAAAATTTTCTATGGTTTCTGGTCCTAAACGGGGATCGTGTTATGCAAGTGTTCATGTGTGAATGTGCAAGTGTGTGACATGGATGAGACGCCAAGAAAGGCGACCTCCTAGAGACCAGATGGTATGGTCGAACTCTTGAGACTTACGAAGACCTGCTGCTTCAAGTGAGCGGGCCCTATGTTGCTCGATGTTCGATTTTTCAAAATCTATTTATAATAGGGAAACTGCTTTTAGCCTTGGTCCTAAGGATCTCGAGCTCTTCGCGTTTGCCTTTGCTTGAGTCTTGACACTCGCTAATCTAGCGGAGGTTTTATAAGAAAACAAGCTAAATTTCAAAATTCCTACGTCTTACTCGAAACGTCGAATTCTCAAACAAAATGAAATTCAAGTAAGTAAATCCTATTTTTACTTTAGGATTCCTCGAAATGAACTATGTTTTACTTGGGATAAGTCGTGGGGATGGGAAAGAGATACCACGGTCCCTTCTGAAGTGTCCCGTGGTTTGAGGCATAGAAGGCATAAAACTGCTCTTTTTGAGCCTTTTGACCTTTTCTTCCTTTTTTTTTCATAGAGGGTCTCTCTTTGGGAGTATTTTTTCTTTAATCCCTCTTTTCCATAAAAGAATTGAATTTTGCTTTTGACTCAAGTTTCTTTCCTTAGGAAAGAGATTTTGGCGGGGATTTTCCTTTGTTTTTGGCCATATTTTCCTTTTTATTTCCCTTTGTTTTTGGCCATATTTTTTTTTTGGAAGGAGAAGAGAAGAGGGGAGGACTTATCCCAAGGTCATACTCGATCCATTCCAGATTAGCCTATTTAGAAATAGCACGTACCACTTGCAAGTATCTTGCTATATTGAACTAGGCCTTTCTTTGTAAGAAGAAGGATTTTGAAATGTAACCACGTATTTGGAAAGCTTCACTCTTTCACGAGTGTGAATTCTCTCGCTCAGGGTCACACAATTTGCCTTTGAACCTTATTTTCGAGGTTTCAAAGCAACTATCCCTAAGAATTTTTGAAAATGGGAATTTAACCCAAACCCTACACATAATACTTCTTCAAGTATTGAATATTGATAGGATCTGCTAAATTCCTACCTTCTACATCGATCAACCAGTATGAGTTATTTGTGGTGGTTCCGCGCACAACATAAGGGCCATCCCACTTGGGGCACCACTTTTCAAGTGGATGTGGGCCACGATAGTGGATGATTTTCAAAACGAGATCTCCCACTTCAAAGTGGCGAGGTTTCATATGTTTCTCATAATGTCGGGCGATCCTTTGCCGGTATGCATGAGCATGATCCATAGCAAGGAGTCGCCTCTCATCTAACAAATTTAGTTCGGCCATCCTAGCATGCTGAAGCGTCTCTAGGGGGAGGTCGAGTGCCATGGATGTATGGAATAAATGCAGTCATGTATGAATGAGAAGAATGGTGTTTGTGCCATAGACCAACTCAAATGGTGTGGCATTCGTGGGAGTCCGGATGGAAGTCCTATAAGCCCATAAGGCTTCATCCAGCTTCTCATGCCACATCCTACCCTTTTCTAAAGTCTTCTCAATTATGCTAATGAGAGTCTTATTCGTGGCTTCGGCTTGGCCGTTGCCTTGAGGGTAGTAGGGCGAGGAGAAGTGGTGAGTTATGCCATAGGTGTTGCACAACTTGACCATCTGCTCATTCTTGAATGGGGTGCCATTATCGGACACAAGGTCTCTTAGAACTCCAAATCAGGCCAAGATATTCCTCCTAATGAAAGCCACCACATGTTGCCCCTGTACATTGGTTAGGGAGATGGCTTCGACCCACTTAGAGAAGTACTCAGTGGCTGCTAAAATGAACCTATGCCCATTCGATGCTTTAGGGAAAATTGGTCCCACTATGTCAAACGCCCACATGGTAAATGGCCAGGAGCTGACCACGGAATGCAATGAAGATGATGGGATATGAATGGCATGCCCATGCACTTGACATGAATGATACTTCCTAACATGATCGTGGCAATCCGTTTTCAGGGTGGACCAAAAATAACCCGCTCTAAGTATTTTCATCGCCATCATGTTGGCATTGACATGACCTCCACATTCTCCATCGTGGAATTCATGCATAACAGTCCTAGCCTCCTCTAGGTCGACACATCTTAGTAAGATGCCGGTAAAACTCTTTTTATACAAAACCCTACCCAAAATCGTGTATCGGGTAGAAATCTTTCAGATGAATGCCTTATCTTTGGATGTGGCATTCTCAGCAAATCCCCCATTTTCTAGAAAACATTTTATGTCATAAAACCAAGGTTTTTCAACAGAATGTGGATTGTTTTGGCAAATTTCTAAATCGTGTGTGGAAGGAGTGGGTGCATGCCATATCTCTAAGGATCGGGTTCCCAAAGTGGGATCGACCTTTAGGGCTGAACCCAAGGAGGAGAGGGCGTCGGCAACGCCATTATCCTCTCTTCCTATGTGTGTGAGTATACACGATTGGAACGACTTGACCAATCGAGTGGCCAACTCGTGATACAGAAGTAGTTTTTCATTTCGCACTTGCCAAATTTTCAAAACTTGGTTTATAACGAGGAGTGAATCTCCAAAGACCTCGATGCATGATGCCCCTAGAGTTTTCAAAACTTTTAAGCCTTGTATAAGTGCTTCATACTCAGCTATATTGTTGGAACATTCGAAATCTAGGCGAATTGCTATGGGGATCTCACCCTTTTCAAGGGATACGAGGATGATACCTGCCCCGACCCCTCTTTGTTTTCGTGCCCCATCGAAGTGCATTTTCCACACTTGGTTTTCGAATGAATTTTTCAAAATATGGTTTTGAAATTAGTTTAGCAATATGCTTTCATCAGGCATTTCATCGAATGTGGGATATGCCTCCTCTAAGGGGAACTCAGCCATGTAGTCTGCTAGGGCTTGCCCTTTAACGGAGATCTGGTGATGGTATTTTAGGTCATACTCCATTAATAGGAGACCATCTGCCCAACCTACCCGTGAGGATGGGTTTTTCGAATAAGTGCTTGATTGGATCAAGCTTGGACATTATCTAGATCTCATGATCTAGGAAGTAATGTCGAAATTTTTGACAGGCCCATACCAAGGCCAAGCACGTCTTCTCCATGGCTTGATAATTCCTTTCATAAGCCAAGAGAGTTTTCGAAATATAATAGATGGCATACTCCTTGTGGGTATCATCCTCGTATTGAGCTAACAAGGCACCCAAAGCATTCGCATGCACGGAAATATAAAGCAGAAGAGGTTTTCCTTGCTTTGGAGGATTTAAAACAGGGGGATTAACTAAGTATGCCTTTAGTCCTTCAAATGACTTTTGGCAGTCATCATCCCATGAAAATTTCGTACCCTTTCTCAACAACTTGTTGAAGGGTTCGCATCTAGACACCAGGTTTGAGATAAACCTGCGAATGGATTGTAATCGACCTTGGAGGCTACGAATCTGCATGAGATTGGAGGGTGGAGCCATGTCTATGATGGCTCTACACTTAGAGGGGTCGACTTCTATGCCCCTTTGGCTCATTATAAAGCCTAAGAGCTTTCCGGACTCTACACGAACACACACTTCTGAGGGTTTAGTTTTACTTTGTAAAGTCTAAGCCTTTCAAAAATCTTTTGTAAGCATTTGATATGAGTGCATCGAGTTTTGGATTTGGCTAAGAGATCATCCACATATACCTCTACAAGCTCATGAATCTGATCATGGAAGATCGTGGTCATAGCTCTCTGGTATATGGCGTCGACATTTTTCAAACCAAAGGGCATGACTATATAGTAGTACGTGCCCCATGGGGTGGTGAAAGCGGTCTTACCCTGATCTCGTAGGCTTAGTTTGATTTGGTTATACCCTGAATAGCCATCCATAAATGAAAACATTTTGTGATTTGCAGTACTATCGACTATCAAATCTATGTTTGGTAAAGGATAATTATCCTTTGGAGTGACTTTATTCAGGTTTCTAAAGTCGATGCATATTCAAATCTTCCCATTGGTTTTTTGAACAACAACTGTATTGGTTAACCAATCAGAATACTAAACCCTCTTTGACTTGGGCGTGTACGTTCGGAAGTATTTTCCTAAGCTTTTGCTTTATGGGTTTTACGTCCGCATCTAAGGGAAGGCGATGTTCGACAATACTTGGGACTATGCCCGGCATGTCTTCATATGTCCATGCAAACACATCTAAGTAGGTTTTTAGAAATACAATGAATGATAACCTTTCATACTCATGCAAACATGCCCCTACCTTAATGAGCTTGGGCTTTGAATCACTCCCTAGATTTATCTTTATGAAATTTCCTCCTACTGAATTCGAAGGCTTTTCAAAATCGAGAATTTTATGAAATTCTGGGAGCTTAGAAGTGGGATCTTCCTCTAGGGGATCCACCTCTAGGCTTTGATCATTCTCGAGGTTTGTAGATCCTAGGAAATTTGATGCATGGATTTTAAAAAGACCTTGTTTTACACTTGGAATTTCTATTGATTTCGAAATTTTTGGTGTGGTTATGTAGACAACGTTTCTTTCGAAATCTTTTGCTTTTTCCAAATCCTTACCAGGAGCAGCTATGTACAAAATCTTTTTGGAATTTTGTAAACTTTTGATTTTTTTGTGTTTTTGTAAAACGAGAATTTTGGGAACTATACAAACCACTCTTTTTTCGAATTTTTCATTTTCAAATGTTTTTGGCTTTTGTAATTTTTCTATTTTTTGAATTTCGAGTTTTTCAAATGTTTTTGTATTTTTGATTGAGGGACCTTCCATCATACCTACAAAGGGAAAACGCTACAGGTTAGACTCTGAACAAGAGATCTAAATAGTAGGTTTCTACTTGGGTAGGCCCCATGACACCCTTGACCTAGGTGGTCACAAGGGGTGGCTCTGGTGGTATTCTGGGAGTATAGCCGATCCCATATCGGCTTGAATTTACCGTAGGCAGTATGGGTTTTAGGAGACTCTGATTTTGTACCCCTAGACTCTTATATGGCAAATAACCCATATTTAACAGCATGTTCCATGATTTTTTGTTTTTAGAGAAATTTTCATATAAATCGTGGTCCTGGAACTTGCTGTCGTCTATGTTATATACAGGGTTTTTTGTCTAGGGGTTTTGGAAATTGGGGATTTTTGGGTTTTTCTGGGATGGTCAGGATTTTGAGGGGGCCAGCCTTGGGTGGCCCCTTCACATATACGACCTTCCTAGGGTTTTTGAGTGTGAGCCTTGGTGGCTCGAGCAGGGTCTGCCCCAGATTTGCCTCGTGGGTTTGGGAACTCGATAAGCAAGGGGAATTTATGACCCCTTGAAGGTAAGGATGACTCTCACCTAGGATCACTATGACTTTGTCCCTGAAAGAGATTTTGACACACTTGTGGAAGGTGGATGGCACAGCACATAAGCTGTGTATCCAAGGCCTTCCCAACAACAGGTTATAGTGGGGGTTGATGTCCAGGACATGGAAGACCCCCATGTGTGCTATCCCTCCCGTTTCCATGGGGAGTTCGATGGATCCTAGTGGTCTAGATGCATTCCCATCATACCCAGTGATGACGATGGGGCTTGCGTTTACGGATGCCAAGGTGACTCCGATTTGGTTCGCCACATGAAGTGGAAGGATGTTGAGCCCTCCTCCCCCATCGATAAGGCACCTATCCAGAGAGTGGTTATTCAGAATCACCTCGATATGTAGGGCCTGGTTATGGGACTCGTAGGGTCTTTCTATATCGTCTTTCGAGAATACGATGGGCATTTCCGCTCTTATGGATGCCACTTGGTTGGATAAGGATTCTGGGATTATGTTCGAACTAACCTTTGCTCTTTCTAGAATTTTCTCTAACACGAGTCTATGCCTAGGCGAAGTTTGTATTAGCTCTAGGATGGACATGTTGATAGAAATCTTTGAAAGATGGTTTTCAAAATCATATAATTTTAACACGACATTTCCTTTGTTTGCTTTCGACGGAACTCTAGGAATACATGCTTTTGAGGGGCCAGGCATACTGACCACCTTTTTAGCACTTTGCAGATGTGGGGGTTGATAGGTCCTCCTGGATCTTGTCACCTCTCCCACAATCAACCTAGGGTTCGCACCTAACATGGCTCTAATCGAAAGTTTTGGAGCACATTGAATTTTTATAATTGGCTTAACCGGGGGCGGAACTCTTGGTGGTCCCCGGATGGCTACTTGGGCAGGTTTTTTGTGAAGTATGAGAGTAGGTGCACAAGTAGAGAAACCAGACTCATATGCATGCGCTAGACTCTTCAAAATTATGAGAGCACATACCTCTTTTCCCTTCCTACTAGTACTTGCGTGCTTGGGGAAGGGTTCTCTAAAGATAGCTTGGGCAGACTCGGGTTCCTCAGTGACCTGAAGCCGGCCTTCTGCTATCAAGTTCTTGATTTTATTTAGGAGGGAAAAGCACTGCTTCGTATCATGGCCTTTGAGCCAGTGATACTTGTAGAATCGATTGAGAAATCTTCCTTTGGAAGTGATTCCCTCCGGAATTTCAAGGAGTTCAATCATACCCTAGGCGAGTAGGAGGTCTAGGACCTCCGACACAGGTTGCCCCAGCGGAGTGTACTCCCGTTTTTCAAATGTTTTTGAAAGGTTTTCTCCTTTTTATTTTCTAGTTTTTCAAAGTTCCTAGAAGTGCTCGCTGGGCTCGGATCCACCCAGACATTGGCGATTTTATGGGGCTTTGCCCCTTTATCCACGGTGGGTAGCCCATAAGTGTTGGGCTTCTCCAAGTGAGTTTTCGAAACCACACTCCCTTTCCACAGATGATCATAAATCCCTTTTTTCAAATTCGTTTCGAAAAGAGATGCTTTTTTTATCAACTTGTGGAAAGTTGAGATTTCGTGAAGGGAGAGAAGGCTTTTCAACTCATTTTTAAAGTTATCTAGGATGAGCATGACTACGCATCCTTCAGATATTGGCTCTCACACTTGTCCAAGGAGAGACCTCCAACGAACGATAAACGTATGTACGTCTTCGTTCATGCCTTGTTTTGCATCCCTCAATGTGTTAAAGTCGGCGTGACTTCTATATTATGCGAGAATCTCTGCATAAAGCAGTTCGCTAACTCTTCAAAAGTAGCGAACTGGCTAAGGTCATAGGAAGCCAGCTATTTGGCAGCTGTGCCTTTGAGGGACAAAGGGAACCAATACACCCATTTCATCGAGTCCTTCTTTTTCTTATGGGCTCGACGAGAGAAAAGTTGCAAGTGAGACATAGGGTCTCCCATGCCATCATACCGATGGAAGTTCGGTATTTCATCGTCACTGTCTATTTCATAGTCCACACGTAAGAAATCAGACAGGGCGTAATTCCTTTTCTCTTTGTTTTGCCCTCTCAGTAGCTGCTGTAGGACTTAACGGTCCTTGTGTGTGAAGGACTCATGGTATTGGTTGCCTTCCATTGCGGAGGTCTCTTTATGTTTGTGAGTTTTTTCAAACTTTTTCTTGGCCTTTGGTTCACCATTTGACGAACATGAGTCAGCTGCTTTAGCTTCTTGGCTAAGAGCAGCGATTTTGGCCTCAAAATCCCTTCTCAAGTCCTCAATCTCTTCTAGTTTGTTTCGATTTTTCGAAAACCTCCTAGAATGAGAACTTAATGCGCATGAGCCATGGCTAGACACTTCCTGGGAGCCTGGACTCGACATGCTTTAATGCTTTAAAAAATCCTAAGTATTAAATGCAACAAACAAAAAGTTAAAACACTTTCTTTGAAAAATTTTCGTGAGGTTTTTTTGTATGAGTTGACTTTGCACAAGGCCCAGGTCCCACCGGGCGTGCCAAATCTATAGACACGAAAAATATTCACTCCAGGTTCTTAGGCCTGAAGTGAACCTTTTCGTATGTCTAAGTCGTTTTTATGAAAAGGGCGTGCCAGCTAGCTTACTCAAGATAACGAAGTAAGTTTTTTTGAATATCTGACTCGCTTGGGGCGATTGTGAGCAAGTGAGCTCTTTTCGTCGCAGACCTTCTTGCACCGATGCGCAAGGGTCAGTCTGTACACTTAGCAAGGTCGATTTTGAACAAATGTAACCTCTTTGAAAATATACGAAGTGTTTGATTGTGTTTTGTTTGTATTGTTGCAGATTTTATTTCATGTGGGATTTGCACGTGCCTATGTCTTTCAATTTTATGCTATTTAGGGTGTATGGGGTTTGCTTTGATGCAAGTATGCGCCCTAACTCGTGGTATGGCGGATATGCAATGCAAACTCACACAACGGAACGGGAAAACCCGGAATTGAAAGACATAGCCGAAGGGAAATTGCATAAGGGAAATTGCAAAAGGAAAATATGGCTATATCTTAAGAGCGGAAAGGCTCAATTGTGTAAGTGTGTGTCGTGTATATATTGAAAGACTACTCACACAGCTGAACCTTAAAACCCAAATCTTAAAGACATAGTGGAAGGGAAATACAACTATATATATATGGGCCCGAAGGTCGCCAACGTGTGCGTGGGTGTTGTGTGTATATGTAAAGACAACTCACACAAATTGGAATGTAAAACCCAAATTGAATTGCAATATGGCTCTTATTAGAGTCTTGGGAGTAAGAGCGAAAGCTCAATGTGTGTGAGTGTGGAATTGAAAGACCACGCACCCAACTTGAATGAAAACCCCAAATTGAATTGCAATATGGCTCTTATTAGAGTCTTGGGAGTAAGAGCGAAAGCTCAATGTGTGTGAGTGTGGAATTGAAAGACCACACACCCAACTTGAATGAAAACCCCAAATTGAATTGCAATATGACTCTTATTAGAGTCTTGGGAGTAAGAGCGAAAGCTCAATGTGTGTGAGTGTGGAATTGAAAGACAACACCCACGACTTGAATGTAAACCCACACAGCTGAACCTATATAAATAAAGCTATATCTTAGGGGTTGTCAAGGCCCATATGTGTGCAAAAGGTGTGCAACTAAGAGCGGAAAGGCTCAAGTGCACGTGTGTGCTTGTATGTCATACATCAATATTACATCTTGGGGGGAGACTACGCTCCATTATTACAACCCCATATCAAAATTTAATTGAATATAAAGCAAGTTAATGTAATAGACAAAGTTTAGACACTTACATGTAGCTAGTCCATCTTCAACTTGCTTGGATTTGGACTTGTGATTCGCCTTGGGCAGCCATGAGGAGTCCCTTAGGTAGCTCGAGAGAGGCTGGGATTCGGGTATGATTAGGGACAGGTAGGGGGCTGGACGACTGGTTTATGGGAGCTAAGGTGTTAGGTTGTTGGTCTAAGGTGTGGTGCTGGGAGTTGGGCGACTAGGGGTGGCAGGTGGTGCTCGGCTGGGAGAGATGGGAGAATGGCAGGTGGATGGGAGTGACGCTGGCCAGGTGGAAGGTGGTGATCGGTTGGGATTGCAGGGAGGATGATGCTGGTGGTAGGGGGAGGTGGAGCTGCTGGCAGGTGGAGATCTCGGTGGAAGGGATGGGAGAGTGGCAGGTGGATGGGAGTGATGCTAGCCAGGTGCTGGTGTTGGGGAAGCTGGGTGGAAGGAAGGATGGAAGGTGCGGTTGGTCGGGTGGAAGGAAGGTGGTGCTTGGGTGGGAAGGAGGCGGCAGATGGTGTTGGTGGCCGGGTGGAAGGGAGGTGGCAGGTGCTGCAGGTGGAAGGGAAGTGATGAAGTTGGCCAGTTGGGAATGAAGGAAGATGATGGAGTGAGATGGAGCTCCTCGCCGAAGGTGAGAGGGGTTCCCAATGAGTGCGTGCCGAATGGGAGTGGGATGGGTGCTAGGGGAATAAGAGAGCTAGGTCGGTTGGGCTGGGGGCCAGATATTTTCATTTTGGTGGGCTGGGATATATTGTGGGCTAGATATTTTATGGTTTAGGATGGGGGTGGCTGCAACTAGTTTAGGTCAGTTTAGGGGATATTGTGGGCTGGGCTAGTGGTTTGGGGGTAGGTTGGTTACGTGGACTAGGTTTAGTTGGTGAGGGACTTAGTTAGGTGAACTAAGGTTAGCTTAGGGCTAGTTGGTTAGGGTCTAGGTGGTCCAGCTAGGTGAGGTCGGCTAGGTGAAGTGGGTGTGGTTTTTGGGTGAGAAGGGCTAGGTCTAGGCTAGGTTTGGGTTAGGTTTAGGAAAGATGGCTAGGTGAGATAGGTTAACTTAGGGCTAGGTTTAGGAACCACCTCTTGGAGCCAGTCCACTACTTTAGTTGCAGCCATATCCAAGTTGGTGTAGCCCTAGGTCAAGTGTAGGTGCATACAAGCTTGAACCCACACTCTTGGTTAAACCCACAAAGCTAACCCACTTTTGACTAAAAAAGTCAAGCCTACCAACTTTCTCACTCTTACTTTATGACCCTTTTCTCTCTCTACCCAAGCCTTCCAAGAGCATTCACGTGAACTTTTGTGGGCCCCTCACCCCCATTTATGGGGTGGTGAAGTGGGCCATGGATATAGATATTGGATTTGGATCTTGGGATCCAAATCTAAATCCAAATACATTTTGGGTTTGGATATGGATATATGGTCCAAATCCGATCTAAATTTGATTTTTTGATTCCTTCATGGTGTTTCAAAACGGACGGTTTGTGCGGGGCCTGACTTCATCAGTACTCCGTCTTGCATTGGGTCTTCGCCAACATTTTCGTCCGATCTCCTTCTCACCTTCGAGATTTCATTTTGATCATATTTCTGATATTTGGGGCTTGGATGTCTGAGAATTTGGGGATGCTTTTGACATGAGAGTTGATATGCCGGGCTTGAAGTATGCTTCAGGTTCGAGCTCTCCTTTGCCTTTTCGATCCGCTTTTCTTAGGCCAGGAGGCTTTTAGGGCTTTTTCACCCGTTTTTGTGGCTGCTTTTGATCAAACTGTACCTGTTGGATTCAACTCTTTGCAAAATTGGGACTTGGCCCAAGTATGAGACATTTCATATCAAAATGGGGTTTTATACAACATTTGAAGCTTTTACCACTCCTGGGCTTTCGAAAACTAAAAATCTGGTCTTGAAAAGGGGATTTTAAAACTATGTATGTTTTATGAAAATCATAGATTTTTGGGGTGTTTACTGTTGCATTGTCGCAACACCCCAAGGGCCAACTAGTGTGCCCTACATCTAGCACCTGATTGCTGGCAAGCCTAGTGCTACACTACTAGTGAGTCATCTGCCTATCGCCACTCTATTAGCACGCCATGTGTTTTGTTTGTGGTGCACATGCCCGGTGCCCTACACCTTCCCTATTAAAGCACCTGAGCCAACTGTAATCTCACCCAGCTAAGCTTGGCATCCAGGTTAGCTATTATGCCTATAGTAGGATACCTACCTCATTTGCATGGCCGTGGACCTCACACACTTGGGCCCCACATAGAACCGACATTCCCAAGATGGCAAGTCTGCAGGTGGCCTAGATCTCCATATGGTAGTATCCCCTTTAAGACTGCAGATGATCCGACAATCGCTGTATCACTCGAACCCACAGAAGGGATGAACCTTGGCTACTCTCATCCGTACAAACGACTCCTCCAACATGTGGGGTGATTACCAACTTGTTAGAGAACAAGAAGTGATTCTCAAGAATAAGGGGTTATAAATCAAGCCCTATCACCACCAAGTCATGCTGTCTCGACCAACATCCAACCTAAAGTCAACTTGCTCTCTCAATCTCCATGACTCTCCTAAGTGCAAAATTTACCATCTTAACTTGTTGATTTGATGTCGTGACCACCAAACACATAGAACGTATGATGGTGGGTGATATTGATAAATGTATTATCTTGGAATCAACCAAAGCATGCATGTGCCTCCACATACATGGCTCCTCTATGTGGCTTGACTCTCACATGTATGGCACTGAAGAAGTGATCAAAGACTCGTCCACTCTTGTCAAGACCCTTGTATGTATGTCTCTCTGACTAGAGATTGCTATGACTCTCCTAATATCAAATTTACCATCTTAACTTGTTGATTTGATGCCATGAGCACCAAGCCCATAGAACATATGATTATGGGTGATATTGATGAATGTGTTACCTCAGAATCAACCAAAGCATGCATGACCTATAATCCCACACAAACCTCCACATACATGACTCCTCAATGTGGCTCAACTCTCATATATATGGCATTGAAGAAGTGATCGAAGACTAATCCACTCTTGTCAAGACCCTCATGTGTCTCTGTGACTTACTTGGCATAAAAGGAGTCGCCTAAGTGATGTGGTCTCCATCATCAAGCCAAGGCTCCTCATCCTAGGCTACCACCATGGCAAGTTTCGCTTTCTTAGGAACTCTCTCATCAAATGTGTGGCCATTGACAAATATAACAAGACCCATGCTTTGGCAAACCACCTGTTGGAAGAGGCTTTCAACTACGTGAATAAGCACTTGGGTTCTACCTCGAAGATGCACCTGATTTAACACATGGCGTGCTAATAGAGTGACGATAGGCACATGACTCGCTAGTAGTGTAGCACTGGGCTTGCCAGCAATCAGGTGCTAGATGTAGGGCACACTAGTTGGCCCTTGGGGTGTTGCGACAATGCAACCAGTGGCACGATGAGGTGCTGACCAACTTTGGGGTTATTGTAGAGGAGATGGAGCCCAATGGCTGGGTCATCGTATTGGATGTGTGAGGAAGCAGCCAGTGTATCGTGTGGATGGTGTGTGTGGTGAGGCCGACTAGAGGTAGAGTTTGAGTCAGCCTGGAGAGTGGTCATAGAGGTGGAGTTCACTTATTGAGACCTCAAGGGCAAGGTTCCCCTTGACCAGGAGAGTTGTTATAGTGCTAATTATGAGTGTTCCATTTACGCGTGCCACACACCATGACAGAGGCTCATGACCTAGGGATGGTTGAGTATGTTTTAAACATCTTAACTTGATCATACTCAACCAAACCCTCATGTTTTAAACATTCTTTGGAGCACAATCAATTTTTTTACAAACCCAATGTTGAATTGAACCTGACCGAATTACATCATGGAACAGTTGTTAAAACATTAAGTTGTATGAAAAACAAATACCAATTTCAATTAACCTAAATACCAGACATGGTCACAAATTATTTGTGGGTTTATATCTGCCAGCACTTGCAACGAATTCTTCCAATTCAGAGCCTTCCAAAGGAAGTTCCCCGTATAGAGGAGATTAGAGGAGATGCTACCCCTACTACATTGCCAAGTTTTGGTGTAGATCAAAGTGAGCTCCATTGCCACACTCGGTGACTGGCGGTTGGGAATGGCATTTCAAGATGGCTTGGAATAGAAGCGGGGTTTAGAATAGAGGTTGTGGATAATTGACGAATCATTATTGTCTCCAAAGAGGCATATGATAAATGGCACAGCCAAGGCTACGCTACTCGTGGGGTTCTCAAGCGAAAACAGCTCAAGCAGATCAATTACAAATTCCTCTTCAAGAACCTGAGATGGTTATGCTGGAAAATATAATTACTGATGCCAAAAAATCAAGAGGATTACATGCTAAGCTCTTGAAGGACTAAGGATGACAGACATCTGTTGTCGTGCATGACATAGACGAGGCTCCTACATGAAGTAACGGTGGTGATAAATGCAAAACCATGCTAGCATTATGGTGGAAAAGCAGCACCCATAAAGGGAGTAAGAAGTGATTGAAAATCATACTCACTAAGGATGAGTTCAACTATTGCTACCTCGAGGGAGGTCTATAAATAGTGATTGTAATATTCAAGCAAGGGATGAAAAATCATCTTGGAACTCTTTTTGTTTCTAGTGTAGCTTTAACTTGCTTTCCATAGGAGTAGTCCTAACTTAGTTACCAGTGTTTCTTGCAATGTGCCGGTGCTACGTCTTGCTTGTCTCATTCCACCATATTCTTTGTGTGGATGTGTGGTAGCCTATCCACTGCTAAATATCATTAAGCCTTAATTGTACCCATTTATTTGACCCAAACCTTTCTCCTAACCATATCGAGCTCAATCTTAAAAGAACCTATTAGGCTACATAAGTGTGCATATATATATATATATATATATATATATATATATATTTGTTGATATCCTAGTTATATGTAGAAATAAATAAATAAATGTGTGTATAGATTCTTGGGCTTAATTTTCATGGGGCATTTATTTTCAAGCTTCACTGCATGGTCATGATGGGTTTGATGTATGACTTTGGCTAGAATATATTTTGAGAAAGGTTTCTTCCTTTATATGGTAAGATTCAAAAGAAAATCTTATTCCAAAAGTTTTCAAAATTTGAATCTTAACCAAAAGTGTACAAAGTCCAGATGATATTCAATTATTTTCAGAAGTTTCCCAATCTAAACTTTTTTTTTGGTTTTCAAAAATTGAATTCTATTCAAAGGTTTCCAAAAAGGATTGAAATCTGGATTATATATCAATAATTTCCAAAAATTTGAAAACATGATTATATATTGATGATTTCCAATATTTCAAAATCTTAACTTTATGTCTAGGGTTTCTAAATTTTGAAATATGAACTATGTTAATGGATTTAGAAAGTTAAAAATCTTATTTTTTTAAGTTTGGAAGGTTGAAAACCTAATTTTTTGGATTTAAAAGGTAAGTAAATATGATTATATATATGGCTTCTATATTTTTAATTATATTTATGGATTTCAAAAGTTTAAAAAGCTGATTTACGGATTTCAAAAGTTTAAAAACATGAATTTTGGTTTAAAAGGTGAAAAACCTAATTTTTGAATTTGAAAAGTTATATAAATCAAAATCATATATTTATGGTCTCTAAATTTCAAAATGTTAAAATATGTTCATAGGTTTGAAAAGTTAAAAATCTGGTTCAAGGATATGGAAAAGTTGAAAATTTGGTTCAAGGATTTGGAAAGTTGAAAATCTAGTTCAAGTATTTGGAAAGTATATAAATATGAATTACATGTTCATAAAGTTTGGAAAGTTATAAAATCCAAATTATATATTCATGGATTTGTAAAATCATAAATTTGAATTGTATATTCATGAATTTAGAAGGTTAAAAATAAAAGTTTTTGAAAAGCCATGACTATTTAATGAATTTTGAAAGTTGGCTTATGAATAGGAACTTTGAAATTTCGACTGGACACTATAATGCATCTATTTGACTTGCAGAAAATCTGAATTATGAACCTAGGTATGTGATATGGTTGAATAAAAATCAATTAATTTTTGAAAAGTCAAATAGGTTTACTTGACCCATGTTGTGCCCCGGATAACCTTGACCTATGTAATACTTAGTCAACCTACATCCATATACCCTAGCCCATCTATCACCCTACATGGCTATACCCATATATCTATAGGGCTTGACCCATATTTTACTCACATATTTTGGACGACCCATAGTAAGACAATATTATGGATGGACTAAGTTATAAAATAGTCAAGTTTCTTCTCAAAATAATGGTAGATTTTGCATTAAATGGAAAATAAGATTGCCAAGCTCACCCTAAGGTGGAGGACAACCAATTATAGGTCATATTAATAAGGATTAACCAAGCTAAGTACAAAACAATCAATTTTCATAAAGGAAAGTTTTTGTCATTGCCTTAGAAGACTTTCTAATTTCTTTGTAGACTTTCATATTCATTGGAATTTAAAAGAAAGGAGTAGTTGAAATTTTATTGCAGAATCATTATAAACATTCTAATTTCATGTATCCCAACCCTCTCCTATAAAAAATGGTTTCTTCTCTCATTGTAAACATAAAAAAACGATCCAAAAAGATCAAGGAAGTATCCAAAAATTCAAGAGCTTCTCCATTCCTTTTTATTCTTTTGTCTACCCTGTTTAAGTGTGTTTGTGAGTGCTTTCAATCAAGAAGGGTACGGTGATTGATTCAAGTCTTCTACTAGTAAAGTACAAATTTTTGTTTTCTTTTGCAATAGTTTCATCATTCATCTTAGTTGCCTTGCATCCATAGGTCGATTCCTTACATTATTAGTATTACATTGCATAAAAATAATAAAAAATGCATTGGAGCTCTTGTTCTTGTTTTATAATAATTAGTTTTATTATAATAATTAGTTTTATTGCATCAACCATTAGATATTGGTTTTATCATTAATATTCATCACCCTTAGGTTTATATAGGTCCACTATATTCCAAAGCACCATCAACAAGTCTAATTGTGTCCTTGACTATGGCAGATTAGTTAATATACATATTATATTATAGTTAAGATTCATATTATGAGCATCACAGTAGTTAGATTATAGGCTCATTGTATTTGCATATTTTATGCTCTAAAATCCCATCTAGTGCACATTAAAATTTTACACCATATTATTGATTCTTTTTATCAAGTGCATGGTATCTATATAAGTATTTCGGAATCAGGTCATCCAAGGAATGAGGCTTGTTGTCCCATAACAACCTTAGTTAAAAGCCAAACCTCATTACTCAAGTTATCCCATATTCCACATATAATCCATACTCCATAATCCAACCTAGTTGAATTCCCCTTTATCCATTAGTTATCCAATAAAAAACCAACTATAACGTGCCCCTCGAAACCTACTTAGATTTTTCAAAACAAGTGTGTTTTTGATAACCCAAATTTGGAATCTAAGATATCTAGCCAAAAAAACTAAATCTATCTCATTTATGAAACTGAGTTACCTTTTAGAAGACCTAAATCAACCACACGATTGTAGACGTGAATTTTTATTTCAAAACCTATGTAAAAATTTGAAAAGAGATTTCCAAACTATATCGTGTGTGCGAGAATGCTAGCTAGTTTGCTCAAACTAGCAAAGATTGATTTTCTGACTTCGTATAGCGATTGTCGATAAGTGATGCTCAAGGGTCAGCCTAGATGCTTTAAAAATTATTTGAGATGTGGTAAGTTTTCAAAAACAAGATTTTCCAACTTCAAAAACTTGATAAAATCATGATTTTGGTTTTTGACTTAGAAAGATTTCAAGTCTTGAAAAACAGAAACTGATTCTGTTTTCAGATGCTTGTTTCTGATTTTTTTAAAATATTTTCGAGTTTCTAAAAATTTTGAAAAATTTAAAGAGGACAGATTTCCATGCACAGATTTAGAGAATATTTTATTTTATTTTATTTTATATTATATAGACTCCTATAATTAAATCTGGAAACAGACCTCACTTAGACATTCAGGATAAACCTGTGCCAGAAAATTAGAGGTTTAGAAAAAGTATTATATTTTTGTGCTCAGGCCTCCGATTTCTATGAAATTAGTCTTGTTGAAAATATATGGATTTCAACTTTCCAAAGAGACTATTTTTAATAATTTTTTTTTAGTGTGTACAAAGATATTCAGGAATAAACTGACCTATGTCATAGGAACTTCTATTTTTTAGAATCTATTTTTATTTTTGTAAAACTTTTCTAATTTTGTTAATGATGTTTAACAAACTCAAAATTCTTGAAATTTTTATTAGAAGTGCCTCTATATGTCTAGATTATATGTGCCAAATTTAGATATATTTAGAGCTAGAGATAATCAAAGAGAAATCTTTTACCGAACATGTGAAGAGTGTAGAAAACAGTTTTTAGATTTTCAGAACTGTGTTTGTATTTTAATCCGAATTAAAATCGAATCTACACCTATAAAACAATTATCTAAATCCTAATGATCACATGAACATAGGGAGATCAAGAGGTTCATGATCTTAAGTTGTGTTATGGAGTCAAAATAATCAATATCAAAATATATAACAAAGACCACATGAAAGAAAGATGGGGCAGCCTGTGAATCTGAATCAATACATCTTCATGGAGACTTAAGCTCCTTAATTACAGGCCCACAAAATTCAATGAGAAAGGAGATAATTATGAGATTAGTAAGAAAGGATAGACCTGTGGTGGAAGGTGGAGGACGGTCTGCAATTGATGGTTGGCGGCGGGCAACAACCTTCTTCTTCTCGTTCTCCTCTCCCTCTCTTTCTTTTTGTCTTTCTCTCCCTCTTGCTGAATGGTTTGCTGAACTTGGATTGATGGTTTGCAGCACCTTTGAGGTCCCTTTTATAGGCCAAAGGATGTCTCTATGCTGCAAATTTTCATAAGGCAAGTTTTCTTATTGAAAATGATTGCATTTTGGCAAGTGAATGCTGACCATTCTTGCAAAAAATTGCTCCAACGGATAAGGCAAGTGAAGTTATGGCCCTTCTTGCCAAAAACTTGCTTCGTCTGATATGGTAAGTGCAACTGCTCATTTAATGAAGCTTGATAAGGTAAGTTGCCTAATCCTTTGATGCTGAACTCCAAAACTAATAAGTTTCCTCTTAGTGGCTTACCAAATTAAACATCACTACTTGCCAAATCGAGTATCACTTTCCTTTTGCATGGATGATGCCGACTTTCCTTTCTAGACACCGACCTTCCGTTCTGGGTACTAAATTTCCTTCTTGAACATCAACTTTGCTTTTTGGGTGATGACTTTTCTTCTTGAACGTTGATTTTTCTTTCTTGAATGACTTTCCTTTTTGGGTGCCAACTTTCTTTTCGAGATGCCGACTTTCCTTCTTAAACATCGACTTTCCTTTCTTAAATATCGACTTTCCTTTTTTGATGCCGACCTTCCTTTCTAGACATCGACTTTTCTTTATGAACGTCGACATTCTTTTCTAATACCTAAAACTAAAAATGACAGGTTACCTTGCCCAACAATGCCGAAATTGGTAGGTGCTCGATTGGGGAATTTGCCTCATTTCGGTCCGAATTTATACATGGAAAGTATGGTTTCAAAAACTTTCTTTAAAATTATTTCTATATTTGAAAACATCAAATTTAATGAAATCTTCAAATATTATTATTTAAAAAAAATACTAGGTCTCATTACCAGTTTTTGTTTGCAAGGGTGACCTACTTTTGCTCTGTGAGTCAGTCTATAACCACCTTGACCATTTAACCCCTTTCATGGGTGTAGGGTACTGAACCAGTTTAACCACTTCAACGGGTGTAGGGTATCAAACCACTTTAACTGGGTATCAGGTCTTGCAATGAGATCCTTCTCAAACTGGACGAATTTCTAAGGTCTGGCTTGAATTTAACTTTTTTATGAATTTAAAGGGTTTTGGAATTTTATAAATTTATAAATTTGCAAACATTTTTGGGTTTGATTCTCAATGTTCTCATTTTCACTTATTTATATAAAAAGAATTGTTTGAAATCATCCTTTATTTAAAAGCAATCATTTAAAAAGGCAAAATCCTGCCAATTTGGTCGAGAGGGCAAAATAGTTATTTTTATAAAATTTGGTTCAAATTTGATTTTTTTTGAAAGATATGTAATATATCATCATTTTGAGGTTGCTAGAAAATTTTGATACCAAAATGAATTCATTTGATATATTTTTATTTAAAAACCCAAAGCTGCCAAAAATAACCAAATTCCTAAAAGACAAAAGATTTTTATTTAAAAATTTTTGGGTGTTTGTAACGATACCTTAGAATAGCATACCTATAATTGTACAACAAGCAAGCCCCTTTTTGTTTCTCACCTTTTCCTAACTGTATAGGAATGTTTGATTTAAATTAGCTAAAATAAATTATTAGCGTAAAGGTTGACCCTTGTCTAGCAATATAAGAAGACTTTTGTTGAAAGAACCAACATAAATTTGGAGATGTTGGAGGTAAGTTCTAAAAACCTATTTTTAATTCATTCCTCTCTTTTAAAAAGGTTGTTGTGAATCAATGTTTTACATAATCAAAATTTGTATACAAGTGTCTTTTGGTATGCTTGATGAGACCGGCAAGTCTACCAAGTCATTTGGGTAGTCTAGGTTGATTGTTCCTCCTTGTCATGTGAGCAACTTCATTGAAATAATTCACATAAAGTGCATATAGTGTAGGTACACATACTTATTACACACATCTACATAGCCACACACTAGTGTACACACACAACATTTTGTATATATTTCATATCACACAAACACACTATTGTTATAATGTGTTGTGTGTACAAAAGGATGTGTGTACACCAGTGAACACACACATAGCTATACACTAGTGAACACACTCAAAAGCCACAACCTAGACTTAAACTTAAGGAGTCATCTCTTGTTAACTCTCACTAGTCAAGACCTAAACAAACCATGTCTCCATACTCAAGCATCAGGAAAAGAGAGAAAGTGAGACAAGGATATCTCAGAATCCAAACTCGACCATGCAAGTTAACTCCTCTAAGACAACCTCTTAGGAAAGTGTAGAAGTGAATTTTTATTCTGATGTGCATATAACGACTTGAAATTAAAATCTCAAACTACGTCATGTGCATGAGCGTGCCAGTTAGTTTGCTAAAACTAACAAAGATTGATTTCTGATTTCACGTTACGATTGGGGTAAGTGAATTTTTGTCGATGTAAGCCTTCTTGAACCAATGCTCAAGGGTTAGCCTAGACGCTTTGAAAATCATTCGAGATCCGATAAGTTTTCAAAACCAAATTGTAATTGTAGAAGTTTGATAAAATCGTTATTTTACTTGTCAAATAAAAAATATTCCAAGTCTTGAAAAATAAAAACTGGTTATGTTTTCAGAGACTGGTTTCTGATTTTTTTAAATAGCTTTTGAATCTCTAAAAATTCTCAAAATTTTATAAAAATGAGAGTTTGATGTACAGATTTGTAAACTATTTTTATTTTTATTTTATTGTTATAGATTTATACAATTAAATATAAAAATATACATCACTCAGATATTTAGGACAAATATGTGTAAGAAAATCAGAGGTTTAGAAAAATGATTGTAACTTTGTGTTCACATATCTGATTTTTATGAAATTGATATTATTGGAAAGCTACAGATTTCAGCTTTTCAATTAGACCATTTGTAATAAAAAAGGTTCATTGTACACAAATATATGGGATTTTGACGTAGCCTTCGTTATAGGAACTTCTGGTTTTACAAAATCAGTTCTCATTTCAATAAAACTTCTCGATGTTATTTGTGATGTTTCACAAGCCTAAAATTCTTAAAACGTTTATGTAAAGTGTGTTGGTGCGTGTACAATAGACTTGCAACATTTTCAAACATTCAGAGTAAGGGATAAAGAAATAAAAAATCATTTACTAGACTGGTGCAACATGCAGAAATCAGGTTTTCGATTTTCAGGACATGCGCGTGCTTTCGTTCGATTTAAAATTTAATATACAACCATTAAAATAAATAAAATTATAATTACAACATATCCTAGAGGGGATTAAGAGTTATATAATCTTATATTATATTATGGAGTAGAAAGGATCGAAATTAAAACATATAACAAATAGCATATGAGTGAAAAAGAGATGGGGCAACATATGATTCTTAATTAATACATCATAATGGAGACATGAGCTCCTTAATTACAACCCTGTAGACGTGAATTTTTATTTCAAAACCTATTAAGATTTGAAACGAAATTCTCGCAGCTACGTCGTGTGCGCGAGTGTGCCAGTTAGTTTACTAAAACTAACAAAGATTGATTTTTATGACTTTCTTAGACGATCGTGGACAAGTGAGTTCTTATCAACATAGGCCTTCTTGAACCAATGCTTAAGGGTTAGCCTAGACGCTTGGAAAATATTTGAAATCCATTAAATTTCGAAAAAGCAAAACCCTATTTTGAAAGTTTGAGAAAATTATGATTAAGTTCCTGATTTTAGAATTTTTTAGGTTATGGAAAACAGAAACTGTTTTGTTTTCAGAGACCTGTTCTCTGATTTTTTTTAAGGCTTCTGAGTTTTGGAAAATTCTAAAATTTTTATAGAAACTAAATATGTATGTGCAGAATTAGAAAATATTTTATTTTTGATTTTTATGCTACAAATTATCAGAATTAAATAAAAAACTGCACACCAGTTAGGAACTCGAAACAGTTCTCTATCACAAACTCAGAGACTTAGAAAATCTGTGATATCTCTGTGCTCCGACATTGAATTTTTGTGAAATTTGTTTTGCTGGAAAGGTATGGATATCTTTCCAAAGCAACAATTTTTAGTCAATTTGATGCTGTATGTACAGAGACATGAAAGAAATAGCAGACATATGTTCCAGAGTTTTCTGATTTTCCAGAACCTGTTCTGGTTTTTGCAAAACTTCTCAGATTTAATTGACCATGTTAAAGAATGTATAAAATCTTAAAATTTTTACTAGACACTCATGGATATGTTTAGTTTAGACATGCCATGTCTCGACTTGATTGGATCGGCCGTTAGTTACAAAAGAATTCCGTGATCAGGTGTGTGTAGAGTGTAGTTTAAGAACTTTCAGATTTGTAGAAAACTATGCATATTCTGTTTGTGATATATAGCATAAAATCAATTACTTCCAATCCTAAAAATCATATGAACCCTAAAGAAACAACGAGGTTTATTATTTTGAGTATGTTCATGGAGTTGAAGGATCGATATATATGTTTGAATCAATAATAACATGAAAGAAAAGGTGAGCATCGTCCTTGGGTTTGCATCAACATGTTTTCATGGAGACTATGGCTCCTTAATTACAGATTTTCCAAAGATTACGCAACTAGTACAAGAATCAAAACCTGTAAATAGAGACGGTGGACGACGTGGAGGCAATGGGTGGTGAGCAGCTGGACATGGACGACGAGTGGCTGTCCTCCTCTTCCTTCTCTCTCCCTCTCTTTCTCTCCTTCTCTCCCTCTCTTTCTCTCTTTCTCTCTTTCTCTAGTTTGATCTTCCACAGCTCGGATTCCCCAATCTCGGATGGGCTGCCTTGGAGCCTGTTTGGAGCTCCTTTTATAGGCTAAAGACTGCCTAGTTGCTGCAAATACTCCCAAGGCAAGTTGCCTTAGTGGTTGGGGTTTTATTTTGGAAGGTAAGTGCTGACCAAACCTTCCAAATCCACTCTTGTTCGTATTAAGCAAGTGTTGTGCTGTGCATAGCTTTCCAAACCTACCACCCCTCATATTAAGTAGGTGTTGTGCTGTGCATAGCCTTCCAACTCCACTCTGATTCGTAATAGGCAAGTGTTGTGCTGTGCACAACCTTCCAAACCAGCTGCCCATCATCTTGGGCAAGTCTTGGACCGTGTACAGCCTCTTGTGTTTAGTCATGTTCAGCCAGCTCTTCTTTGGTAAGTGTTGGATCGTGATATTCAGCTCCCTTGAGCATGCACAACCAACTCCCTGTAGGCAGGTTCAACCAACTCCCTTTAGGCAAGTTCAGCCGTGTTCAACTATCTCAAGCTGTTGAACCTGAAACCTTTAATTGTTTCTTTTGCATAGTGGGATCGTCTTGGTTCTTTGCACAAAAAGTCTTATTTCTCAAATCATATTCCTTCCATGTTGAAGTCAGCAAGACTTGACATGGTAGGTATCCAATTAAGCACTCTGGCTGTGCATGGCAAGTGTAAACATGAAAATTTCCACTCCCAAGTTATAGAAAATTTGAAGTGAACCTTTTCGTGTCTACGCTTGTGTGAGCGTGCCAGCTAGCTTACACAAAATAGTGAAGACTTTTTAAACATTTTTCTGACTTTTGACGATTGTAGGCAAGCGGACTCTTTTCGCTTTAAACCTTCTTGAACCGATGCTCAATGATCGGTTTAAGCGCTTAGGAACTTCGATTTGCAAACAAGTTTTTACTTCAAATTAATTGAATGACAAGTATTTTGGAAGGAATTCGATTCGTGTACTTTTGCCAATTTTATCACGGATTTGGACGACCCTAAGATTCTTGCAAGTTTTATTTATTTTAGCCTGATGTGTGTGGAGTGTGTGGGCCTAGTTTCAGCGTGATTTGGAGCGAGTATCGGGGGATTTGCCATGATGAGCGGATGTAGGGATGCTATAAATCTTGTTTTGGGTTTTTGAGAACGATGATGCGAACTCACCCGAATTGAAATTACACCCACTCTACATCCGAAGTAAAACTCACGCGAATTGAAAGTGCATTCACTCTACATTCACGAAAGCAAAACTCACGCGAAATGAAAGTGCATTCACTCTACTTTCCCGAAAGTTAAACTCATGCGAAATGAAAGTGCATTCACTCTACTTTCCTGAAAGTAAAACTCACGTGAAATGAAAGTGCATTCACTCTACTTTCCCGAAAGTAAAACTCACGCGAATTGAAAGTGCATTCACTCTACATTCACGAAAGTAAAACTCACACGAAATGAAATATGTATATTAGCTTAAGAAAGCGAAAAGGCTCGAGTGCACGTGATTGTAAAGAGCGAAAAGGCTAAAGTGCTCGTGGGTGTGATCGTGTCCATGCACCAATTAAGAGCGAAAAGGCTCAAGTATACGTGGGTGCAATCGTGTTCATCCACCAATATTACAACATGGGGGAGGCTTCGCTCCATTAATACAACCCCTTTTCGAATTGAATTTAATGGAGAAAATGGTTTAAAACAAAAGTTTAAAGAGCTTACAAGTTTTCCCCTTTAATCAAGCCCTTGGTGCCCCTCCTTGTTTTGCTCGTGCCACCTTTTCTCTCTCTTGGTTTGGTCCAAGGTAGCCCATGGCTGACCCAAGGTGCAACCCACCTTGGTTCGGTCCAAGTCCCTTTGGTGGAGCCCTCTCCAAGCTTCACCCTCTTACACTTGGCCTTCCTTGCTCCACAAGCTTTCACTCGGCCTTCAAGCCTTCCACCTTGGCCTGGTCCTCCACCTTGGCCAAACCCAAGCTCGAGCCACCTTTGCCAAGCCCTTGCCCGACCCTTGCCAAGCCCTAAGTTTAGGCTTACCTCCAAGCTTGATCACTTGGCTAAGACCTCTCCAAGCTCCACCTTCTTGCACGAGCTCCACTCTTGGGCGGGTCCTCCTTTGCCAAACCTCCAAGCTTGAGCTCCACCTTCTCTCCTCTCTCCTCAAGTTTCACTCCTCCAACCCTTGAAACCGCCCCCCCCCCCCTTGACCTTATTTATAGGCCAAGGGAGTGGATCCCTTGGGGCAGGTTGGATCTTTGGATCCAACCCGATCCAAGGGTTCTTCTTTGGGGCATGGATCTGGATCTTTTGGTCTAGATCCAATCCAAAATTTTTCTTTTGTGTCCTTCTTTGGGGCATGAAACAGATGGTTTTCGAGCGGGCTCCGGTTCCTCGGTGACTCATTTTTAGCCTAGGTTTTTCCCAGCCCCTTTAACCGATCGATGCCTGTTTTCAAGACTTTTTTATTTGCTGTTTGGCTTGATCCGTCTGGTCCCGTCTCGAGCTTGCACATGATGAGGTCGATCCCAGATTTTGAAGTGGGCACTGATTTCCATTTTGATAGGCCCGACTCTTAATTTTTTGTGGCTTCATCAGGGTCTTGGTTTCATTTTGCATTTTTGAAGCTGAACTTGCCTCGATATGAACACAGGGTTCGATCATCAATCTGGCATTCATCCAAACAGGCTTGGCCCATCCTTCACATTTTTTTCTTGATCTCGAACTGGATTCTGGATCAGGTTTCACATGTCCGTTTGATCTGTTTTGCAATCCATGGGCTTTTTACTTGAATTTTAAAACCTTTATTTTGAAATATTTCCCAAAAGGTTTGAACTTTAAAATTTGGGGTTTTTAAAGGTTCAGAAAGGTTGTAAGCTGGATTTTGAAATTTTGGAGTTTTGGAAAACATCACCATTTTTGGGGTCTTTACAGCAAGCCCTCTTATTCATTGTTGAAGTCGGCCAGCTTGTGTCATTTGATTTTGGTAACTTCAGTGGCTGAGCCAAATATGGAAAGTTGCCTTCCTCCTATGTTGAAGACGATACGAAGTGGTAACTTACCAAAGCATACTCCCAATCCACACGTTACTTAGTTGATGATGACCTTTCCTTTTTTGGACCTCGATCTTCTTTTTGAATGTGAAACTTCTTCCCTGGGGTGCCTACTTTCCTTCTTGGTTGTCCCTTTCCTTCCTCGGTTTGTCAGCTTTCCTTCTTTGAGCATCGGCTTTCCTTTCGAATGTGAACTTTCCTTCCTTTTTGGGTGTCGACTTGCCTTTTTGAACGTCAACTTCCTTTTCTGATGCCGATTTTCCTTCTCAATGTAAGCTTTCCTTTCTTGACACTAACCTTCCTTTTTTGTACCTAAAACTAAAAATGACAGGTTACCTCGCCCAACAATGCCGAAATTGGCAGGTGCTCGGTCGTTGCCTTTTTATGCTGTCTCCTCTTTTAGGGGAATTTGTTTCCGTACGGTGTGAGTTTATATATGGCAGGTTTAAACATTTTATAGAAAAACCTTTTATATTTTAAAACATCAAATTTAATGAAATTTTCAAATATTGCTTTGGAAAAACACTGGGTTTCATTCCCAGTTTTTGTTTGCAAGGGTGACCTACTTTTGCTCCATGAGTCAGTCTATAACCACCTTGACCATTTAACCCTTCTCATGGGTGTAGGGTATCGAATCACTTTAACCACTTCAACGGGTGTAAGGTGTCAAACCACTTTAACCCTGGGTATCAGGTCTTAGAATGAGACCCTTCTCAATCAGGCAAATTTTCGAGGTCTGGTTTAAATTTAACTTGTTTTTGAATATGAGGGTTTTGGAATTTCATAAATTTATAATTTGCAAACATTTTTGGGTTTGATTCCCAATGTTACCTTTTTCATTTGTTTATATAAAAGGAATTGTTTGAAATCATCATTTCTTTGAAGGCAATCATTTAAAAAGGCAAAATCTTGCCAATTTGGTACTGAGGGTAAAATCATCATTTTTATAAACTTTTGTCCAAATTCGAATTTTTCTGAAAGGAAAGCAACGTTCCAATATTTTGAGGCTGCCATAAAATTTTGATACCAAGACGAGCTCATTTGATGCATTGTATTTAAAAACCCAAAGCTACCAAAAATAGCCAATTTTCAAAAGGGTAAAAATTTTTGTTAAAAAAAATTTTGGGTGTTTACAAACCCCATTAATCTTAATGAAAGAAGAGATAGTAATTAAAAAAAATAAGGGAAGAGTGGACCTGTGGTGGAAGGATCGGCCGACGGCTTGTAGCGATGAACCCCTTCTTATTTCTCTTTTTCTCTCCCTCTTGCTAGGTCATGGGATGTTGGATTGTTGATTGATCGAGAGATTGGCTTAGTTGATCTCGGATTGTTTTGATTTTTAGATGATGCTTTGCAGTCCCTCTCAAGGGCCATCTTATAGGCCAAGGACTGCCTCTTTGCTGCAGCTCTTGGTAAGGCAAGTTGCCTTATTGAAGGTGGTTGAAATTGATAAGTGAATGCTAACCCTTCTTACTAAAAATATGCTCCATTTGATATGGTAAGTGCAGCTGAGTTAAGCTAGGACTTAAGAAGGAAGGTGGGTTCAGCCAAGGCTAGGAAGTTGCTAGGTTCGGCCAAGGTAAGTGCAGTTGGGTCGGCCAAGGTAAGTGGGTTTAATGAGTTCGGCCAAGATGTTTCAGCAATCATGACCTGCCCATTTGGTGAAGTTGAATTGATTAGGAAAGGAAAGTGGAGATGCTATCTTCTTCACTTGCTAAAACTGTCCAGCACTTGCTATGGTATGTGGCCAAATTTTGGGAAGGATGGAATTCGACTGAAGCTTGAGATGATGCTGAATGCGGCTCCAATTGGAAGGTTGCTATTCATTTCTTCCTTCAAGGTTGACATCAGCTGAAATTAAATGGTAAGTGGCTGACATCAGCTGAAGGTGGAGCTGTCCTCTTGCTGGAGTCATTTGATAAGTGGCTATGCTCTCATTCTGGCTCATCATCCAACTTGGCATGAGACATAGGGCAGATGTGATGAGCCTACCGACTTAACTCTTTTAGTAGTAATGGTCGACTATTTCTTTCTTTACCTGCTCCCTTTTGCAAGGTCTGGCTAGATCCCAACGCTGAGTTACTTCTTCCTTCCCCAAGTGGCCGAGTCTTTGTGGGCTTAACTATAGGCGACTGATGCAACGTTCATTGCTTTTGGCCAAGCTGTCGTGAAAGGGAGCTTCTAGCCATATCGAGGTTGGCTATCCATATCGAGCTTCTGGCCAACCTACCAATGTTGGTTCAATCCCAACATTCATTACTTCTTCCTTCCCCAAGTGGACATGATGATTTCAGCCAAACTGTTGGCCTTCTGTTGTCCATATCGAGGTTGGCTTAACTTGATGTGGGCCATGTTGCTTACTAAATTCGGTTGGGGCTGACTATAGCAAGTCATATAATTTCTCATGTTGAAATTGGTAAGACTTGGTAGGTTACCAAACTGCATACCAAAGCCACTTATGGCAAGTCATCTGATTAATCTATACTGAGATTGGTAAGTTTCCTCTTGGTGGCATACCAAATTAAACATCACAACTTTTCAAATCGAATATCCCAGCTTGTCAAATTAGACATCACAACTTTCCAAATCGAGCATCACTTTCTTTTTTCTTGGATGATGTCAACTTTCCTTCCTAGATGCTGACCTTCCTTTTTGATACCTGAAATTAAAAATGACAGGTTACCTTGCTCAATAGTGTCGAAATTGGCAGGTGTTCAGTCATTGCCTTTTTGGTTCAATACCTTGCTCAATGGGTGTAGGGTATCGAACCACTTTAACCACTTCAATTGGTGTAGAGTATCAAACCACTTTAACGGGTGTAGGGTATCGAACCACTTTAACCACTTTAATAGGTGTAGGATATCAAATCACTTTAACCCTTGAGTATCAGGTCTCGAAATGAGACTATTTCTGATTGGGTGAATTTCTAAGGTCTAATTTGAATTTTAGGGATTTTAGAATTTTATAAATTTATAAATTTACAAACATCTTTGGGTTTCATTCCCAATGTTCTCATTTTCATTTTTTTATATAAAAAGAATTGTTTGAAATCATCCATTCTTTAAAGGTAATCATTTAAAAAGGTAGAATCCTACCAATTTAGTGATGAGGGTAAAATAGTTAATTTTATGCAATTTTGTCTAAATTGGATTTTTTCTAAGAGGTATGCAATATACCATCATTTTGAGGTTGTTACAAAATTTTTGGGTGAAAATGAATTCATTTAAGGTGTTTTATTTGAAAAACCTTTGCCCAAAGTTGCCCAAGAAAGCAAAATTTCTAAAAGATGAATTTTTTTTATTTTAATTTTTTTTTAAGTATTTACAGATGCCCCTCTTTGGCATTAATCCAAATTTATTTGGATAATGGCAAAGAAGAAACACTCATTTGATTTTCTTCCCAAATTTACCTAAGAGTATGATTTTTTCCTTCATTCCATAACATTTATTTCCTTGGGTTTGTTTTTGTGTAGGAGGGTGTAAACACCCCAAAATCTCATGATTTTCTCAAATATACCTGGTTTTGTAAAAGCAGCCCCAAAGGACTATTTTGAGTCTGAAAACCCAAGAGCCTTCCAAACAACCCTGTACATATGTTGAAACAATATATGTTTTAAAATTATATACATACAGTTTCAAAACCTTAAAAAGGTATTTTGAAACCCCAAAAAGCAGCTTGGCCTGATGAATTTTTCTCTGAAGAAGCGAAAGAGAACTCGGACCCGGAGCATATTTCAAGCCCGACACATCAACTCTCGTATCAAAATCATCCCCAGATTCTCGGACATCGAAGCCCCTGATATCAAAAATTTGTTCAAAATGATCTCCAGAAGGTGAGAAGAAGAGCGAATGATAATGTTGGCGAAGACCCAACGCAAGATGGAGTGAAAAGCACATTGAAGCATGTTGAGTCCAGGCTCCCAAGGGGTATCGAGCCATGGCTCATGCGCATCAAGTTCTCAATCTCGAAAGTTTTCGAAAAAACAAGAGATTGAAGACTTGAGAAGGGACTTCGAGGCCAAAATCGCTGCTCTTAGCCAAGAGGATGAAGCAGGCAATTCATGTTCGTCAAATGGCGAACCAAAGGCCAAGAAGAAATTTAAAAAACCTCGCAAACATAAAGAGACTTCCGCAATGGAAGGTAACCAATACCACGAGTCCTTCACACACAAGGACCGTAAAGCCCTACAACAGCTGTTGAGAGGGCAAAATAAAGAGAAAAGAAGTTACGCCCTGTCTGATTTCTTTCTTGTGGACTATGAAACAGATAGTGACGATGAAATACCAAACTTCCATCGGTATGATGGCATGGGAGACCCTAGGTCTCACTTACAGCTTTTCTCTCATCGAGCCCATAAGAAAAAGAAGGACTCGATGAATTAGGTGTATTGGTTCCCTTTGTCCCTCAAGGGCACAACTGCCAAATGACTCTTTCGAAAACCAAGTGTGGAAGATGCACTTCGATGGGGCACGAAACCAACGAGGGGCTGGTGCTAGGGTCATCCTCATATCCCCTGAAAAGGGTGAGATCCCTATAGCAATTCGCCTAGATTTCGAATGTTCCAACAACATAGCTAAGTATGAAGCACTCATACAAGGCTTAAGGATTTCGAAAACTCTAGGAGCATCATGCATCGAGATCTTCGGAGATTCACTCCTTGTTATAAACTAAGTTTTGAAAATTTGGCAAGTGCGAAATGAAAAACTTCTTCCATATCACGAGTTGGCCACTTGATTGGTTGAGTCATTCCAATCGTGTAGACTCACGCACGTAAGAAGAGAGGATAATGGCATTGCCGATGCCCTCTCCTCCTTGGGTTCAACCCTAAAGGTCGATCCTACTTTGGGAACTCGATCCTTAGAGATATGGCATGCGGCCACTCCATCCACACACGATTTGGATATTTGCCAAAATAATCCAGATTCTATTGAAAAACCTTGGTTTTAAGACATTAAATGTTTTCTAGAAAATGGAGGATTCACTGAGGATGCCACATCCAAAGATAAGGCACTCATCCGAAAAATTTCTACCCGATACACCATTATGGGTGGGGTTTTATACAAAAAAAGTTTTACCGGCATCCTACTAAGATGTGTCGACTTAGAGGAGGCTAGTACTGTTATGCATGAATTCCACGATGGAGAATGAGGAGGTCATGTTAATGCCAACATGATGGCAATGAAAATACTTAGAGCGGGTTATTTTTGGTCCACGCTGAGAAAGGATTGCCATGATTATGTTAGAAAGTGTCATCCATGTCAAGTACATGGGCACGCCATTCATATCCCATCATCTTCATTGCATTCCGTGGTCAGCCCCTGGCCATTTACCATGTGGGCGTTTGATATTGTAGGCCCGATCTTTCCAAAGGCATCGAATGGGCATAGGTTCATCTTAGCAGCCACAAAATATTTCTCCAAGTGGGTTGAAGCCATCTCCCTGACCAACGTATAGGGGCAACATGTGGTGGCTTTCATTAGGAGGAATATCTTGGCTCGATTTGGGGTTCCAAGAGACTTTGTGTCCGATAATGGCACCCCATTCAAAAACGAGTGGATGGTCAAGTTGTGCAACACGTATGGCATAACTCACCACTTCTCCTCGCCCTACTACCCTCAAGGCAACGGCCAAGCCGAAGCCACGAATAAGACTCTCATTAGTATAATTGAGAAGACTTTAGAGAAGAGTAGGACATGACACGAGAAGCTGGATGAAGCCTTATGGGCTTATAGGACTTCCATCCGGACTCCCACGAATGCCACACCATTCGAATTGGTCTATAGCACAAACGTCATTCTTCCCATTCATACACAATTGCATTCATTCCATACCTCCATTGCACTCGACCTCCCCCTAGAGACGCTTCAGCATGCTAGGATGGCCGAACTAGATTTGTTAGATGAGAGGCGACTCCTTGCTATGGATCATGCTCATGCATACCGACAAAGGATAGCCTGACACTATAACAAACATATGAAACCTCGCCACTTCGAAGTGGGAGATCTGGTTTTGAAAATCATCCAGTATTGTGGCCCACATCCACTTGGAAAGTGGTGCCCCAAGTGGGATGGACCCTATGTTGTGCGTGCAACCACCACGAACAACTCATATTGGTTGATCGATGTAGAAGGTAGGAATTTAGCAGATCCTATCAATATTCAATACTTAAAAAAGTATTATGTGTAGGGTTTGGGTTAAATCCCCTTTTTCGAAAATTCTTAGGGATAGCTACTTTGAAACTTCAAGGCAAAGTTCAAAGGCAAATCACGTAAACCTGAGCGAGAGAATTCGCACTTGTGAAAGAGTGGAGTTTTTCAAACACGAGGTTACATTTCAAAATCCTTCTTCTTACAAAGAAAGGCCTAGTTCAATATAGCAAGATACTTGCAAGTAGTATGTGCTATTTCTAAATAGGTTGATCTGGAATGGATCGAGTATGATCTTGGGATAAGTCCTCCCCCTTCTCTTCTCCTTCCAAAAGGAAAATATGGCCAAAACAAAGGGTAATCCCCGTCGAAAATCTCTTTCCCAAAGAAAGAAACTAGAATCAAAAAGAAAAATTCGATTCTTTTATGGAGAAGAGGGATTAAAGAAAAAATACTCCCAAAGGGAGACTGGCTATGAAAAAAAGAAAGAAAAGGCCAAAAAACTCAAAAAGAACAGTTTTCCGCCTTCTATGCCTCAAACCACGGGATGCTTCAGAAGGAACCGTGGTATCTCTTTCCCATCCCTGGCTTATCCCAAGTAAAACATGGTTCATTTCGAGGAATCCTAAAGTAAAAATAGGATTTACTTACTTGAATTTCATTTTGTTTGAGAATTCGACGTTTCGAGTAAGGCGTAGGAATTTTGAAATATAGCTTGTTTTCTTATAAAACCTCCGTTAGATTAGCGAGTGTCAAGACTCAAGCAAAGGCGAACACGAAGAGCTCGAGATCCTTAGGATTGAGGCTCAAAGCAGTTTTCCCTTTTGTAAATAGATTTTGAAAAATCAAACATCGAGCAACATAGGGTCTGCTCACTTGGAGCAGCAGGCCTTCATAAGTTTCAAGAGTTCGACCATGTTATCCGGTCTCTGGGTGGTCGCCATCCTTGGCGTCTCATCCATGACATGCATGTACATATCCATGCATAAACACTTGCATAACATGATCCTGTTTAGGACCAGAAACCATTTGCATATCCCTTTGGGGTGATATCTCCTCCTACTAGGGTTTTAAAAGAGAGATTTTGCTAAAAATTGGGACGATCCCATATTTTCGTGAATAGATCTAGGGAGACATCAAAAGGGGTGTTGTCGTCTTTGCCATTACCCAAATGAATTTGGATAATGCCAAAGAGAAGCATCTGTAAACACCCCAAAATCTCACGATTTTCCCAAAATACCTGGTTTTGCAAAAGCAACCCCAAAGGGCTATTTTGAGTCTGAAAACCCAGGAGCCTTTCAGGCAACCCTGTACATATGTTAAAACTATATATGTTTTAAAATATATACATACAACTTTTAAAACCTTAAAAAGGTATTTTGAAACCCCGAAAAGCAACTTGGCCTGTTGAAAGCAGGACCGAAGAAGCAAAAGAGAGCCCGGACCCGAAGCATATTTCAAGCCCGGCACATCAACTCTCGTATCAGAATCATCCCCAAAATCTCGGACATCCAAGCCCTTGTTATCAACAAACTTGTTAAAATGATCTCCGGAAGGTGAGAAGAAGAGCGGACGACAATGTTGGCAAAGACCCAACGCAAGACGGAGTACTGATGCAGTCAGGCCCTACACAAATCGTCCATTTCACAACGCCACGAAGGAGTCAGAAAATCAGATTTGGATCGGATCTGGACCATATATATCCAGATCCAAATCCAAACATGCATCTGGATTTGGATTTGGATTTGGATTTGGATCCAAAGATCCAATCCAATATCCACATCCATGGCCCACATCACCTTCTCATAAATGGAGGTGGGGCCCACAAGAAATTCACGTGAAAAGCTTGGGTATGAGAGAGAATGGGATAAAGTTTGAGTGAGAATATGGTGGGCTTGACTTTTGTGTCAAGTTTTGGGTTAATCATGTGGGTTTAGCCTATGAGTGTGGGATTAAGCTTGTATGCACCTATACCTAACCTAGGGCTGCACCAACATGCTGCAACTAGGTCCATGGATCGAAGGCCAAGGGGATGCTACAAAACCTAGCCCTAAGCTAACCCACCTCACCTAGCCATATTTCCCTTTTGCAATTTCCCTTTTGCAAATTTACATTAAGTCATTTCCCTTCCGCATTGTCTTTCAATTCGGGTTTTCCCTTTGGAGTTGTGTGAGTTTGCATTGCATATACGTCATACCACGAGTTAGGATGCATATTGCATCAAAGCAAGTCCCACACTCCCACTCAAAAAATCGCCCAACTTAGGTCACTTGCGCACACACCTAGTTGGCCATAAAAAGCTTAAAAAGAGACATAGGCACGCACAAAATCTCACGTGTAATAAAATTTGCAATCGTACATACAAAGCCCAAACACTTCGGGTATTTTTCAAAGAGGTTTAATTAAAAGACTTTGCCAAGCATACAGACTAATCCTTGCACATCGGTGCAAGAAGGTCTGCGACGAAAAGAGCTCACTTGCTCACAGTCACCCCGATAGAGTCAGATTTTAAAACTTACTTCGCTAGCTTAAGCAAGCTAGCTGGCACGCCCTTTTGTTAAATATGACTTAGACACATGAAAAGGTTCACTTCAGGCCTAAAAACCAGAGGTGAGGATTTTCCGTGTCTACGGAGGTCACCCTGGGTTTTCTTATGTGGAGGGTGCTTCCAAGTATGTGTCATCTCTCAATTGGCACCGACTCTTTTATGCTATGGAATTGCTAAACAAGGTCAAAGCATTGTCATCATCCTTCAACTCAATAAGGGTCGGGGGATATTATCCATGATGCTTAGCACAATAGTTTGGGCTAGTCCATGGAATTCCTAACCCAGGATATCCTCCTTGAGAAAAGAAACTACTTCAAACTTTGAGGCTACAAAAGCATATAGCCAACTCATAGAGCTCCCTCATGAAAGGTTCACCTACAATTTGGGAACAACGAGCGAGTTTGATGAATGGTGGTAAATAGTGATTTTTGCAATTTTTTATACGGAACCAGAGGAATTTGTTTAGCTCTTTACCAATTTAATCATTGTGAGGTCAAGCTCGTCAGCATCATCATCTGTTGATCCTCTAGATATTGCCTAAAAGCACTGAAAATAAAGTGATAATGTGCCACTAATCTTGGTAACGTTCTTCCTTTTTTTCATTCTCCTCTTCACTCCCGTAATTAGTCACATGGGTTTATTGCATGGTTTGTCCTCCACTTTCATAGGGTTCTATATTCAAGGCCGAAAGAGAAGAAGAGGAAGATGAGGACATTGTATTTTATCACTACTACGGACTCAGCCGGTAAACTTTGCCCTCTTCATTTTGTTACTCTATTTAGCACTTATGACTAGATTGCCACTACATTCATTTCTTGTGGCTCATATCCAACTCGAGGCCATGCTTAGGAGGGAAGCAACTCCCATGCTTTGGCTGATGAAATCAAGCACAAATTTTTGTGTGTCTTAGAAGATTATCAATAGAATATCCCATCTCATATCCCTAAGCAATAGTTGGCATCTCTCTTTCAACCACTGGCAGAAGCTCAAACTAGGTATAAGGAAGAAGTACAAAGGTTATAAGATTCAAGAAGGCTTATTTAGACTCTATTCTAAGTTAGCTAGCATTTGAGAACTTTTGTTGGCATCCCATGATCGGGAGGAGGCATCAGAGAAAGAACATGAAGAGTGACAGATAGCTATTACGAACGATGAACTTGGTTCGAGAACCATGTCAACCTTCAAGAAGGGCTTTTCCTCTAGCTGGATTATCAGTATGTATTCATTCTATTCTTTAATTCTTTTGATTAATTAAATAAATTATCCTTTCTAAATCAATGGATAATGCTGTAAATGTGGAGATTTACTCCAAAGTCTATGTAGAGACTTGAAATAAGCTTTCACACACTATGTCGTGTGCGAGCGTGGCAACTAGTTTTACATAAACTAACAAAGTTGTATTTTCTAACTTTAATTGTGATTGTGGGGAAGTAGGATCTTTTCGACTTAGGCCTTCTTCAACCAGTGCTCAACGGTCAGCCTAGACGCTTTGAGGATTGGTTTGAATCATATGTGTTTTCAAAATCTACTTTCAAATCTAAATTGCTTAATCAAATTCATGAAACTAGATCTTGAAAAGAAATATTTCAAATATCTGAAAAACAGAAACTGGTTCTGTTTTCAAAACTTTTTCCCGAATTTTCTCGATATCTTATAAGTCTCTAAAAATCATGAAACTTTTATATGATTGAGAAACTATTTTTATTTTAATTTTTGGTGTTATGATTGTGTAGAATTAAATCAAACATTTGCCTCTTCTCAGGTGTTTAGAACTGATTTGTAACAGAAATACAGAGGTTTAGAAAAACAACTATATCTCAGAGCACAAATCTTCGATCTTTATGAACATTGTCTTATTGGAAAACTATGAATGTCATCTTTTTAATGAGACTTGTTTCAATAAAATTGGATCACTGCTAACAAAGTTATGGGATGAAAACCCAAGCTCTATTGTAGGAAACATAGATTATAGAGATTCGGTTCTAGATTTGTCTGATCTTACCTAATTTTATTTTCGTAGCTGCACGGCCATAAAATTCTTGAATTTTTTTTTATAAGTTGGCTCGTGTGTGACGATTTGGTTTACAAAATTTTAGATCATTTAGAGTAGAGAACGGGAAATTAAAAATAAAACATCAGATGGATACAAGATGTGGAAAACAGATTTTCGTGTTTAAAACATGCATGAATGCATTTCATCTAAAATTTAAAAACCAATCACAACAATTTCAAAGTAAATGACTGAAGGAAATAAAGTAAAAGATAATCATAACTTAAGTATAGAGGGCATTAGAGGATATAAGAGATTATAATTGTAGACGTGAATTTTTATTCCAAAATATATGTGGACATTTGAAAAGAAATTCTCGAACTATGTCGTGTGTGCGAGCGTGCCAGCTAGTTTGCTCAAACTAGCAAAGATTGATTTCAGACTTCCATGTAGCGATCATGGGTAAGTGAACTTTTGTCGATGTAGGCCTTCTTGAACTTACGCTTAAGGGTCAGCCTAAACACTTTGAAAATTATTCAAGATCCGGTAAGTTTTCAAAAACAACATTCCAACTTCCCAAAAACTTGATAAAATCGTGATTTTGATTATTGACTTAGAAATATTTCAAGTCCTAAAAAACATAAACTAGTTCTGTTTTCAAAGGCCTGTTTTCTGATTTTTTTAAATAATTCTGAGTTTTCAAAAATTCTAGATTTTTTACAAAGGATAGAATCCAATGTATAGATTTAGGAAATATTTTTATTTTTACTTTTCATGCTATAGATTCATGTAATTACCTCACTCAGACACTCTATGAAATTAGTCTTGTTGGAAAGTTATGGATTTCATCTTTCCAAAGAGACTATTTTCAATAAATTTGGTTAATTGTGTACAAAGATATTTAGGAATAACCCGACCTTTGTTATAGGAACTTCTAGTTTTTCAGAATCTATTCTAATTTTTGTAAAAGTTTTCTGATTTTGCTAATGATGTTTAACAAATCCAAAATTCTTAGAATTTTTATTAGAAGTGCCTTTGTATGTCTAGATTAGACATACCAAATTTCAACATATTTGGAGCAAGGGATAATAAAAAAGAAATCTTTTACCGAACAAATGCAGAGTGTAAAAAACATAGAACTCTGTTTGTGTTCTAATCTCAATTAAAAATGAATCTACAACTAGAAAATAATAGTATAAATCCTAATGATCACAGGAACAATAGGATATTAAGAGGTTCATGATCTTAAGTTGTGCTATGGAGACGAAATAACCAATATTAAAGCATGTAACGAAGTCCGCATGAAAGAAAGATGGGGCTGTCTTGTGAATCTGAATCAATACATCTTCATGGAGACTTAAGCTCCTTAATTACAAACCCATGATATTTACTGAAAAAGGAGATGATTGAAACAAGGAAGAACCTGTGAAAGAAGGTGGAGGAAGATCTGCAACTAGTGGTTGGCAGCGGGCAGCAGCCTTGTTCTTCTCTTCCTCCTCTGCCTCTCTCTCTTTCTATCTTTCTCTCCCTCTTTGCTGGGCTCGGCAAACTAGGGACCACGGCCTCCTATGGTAAGTCACATAACTCACCCACGTTGAGATTAGTAAGGTTTCTTTTTTTTTTTTGGTGGCTTCCCAAATCAGACCACCTCGTGAGGAGGGTATTGACGTTGCCTAGACTTTTCATGTTGACATCAATCGATAAAATTGAACATCACAACATGCCAAATCATGCACTGCTTTTCTTTCTCTCAGATGGTAATGACTTTCCCTTCTTGAAAGTCAGCCTTCCTTCTAAATGTCGGCTTTCCTTTCTTGACGCCGACCTTCCTTCCTAGACACCGACTTTTCTTCTTGAACATCAACTTTTCTTTTTTGAATGTCGACTTTTCCTTATAATACCTGAAACTAAAAATGACATGTTACCTTGTCCAATAACGTCGAAATTGGCAGGTGCTCAATCGTTGCATTTTTTGTTTATGCCATCTCCTCTTTTCGGGGAGTTTGCCTCCTTACGGTCCGAGTTTATATATGGTAGGTTTTAAACACTTTATATAAAAAAATTATTTTTATATTTGAAAACATCAATTTTAATGAAATCTTTAAATATTATTTTGGAAAAGCACTGGGTTTCATTCCCAGTTTTGTTTGCAAGGGTGACCTACTTTTGCAAAGTGAGTCAGTCTATAACCACCTTGACCATTTAACCCCTTTTATGGGTGTAGGGTATCAAACCACTTTAACCACTTCAACAGGTGTAGGGTATCAAACCACTTTAACCCCGAGTATCAGGTCTTTGAATGAGACCCTTTTCAATTGGGTGAATTTCTGAGGTCTCGTTTGAATTTAACTTGTTTATGAATTTCAAGGGTTTTGGAATTTTATAAATATATAAATTTGTAAACATTTTTGGGTTTGATTCCCAATGTTCTCATTTTTACTTGTTTATATAAGAATAATTGTTTGACATAATCCTTTCTTTGAAGGCAATCATTTAAAAAGGCAAAATCCTGTCAATTTGGTCCTAAGGGCAAAATAGTCATTTTTATAAAATTTTGTTAAATTTTGATTTTTTTTCGAAAGATATACAATATATCATCATTTTGAGATTGCTAGAAAATTTTTATACCAAAATGAGTTCATTTGATGTATTTTTATTTAAAAAAACCCAAAGCTTCCAAAAATCGTCAAATTTCTAAAAGCTAAATTTTTTTTGTTTTAAAACAATTTTGGATGTTTACAACAATGTATAGAGGGGTAGAAGAAATTGAAAATGTAACACATAGAAGACATCTACTTGAAATGAAATTGGGCAACAAATCAACTAGCTATTACATCAATGGGGGGAGATAGATGCTCCTTAATTATAACCCCTTTGATTGAATGAAAGAAAGGAGAATAAAACTGTAGACACACGGAAATTTCCACTCCGGGTTCTTAGGCCTAGAGTGAACTTTTTCGTATGTCTAAGTCGCTTTTAAAGGGCGTGCCAGCTAGCTTACTCAAACTAGCGAAGTAAGTTTTGAAATATCTGACTTATGGGGCAACTATGGATGAGTGGGCTCTTTTCGTCGCAAACCTTCTTGAACCGATGCTCAAGAGTCGGTTTGTACGCTTAGAAACTCGATTTTGAATAAGTATGACCTTTTTTGAAAAGTATAAAAGTGTTGGATCGATTTGGTTTGTCTAGTTGCAGATTTTATTTACGTGGGGTTCGCACGTATCCTATGTCTTTGATTTTAGCTACTTAGGCATGAGATGTGTGCATCAAGTGCCTAAGTCTTGGCGATTTTGCACGGGTGGTTCGAGGATGCTTTGATGCAAGTATGTGCCCTATCTCGTGGTATGGCGGATATACAATGCAAACTCACACAACTGAACCTTTAAAACCCGAAATTGAAAGACATAGCCGAAGGGAAATTGTGGAAGGGAAATATAGCTATATCTTAAGAGCGGAAAGGCTTAATTGTGGGTGTGTGTGTTGTGTATAAATTGAAAAACAACTCACATGACTTGAATGTAAAACCCCGCTCGACTTAAATGTAAATTGCGAAAGGGAAATACTTATATATATATGGGCCCGAAGGTCGCCAACGTGCGCGTATGTGTTGTGTATAAATTGAAAGACAACACACGCAGCTGAAATGTAAAACCCAACTGAAAGGAGATACAACTATATATTTATGGGCCCGAAGGTCGCCAACGTGTGCGTGTGTGTTGTGTATATATTGAAATGCAACTCACACAACTGAAAATTAACAACCCGGAATTGAAGGACAAACACAATTGAACCGGGAAAACTCACGCTGCTGAAAATATAGAGATATGGCTATATCTTAGTGGTTATCGAGGCCAAAATGGTGCGTGAGGTGCTTGAGCAAGCGCTCGGGTGTCTTTGGGTATGAGTGTATAATTGAAATGACAAACTCACACGACTTAATGTAACAACCCAGCTGAATGTAAATACATATATATGATAAGAGCGAAGGCTCAATGCACGCGTGGGTGAAGTGTGTAAATTGAAGACAACTCACGCAACTCTTACTAGAGTCTTTGGAGTAAGAGCGAAGGCTCAATCGTGCATGTGTGTGCTTGATGTACGAGATTAAGAGCTAAAGCTCAAGTGCTCATGTGTGCTTCATGTGTCAAGCAACAATATTACATTCCGGGGGGAGACAAGGCTCCGTTAATAGAATGTAGAAGGAGATATATAAATACCAAATTTGAAACACTTACAAGTGATTCAGATGTTTGTCCACTCCAATCTACATAGGCTTGTGCTAGCTTTACAACCACAAACGTGCTCCCTTGAAGCTTAAGACGTGAAGTGGCTGGCCAGGGTTAGAGCTTGGTGGGCTTTAGGCGCTAGAGGTAGGGCTCACGGCATGAGTGGGTGCGGGTTTGGTGCTTGTGTGGGATAGGTGTGGTATGGGATGCTACGGGTCTTAGTGGGTTGTGTGGGGTGATGGAATGGTGTAGGGTAAGGTCACGGCTGGGTGTTGCGATATGAGGCGGTGGTGTGGGAGCTACGGGTACTACGGATTAGGTGGGGTTATGTGCAGAATGGTGTGAGGTGTGTGGGAGCTAAAGATCACGGCCGGGTTGTGAGGGGGGACGTGAGGCGGTGGATGGGATGGGAGTCGGGGTCGGCACTAGGTAGGTGATGGAGAGTGGAGATCGGTGCTGGGTAGGTGGTGGAGTAAGGCGGTGCTGGGATGGTATGGTGGCAGGTAGGTGATGTATGGTGGAGTCGGTTGGTGGCAGGGACTTAGGTAGAGTCGGTGTTAGGTCAGCACCAGGTGGGTCTCAAGGTGATAAGTGGGGTGATAGGCGCAGGCTACAGGCGCCAACGTGGGAGATGTGCGGTGCGGGGTGCGTGCCTGGCGTGTGGGGCATGCTGTGATGCGCAAGGTGCACTATGGTGCGCAGGGCGGTTCGGGTAGGTCTAGGGGTGTTCGGGAGTTTGAGGTTGGGGTCAGTTAGGGTATTAGGTGGATTTAGCTTAGGCTTAAGGGTGCTATGGGGTGGATAGGTGGTGTTAATTAAGGTAGGTTTAAGGCAGTTTAAAGGGGGAAGAAGAATGGTTTAGAGGGTTTAGCAAGCTTACCTCTTTGGGTCGGTTGGGGTGTGCTCAAGCCTCAAGCCAGCCACTCCAAAACGCCTTTGATTAGGCAAATCCAACCCTTCAATTAAGGTGGGGCAGCCCACACTAATCCCTCACTAACCCATAATTAAACCCCTAAACAAATGAAGAAAGCACTCACCTTAATACCCTCTCTCTCCTCCAAGCTCCTTCCTTGAATTCACGTGAACTTGTGGAGACCCCCTCACTCCTATTTATAGGCAAGTGAAGTGGGTCTTGGATATGGGTCTTGGGTTTGGATCGTGGAATCCATGTCCGATCCAAACACTATTTGGATCTGGATCTTGGATGTTGAATATTTTGAGATCCATATTTGATCCAAATCCAACATTTTTATGGATATGGATTTAGATATTTTGATCCAGATCTGATCTAATCCAAACACTATTTGGATCCAATCCAAACACTATTTGGATCCAATCCAAATCCAAACACTATTTGGATATGGATCTGGATATTTATGGTCCAGATCAAATCCAAATTTTCTCTGGATGGTCCTTCTTGGCTTTTCGAGGTCGATGATCTGTGCGGGCCCTGACTTCATCAGCGCTCCGTCTGGTGTTGGGTTTCCCCAATCTTTGTCGTCCGGACTCCTTTTCGCCTTTTTGGACTCTGTTTCTGCTCATTTCTGACTTTTCCGGTTCAAATTCTTGATGCTTTGGAGGATGTATTTGGATTGGCTTTTGGGTGTGTCGTGCCTGCATTCTGCATCGAGCCTAGGCCTTCCTTTCGCCTTTTGAACCTGGCTTTTATCAGGTCAGGATGCTCTTCTGGGTTCTAGAAACTGCTTCTGGGCCTGCTTCTGGGCCTGCTTCCGGAATTGGCCTTCGTGAGCCACTTGTTGGGCTGCTTCTCGATAAGGTGTCGTCTTTGCATGCTTCACCTGTTCGTCTTTGGCTTCTTGAAAAATGGGGCTTAGCTCGGGTTTAAAAAGCTCCTATTTGGATATGGGTTTTCAAAACACTATTTATAGGTTTCAAAACACTATTTACAGGGTTTAAAACAATATTTACGGGGTTTTGGGAAGGCTCCTGGGTTTTCAGAACTCAAAGTGCCTTTTTGGAGTTGATTTTGTAAACCAGGTATGTTTTATGAAAATCGTGGGATTTTGGGGTGTTTACAAAAATCAACAAGAAAAGAGGAGAATCAACCTTAAACGGAGGCTCCTTGGGTGGATTTGATGGAAACGATTTGGGGTGGGCAGCACCTCCATGCCTCTTCCTCTCTCTTTGTCTCTTTTTCTCTCCCTCTCTCTCTTTCTTTCCCTCTCTTGCTGCAGCTATTCTACTCTCTCTCTCTAGGCTCTTTCCACCCTTCTTTCAATGCATCAAACCCAGCCCCCAAAGCCTCTATTTATAGGCTCCAAGTGGATCTCGAGTTGGGCATGGATTGATTCTTGGCCCAACACTTGATCCAACCCATGAAGAGGTGACTCGTTACATGGCCTCACATGGGACTCATGGTGGTCTCCCTTAGCCAAGGTAAGTCCAACCCCATGTGGTGAGGGCTAGGCATAGCCTGGTTCGGTGCCATGCTTGATGCGGTGTGGCCTGATGCTGCCTGGCTAGGTGCAATCTGATGTGATGCGGTCGGCTAGGTTCGGTCTTGGTGCCATATTTGATGAAGTCCCGGCTAAGCATGGTTTGACTTGGTCTGGTCCTTGGTCCTCCTTTAGTCCATGACCTGGTCCTCTTGAGCCATTGTCTTAGGCTAGTCCGTGTCTTAGTTTAAGTCCAACACATCGGCTTGATCTTGATTGTAGTTGGGTCTTTGCCCTTGATCTTAGGCGTTGCTCTTTGATTTGGGTATGGTCTAGCCCATGGTGGTTTTGACTTCCTTAGCCACTCGATACTTGATCCTTTGTCTTGTCCATATTTGATGAATGAGCTTGGTCCTTGTATTCTTGCTTTTGCTTTGAGATTGGATTGGGATGCTTTATTCAATCTCCTTTTGACCCTGAGATCATGCCTTCATCCTGAATCCTTGGTAAGGATTTTACAACTTCATCCTTATCCTCTTTTGAACCAAACCTTACTTCATCTTTGGTTAAATCAATATCTTTTTAATTTTTAAACTGGATTTTGTAACTTCAAGCTTAAAACATTTGATTTCAAAATATTGTTTTTGGTATTTGGTGAAATTTGTAGGTTGTATTTAAGTTAGGGATTTTAAAAACAAGTCTATTGTTTCAAAAACTCTCAAACATGCTTGGACAAATTTTTGAAAATATTTTAGGGCGTTTAGAAATGCGTTTTCAAACACACTTTATTAATACTCATGTTTTGTTCTTTTCATTTTATGACTATACAAAGCTCCAAATAAAACCTTTGTTACAATATATCGCCCTTACCAATATGGGAACCTTTGCTGAATTGGGGATCTTTCATTAACATCGACAAGATAGATTTTCATACCAAATCTCTTTATTGAAATTTCCTAGGTTGAAGATGTATGCTATTGTAAACACCCCAAATTTTCCAAAATTCAAAAAACTCTCAAAAACACAAAAAGCTCGTTTGAGCCAAAACGATAACCTGTTTTAAAATGTGAAAACAGGTACAAAACGTAAAAGGAGAGCCCCGGCAAGAAGAGCAAATCGAGCCCAGAGTCTCAAAAGCCACCCCCTGCTCAAAAACGGAAGAAAGGAGAGCCCGTTCAGAGAAAAGCCCGACAGAAGGGTAAAAGTGTAATTTGGGTCAAAGAAAAAGCTCAAAGCAGCTCCAAAATGCAGAAAGAAGCCAAATACCTGAGGAAGTTGACAGAAGTTTGAGACGCGTCCCGTCAGAATGAAGAACGGAATCCGTGCGGCAATCTGAGTTCGATATCAACAGGAATCGGCTAGAAACCAAAACGGCAGACCGAAACGAACGTCGAAAAAGTCCTGAAAAGCAGAACACCGATTGGAAGGAAGACTTGGGGAAGACCCAGGCCAGAGTTGGGCGTCCGATGAATCGAAGCCCACTCAAAACCAAGGGTGAAAATCACCAGAAAGGACTAGAAAACCAAGGAGCAAAAGAAAAGTCTAGATTGGGTCTGGACACAAAAATATCCAGATCTAGATCCAAATAGTGTTTGGATTGGATCTGGATCTAAAAATAACCAAGATCTGAGATCCAAACCCAAATAAATAACCACTCTAGACCACCCATCCTAGCCAAACCAGCCCCTAAAAACACCACTAAACCAGCCAAGTTCTAGCCGATTTTCACCAAGACTTCTACCTTAGACCACCACCTAAACAAGCTATCCTAAGACCTAAACCAGTTCGGCCAAGTGCTGGCCGAACTCCACCTTGAACCCCATCAAGTTCGGCCAACCTTGGCCGAACTTCCCTTTGAAACACACCTAGCTCGAGCCACCTTGGCTCGAGCCTTTTCCTAAACCCACGGCCTGCAAGTGCAGGCCATGTCCCTGTTTTTCCACCTAAGGTTTGGCCTGCCTTGAGGCAAGCCACCTACCCTAAAAACCACCCAGCCATTGGTTGGGTTTTTCCTCCCCCACCCACCTAAAACAGCCCGGCCAAAGGTGGCCGGGCTTCCTTGCTTCTTGGCCAAAACCTGGCCTGTTTTGAGGCAGGCCACCTTAACCGTGTTGTTCCCCCACCTTAACCAAAAACCTGGCCTGCCATTCGGCAAGCCACCTAGCTAAAAACCCACAGCCTAACCTGGCCGTGTACCAGCCCCACAGCCACCTTGGCCAATCCTAGGTTACCAGCTCCGGTTTCACCTCAAACCAAACTCGAGCCACCTTGGCTCGAGCCACCCTAGCCTAGACAAAACCTAGCTAGAACCACCCCCAAGTCCCCTTTAAACCAAGTCCACTCGAGCCACCTTTGGCTCGAGTCACACAAGCTAAACCCAAGGCCAAAGTGCTGGCCGTACCCCACACTAAAACCATACCACTCGAGCCACCTTGGCTCGAGTCATGCCTTACCTAAACCGGCCCCAAGTAGCCCCAAACCCAATATAATTTGCAGCTCCCGTAACTCCAAGTCTCTCCAAGCTCTCAAGCTCTCCGACTTTGCTCCCACGTGCCCCAGACTCCGTAAGAAGAAGGTCGATTCTTTTCTTGTACAATCCCAAATCAAGAACCTGGAAAAGTGTAAGTCGTTTGATATATATCAAGTCTCTTTTCCATTCAATTCAATTCGTGATACGGGGTTGTAATAATGGAGCGTCGTCTCCCCCCGGAATGTAATAATGGTGCTGGACACACGAGACACACACGTACACTTGAGCCTTTCCGCTCTTATCTCGTACACAAGCACCACGTACACAATTGAGCCATTTCGCTCTTATCATATACATAAGTATTTCAATTCAGTTGGGTTGTTACATTAAGTCGTGTGGGTTTGTCTTTCAATTACACACTCGCACCCAAGAAACACCCGAGCGATTGCTCAAACACCTCACGCACATTTTGGCCTTAGAAGCCACTAAGATATAGCCATATCTATATATTTTTTGCTGTGTGAGTTTTCCCGGTTCAGCTGTGTACGCATTTCAATTCCGGGTTTTTAAATTCAGTCGTGTGTGTTGTCTTTCGGTTTATACATACACACACGGGCCACAATTGAGCCTTTTCGCTCTTATATATATTTATATCTCCCTTCTGCTGCGTTTTATGGTTCAGTTGCGTGTGTTGCATTTCAATTTATACACAACACCCACGCACACCTTGAGCCTTTCCACTCTTAAGATATAGATATATTTAAATATCTGCAATTTACATTCAAGTCGTGTGAGTTGCATTCAATTTGGGTTTTCCCTTCTGCTAAGTCTTTAAATTTCGGGTTTTACATTCAAGTTGTGTGAGTTGCATTGCATACTCGTCATACTTGAGCTAGAGTGCATACCTGCATCGAACAAACCCCGAACAAAATCGTGTAAGGCGACCAACTTAGGCCACTTTGCACACACTCCACGCCTAAGTGGTTGAAACTGAAAGACTTAGGGTCGCTCAAATCAAAAACTCGCCAAGTGCATGATTTCAAAAGGATTTTCAAAACACTTCTTTATTCAAAAATCGATTTTGAGTTTAACTTGTTTCAAACGAAGTCTCTAAGCGTACAGACTGACCCTTGCGCATCGGTGCAAGAAGGTCTGCGACGAAAAATCCCGCTTGCCTACAATTGCCTTTCAAAAGTCAGATATTTCAAAACTACTTCGCTAGTTTGAGTAAGCTAGCTGGCACGCCCTAAAAGCGAACGTAGATTGCGAAAAGATTCACTCCAGGCCTAAGAAACCCGGAGTCAAAGATTTTCCGTGTCTATAGATTTGGCACGCCCGGTGGGACCCGGGACTTAAGTAGACTTCAAAAAAAAGTGTTTTTCCAAAAAAATCATGTATACTTTGGAAAATTGCAAGAAAAGGGATGAAAAGATACAATCCTCATTGAGTGAACTAAGAAAGACTTTGAAAACAGATAAAGCCCAAAGAGAGCTCGATGATATTCAAAAAATGTTTCAAAAAATGAATGCTTTAAAAGCCCATCGATACCATAGCAGCTCTTCTAGGGCACATAAAGATCGTGAAAAGAAAACCGATCTTAAACTCAATGAAGGATGTAAGGTAAAAGGCCAAACCCAAGAAAGGGGCGAGTCCTCCACTCCCATATTTCCAAAATCCCACAAATCCAAAGAAAATTCGAAAACATACTGTTCTGCTTCAAAAAATCAAAAAAATCTTGAAAACTTTCAAAAAGACAAAAAAATTGAAAAACAAAACTTTGAAATTTCAAAAAATTCAAGTGAAATTCCTAAGTCTAGGCACACACACACTGTGGGACATGAAACCCACACCCCACAAAGAGACGAGAGTGAAAAACAGGTAGGTTTTGAAAAGGAACGCCTCGTGAAACCCCGGGGGCTCAAAACAGAGTTACCCGGGAAAACAGCCTGCTCTCACCATGAAAAGGTAGACAAGCCACAAAGAGGTATGCCTAAAACCTATCCTTCTCAAAACTCTCTTCTTCATATAGGGTCATCAGATGCATTGGATAACCCCTCTGTACACACAAACCCACGAAATGTGCCTAAGTTAGAGAATTTTCAAGGTGCGCCAAATATCCCGCACCAGCCAAAAGAATTTCAAAAGCAAAAGGAAAAAGAAGTTCAAAAAATGGTACACATGGAGACCCCTAATGCATGCATCGACATCTTAGGAGCTCATAACCCTACCATAGAAAAACCCACTTCTTCGATCTTAGTCTTGTGCCTTGGAACCAAGGCTATGGCTTTGAAACAAAAAAATCCATCCCTAGGGGCACCACGAGTTGAACCTAGGGAGCAAATCAAAAACTTCGAGGGAGCAAGCTTGTCTTCCCTTGAAGAAATTTTTTCCCAAAAACAGGTTGTGTGGAAGCTCAAGTCTTCCATCACCCTGCAATATCCAAAGTTCCTCAAGGAACCAAGCATGGCTTTCCTTGAGGACAAAATCTCCCAATTCGGGGTTGTATGGAAGCACAAGTCCACCCCAAAATATCCAAAGTCTCTCGAGGGACCAAGCACGGTTTCCCTTGAAGGCAAAATCACCCCGAAATATCCAAAACTTCTCAAAGGACCAAGCACGGTTTACTTTGAGAGACAAATCTCCCAAAACAGGGTTGCATGGAAGCCCAAGTCTTCCATCACCCTAGAATCCAAAATCCCAAAATCTAAAAGGGTATATATCCCCAACATGGATGATTCCATGTTCTAAGGCCATGATTTATACAAAAACTTTTCAAAAAACAAGAAGTCTTGGAACATGATTCTAAATATGGGATATAAACCCTACTAGGGCCTAGGAACCCAAAACCAAGATAGGCTTGAACCTGTCCTACCTCAGGCCAATCGACAAAAGTATGGATTGGGCTACAGCCCACCCATACCCCCAGAGCCGCCACCTAAGACCATCTGGGTCAAGGGTGCCCTGTAGAACCTCTAAAACCGAAACCCATGTCTTAGACCTATCTGATTAGAGTCTGATTAATGAATGTTTTCTTTGTAGGTTCAATGGAAGATCCCTACTTTTAAAAAAACCAAAAAAATTGGATCTTGCCAAAAACCAAAAAAATTGAAAACCCACCAAAACTCAAAAAACATTTTGAAAATTGAAAATTCCAAAAAAGAAATTTATTTTCAAAAGCCTTTTAGCCATGTACAAAATGCACTTTCGAAAATTGTAAAAAGCTTTTTCGAAAACTGTATATACTCCCAAAACCCAAGTATCCAAAAGTTGATCTTGTCCATCTTTTACCTAGAGCTTTTTCAAAAATGAAAAGCTCCAAAATCATCAAAGCCAGGAGGAATAAAACACCTCCAAGCTTCCTGAACTTCGCAAAATCCTTGACTTATGCAAAAAATTGGGGATTTTTAGAAATAAGCCTGACCCATAGTGCGTGCATAAGCATCATGCATCACACTCTGAAAACATTCATGTGCATTGAGTCTAGACATCATCTTAGAACTCGAATTCAGGGTTTTGTAAAACCAAAGGGGCAATGAAAGTCGACCCCCTAAGTATCGAGCCTTCATAAGCAGGTCTCCATACGAATCAAATCCAACACCTTCAAGGCAAATTTCAAAAAGAAATGAGAATCTCGAAAAAGGGTTAGCATTTCACAAAAGCCTTTTCAAAATTCTTTTGATAAAAACCTTCCATGCATTGCAAGTCATGCATTGTCTGCTTGACTTGATCAAATGAAGATGTTATTCATACTAGATGTGCCATGCATTTCAAAAACTCTATTGGCATGTGAAAGGAACCACTAAGCCAAAAGAAAAATCGTGCTTGGCCTTGCTGTAGGCTTTCAAAATTTGAGACATCATCTCCCATGTCATGGAAAGGGGAATGATGTTCATTAAAGCACTCATTTTTAAAATCCTATCTCAACAGGTAGGCAAAATGGCAGCCGCTTTCAACAGAGTATGAGTTCAAAACTCAAGACTCAATTTAAGGGACAAGCCCTGCATCATGTGGCTGAAGTGCCTCTTTGAGACACATTCCCCATACTTGATCAAATGCCCCATAAAGGCATGAACTTTCAAAATGAATTCAAAAACCCTGCTTGACCAAAATCAAGTGTAGGAAACATATTTCGATCAAAAGGGCTTGTATAAGACCATCTTCATATAGAAAGGGAGGATTTTCCAAAATTGCTTTCTCAAAAGGGATCAAAATTTTGAAAATTTTAACCCTACATATGGCTTTGAAAAGAAAGAATTTTCAACTTCTGGTTTATCTGAAAACCTTGATTGTGTTGGGATAAAGAACATGAATCTCACGATGAAATATGGAGACCATGTCAAAACTAAAACCTGATGGCCATGACAATCACTTAGGGCTGGTTATGTCTTCATCCTTGAGCAAAAAGTATCATGATCATGTTAGAAAAACCATGGAAGTGTATGGACATGAACATACCATTGTCCATCCAAAATCCTTTTGAAAAGCCATGGCCCTTCACCATATGGCCATGCGAAATTCCCATCAAGCTAGGGGCATTTTTAAATACAGCCCCTAGATGCTTTCCATGGATAAACGAATGCATCTCCTTCATGATTTGTGAGATACATTTCATATGTTCATCGTTGCATAAAAAACATGTATTTCCATTTTAAATCACATGGAGTGCATAGCACGCATCATATCACCTCGAAGAAAGCCCAAGAGGTTGGCAATTCGAGTAGAAATGTCTCCATGTCTTCAAAGGGCAACAAAAATCGGAAAAACTTGTTGATATTGTGGGTAGAAATTAGCAAAGCCCGAAAATGCCCGAATATTCAAAAGGGTTTATGTTAAATTCTTTTTCAAAAGGATTTTTGAAAAATCGAACTCCTTTGAAACTTCTTGAAAGAAGGATCAAAGTTGATTGTATAACCTTGAATGGAGGAATTTATACTTTGCGAAAGGTAGAGTCTTCCAAAAACAAATTAGCAACATTTCAAAAATCCCCGCTTATAAGATTAAGCCTTGTTCAAAATATCAAAATATTTTCAAATAGCAGATGCTATTAAGAAATGGGACAATCTCGTTTGAATCGAGTAACTAAAGGGATAAGCCTTCCCCCATTCTACTTTCTCTCCAAAAAGGAAAATTGGTTGTGTTCAAAAGAAAAAGAAAAAAAACGAGAATACAAAAACTCCTCCGAAAGTGGTCTTCCCTTCATAAACAGGGAATACAAAAACTCCTCCGAAAGAGGTCTTCTCGTTCAAAAAGAAAAAGGAGATATAAAAAAACTCCTCCCAAAGAGGTCTTCCCTTCATAAATAGGGAATACAAAAACTCCTCCAAAGAGTTGCTCTCCTTTAAAGAAAATAGGGATTAATGAAAAAATACTCCCAAAGGGAGACCCTCTGTGAAAAAAAGAAACAAAAAGCCAAAGCTCCAAAAAGAGCGATTTTCTGATTCTTTGTCTAAAACCACGGGACGCTTCAGAAGGGACCGTGGTATCCCTTTCCCATATCCCTACGGCTTATCCCCGAGGAAAAAGGTTCAAATTTACAAAAATCCTAAAGTACGAATAAAATCGGCTTATTTGGATTTCATTTTGTTTGAGAACTCGACTTTGTTTTGTAGGAAATGGAACTTTGAAATGTTTTCCAAGTTTTCCTACCCAAAAACCTCTATTGAGTAGCAGGTATTGAAACCCGAATAAAGGGAAGTATGAAAAAGTGAAGTCCTTTTCGATACAAGTTAAAAGGAGTTCTTTTTCAAAGAGAAATTTTGGAAAAAAAACCTATGAATGTAAAAAAGACAAGGGCAGAACCTGCTTGGAGCAGACAGCCTCAAAAGGCTCTCTCCAAAACTCGAAAACCCGAAAACATCTAGAAGACATGGGTAAAACCTGCTCAGAGCAGCCTGCCTCAAAAGGCACTTTTTGGGCTCAAAACCCCAAAAACAAAAACGTTTTTCTCATGCATGCATCCAAAAATCGTCCATGCATGATCATACATAGGAAAACCTAGGAAAAGTCCCCTTTTGCTAAAAATCCCCACCTGTGGTAAAAGAAAAGAGGGTTTTGCAAAATAAAAATGGAGAATTCTTGAAAAAATTTGAGAGAAAAACCAGAATGGGGTGTTTCTTCTTTGCCATTATACAAATCCATTTGGATAATGCCAAAGAGGGGCATCTGTAAACACCCCGAATTTTCCAAAATTCAAAAAACTCTCAAAAATACAAAAAGCTCGTTTGAGCCAAAATGACAACCTGTTTTAAAATGTAAAAACAGGTACAAAAGGCAAAAGGAGAGCCCCGACAAGAAGAGCAAATCGAGCCCAAAGTCTCAAAAGCCACCCCCTGCTCAAAAACGGAAGAAAGGAGAGCTCGTTCAGAGAAAAGCCCGATAAAAGGGTAAAAGTATAATTTGGGTTAAAGAAAAAGCACAAAGCAGCTCCAAAATGCAGAAAGAAGTTCAGTACCTGAGGAAGTCGACAGAAGTACGAGACACGTCCCGTTAGAATGAAGAACGGAATCCGTGTGGCAATATGAGTTCGATATCAACAGGAACCGGCCAGAAACCAAAACGGCGGACCGAAACGAACGCCGAAAAAGTCCTGAAAAGTAGAACACCGGTTGGAAGGAAGACTTGGGGAAGACCCAGGCCAGAGTTGGGCGTCCGATGAATCGAAGCCCACTCAAAACCAAGGGTGAAGATCACCAGAAAGGACTAGAAAACCAAAGAGCAGAAGAAAAGTCTGGATTGGGTCTAGACACAAAAATATCCAGATCTAGATCCAAATAGTGTTTGGATTGGATCTGGATCTCAAAATATCTGAGATCCGAGATCTAAGATCCGAGATCCAAACCCAAATAAATATTTGGAGTGGATCTGGATCTCAAAATATTCGAGATTCGCGATCTAGATCCACATAGGGTTTGGATTGGATCCGGATAGCCAGACCCAAATCCAAGACCCAATATCCAAGATCCATTTAAAACCTTTATAAATAGAGGTAGTGGGCTGGAAAAAAAGCAGATTCACGTGAACTCCAGGGAAGCTCTTCACGTGAACTAAAAGGGGGGGATGAGAGAGAAAGGCCCTATTGGCCAAAACGTTTTTGTTTGAGAGTTGGGATTGGCCCATGGAGCCAAGGGCTGCACCAACAAGGTGGCATCTCCTTCAAGCTGGAGTGGAGTTCGTGGTGGAGCTTGGCGGCTTGAGCGACGACTTGGAGTGGTGCTGCAACAAGGTAAGCCCCTAAAACCTAACCTAGACTCCCTCTCTCCTAACCACTCTAGACCACCCATCCTAGCCAAACTAGCCCCTAAAAACACCACTAAACCAGCCAAGTTCTGGCCGATTTTCACCAAGACTTCTACCCTAGACCACCACCTAAACAAGCTATCCTAAGACCTAAACCAGTTCGACCAAGTGTTGGCCGAACTCCACCTTGAACCCCATCAAGTTCGGCCAACCTTGGCCGAACTTCCCTTTGAAACACACCTAGCTTGAGCCACCTTGGCTCGAGCCTTTTCCTAAACCCACGGCCTGCAAGTGCAGGCTGTGTCCCTGTTTTTCCACCTAAGGTTTGGCCTGCCTAGAGACAGGCCACCTACCCTAAAAACCACCCAGCCATCAGCTGGGTTTTTCCTCCCCCACCCACCTAAAATAGCCCGACCAAAGGTGGCCGGGCTTCCTTGCTTCTTGGCCAAAACTTGGCTTGTTTTGAGGTAGGCCACCTTAACCGTGTTGTTCCCCCACCTTAACCAAAAACCTGCCCTACCATTCGGCAGGCCACCTAGCTAAAAACCCACGACCTAACCTGGCCGTGTACCAGCCGCACAACCACCTTGGCCAATCCTAGGTTACCAGCCCCGGTTTCACCTCAAACCAAACTCGAGCCACCTTGGCTCGAGCCACCCTAGACTAGACAAAACCTAGCTAGAACCACCCCCAAGTCCCCTTTAAACCAAGTCCACTCGAGCCACCTTTGGCTCGAGTCACACAAGCTAAACCCAAGGCCAAAGTGCTGGTCGTACCCCACACTAAAACCATACCACTCGAGCCACCTTAGCTCAAGTCATGCCTTACCTAAACCGGCCCCAAGTAGCCCCAAACCCAATATAATTTGCAGCTCCCGTAACTCCAAGTCTCTCCAAGCTCTCAAGCTCTCCGGCTTCGCTCCCACGTGCCCCAAACTCCATAAGAAGAAGGTGGATTCGCTTCTTGTACAATCCCAAATCAAGAACCTGGAAAAGTGTAAGTTGTTTGATATATATCAAGTCTCTTTTCCATTCAATTCAATTCGTGATACGGGGTTGTAATAACGGAGCGTCGTCTCCCCCCGGAATGTAATAACGGTGTTGGACACATGTGACACACACGTACACTTGAGCCTTTCCGCTCTTATCTCGTACACAAGCACCACGTACACAATTGAGCCATTTAGCTCTTATCATATACATAAGTATTTCAATTCAGTTGGGTTGTTACAGTAAGTCGTGTGAGTTTGTCTTTCAATTACACACTCGCACCCAAGAAACACTCGAGCGATTGCTCAAACACCTCACGCACATTTTGGCCTCAGAAGCCACTAAGATATAGCCATATCTATATATTTTTTGCTGTGTGAGTTTTCTCGGTTCAGTTGTGTACGCATTTCAATTCTGGGTTTTTAAATTCAGTCGTGTGTGTTGTCTTTCGGTTTATACATACACACACGTGCCACAATTGAGCCTTTCCGCTCTTATATATATCTATATCTCCCTTCTGTTGTGTTTTATGGTTCAGTTGCGTGTGTTGCATTTCAATTTATACACAACACCCACGCACATATTGAGTCTTTCCTCTCTTAAGATATAGATATATTTAAATTTCTACAATTTACATTCAAGTCGTGTGAGTTGCATTCAATTTGGGTTTTCCCTTCTGCTAAGTCTTTAAATTTCAGGTTTTACATTCAAGTTGTGTGAGTTGCATTGCATACTCGTCATACTTGAGCTAGAGTGCATACCTGCATCGAACAAACCCCGAACAAAATCGTGTAAGGCGACCAACTTAGGCCACTTTGCACACACTCCACGCCTAAGTGGTTGAAACTGAAAGACTTAGGGTCGCTCAAATCAAAAACTCGCCAAGTGCATGATTTCAAAAGGATTTTCAAAACACTTCTTTATTCAAAAATCGATTTTGAGTTTAACTTGTTTCAAACGAAGTCTCTAAGCGTATAGACTGACCCTTATGCATCGGTGCAAGAAGGTCTGCGACGAAAAGATCCCGCTTGCCTACAATTGCCTTTCAAAAGTCAGATATTTCAAAACTATTTCGCTAGTTTGAGTAAGCTAGTGGCACGCCCTAAAAGCGAACGTAGATTGCGAAAATATTCACTCCAGGCCTAAGAAACCCGGAGTTGAAAATTTTCCGTGTCTACAGTTATATGCTTGTGTCACTTTTTGCTTGTTAGTCAATAGGTTATTTAATGCCATTAGATGATCTTTATCCATTGAATCTAACTTTATCGCTATATGCTTTAAGTAGCCCTTAGGTTGCAACTCATGTTGTTTAGCCACCAATAGTGACTTAACATTGATCTCCATCAACAACATAGTGTCTTGCCCATAAGTCAAACAAAATGGTGTTCAGCGTGACATCTTTGAATCTTAATAGGTCAAAAAGACTTTAGATAGGTCTCATACTATTACCTGAGATTGCCCTTGAGAGACTTTTTGATCAAGTCAATAATTATCCTATTGGTGGCCTTGGCTTGTGCATTTGCTTGGGCAAAGTATGGTGTCGAGTGTACAAGTTCTATTCCTAAGTTTTTTATTAAGGCCACCTTCTTGTTTCTTATAAAATCTATAACTTGATCTATGATTATAGCCTGAGGTATATCAAATCAAAATATAATATAATTATTGATAAACTTGATCACATTAACATGAGTGACCACTTCATAGGTAGAGATTCAACCCATTTAGTAAAGTAATCAATGACCACTATAATGAATGTGTGTCCTTTAGAAGATTTTGGATGGATTTTTCCAATCAAATACATTTTCCAACCTAAAAATGGTGATGGTTTGATTTATGGGTATTGAAATGAAACATCTCAAGACAATTTGGATCCCAATAAAAAGGATTTCAAGTTTCATTTGTCTAGATTTGATTGTCCTGGGTTTGATTGTGATAACACTACTGAGTGGTTGAGAAAATGCCAATCATACTAAAATTCTTTGTAAAGGACCATGATGTTGGCATTGTCGACACCCTTTTGCATAATCAATCCAATTTTTGTATACTATAGGCTAACCTGTATTGTATATATTAGCCACTTCATCTTGGGTCTTGATATATGACCCACAAATTACTTCATGAATCTTAATCACTTAAGTAGTAGGTCTTAGTGGTTATATTTATAGAGATCACCATCGAATAGGATGTAATTTAGAGCTCTTCGAACCTTTTTGTCATCTTTTTGGGATGGTTCATTTATAAAATTGTACTCTTTCAATCCACCAATCCTTGGATGATGCCACCTCCTGATTTTGTTATACTATTACAGCCACATGAGATTGGTTTGTATGCATTAGTTTGAAGCCTAAGGCTGATTAAGATAAGTCGTTTGCGGCATCATTTAGTGTGACTAGATCTATATACTCTTTGTTGGTTTATCCACTTTTTATTTACAAATCCATAACTAAAAGTGGATGTTGGATAATTTATCTACCAATAAGAATCTTATCATCTAGGTATAGTTTCCTTACCCCATATAAAAATGTAGAGACCTCCTCCGCAATTTGTTCACACCATTCATACGGTCATATAGCAGGACTAACTTCTTTACCCACATTCATCTCTAATATGAAACCATGAGAACAAAAAGCATACCTCCATAAAAATATTTCTTTACCCCGTCCCATCTCATGAATATCCTTGTTTAGAAAATTAGCAAGTTGAAGCATGAGTTAGTTTTGCCTAAGTGTGAATTGGTAATCCTCCATGTTGCTCCTTAAAATATACATTGGACTCACCCAAATGAAGGTGTTGGAGGACCAATGTAGAGGAGGCATGGTGAAGATGATGTAACCTACCAAGAGTAACCTTCACTCACTCTCAACCAGCTAGCTTCTAGTCGCATTGTTGAGGTCAAGGTGTAGCTGATTGAAGGACCAACTAATGACATGGCGAGTTGATTAGCATACATAAAGCTAGTAAATCCTCACATTAGTTTCATTTGGTTTTGCTTTATGTTAATTAGGGTTTGCTTATTTTAGTTTGAAGCTTAAAAGTCGATTGGACAGGCCAAACAACTATCTTTTATATTTGTAGATCTACATATTTATATATCTTTACATATAATATATATAGGTCTGAGCTTCTATATGTAATTCCATCTTCCGGTTCTGCAGTTGCCATTGGGGATGGGTTCATCGCCCACTCAATGGGTTTCCAGAATACCGCTGGAGCCATTAAGCACCAAGCCGTGGCACTCCGCATCCAATCCGACCGATCCGCCTTCTTCAACTGCCGCATGGACGGCTACCAGGACACCCTTTACACACAAGCACACCGGCAATATTTTCGGAATTGCGTGATCTCCGGCACCATCGACTTCATCTTCGGCGACGCGGCAGCCCTCTTCCAGAACTGCTTGATCATAGTAAGGAAGCCCCTCGACAACCAGCAAAACACGGTCACAGCACACGGGAGGATGGACAAGAGGGAAACCACCGGACTTGTGATCCAGAACTGCAGGATCGTACCCGACGCACAACTCTATCCGGTGAGGCTCAAGACTCTGAGCTACTTGGGGAGGCCATGGAAGGAATACTCAAAGACTGTGGTGATGGAATCCACCATCGGAGACTTGATTCAACCTGCCGGCTGGATGGCGTGGGACGGCAACTTCGCCCTTAGCACTCTGTACTATGCTGAGTATAACAACCGGGGCCACTCTGTACTTCTTCTTCTTGTTGTTCTCTCAATTTCAACCTACTGATCAACTGATTGCCAAATTGATTTGGGCAATCTGGTTGTTGTTGATTAGTCAAAGTTTGTTACCACCTTTGTCCATGAAAATGCATCATCCTGCAACTATTAGTGTCAAAATTAGATCGGGCCAATTCCAACGGCACGACCTGGGTCCTGCATGGGACTTGTTTACAAAAGCTGTAGACGATGGCCATGAAGAACCCTTTATGTCATCATCTATTTGTATGGAGGGCAATAAATATTGTCCTCCCACCATCATTTCTTGAGCGAGAGAGGGAAAGAGTGAGAGAGGGTCAGTGAGAGCCAACAACATTTGGAGAAAGAAGCAAAACCATCAGTTTCCTTCCTTTTCTTGTGGCACTGCCGATGATGGGTGGTTGCCGCTAGGGGCAAACAGTTTGTAAGATGGTGGAGGACCATTTGGTGGTGCTAGCCAAGAGAGTACTATTCAAAAACTACCAATTTGGGTAGCCAAAACAGGAGTCAGTGGGGGTCGACATAGTCGTGTCGTGTCAGTCCCCATCATGTCATGTCAAACGGTTAGTACACCTAGCGAAATATTAACCAGTGTCATTTGTAAATACACATACCCAGGTCTAGTCTGGGTCTTTGGATTTCATGATAGAATCCAATTCCATTTAATAGAATGGATCCAAATCCCTTAATCATATCCAAACAAAATTATAGGGATCGAGTAGGTTTTTGGGGTATTCCGAGCTCGTTTGAGGTCCAATTTTGATTTTTAATCGTTTGCTTCATAATTGAATGTAGAATATTAATATTATACTTTTATCTTGATTTAGGCACTAAATCAAGATGATTAAGAGGGATTTATATTATGATGTTTGAATCTATATAGTAGTTCAAGTAGGTGAATATGTTCTCCTCCTAGTTGAATGCTAGAGGTAGTTTTAATTCCCTTTAAGATGATGCACGAGATTATAAAATGATTGTTAATGCTTTGAAATGATTATACATGTGTTGTGTTGGTTTATTAAATAGAATTTGTAATATTTTATTGAGTATATGGATGCATAGCATGAGTGTGCTTGTGTGCGAGTAAACCATTAATGCGTATGGATCTATCTTCCACGATGCTATGGGATGTCATCTGATTATAAATAGATGTATTCATTGGTTTTAATTTGTTGGTTGTCATTGTAAGCGAGTAAAATATTATCGGGTATGGATCTATTTTTTATGTAGTATGAGACATCATTGGATCGTAATGGTTGTACCGAGTAGTGATAGCTTGTAGTTGTGTTGGCTACTTCATTGGTTATCATAATTCCATTTGTAGTTGTATTGAATAACTCATATCGGGTAGAATGACATACCTAGATTGGGGACACATGGAACTAGTCAACGAGAATAGAGAGTTTATGTAATGTAAAACGAATTTATACTACATATGAATGTGTATTTTGACATAGTAGTTGGATATATAAAGTGGATGTGGAGATATGAAGCGTGGGAGGGTCCCTAGGTGGATCTCGTAGATATGAGATGTGGCCTTAGATCAATGTATGTGTGGATATTGATAAAATTAATTGGATGAACATATGGCTCTATTACTATGATATCCATATATTTTGCACTATAGACCCAAAGAGCTGGACTTGGCGAGTGAGTGATTCATTCATCATGGTCCTTGGCTTGAAGCATTGAGAACTTGGTCGGATAGGAGGATTTAGGGGACTTATGGCGTGACTGGTGATTGGACATAATAGAGGTCATGAGATCAAAATTAAATTTACATTATTGATGAGTGCTTGATTATAAATACATGTTTGAAATGATGATGTTGTGCTAAAATATTATATAGATTTTTTATCGTATTATGTGATTTTAAACATGCATGTCTTTAGTATATTTTTTTGTAGAGAGATCACATCAACCTATGAGCACAGTTGTGGTGCTCAAGTTTTTTTTTTAATTCTAGGACCTAGTTAATAGAGGCATTGAGACATTTGGAAGGCTTGACGACAAGACTTGACTTCTGTTGCAATAGAGTAGAAGTAGACAGGTTCTTTGTAGTTAGATTTTAATTATATATAAATAAATAAACTTGGACTTTATTTGACTTTTTAGGTGCCACCATTCAATTGTCAACGGTTCACAAGTTGGCCATGTGGCATGAACGGAGTCTTGTATCCATGTTGGTTGAGCTCTTGTGGGTTGTTACAGTTTGGTACTAGATTTATAGGTCCAAGAGTTTTGGTTCAATGCGCTGAATTCGGCTCTCAACTTTTGCAAATTCGGTATGAGTTGGTTTCATGAATTCAAGCCAAAACTAGATGGATTTGTCCTGCCAACGGCAACTTTTGCCCAAGCCACCAAAAATATTGTTTTCGAGTTTATTTCCAAGCAGAGATGCATTAGAGACTAAATTTGTAAATTCAGCTTTAGATAATTTTCATAGTGCGCATCAGCAATGTTAGCTCATGCCAAACCGAATGCCAAAATCCGGAGGAAAAGGATATGGTGAATGCTCATATTGATTTGTGAAAGAATATAACTGAATGCCAAAATCTATTGACAAGACCCAGACTAAGTGCCGACATTCAATTGAGATGAACTCAAATTCCATGGGAAGCAATTGATTCAAATTCCAGGCTGTAAACACCCCAAAATCAAACGAATTTCAAAAACTAACACCTGGTTTGAAAATTCATTTCAAAACCAGATTCTGGAGTTTTCGAAAACCCAGTAGTTGCGAAAGCTTTAAATTTTGTCTAGACCTCGTTCAAATTGAAAATTTCTCAAACATGGGCCAAGTCCCAATTTTGTAAAAGCCCAAAATCCAACAAGTGAAGCCTGAATCAAAAGCAACCTCAAAAGCAGGTTCAGAAGCCCAAAGAAAACACCCTAGCCTGATAGAAGTCAGGATTAAAAGGCAAAAGGAAAGCCCAGGCCAGAAGTAGACTGCAAGCCCGGAGCACCAAAAGCTAAGCCAAAAAGCATTCACCAAAATAACAGAAATCCAAGCCGGAAATGATGTTAATTAGCTGAAATGAAGTCTAGAAAGGTGAGAAGGAGTTCGGATGACAAAGTTGGGAAAAACCCAGCACAAGATGGAGCACTGATGAAGCCAGGGACCGCACAAACCGTCCGTCTCAAAACGCCAAGAAGGATTGAAGAAAATAAATTTGCACTCGATCTGGACCCAAATATCCAAATCTAAATTGTAAACACCCCAAAAACCCACGATTTTCTCAAATATGCCTGGTTTCACAAAAGCAGCCCCAAAGGGCTATTTTGAGTCTGAAAACCCAAGAGCTTTCCAGACAACCCTGTACATACTTTGAACCTGTATATATATTTTAAAACTCTATACGTATAGTTTTAAAACCTTAAAAAGGTGTTTTGAAACCCTGAAAGCAGCCTGGCCTGACAAAAGCAAGACCGAAAAGGCAAAGGAGAGACCAAACCCGAAGCATACTTCAAGCCCGGCACATCAACTCTCGTATCAAAATCATCCCCAGATTCTCAAACATCCAAGCCCCAGATATGAGAAATTTGCTCGAAATGAACTCCTGAAGGTGAGAAGAAGAGCGGGCGACAATGTTGGCGAAGACCCAACGCAAGACGGAGTACTGATGAAGTCAGGCCCCGCACAAACCGTCCATTTCGAAACGCCATGAAGGAATCAAAAAATCAAATTTGGGCCGGATTTGGATCATATATATCCAGATCCAAACCCAACATGTATTTGGATTTGGATTTGGATTTGGATCCCAAGATCCAAATCCAATATCTACATCCATGGCCCACATCACCTTCTCATAAATGGAGGTGTGGGGCCCATAGATATTTCACGTGAAAAGCCTTGGAAGGCTTGGGTAGAGAGAGAAAGGGGAGGATAAAGTATGAGTGAGAAAGTTGGTAGGCTTAACTTTTGGTCAAGAGTGGGTTAGCCTTGTGGGTTTAGCCTAGAGTATGGGTTTAAGCTTGTATGCACTTACACTTGACCTGGGGCTGCACCAACTTGGACATGGCTGCAACTTGAACAAGGGACTGGCGCCAAGGGGAGGTTACTAAACCTAGCCCTAAGCTAGCTCACCTCACCTAGCCACTTTCCCTAAAACCTGACCCAACCCTAAACTAAACCTAGCCATTCTTGACCAAACTGCCCAAACCTCACCTAGCCGACCTCACCTAGCTAGACCACCTAGACCCTAACCAACTAAGCCTAAACCCACCTTAGTGCACCTAATTAAACCCCTAACCACTGTGTCCCAGCCCACCTAACCGACCTACCCTAAACCATTAATGAGCCCCCCCTAACCGACCTACCCCAAACCATGTCCCATGCCCACCTTATTACAAATATCTGGCCCACCTTCTACCAACCGACCCAGCCCATTTCTAGCCTATAAAGACCCCCTTTTATTGCGGGTTCCACTCTCTCTCCTCCACTCCTCCATGCCCCCTAAGACCTGGTCAGCTCCACCTTCATCCACCACTCGGCCGACACTTCCCCATTCCAGCCGACTCCACCACCTTCCATCTTCGGCGAGGAGCTCCACCACCCGGCTGCCACTCTTCTTCCACTTCCATCCGGCCACCACACTCCACCACCACCAGCACCGCCTCCTTCATGGTTAGTACCCCACCTCAACCTTATCTAACCCTCATCCTCTCTTCACTCCCTTCTTCCCAGCCAAGCACTACACCCAACCTAGCTCATCCATCCCTTCTCCCTTACACCCGGCTGACCTGCTCCATACCCCACTACCTTCCCTCAATACCACCCACCTTAGCTCCTAGCTGAACACCTCCCTTAGTCATCCATTTCCCAGCCTGCCTTCACCACTCCCCAACACCATCTTTCACTCGGCCAGCACCCCTACCTGCCGCAAGCGCCCACCTAAGGAGCTCCCCTTCGGCTGCCCAAGGCGACTCACGAAGCCAAGTCCAAAAAAGTTTAACACGGACTAGCTACACGTAAGTGCCTAACTCGGTCCATTATTTGAACTTGCTTACATTTAATTAAATTTTGATACGGGGTTGTAATAATGGAGCATTGTCTCCCCTCAATTGTAATAATGTGGTTTGACACACCAACACACACACGTGCACTTCAGCCTTTCCGCTCTTAGTTGCACACCCTTTTGGCACACACACGGGCCTTGACAACCACTAAGATATAGTTATATTTATATATATTCGGTTGCGTGGGTTTTAATTTAAGTCGTGGGTGTTGTCTTTCAATTCTACACTCACACACATTGAGCTTTCGCTCTTACTCCCAAGACCCTAGTAAGGGCCATATTGCGATTTTATTTGGGTGTTTCATTCAAGTTGTGTGCGTGGTCTTTCAATTATACACTCACACACATTGAGCCTTCGCTCTTACTCCCAAGACCCTACTAAGGGCCATATTGCAATTCTATTTGGGTTTTACATTACAAGTCGTGTGAGTTGTCTTTACATATATACACAACACCCACACACACGTTGGCGACCTTCGGGCCCATATATATTATAAGTATTTCCCTTCCGCTATGTCTTTAAGATTTGGGTTTTAAGGTTCAGCTGTGTGAGTAGTCTTTCCATATATACACGACACACACTTACACAATTGAGCCTTTCCGCTCTTAAGATATAGCCATATTTCCCTTTCGCAATTTACATTACGCAATTTCCCTTAAGCATTGTCTTTCAAATTCGGGTTTTCCCTTGAGTTGTGTGAGTTTGCATTGCATATTCGCCATACCACGAGTTAGGACGCATATTGCATCAAAGCAAACCCCACACTCCCACGCAAAAATCGCCCAACTTAGGTCACTTGCGCACACACCTAGTTGGCCCGAAAAAGCATAAAAGTGAAAGACATAGACACATGCAAATCCCACGTGAAATAAAACTTACAACCAAACAAACAAAATCCAAACACTTTGGGTATTTTTAAGAGGTTATTTTGATCAAAACGACTTTGCCAAGCGTACAGACTGACCCTTGTGCATCGGTGCAAGAAGGTCTGCGACGAAAATAGCTCACTTGCTCACAGTCGCCCCGAAAGAGTCAGATTTCAAAAACTTACTTCGCTAGCTTGAGTAAGCTAGCTGGCACGCCCTTGTTATAAAAATGACTTAGACACACAAAAAGGTTCACTTCGGGCCTAAGAACCAGAAGTGAAAATTTTCCGTGTCTACAAGATTGGCACGCCCGGTGGGACCTGGGCCTTGTGCAAAGTTAGTCCATATAGAAAAACCTCATGAAAAATTTTCAAAGAAAGTGTTTTTAACTTTGTTTGTTGCATTTCATATCTAGGATTTTTTGAAAAGCATTGAAGCATGTCGAGTCTAGGCTCCCAAGAGGTATCTAGCCACGGCTCATGCGCATCAAGTTCTCACTCTAGGAGGTTTTCGAAAAAGCAAAACAAACTAGAAGAGTTGAGGATTTGAGAAGGGATTTCGAGGCCAAGATCGCTACTCTTAGTCAAGAGGTTGAAGTAGGTGATTCATGTTCATCAAATGGCGAATCAAAGGCCAAGAAAAAATTTGAAAAACCTCGCAAACTTAAAGAGACTTCCGCAATGGAAGGTAACCAATACCACGAGTCCTTCACACACAAGGACCGTAAAGCCCTACAGCAGCTGTTGAGAGGGCAATACAAAGAGAAAAGGAGTTACGCCATGTCTGATTTCTTGCCTGTAGACTATGAAACAGACAGTGATGATGAAATACCGAACTTCCATCGATATGATGGCATGGGACACCCTAGGTCTCACTTGCAACTTTTCTCTCGTCGAGCCCATAAGAAAAAGAAGGACTCGATGAAATGGGTGTATTGGTTCCCTTTGTCCCTCAAAGGCACAACTGCAAAATGGCTGGTTCTCTTTGACTTGAAGAGTTAGCGAACTGCTTTATGCAAAGATTCTCGCATAACGTAGAAGTCACGCCGACTTTAAACACCTTGAGGGATACAAAACAAGGTGTGAACGAGGACGTGCATATGTTCATCGTTCGTTGGAGGTCTCTCCTAGGATAAGTGCGAGAGCCAATATCTGAAGGATGCGCAATCATGTTCATCCTAGATAATTTCAAAAACGAGTTACAAACCCTTCTATCGCTTCACGAAATCTCAACTTTCCATAAGTTGATAAAAAAAGCATCCCTTTTCGAAATAAACTTGAAAAAAGGGGTGTATGATCACTTATGGAAAGGAAGCGCAATTTCGAAAACTCGCTTGGAGAAGCCCAACACTTATGGGCTACCCACCATGGCCAAAGGGGCAAAACCCCACAAAATCGCCAATGTTCGGGTGGATCCAAGCCCGGCAAGTGCTTCAAGAAATTTTGAAAAAATAGAAAATAAAAGGGAGAAAAGTTTTCAAAAGCCCTTTGAAAGACGGGAGTACACTTCGTTGGGGCAACCTGTATTGGAGGTCCTAGAACTCCTACTCGCCCAGGGTATGATTGAACTCCCCGAGATTCTTGAGGGAGTCACTTCGAAGGAGGGATTTTTAAACAAATTCTGCAAGTATCATCGGCTCAAAGGCCATGATACAAAGCGGTGTTTCTCTCTGTTAAATAAAATTGAGAACTTGATAGCAGAAGGTCGGCTCCAGGTCGTTGAGGAACCTGAGTCTGCCCAAGCTATCTTCAAAGAACCCTTCCCCAAGCACGCAAGTACTAGTGGGAAGGGAAAAGAGGTATGTGCTCTCACGATTTTGAAGAGTCTAGCACATGCATGTGAGTCTGGTTTGTCTACTTGTGCATCTACTCTCATACTTTACAAAAAACCCACCCAAGTAGTTATCCGGGGACCACCAAAAGTTTCGTCCCCAGTTAAACCAGTTTTAACAATTCAAGGTACTCCAAATCTTTCGATTAGAGCCATGTTAAGTGCGAAACCTAGGTTGATCGTGGGGGAGGTGACAAGATCCGGGAGGATCTATCAACCCCCATATCTACAAAGTGCTAAAAAAGTGGTCAGTGTGCCTGGCCCCTCAAAAGCATGTATTCCTAGAGTTCCGTCAAAAACGGACAAAGGAAATGTTGTGTTAAAGGTATATGATTTCGAAAACCATCTTTCAAAGATTCCTATCAACATGTCCATCCTAGAGCTAATACAAACTTTGCCTAGGCATAGACTAGTATTAGAGAAAATTCTAGAAAGAGTAAAGGATAGTTCGAACATAACCCCAAAATCTTTGTCCAAACAAGTGGCCTCCATAGGAGCAAAAACGCACATCGTATTCTCAGAAGACGATACAGAAAGACCCTACGAGTCCCATAATCAGGCCCTACATATCGAGGTGGTTCTGAATAACCACTCTTTGGATAGGTGCCTTGTCGATGGGGGAGGAGGGATCAACATCCTTCCACTTCATGTGGCGAACCAAATCGGAGTCACCTTGACATCCGTAAACCCAAGCCCCATCATCATCACTAGCTACGATGGGAATGCGTCTAGACCACTAGGATCTATCGAACTCCCCATGGAAACAGGAGGGATAGCACACACGGGGGTGTTCCATGTCCTGGACATCCACCCCCATTATAACCTGTTGTTGGGAAGGCCTTGGATACACAACTTGTGCGCTGTGCCATCCACCTTCTACAGGTGTGTCAAAATCCCTTTTAGGGACAAAATCGTAGTGATCCTAGGTGAGAGTCACCCTCAACTTCAAGGGGTCATAAATTCCCTTTGCTTGTCAAGTTCCCAGACCCACGAGGTAAAACTGGGGCAGACCATGCTCGAGCCACCAAGGCTCATATTGAAAAACCCTAGGAGGGTCATATATGTGAAGGGGCCAAGGCTGGCCCCCTCAAAGTTCTAACCATTCAAGGAAAACCCAAGAATCTCTTATTTTCAAAACCCCTGGACAAAAAGCCCTATGTGCATAACATAGACGATAGCAAGTTCTAGGACCATGATTTGTATCAAAATTTCTCTAAAAACAAAAAAACGTGGAACATGCTGTTAAATATGGGCTATTTGCCATATAAGAGTCTAGGGGCATAAAATCAGGGTCTCCTAGAACCCATAATGCCTAGGGCCAATCCAAGCCAATATGGGATCGGCTATACTCCCAAAATACCATCAGAACCACCCCCTGTGACCACTTGGGTCAAGGGTGCCCTGGAGCCTATCTTAGAAGAGACCTATAATTTAGACCTCTTATTCAGAGTCTAACCTATAGTGTTTTCCCTTTGTAGGTATGATGGAAGATCCCTAAAATCAAAAAAATACAAAAACATTGGAAAACTCAAAATCCAAAAAAAAATGGAAAAATTACAAAAACCAAAAACATTGGAAAATGAAAAACTTGAAAAAAGAGTAGTTTGTATAGTTCCCAAAGTTCTCGTTTTACAAAAGCACAAAACAATCGCAAATTTATAAAATTCCAAAAAGATTTTGTACATTGCTGCTCCTAGTAAGGATTTGGAAAAAGAAAAAGATTTTGAAAGAAACATCTGCATAACCAGACCAAAAATTTCGAAGTCGATAGAAATGCCAAATGTGAAACCAGGTCTTTTAAAAATCCATGCATCAAATTCCCTAGGATCTATAAACCTTGAAAATGATCAAAGCCCAAAGGTGGATCCCCTTGAGGAAGATCCCACTTCTGAGCTCCTAGAATTTCATAAAATTCTTGATTTTGAAAAGCCTTCAAATTCAGTAGGAGGAGATTTCATAGAGATAAATCTAGGGAGTGATTCAAAGCCCAGACTCATTAAGGTTGGCGCATGTTTGCATGAGCATGAAAGGTCATCATTCATGGCATTTCTAAAAACCTACTTAGATGTGTTTGCATGGACGTATGAAGACATGCCGGGTATAGACCCCAGTATTGTCGAACATCGTCTTCCCTTAGATGTGGATGTGAAACCCATAAAGCAAAAGCTTAGGAAAATACATCCGAACGTACACGCACAAGTCAAAGAGGGTTTAGAAGATCTGTTAAAAGTAGGATTTATAAAACCCATTGCGTATTCTGATTGGTTATCCAATATCGTTGTTGTTCGAAAAACCAATGGGAAGATTCGAATATGCATCGATTTTAGAAACCTAAATAAAGACACTCCAAAGGATAATTATCCTTTACCAAACATAGATTTGATAGTCGATAGTACTGCAAATCACGAAATGTTTTCGTTTATGGATGGCTATTCAGGATATAATCAAATCAAACTAAGCCCACAAGATTAGGGTAAGACCGCTTTCACAACCCCATGGGGCACGTACTGCTATACAGTCATGCCCTTTGGTTTGAAAAATACTGGCACCACATACCTGAGAGCTATGAACACGATCTTCCATTATCAGATTCATGAGCTCGTAGAGGTATATGTGGATGATCTCTTGGCCAAATCAAAAACTCGATGCACTCATATCGAATGCTTACAAAAGATTTTCGAAAGGCTTAGACTTTACAAAGTAAAGCTAAACCCTCAGAAGTGTGTGTTCGGAGTAGAGTCCGAAAAGCTTTATGGTGAGCCAAAGGAGCATAGAAGTCTACCCATCTAAGTGTCGAGCCATCATAGACATGGCTCCACCCTCCAATCTCATGCAGATTCGTAGCCTCCAAGGTCGATTACAATCCATTCGCAAGTTTATATCAAACCTAGCAACTAGATGCGAACCCTTCAACAAGTTGTTGAGAAAGGGCATGAAATTTTCATGGGATAACGACTGCCAAAAGTCGTTTGAAAGACTAAAGGCATACTTAGTTAATCCCCCTGTTTTAAATCCTCCAAAGCAAGGAAAACCTCTTCTACTTTACATTTCCGTGCATACGAATGCTTTGGGAGCATTGTTAGCTCAATACAAGGATGACACCCACAAGGAGTATGCCATCTATTATATTTCGAAAACTCTCTTGGCTTATGAAAGGAATTATCAAGCCATGGAGAAGATGTGCTTGGCCTTGGTTTGGGCCTGCCAGAAATTTCGACATTACTTCCTAGATCATGAGATCTGGATAATGTCCAAGCTTGATCCAATCAAGCATTTGTTCGAAAAACCCATTCTCACTGGTAGATTGGGTAAATGGCAACTTCTTCTAATGGAGTATGACCTGAAATACCATCATCAGATCTCCATTAAGGGGCAAGCCCTAGCTGACTACATGGCTGAGTTCCCCCTAGAGGACGCCTATCCCACACTTGATAAAATGCCTGATGAAGGCATATTGCAAAACCAATTTCAAAACCACATTTTGGCAAACTCTTTTGAAAACCAAGTGTAGAAGATGCATTCGATGGGGCATGAAACCAACGAGGGGCTGGTGTCGGGGTCATCCTCATATCCCCTAAAAAGGGTGAGATACCCATAGCAATTCGCCTAGGTTTCGAATGTTCCAACAACAAAGCTGAGTATGAAGCACTCATACAAGTCTTAAAGATTTCGAAAACTCAAGGGCATCATGCATCGAGGTCTTTGGAGATTCACTTCTCGTTATAAACCAAGTTTTAAAAATTTGGCAAGTGCGAAATGAAAAACTTCTTCCATATCACGAGTTGGCCACTCGATTGGTTGAGTCCTTCCAATCGTGTACACTCACACACGTAGGAAGAGAGGATAATGGTGTTGCCGACGCCTTCTCATCCTTGGGTTCATCCCTAAAGGTCGATCCCACTTTGGGAACCTGATCCTTAGAAATATGGCATGCACCCACTCCATCCACACACGATTTGGAGATTTGCCAAAACAATCTAGATACTGTTGAAAAACCTTAGTTCTTTGACATCAAATGTTTTCTAGAAAATGGGGGATTCACTGAGGATGCCACATCCAAAGAAAAGGCATTCATCCAGAAAATTTCTACCCGATACACGATTTTGGGTGGGGTTTTGTATAAAAAGAGTTTTATCGGCATCTTACTAAGATGTGTCGACCTAGAGAAGGCTAGGATTGTGATGCATGAATTCCATGATGGAGAATGTGGAGGTCATGTCAATGCCAACATGATGGCGATGAAAATACTTAGAGCGGGCTATTTTTGGTCCACCCTGAAAAAGGATTGCCACAATCATGTTAAAAAGTGTCATCCATGTCAAGTGCATGGGCACGCCATTCATATCCCATCATCTTCATTACATTCCGTGGTCAGCCCCTGGCCATTTACCATGTGGGAGTTTGATATTGTAGGCCCAATATTTTCAAAGGCATCGAATGGGCATAGGTTCATTTTAGCAGCCACTGAGTACTTCTCCAAGTGGGTCGAAGCCATCTCCCTGACCAACATACAGGGGCAACATGTGGTGGCTTTCATTAGGAGGAATATCTTGGCTCGATTTGGAGTTCCAAGAGACCTTGTGTCTGATAATGGCACCCCATTCAAAAACGAGCGGATGGTCAAGTTGTGCAACACCTATGGCATAACTCACCACTTCTCCTCGCCCTACTATCCTCAAAGCAACGTCCAAGCCGAAGCCACAAATAAGTCTCTCATTAGTATTATTGAGAAGACTTTATGGGTAGGATGTGGCATGAGAAGCTGGATGAAGCCTTATGGGCTTATAGGACTTCCATCCAGACTCCCACGAATGCCACGCCATTTGAGTTGGTCTATGGCACAAACGCCATTCTCCCCATTCATACATGACTGCATTCATTCCATACATCCATGGCACTCGACCTCCCCCTAGAGACGCTTCAACATTCTAGGATGGCCGAACTAGATTTGTTAGATGAGAGGCTACTCCTTGCTATGGATCATGCTCATGCATACCGACAAAGGATAGCCCGACACTATAACAAACATATGAAACCTCGCCACTTCGAAGTGGGAGATCTGGTTTTGAAAATCATCCACTATCGTGGCCTACATCCACTTGGAAAGTGGTGCCCCAAGTGGGATGGACCCTATGTTGTGCGTGCAACCACCACGAACAACTCATATTGGTTGATCGATGTAGAAGGTAGGAATTTAGCAGATCCTATAAATATTCAATACTTAAAGAAGTATTATGTGTAGGGTTTGGGTTAAATTCCCATTTTCAAAAATTATTAGGGATAGCTGCTTTGAAGACTCGAAAGTAAGGTTCAAAGGCGAATTGTGTGACCCTGAGCAAGAGAATTCGCACTTGTGAAAGAGTGGAGTTTTCCAAATACGTGGTTACATTTCAAAATCCTTCCTCTTATAAAGAAAGGCCTAGTTCAATATAGCAAGATACTTGCAAGTAGTACGTGCTATTTCTAAATAGGCTGATCTGGAATGGATCGAGTATGACCTTGTGATAAGTCCTCCCCTCTTCTCTTCTCCTTCCAAAAGGAAAATATGGCAAAAAACAAAGGGTTTCCCAAAGAAAGAAACATGAATCAAAAGAAAAAAATTCGATTCTTTTATGGAAAAGAGGGATTAAAGAAAAAAATACTCCCAAAGGGAGACCCTCTATGAAAAAAGGAAGAAAAGGCCAAAAAGCTCAAAAAAGAATAGTTTTCCGCCTTCTATGCCTCAAACCACGGGACGCTTCAGAAGGGACCGTGGTATCTCTTTCCCATCCCCATGGCTTATCCCAAGTAAAACATAGTTCATTTCGAGGAATCCTAAAGTAAAAATAGGATTTACTTACTTGAATTTCATTTTGTTTGAGAATTCGACGTTTTGAGTAAGGCGTAGGTATTTTGAAATATAGCTTATTTTCTTATAAAACCTCCGCTAGATTAGCGAGTGTCAAGACTCAAGCAAAGGCAAACGCGAAGAGCTCGAGATCCTTAAGATTGAGGCTAAAAGCAGTTTTCCCTTTTTGTAAATAGATTTTGAAAAATCGAACATCGAGCCACATAGGGCCTGCTCACTTGGAGCAACAGGTCTTCGTAAGTCTCAAAAGTTCGACCATGCCATCTGGTCTCTAGGAGGTCGCCCTACTTGGCATCTCATCCATGTCGTGCATGTGCACATTAACGCATGAACACTTGCATACCATGATCCCCGTTTAGGACCAAAAACCATAGAAAGTACCCCTTTGGCGTGATATCTCCTCCTACCAGGTTTAAAAGAGAGATTTTGCTCAAAAATTAGGACGATCCCATATTTTCGTGGATAGATCAAGGGAAACATCGAAAGGGGTGTTGTCGTCTTTGCCATTATCCAAATAAATGACTTTCTTTGGATCCGTGACTGTTTTTTATTTAAGCAAGTTTATAATTGTTGCATATTGGTTATTTATGCTTGTAATCCTACAGTTTTACCAATAGCCTTAGAGGAATAAGAATTCATAGTGAATATGTCATCATTTGCTACTCTGATCAAAGGTCAATTTGACATTGATTATAGAAAAGTTTGTCTCCTCCTACTTTAAATGTTGATAATAATATATGAAAATTTGGTTTATCGTGTAAGGGTTACTGTAGACGCGCGAAAATCCCCGCCAGAGAAAGTCTACGAAACGGTTCGAGGTGTCTATTTCGGGTCTTTAAGATGCGATTGCATGTTTTAGATCACGTGGATTTGCACGTGCCTAAGTCTTTTCTTTTATCCCTTTTTGGGTCGCCTAGTTTGTGTGTTATGAACACTCCACTACATGGGCGAATTCGAGCGGGGGTTGCTTCGATGCAATATGCGTCCTACCTCGTGGTATGGCGTAGATGCAATGCAAACTCACGCTACTCCAAAGGGAAAACCCGAAATGTAAAGACAATGCTGAAGGGAAATAACAGAAGGGAAATAACCGAAGGGAAATAACAGAAGGGAAATAACCGAAGGGAAATAACCGAAGGGAAATAACCGAAGGGAAATAACCGAAGGGAGATACGTATATATCTTATGTATATGAGCCCTTACTCGGGTCTTGCAAATAAGAGCGAAGGCTCAATGTGGGTGCGTGCTTGAATTGAAAGACTTACACACACGACATGAAATTAAACCCAAATATAAATTGCAGTATGGCCTTGACTAAGGTCTTGGGAGTAAGAGCGAAGGCTCAATGTGTGTGAGAGTGCTTGAATTGAAGTACTACACACACGACATAAATGAAACCCAAATATAACTGCAATAAGGCCTTTACTAAGGTCTTGGGAGTAAGAGCGAAGGCTCAATGTGTGTGAAAGTGCTTGAATTGAAAGACTTACTCACACGACAAGAAATGAAACCCAAATAGTATAGGTCGGCCCTTACTTGGGTCTTTCAAATAAGAGCGAAAGCTCAATGTGTGTGAGAGTGTTTAAATTGAAAGACTTACTCACACGACATGAAATGAAACCCAAATAGTATAGGTCGGCCCTTACTTGGGTCTTTCAAATAAGAGCGAAAGCTCAATGTGTGTGAGAGTGTTTAAATTGAAAGACTTACTCACACGACATGAAATGAAACCCAAATAGTATAGGTCGGCCCTTACTTGGGTCTTTCAAATAAGAGCGAAAGCTCAATGTGTGTGAGAGTGTTCGAATTGAAAGACAACGCACCCAACTTAAACAAAACCCTTCGGAAATGAAATATATACGTACACTTATATATTAGGGGCTGATTAGGCCCGTGTGTGTTCAAAATTGTGCACGACTAAGAGAGTGCACGTGTGTGGTTGTGCCAAGCCACGTTATTACAAGCGGGGGGAGACTATGCTCCGTTATTACAACCCCGTATCAAATTGAATTTTAAGCAAGTGTACGACTAGAGACCGAGTTTAGACACTTACGAGTAGCTGGTCCGTAGAGGTCTTGCTTGAGCGTGGCCTTGGCTTTGGGCTGCAAACGGGAGCTCCGCGAAGGTATGTGCTCAAGGGTGCTGGCCGGCTGCAAATGGGGCGCGGAATGGACGCCTCGAAGGGGACCGGTGGCAAGTGGGCGGCGCCTCCAAGTAGGGAGTTTAGAGTGGCTGACTAAGTGGGTCTTAGGGTCACTAGGGAAGTTAGGGACTTAGGGAAACTGGCCCTAAAAGGTGGGCTAGTGGGAAGGCCAAATAGGACACCTAGGGGGGGGTCGGCCGAATGGGAGATGGTGGCTAAGCAGTGGCCAGCCACTTGGGTTATCCTAGGTTCGGCTAGGCTTAGATGGTGGCAGCAAAGAGGTGGAGCTAAGGGGAAGATGGGTGGCTAAGAGTGGAGAGGTGGTAGAGAGTGGTTTTGAGGGAGTTAGGGGGACTTACCGAATGGGAAGGAGTGGCGGATGGAGTGGGAGAGTGGCGGGCAGGTAGCTGTCGGCTAGTGGAGTTGGGGGGAAGGTGGTGACGTCCAGCTGGGGGGGCAGTGGTGGTGGAGTGGGAGAAGGAAGGTGGCGGAGCAGGTGGCGGCTGGTGGAGGAGCTGGAGCTGCTGGGAAGACGGATGAGAGATGGGAGAATGAGAGGGCCCGGCTGGGTGGTGGAGTGGTTCCCACTTGGAAAACCCGCCCACAATGAGGGGGGTTTAAATAGGGGATGGGTAGGTCTGTTAGGGCTGGGTTGTGGGTAGTGGTTAGGTGGTTTAGGTAGGGTAGTATGTAGATAAGGTGGGCTGGATGGGGTTGGGCCAGATATTTTAAAACTAGGTGTTTGGGAAAATCGTGGGCTAAGGGTGGTTTAGGGCTAGGTTAGGTGGTTGGGTTTTAGGGTGAGGTTTAGTGAGCTAGGTTAGGTGGTTTAGGCTAGGTTTAGGCTAGGATTAGGGAAATTAATCTAGGTTTAGGGAAGGATTAGGGGAGTGGGTTAGGTGATTAGGTTGGGATTAGGCCGGGATTAGGGAAGTGGGTTAGGTGATTAGGTTCAGATTAGGGGTGGATTAGGGGTTTAGGCTAGGTTTAGGCATTTTTGGCTAGGTTTAGGTGAAGGAGCTCCCTTAGCATGGCCCATAGACCTTGATCACCCCATGTTGGTGCAGCCCTAGGTTAGGTTTTAGCTAATTACAAGCTTAAACCCACTCAATTAGGCTAAACCACAAGATTAAACCCAAACTTGACACACAAGTCAAGCTTAATACAACACTCTTGATATTTTTCACCCCCACTCTCTCTCATGCCCAATATCCCACGTGAATTTCAAGTGGGCCCCACCTCCATTTATGAGAAGGTGATGTGGGCCATGGATATGGATATTGGATTGGATCTCTGGATCCAAATCCAAATCCAAGTCCACATATGGGTTTGGGTTGGAATCTGGATATATATGGTCCAGATCCAATCCAAACTGAACTCTGACTCCTTCGAGCTGGGTTCGAAACGGACGATTCGTGCGGGGCCTGACAGCATCAGTACTCCGTCTGCGTTGGGTCTTCGCCAACATAGTCGTCCGCCTCCGTTTCTGCCTTCCGGAGATGACTTCAAATGCTTTTTTGATAAGAACAGGGTCTTGGACGTTCGAGATCCTGGGATGTGAATCAGATGCAAGAGTTGCTGTGCCGGGCTTGACAGGTGCTCCGGTTCCGGGCTCTTCTTGGCTCTCCTGGTCCTGTCTTGATCGGGCCAAGCCACTTTGGGGTTTCAAAACATGTTTTAAAAGGGTTTTCAAAAGCTATATTATATGTTTTTGAAAGATAAAGTTTAAAACATATATACAGGGTTGTTTGGAAGGCTCCTGGGTTTCCAAACTCAAAAATGGCCCTTTGGGGCTGCTTGTATAAAACCAGATTCGTTTAAGAAATTCGTGGGATTTCGGGGTGTTTACAGTTACATACTTTTATCGAATCAGATTGTCTTATACTTGATGATAATAACACTACAAGGTCTGATAAAATCATCGAGTACAAGGAGAATGACACATTGTGCCACTATTATATCTTATCAGTACTGTCGAATATATTCTTCGACGTATATGGTTCTTCTCCTTTCACGACAATAAGCGATTTGTGGGCTGCCTTGGATCAGAAATATAATATTAAAGACTTTAGTCTTAAAAGTATTTTGTGGTTATGTTTCTTAAGTATCAAATGGTAGAAAAAAATTTTGTGACCAAGTATGCACATGAGTTTCAATTTTTATACCATGGTTTGAAGGAAATCGATATGGAACTTCTTGATAAATTTATTGTTATGTCTATGATTGAAGATTTTCATAAGTCTTGAAAGGATTTTTGCATAAATCTCAAGTATTAAAAGGGTAAGATGATCATTGATGATATCATGATAGACATAGCAATATAGAAAGAGAATAGAAGTCAAAAACATGTTATGCTTGTTGAAAGCACCCTAGGGTCAACTTGATGGTCAAAAAGAGATAACATAGTGATCCTAAGAGAAAACATGCAAAATACAAACCAAAGGCCAAGATCTAAAAGAAATCTAAAAATAAAACATGTTAGATTTGTTATCACATTGAGGGTAGAGATTGTTCTTCAAAAAAAGCCAAGAAACACATTGCCAGTGAGGAAATTATGGTCAACATTGTGACCACTACACTTTCACCTAGTGATAAGTATCTATCCCTTAAACCACATCTTCTTTTTATTTATAAGCTACATTATTGGGTTCTAGACATTGGAGCAAATGTGCATATCTCCTTTCTATTTATGATTCATATTACTCGTTTATAGACACTAGAGCAAATATGCATGCTCGTATTAACCAATTTCTATTTGTATCTTATTAAGTTGTTTGTAGTATAATCATGACCTTAGAGGATCATTCGAATGTTGAAGTTATGGGTGAAGAGAATGTGGATTTAATGTTATTTTTGGAAAGGTTATGATTCTTAAAGGAGTTAAACATATTTTAATGATTCATTGTAATATCCTCAGTGGTTTAGTTTTAGTTAGAGATGGTTTGAAGTTAGATTCTAAATATAACAAAGTCATAATTATACAATTTAGTATTGAGTGTTTCTCTGGGAAGGTCTATTTGTGTGATATAAATAATTTATTTAAATTTTCAGTAGGATGAGTTGTTGATTCTTGTATCGAGTTTAACATTAATAAAGTGTCTACTTCTTACACTTTTATATATAATATTGAATCATCTCATATATGACATGCTAGGTTGGGTCATATTAACTTTGATTCTATAAAAAGAATGATGAATCTTATTATTATCTCGAAAGCTATTATAAATAGAAAATACAAAAGTGGTATTTATATATAAGTGAAGCAACCTAAGAAATCTTTCTACACGGTTGATAATAAGTTCAAAAATCTAGATTTGGTAATGTTTATTGATGATTTTAGTAAATATTGTTATATTTACTTGCTTAAAAGTAAAGATGAGCCTTAAAAATTTTGAATATTTAGAAATGAAGTCTAAACCCAAGTTGACAAGGTACTTAAATAATTAAGGTCTGATAGGGAAGGAGACTATACCTCAAACCTATTTTAAGAATACTTTTAAAATAATGATATTGTTCATGAGGTTATTGATCTGTATTTATCTTAGTGTAATGGAATAAGTGAACAGAAAATAGAACCTTGTGTGATATGATAAAGGTTTTAATTTAAAGTTTTATGTTACCTATCTATATGTAGGGAAATGTTTGAATACGGCTTGTCATATTTTGAATAGGGTTAACCGTATGTATTAGAAAAGTATTCCTTTTAAACTTTGAAATAATTAAAAACAAGTCTCAAATATCACAAAGTATGGGGTGTCTTGCAAAAGTACTCATCTTTGAACATATGAGAAAGAAATTGGGATCTAAAATTGTTGATGTCATTTTTTCAGGTTACGTGAAAAAAATTATGCATATAGATTCATGGTCATATGATCTGACGTGTTTAGCATACATGTCAACAAGATTGTTAAGCCCCATTATCCTATATTCTTTGAGAATATGTTTCACATGAAAATTAGAGTTTCCCAAAGTGTATCTTTTAGAGATTTTAGTTCTACTATTGGTTTTATTTTTCATCATGTGGAAAGAATGGCAAATGTAGGAGTGGCCCTAACTGTGTTATTTTTAAATCAAAAGATTTTGAGGAAATAATTGAATGAAGGAAAAGTAAATAGGCTATGATATTTAAAGACATTGAAAGTGACTTTGTTACCTTAAATATTGAGGATGACCCTATTACCTTCCAGAAGACTATGACCTCTGATAATATGTTTTGGTAGAAAATTGTTAATCATAAAATTCAGTCAATTCTTTTCAATGATACCTACAAATTAACAAATTTTCTTCTTAGATATTCTATGGTAAGTTGCAAATAGATTTTTAAGAAGAAACTGAATGCATACAAAACAATTAATAAATACAAAGTCAAGTTAGTTGTTAAGGGATACAAATATATACAAAAAGAAGGAATAGATTATTTTGATACATATATCTTTATTTTTTGAATGACCACAATCCGAGTGCTTATAACACTGGTTTTTGTATATGATTTTCAAATCTATTAGTTATATCTAAAGAATTCTTTCTTGCATGGTAACTCACATGAGAAAATTTATATGGATCAACTAGAGAGATTTGTATCTTTTGGGAACGAGTCTAAGGTGTGTAAAGTTGTTAAATCATTATATGGTTTGAAACGAGCCCCTAAACAATAGTATGAAAAGTTTGATTATGCTATATAATCTTTTGATTTTATTTCTAATAAATTTGATAAGTGTCTTTGTTGTAAATATCAATATTGCATTAATCATTTTGTGCGTGTATGTAGATGATATTTTATTGTTTGGTTTTAATATGAGAATAGTAAATGAGACTAAATAGTTTATGTATAGTAAGTTTGGAATGAAGGATATGGGTATAGGTGATGTAATTATAGGGCTTAAAACCAAACGGTTTATTGATCATATAGAATCTCTCAATCTCACTATGTTAAGAAAGATTTAGATATACAAACTCTAAACTTGTTAAGGCCCCATATAATTCATCAAGGCTTTCTATAAGAATGAGAATGATATTAATGTGTCTCAGTTATGATACTCTCAAATTAACAGTAGTTTGATGTATCTAGCCAACTATACATGATCAAATATTATTTTTGTCATGTCTAAGGTGAGTAGATATAGAAGTCCTAATATAATCCACTGGAAAGATCTAGATGGAGTACTTTGCTATTTGAAGGAAACCATTTAACTTGGTTGCATTATGGTAAATGCCTTTCTCTTTTTGAAATATATAGTGATGCTAGCTGGATTGTGAAGAACAATAGAAGTAGTGGGTCACTGAATATGTATTTATTGTGGGTAGTGGTGCTATCACCTAGAAATCTAAGAAATAAACCATATTGGCTCGTTATACATTTGAGACAAAATTGTGTACTTTGGATGAGACTGGAATGAAAGCAAAGTCACAAAATCAAGCAATTGTAATCATGTAAGTGAGATGAATAGGGCGAGAGAGATAGAAGTGCATGATCAGAAGTTGGGGGTCGAACAGGGGCATTTGGCCATTAGTGGGAGGTGATGAAATGTTGTGAGATGAAGTGATTTTTCCACCAACAAGAGGCAAAATAGGGCACCAAAGACAGAGACGCAAAAAGGAAAAATGATTTCCAAATTCACTTTCACCTTTCCTAAAACTATATCATCAAAATAAAAAGGGTGATTCCAAAACCATTAGATTATGGCGGTTGTAGCTAACTAACAGTTAAAAACTGTAATTAAAACCTTCAATAGTTTAGTGCTTAAACTAATCTAAAATCCAATCATATCAAAATATAATTTAAATAATAAAATTCTTCTCTATATATGTATGGCTATTTGTTGTCAAAAACTTGCTATAGTGTTTCTTGCTTTAGGTTATTGCAAAGTGACATATTTATAGATTTTTTCAATGTAATTAAAAAATCCTCTAAGTTGACTCAATAACTCTCCCTCATGGCCAGTACCAAGTCCGGATGTAAAAGGAGGAGGGTCATGATGGTCAGCATAAAACTTGATTGGATTTACTACTATGGATTCTAAACATAATAAGCATTTTCTCGAGGCATCTCCTCTTGGCAATGTATGTGAAAAGTAAGCAAGTACCTCTATATCTTTATTTGGAGATATTGAATCAATTACATAGTATTCCCACGTGTATATAGAAGGAGCATTAAATGTTTAATATCTTTTGGTATATAATCTTGCTTCAGTATTTCTCCAGTTCGATTTTTAAGATTAATGATGGAAATTTGAATTTAAAAGTACTATTATACTTTACAATTAATGTATGATATGCACTAAAAACAAAGAAATTCATATCTTCACAATTAATCTCAAAAATTAGTGAAAATATTTATACGAATTATCCACCAAAAAACATTATACATTTAAGACTCTCTCTCTATTTATATATAGAAGCATCTAGAAACCTATCATGAAGCTTGCAGTAGTGAAAAGGTATCATTAGGAAACCTGCAAAAATGGTCTCCCGTAGCATGCTTGTTCGTTCAATTCTTATCAGGTCGCATTGCCACAAAACAATCTAGATTCTCCGACCTTCATCTCTTTATTAGCTTCCTTCTCATCCTAAGAACGAGAAGAAACCTCGAAAGCTTATAAGGAACCTTGCAAAGTTGCTGATAAAAAAACCCATCGAAGTGAGGGGTACTAGAGTCATTTAGCTTCAGCAGTTAACCTTAATTGCACAACACTTTGAACTGGCCGCTAACCAAACTTCTTTGGTCTTATCCGTCAAGCGAGGGGGAAATAAACAACCCCAGGAAAACAAAATAAAAGACATTGAAACTGAAAAGTACGTCGTAATCACCATTATCGAAGCTCGAATCTGCAACTACAATCAATCTCTACTACCAAAACATTCCGAAGAGACGAAGCCAAACAGAAACGAGAACATCAAACAGAAGTAAGCAAAACATTCAATCAGTCACAAGTTATCAAACGTAAAACAAGAAAACTATGAATAGAACCCATTAACTATCTTCATTAGTTCTCAATGAAAACGTTCCCCCAAAGAGATTTTGGATACTCCCCACAATAAGAAAATTAAAGAGCGTTTAAGGGGTGAATCAAAGCAAGGGATTCTCTGATCCATTGAAATGCAGTAACAAGCTGCAGCATTTAGGACATTCATCTGTGACTTTCGGAAGCATGAAATACATGAGGCAACGCTTGCATCCAGCAACAACCAGAACGTCGCTCTGGTGGATCGCTTGTTCTTCGAGATAGCCTTCGGTCGATGAGCAGGAAGACGAGCAACTGCCATCGTCGCTTCCCTCAAGACTCCCCTCGTAATAGCCATCGACTTCTTCACCACTGTCGGCTTCGCCGTCATCGCTTCCTTCAATATTGAAGCTCACCCTTCTCGGATCGACCTTTGCTTTCCTCCCGTTTCGCCAATCAATGTAATATATCTCGCCCGTCTACGGCCACCAGAAGACGCCAATATAAGAAGACGAAGAAAGCCCAAACGCCAACAACGGGAAACGAAGAAAAAACCCTACCAAGAATAGTAAAAGAAGATTTTCGTCTAAAACTAGATATCCAATAATGCGACCCTCTTTCTATAAATGAATCACCAACAAGATCGGGACTCCTCCCTCTCTCTCTCAAGAAGAGGAAGAAACCAGGCGTACCTTGAGGTCGAGGCATTGCTCCCACTGGTAGGGTAGAGAAAGATGGGAATTGAGGTCCAGGGTGGCTGGAGAAGGGTTTTCCGCCGAGGAATCTGTGGCGCTTCCGACGTCATTGATGGAGAAGGCGCTAAAGGAGCATTCTAACGAATATGCGTCCATTGGTTCACACAGAGAGAGAATAACGATAACTTTTTTAAAAGGCAGTTCAAAACTAGACAGCATGAGTTTCCTTAAAAGCCTTTCCTTTTGTGGGGGCCAGGCCTATCCTTATTGGTGTTGGTTGGTGCTCTTCTTTTTCAAACCTCTGTCCCTACGATGGCCTTCCTTTTATCGGGGAATTTATGCCACCTCTTCCGGCTACCACTCTCCCGGAAAGTTTCCAGTAAACCCTCCTCTCCTCCTTGGGCCTCCAAACTCAGTTTGCGCTGCACCCCATTAGCAAGAGGTAACAACAAAATGGTAGCGCACCTCCTTTTGACATTTTGAAGAATCATCAATCATTCAAATGGAAACATATATATCATGTATCCAGCAAGGGTTTCCTCAATTCCCTTAACCGGATGTGAATCATGTGATTAATGAACTCATCATTATTAATACGTCCATTATGAGATTGAAATCCACTTTCAATACATTATTAATTAGAGCGGAACATTGGCCCACATCATAATCTGATAAAATTTGATACGTGGGCTGCCACAGATGGATGTTTTATATCATTATCATTAGTTCAACTTTCTTAGCATAACTGAAGGGTATAAATTGGGTATAGTAGATAAGGCTAGTCTTAATGGGTTTTGAACATTTGAAGCGTCTTTCCTTAATTCACATCGGCAATCTTTAAAGGAGACAAAAGGGCCTTCTCGGTCAATTTGGGGAATCAAATTCTTCAAATTAGAAGTAGCAAATGTCACCAACCTTAGATTTTCATTCTTAGCTTGATTAGGTGCCAATGATGTCAACACGCGTTGTGATTGAGGAAACTGGTACGGAGGATATAAACTTACATGATTAACCTGAAAAGGTAAGTAGTATTCGGGTCAATAAATTTGTTCGTGTTTACCTTGATGCACGCTTACGTAATCGGTGATTTTGTTGCCAGGCTCGTGTCTGGTTGGTCTAATATCTAGGTGTAAGCAATGCATGGTTTTAATTACGATGGTGCCATTACGAAAAATAAAGATTAATTGTAGTCTCTTAAGTTATTAAACTATTTCTTGGGTCATATACTACATATGTATCAAATGACGTGGTTGTTATGTATATTAAATTTACTTATGACACCTAATGTAATATCTAGTTAAAGCCCATAATGTCAAATAGGTAAGCTAGATTGCTTAGCATGGGGATGTGTAAGCTAGATTCAAAATTCCCAAGTTTCTTGAGCCAATGGAAAAGCTAGCACTAAAAACAAATCTCCTCAACTTGTCCACTTTGTCACGATGAAAGCATCCAAATTTCGAATACTAGTTGACTTAGTGAAGATTTCTAGATATACGTAATTAAAAAATAATAATTCCTACGATAACTTGAAGTTCTATTATGCTTTTTGTAATGCAATGACAATTTGATCATGAACACTGTGATGCTTTTTGCGTTAACAAGGTAAGGATTTCCATGATAGGTTGAAGCGCTCTGATGCTTTTGCAATGGGGTGTAACATTTTGATCATAGAGAATTTGATGCTTTTTGCGATATCGTGGATTTAAACCAACACATATACGCATACTGAACTAGTTTGAAAGATTGTGCGGGAACTTGGTTCAGTGATTATCAAGAAAAACTCCAGAAGGATGTCGTGCATACTGACGGAAAATGAATCAACATGTACAAGACCAAAGACTTCACCATCAAATCCAAGCATTTGTCTAGAGGTGCGCATTGCTTCTTGCTAAAAAAGTGGTGACCTAAAAAGCATTGGATTTGCCACTAAACCTTTTTGCAACAAGATTTCTTGGTAAGAAAACATATTCTGCAATCTGTTTTGAAAATCATTCAATTGATTGGGAAAAGCAAAACAAAAGTAGGGTGGCGTTTATTCGTGGGAGTCAATGGCCAACTTTTCCCTTTTGTATTTGATTTGCAGTGAAAAGAGAACGCAACTGAAAATCACATAAAGAGCAGGAAACGAAGAGAGAGAGAGAGAGAGAGTTCAAAATTTACACTCAAAGTGAAGACAAGGCTCAAAGAATCACGGGTGTTTTCTGAATGCCCTTTTGAGAAAAGGGAATTTCTGAGTCCCTCTGACACCACGACTCGGTCATTTCGCTTTCAATGACTCGGGATTCTCTGCTCCGATACGTTGTGGCAGTCATCTTTTACGGAGTCCAAACATACCTTTTCGGGATTTACTACATAACACAAGAAAATTTCTGTCCACCATTCGGCCCTTGTCACCATCAAGATAAACGGATTTTGATTTTTTTTCTTGTTTATTCTCTTTCTCTCGTTGTACATGTATAAAATAATAAGCCCACTCTAGAAAATGAGAATAAAGAATGAGTTGATTGGCAAATAAAGAAGGCGTGTTGATGTTTTGTTTATTGGCAGTTAGCAAGGGGGATTAAGTTTTCAAGGCGCACTGAGGGGACATCCGGTAGTGCCTCTTCCTTTTCTATATTCTTTCCCGTGTTAGGTGGCGGGCCACGCGTACCATTTCTTCGAAACCTCTCCTCCTAAGAGAATATTATCTTTCAAACCCATCTTCTTTTGTATTTGCTCTATAGCCCTGCAGGGATGCACAATTTAGCAAATAAGGGTGTGAACGGCTGCGGAAGGCAAGACCATGTTACAAACGCAAACTTCAGAGGATCCTGCTTCGGGCCAATGAAAGTCCCCAATAAATCCGGAACAAAACAAAGGTTGGAGGGAGGACCTTAAGAGTATGTTTGATTCATGGTACTAGAACCTGGTAACCATGGTTTTGAGTGTGTTGCATTTGTAAGTGTTACTCATGCTTGGATTTTTGTGAGAGACGAGATAACAATATGAGAGAAGAGTGGATTTTTGTTAAAAGCCTCTAAGAGTTATTGTTGAAGTGAAATAATCTTAGAGAAAAATATTCAAAATCTAATTGAAAGCACTCTTTTGTTTCCATAAAGTTTGATATTGTGTGAACAATTATCAAGAGTTAGGTAATCCTTTATTGTTTCTTTCCACCACTTTTATGGTCTTCTTCTTCCTATTTAAATCATCTTGTTCATTATACTTTCTTACCATAATTTCTTTTGTTTTTCTTCCATATTCAAAACCATCTTAAATAATATTTTTATTTTCTCATCCATTGATGCCACTCCCAATTTGTCTCTAATAGCATCATTACAAGTATAATTTTTCTTTATTTGACTAGCATATTCATGTCAATATCTTTATTTCTATCATAGACATCATTTAGATATATTAAAGATTTACTACCCAACACTCAATACCACATAACATATCGAGCCTAATTGCTTTTCTATAATATTTGCCTTCCAACTTTAACGGTATCTCCATAAATCTTTTTAACGCTATAGAAAACTTACTATAGACAGTTTAAACTTTTCTCTCGAGTGATTGTATGTAAATTTTTAGTTCTACAAAACCATAATTCACGAGTACAATCTACTTCAAAAAGGTAGGGTAAATTAGAAACTAAGTTCATAAGAACTTACCTCTAATTGCTCATTGTGTGTTGTGCGCTTGTCATAGTCCTTTTAATTAAACATGTGCTTGTTCCATTGAGCAAGGATCAATTTCCAATGCTAACAATTTATTTGACTAATTAATATAAAAAAATTATGCACTTTAAGTAAAAGGTAAGCATGAGAGAGGTTCTACTTGTTGACCAGGTTTTTGGTTAGAAGGTTCACATTATAGGCGGCTTTTTAATCTCCATAGATTGGTATTTAATTGGACTAAGTGTTGGTCAAGGGAGATAACTAAGAATTAGGATTCGAGAAAATTAGGTGTTGTTCATGTTTTTCTATTTGGCTAGGGAAGAGAATCAAGGTCTTGGCTAGGAGCTAAAAGGGGGTGGTCAGATTGAGTATGGTTAAGTTTATAGGGTTTTTTGTTTAAATGTAAGTGATGGATCCTAAGAGGCTCTATTGTCTTGATTGGGTTGAGGTGTACTAAGGTGATCAAGGGACAAGACAACTTTTGGGAGATTAATTGGTTTTGAGATGTTCGGGTTTACCAAATTAAGTCTTGTTAAAGGGGCTTATAAGGTGACACAGCAAGTGGTGGGTAAACAACAGCGCGAACAATGGGGCAAAATATGTGTACATGGTCATGAATACATAAGGCATTCAATCGCTAAGATGAGTCTCTAAAATGATTAATAGGCTATAGCTAATAATATGAATCGGATAACCAAGATTAGATGCAAGAACATACTATAGATAAGAAACCAAGAATGCATATATGTCTACCATATGACGTAAAGAGAAATTGCTATGGATACTAAGTGTAGAATAATATGTTGTGAATGCTTCTAATCAAGTATGATGCGAAATTCCTACAATGGGTAAAGCTGATATGTGATGTATGATATGCCAATTAAGAATGTTTATTATTGTTGTGAAATAGGGAATGCAAGAAACTAACAAGATAAAAATAACCTAATGAACCAGAATTTATTAATATGTAAGGATTGAATCACTAATATGTAATGACTAATATTAAGGTGTTCCTAGATGATTGAAACTAAATATCATGCAAAACTTTCCTAATAAAAATTATTAATATGCCTATAATGAAAACTAATGACAACTAAATTAGGAAATTAATGTGCTTCATCGTAAAAGGCTAATGCAAACTAATATGTATGTGTATACTGAGAATAAATAGGAAATAATTATTACGCATGCAAACTAATGCAAATTAGTAGCAAGAAGAATATTAAGACTACCTAACATAAAAATAATGTAATGAATGAATTAGCGATGCTAGATGGGTGATCTAAATAGATTAATGTATAAATTGAAATAACATAAACTCACCCAATAAAAATTAATTAAAGAACTAATATGAGTGATGCAAATGTAAACTAAATATATGATAAATCAAAACAACCTATGATGCATGCAAATAAGCAAACTAATGTAGTATAAATAATCCTAATACGGAACTAATGAAGTACCTACTAAGTTGCACGGTTTTAAGGATTGAGAATATGATTAGAAAACTCGCGCCCTTCTTCAAGAAATACATTGGATAGTCTCCCTTTTTATTTAATGCCTCTCGGGGAGTTGAAGCTGGTCGACCATCTTTTGGTTGAGCACTCTCACAACATGTAAAAAAAAAGGAGAGAAAATAAGAAAGAAGAAAAGAGAGAACCCGATGGTATTCTAGCAATTGAGGATTTGTTCTCGAGAGATGGATTACAAGGAACGCTTGAGCCCTATTTATAGTTTTTACAGATACAAATGGAATCAAAGATCACAGAAATCTTTGGTGATTAGGCTTGGTTCCATAGTTGAGCTCAAGTGCCCATTTGTGTAAGCCCAACTGGAACATCCCAAGCCTTCTTGTTTTTGACAGGATTCAGCCCAAATGTGGCATGTTAATTTTGTTGACCATTCATTAGATAGCTAACCAAGGTGGGTCGGCCTAGCTTTGAGTCTTGAGTCAGATGGGTCTAGTCAAATAGGTACAAAGTGACACAAGCAGGGGTCAATGTTGAGTCTTCAGGTGGGTTGATTCAAGAATTTAAGTGGGATCAAGTCAAATTGGGACCTAATGGGGCTGAAAATAGCTTGGGTTAATGTGGGTTGAGTGAATCGAACCTAACTTGTATCAAGGTTGAGTGAATCGAGCCTAACTTGCTCATGGCCGAGTAGGGCCAATTTGTTATGCCATTGGGTCAAGTAGAATCCAGAATTTACTTATGTAAATAAATAAAAACGCAACATGGGTTTCCTAAAATGGATGAGATTGTGGGGATTCTTTAGCACAAGAATAAGAACCAAAACCAAAAGACTTTTCCAAAACTTTTCCAAGTTTTTAATCAATCCATATGTAAACTTTAGATACAAGATCCATATGAAAAATAACCCCATACATGTATATACAATTTGAAGTCTCATTTGTGCATGTAACACCCACATTTAATGCATTATACACACACACACACACACACACACACACATATATATATATATATATATATATAGTACAAAATTCTTTATATATACATATTATGTATCCAATACCTATATTTTTCTTAAAACCATATGGACACATTTAATATGTGATATGAAATGAGTTTTGCGGCTCAAAACAGCAAATTTTTAGGACAAAGTGGGTGTAATTTTGCTAAATAAACTAAGGTTTCATGAATCGGGTTACGTCTTAAAATGTATCTCGAAGGGGCTGGACCCAAGCCTTGGTCAATCCAATACGTTGGATGGTTCCTAGTGGGACCCACATTGATATCATATAGTTACTACCAAATCTTAAAGCTGGATCTTATCTCTTTTCCTTCTAATATTGGTATCCATATTAATTAGATATACTCATGAATTGGATGTAGATATGTTCTACATAAGTGCTTACTCCTTATCTTTCTTTCAAAATGAACCTAAATATGGAGGCATATCACCTTTCTTTCAAAACGAACCTAAATATGGAGTCAGATCTATGGTTGTATTGAACTCAACAATAATAGGGCCTTTAACCATGGTTTTTTCATTCTTCACAGGCCATCTAAACTTGGTTAATTTTTTAAAAATTTAGACTTAGGATATCACTCCATGTGCCTCGAGATTGGCTTTTCAAAACTATATTTTCTTAAGAAAATTTTGGGTGTTTACATATCATTCTTTGTTGTCAATCAAGGTAAAACTTGGTTGACGGGGAAAAAGTAAAAACCCAAATTTTGACTACATATAATGATAAGATGACAAAGTGACTCCCACTGTTTCGGACATATATACAGTGATCAAGTTCATTAGCGACAAATATAAGTTCTACAATGACATTTTAGAAAGTCAAATACCATTGATGAGTTGACTAGTTAAAGTCATATAGGGATTTTTTCAACCTATATACTTTTATCTTCTTGGCCTTTAACTCTATATCCTTCGGGTCGTTGTATATATATGGATGCAAATTTCACAACAGGAGAATATGTCTCATCATAATTTATTCTCTCTTTTTGCAAAAATCTCTTAGCAACCAACCTCACCTTAAACTTCTTAATTGACACATCGACTTTATATTTCTTTTTTAGAACCCATTTACAATCTATGGCTTTTCTTCCATTTATCAAATCAACCAACTCACATACTTGGTTTTTCTCGATAGATTCAATTTTCTCATTCATAGCCTTTTCCCAGTTTACTGATTCAAATGAGTCAATAGTTTATCGATACGTTAAATTATTGATAAGCTCATCTAAATCCACTAATTTGCATACTTTCTTTGTAAGGTAAGTATGATAATCCTTTAAGTAGGACGGAGTGACCCTAGGTCTTTTATGTTCAATTAAAATTTTGGTTTGATGAAAAAGATCATCAATGGGTTTAAATGATGAGTGATCTAGATCAACTAGATTGTTAACATATAATCATCATTTTCAAGGATGTCATTCTTAGTATTTTTTAGGAATTCAACATCCTTGCTATCTATGAGTTTGTGATCCTTGTGATAAAATTAATATCCTTTAGAGCCTTTAGGATATTCAATGAATACACATTTGAAAGACCTACTATCTAGATTATCTCTAGGCTGGTCAAGAATCTTTATATGAGAGATAGATCCCCACCTCTTGAGATGACCTAAGTTAGATTTTCTTTCAAACTATATCTCATATGGTGTAGAGAATATAACATTACAGGATACTCTATTGAGTATATATATAATTATAGTTAACACTTCTCTGTATAATATCCTTAGTAGAAAGACATTGATTAACATAGACCTTGTCATATTCAATAATGTCCTATTATATCTTTCTATTACAACCTTTTATTGAGGTATTCTAGGCATTGCATTTTACTTTGAAATACCAAAGTCTTTACAGAATTCTAAAAATTTTGTAAAGATGTACTCACTACCTCTGTCTGATCTCAAGATTTTGATTGTATGCCCTAGTTGGTTCTCAACTTCCCGCTTATATTATTTGAATGCTTCAAGTGTATCAGATTTATTTGCTAAGAGATATATGTATCTAAAGCTCAAGTAATCATAGATAAAGGTTATGAGATAAGCCTTTCTTCGAAGTAATCTTACTCTAAAAAGTCTAAATAAATTAGTGTGAATGATCTCCAACAGGTTGCCCTTATTATTTCTTTAAAAAATGATTTTCTTGTCATTTTTCCTTGTATCTAGGCTTTACACTTACTAAAAGTATTTTTCTTAAATCTTTGCAATAAGTCAAAGTTTGATAATTTCCTCAACTTTTTCAAACTTATATATCCTAGGCATTTATGCTACACATTCACATCAACATTAAAGGCACAATCACTATAAACAAAAGAATCTTCACTTTCATTAATATTTAGTTTGAATAAGACATGTTCTACATCAAACTGACTAGAGATACATACTCTTTCATGCTTCTCCATAGTCACTTTTGTAGATATGAAAATTTTACTCCAAAGTCTATTTAGAGACTTGAAATAAATTTTCAATCAACGTCGTTTTGCGCGAGCGTGCCAGCTAGTTTGCTTAGACTAGCAAAGACAGATTTTTTTACTTTGGTAGCGATTGTGGGTAAGCGAGATCTTTTCGTCATAGGCTTTCTTGAACCGACGCTTAAGGGTCAGCCTAGACGCTTTGAGGATTGATTTGAACAAGGTGTGTGTTTCTAAAATTCACTTTTGAATCAACTTAAATCAACCAAAATGTGCACTTAGACTATGAAAGAAAATTTTCTAAAGTTCTGAAAAACAGAAACTAGTTCTATTTTTAGAATTTTTTTTGGATTTTTTTGAACTGTTTTGAAATCTCCAAAATTCATGAAAATTTTACATTAAGTAAACATGAATGTGGTGAAACTAATTTTTATTCTATTTTTGTATGTTGTGATTGTGCAAAATTAAATCAAGAATGTGTATCTGCTCAGGCACTCAGAACTGATCTATTACAGAAATACAGAGGTTCAAAGAAATATCTATATCTCGGTGCACAGAACTTTGATCTTTATGAACTTGGTCTTATTGGAAAACTATGGATGTCAGCTTTCCAATTTATAGGTTTACTAAAATTAGTTCACTACAGACAGAGTTATTGATTGATTACCTAAGCTCTGTTGCAGAAAATACAGGTTTGACAGATTTAACTATAGATTTTTTCGATCTTATTCAATTTTAATTACGTGGTTGCATGATCCTAAAATTCTTGAAATTTTATCATATATGGGTTTGTGTGTGAGGATTCGGTATATCAAATTTCAGATCATTTGGAGTAGAGAGATGGAAATAAAAAATAAAATATCAAAAGACTAATCACAGTAAAGTAAATGCTTCAAACATGTAAAGTAAATGTCTGAAGGAAAATGAATTGAAATATGTTTATAGTTTAAGCATAGAGGATATTAGAAGATATATCATATAGAGAAGTAGGAGAAACTTGAAATCAAACATGTAGAATGCATGAATGTAAAGGAATAAAATTGACAGCATTACTACGCTATTATATCATGGGGGAGACAAATACTTCATTAATACGACCCCTTTGAATTGAATGGGAATAAGGAGAGATTGAAGTAAGTAAAGGATGAGAATAAAACCTTAAATTTGATCCTTAGTGGGCGCCGAATATGGGTGAGGTAGGAAGGGATCAGCTCCTTCCTTCTTTCTCTCCTTTTCTTCCTCTCTCTCTCTCTTTCTTTTCTTCTCTTCCTCTCTCTTGTTGCAGATCTCCCTCTCTCTCCTAGGCTCTCTCCACTCTTCCTTCAATGCTAGAAATCAGCTCCCAAGGTCCCTTTTTATAGGCCTCAAGGGGAGAAGGCCTAAAGCCTTCCACGGTTTGGATTGGGTGGGTCTTTGGAGTTCCCTCTTGATCCAATCCTTCACTGGACCCAAGGCAATCACGTGGGCCTTCTTGATGGTACCCTTTGGTTAATGCTAGCCCAACCCCATGTGGCTAGGTCGGCCAAGTAGCTCGGTCTAGCCTTTGTCCAGTTAAGTGACTCGATCTAGCATGATGTGGTCAAATGGCTTTGAGTATGATCAGCTAGACTTGATTTGGTGCAGCTGACTAGATGTAAATGGATGTGGCTTGGTTAAGTTCAACTTGGAGCAGCCTTCTACCATATTTGATGGAGTCTTGGCTTGGTTCATGTCTTTATTTCAGTCCACTCATCGACTTGTTCGACTTGATTATAAATTGAGTCTTTTGCCTTTGACTCTAGGATCTTGATTTGGCTTAACACATCTTGTTTCAACTTTCCTAGCCCATTCAAGACTAGGTTATTCGTGTTGATCCACATTTGGTGAATGAGATCGATTCTTACCCTCTTGTTGTTGCTTCGAGATCGGATTGGGATTCTTTGATTCTGTTCTTGGCCTTGAAATCATGCCTTCTTTCGGGATCTTCGATGGGCTCCATCCTTATCCTCTTTCGAACCAATCCAAATCTTATCTTTGTGTACCCTTTTTAAAACTTGATTTTCAAACTTAAAACTTTAAATTTCAAAATGTTTATTTTTTATATTTTATGAAATTCGTAGGCCGCATTTAAATCATGAATTTTTAAAATAGTCTACTATTTTGAAACATGGTTGAATATGTTTTTGCAAAACATTTTTGGGTGTTTACAGATGCCCCTCTTTGGCATTATTCTAAATTTATTTGGATAATGGCAAAGAAGAAACATGCTCTTTTCGATTTTTTTTCCCAAAATTTGACTTGAGAGTATGGATATTTCCTTCGTTTCACAACATCCTTTCTTCAGATTTTTGTGAAGGAGGAGATCTTAGCCAAAAGGGGACTTAACAAAGCCCTAGTCCTAGGATGATCATGCATGATTGACCTTTCGGTGGATGTATGCATGCATGTTGTGTGATGTAAATGGAGTGTAGTGTTTAGAGACCTACTCATAAGATGTATGAGCTTGAGGAGAAACCTATGAAGGTGGGCTGCCCCAAGTGAGATAATCCCATAATGTTTCTTTTGATGTTTTGGGTTTTCAAAATTTCTTTTCAAACGAGAATTCTTTTTTAGTTTCTATAAAACAGGATTTCCAATTTCTCACATTTCCCCTCATTTGGGTTTCAATACCCATTACTTGGCAGAGGTTTTGTAAGAAATTTTGAAAAACATTTCAAAATTTAATTTTCCACACAACAAAGTCTAATTCTCAAATAAAATGAAATCCAAATAAGTAGGTCTTATTCCTACTCTAGGATTTTAATGGAAAAACCTTTCTTTTTTGCGATAAGTTGTAGGGGATTTGGAAAAGAGTTACCACGGTCCCTTCTGATGCATCTCGTGGTTTAAGGCAAAGAAATTGAAAAATTGCTCTTTTTTTTAGGTTTGGCTTTTCTTTTCTTTCGAAGGGAAGACCTCTATTTTGGAGTTTTTTGTTTTCCCTTTTATTTTTGGAAGATCTCTATATTGAAGGTTTTTGTTTTCTTCTTTTTTCTTTTGATTTTGCCAATTTTTCTTTTTAGAGAGAAATGAAGTGGGGAAAAGTCATCCTTTAGATACTCGATTCAGCCAAGAACATCCCATTTCCTAATAGCATCTATCATTTGAAAATATTTTGCTATTTTGAACTAGGCCTTATTTTGTAAGCCAAAGATTTTTGAAATGTTACAAATGATTTTGAAAACTCTACTTTTCATAAAGCATCAATTACCTCATTTAGGGTCACATAATCCATTATGATCATTCTTTCAAGAAGTTTAAAGGAGACCCATTTTAAAATCTTTTCGAAAGAATAGACCCTATACATATTATTTTTTCAAGTATTGGGCATTTATAGGGTCTACTAAAATTCTTTCCTCAACATCAATCAACCAATATGCATTATTTGTAGTTGTTCCTCTTACAACATAGAGACCATCCCACTTGGGCTGCTACTTACCAAGTGGATGTGGGCCACGATGGTGGATGGTTTTCAAAACAAGTTCTCTCACTTTGAAGTGGCGAGCCTTCATATGCTTCTCATAATGTCAGGCTATCCTTTGTCGGTATGCATGTGCATGATCCATGGCAGGGAGCCTCTTTTCATCAAGTAAATCAAGCTCAATCATCCTAGCTTGTTGTAGGGTCTCTATGGGCAACTCGAGTGTAAGAGATGTATGAAATGAATGCAATTTGGTATGAATGGGCAGTGTATCATTTGTGCCATAGACCAACAACTTGAATGGTATGGCATTTGTGGGTGTACGGATGGAAGTCTTATAAGCCATAAGGCTTCATCTAACTTCTCATGCCATGTCCTACCTTTCTCTAAAGTTTTCTCAATGATACTTATGAGAGTTTTGTTTGTGGCTTCGGCTTGGCTATTGCCTTGAGTATAGTAGGGCGATGAGAAGTGTTGAGTAATGCCATAGGTATTACATAACTTTTTCATCTTCTCATTCTTGAATGGGGTGCCATTATCCAATACTAGGTCTCTTAGAACTCCAAATTGAGCCAAGATATTTTTCTTAATGAATGCAACTACATATTGTCCTTGGACATTAGTCAAGGAGGTAGCTTCAACCCATTTAGAAAAATATTCGGTGGCTCCAAAAATAAACCTATGTCTATTGGATGCAGTGGGTGAGATTGGTCCTATGATGTCAAATACCCACATGGTGAAGGGTCATGGACTCACGATGGAATGCAATGTGGACGATGGAATATGAATGGTATTTTCATGCACTTGACATTGATGACACTTCCTAACATGATCATGACAATCTTGCTTTAAAGTGGACCAAAAATAAACCGCTCTAAGTATTTTCATGGCCATCATATTTGTATTGACATGACCCCCACATTTCCCATCATGGAACTCATGCATAATGGTCTTAGCCTTATCAAGGTTGACACATCTCAACAAGATGCTGGTAAAACTCTTTTTGTAAAGAACCCTTCCCAACATCACATATCGGGTTGAAAATTTTCGAATAAAAGCTTTATCTTTAAAGGAAGCAAATTCGGGAAATCCTCCATTTTCTAAAAAGTTTTTAATGTCTTGAAACCAAGGTTTTTCCATTGGTTTTTTGTCATTTTGGCAAACCTCTAAATCATGGGTAGATGGAGTGGTGAAATATAGAATCTCTAAGGATCGAGTGCTCATGGTAGGGTAAATCCTTAGAGATGACCCTAAAAAGGATAGGGCATCGGCTATGGTGTTGTCCTCTCTACCTATATGAGTGAGTGTGCATGATTTAAAGGAATCGACCAACTGGGTGGCCAATTCGTGGTATGAAATAAGTTTTTCATTTTTGACTTACCAAATTTTTGAGACTTGGTTTATAACAAGTAGAGAATCTCCAAAGACTTTGATACATGATGCTCCTAGATTTTCAAAACTTTTAGGCCTTGTATGAGTGCTTCATATTCAGTCATATTATTTGAACATGAAAAATCTAGTCAAAATGCTATTGGGATTTCTCCCTTCTCGGGGGATATGAGAATCATTCCCACGCTTGCCCCTTGTTGATTCTTTGCCCCATCGAAGTACATTTTCCATACTTGATCTTTTTTACAATAATTTGATAAAACATGGTTTTGTAATTCGTTTACAAAGATGCCTTCATTGGGCATTTCATCAAGTATGGGATATGTATCTTCAAGGGGTAACTCAACCACATGTTCGGCTAGGGCTTGTTCCTTCATGGAGTTTTGGTGATGGAATTTGAGATCATACTCCATTAAGAGGAGTTGCCTTTTAGCTAGCCTACCTGTTAGGATAGATTTTTTAAAGAGGTGCTTGATTGGGTCAAGTTTAGACACTATCCAAATTTCATAATCTAAGAAGTAATGTTTAAACTTTTGGCAAGCCCATACCAAGGCCAAGCACGTTTTCTCCATGGCTTAATAATTTCTTTCATATGCCAATAGAGCTTTCGACCCAAGCCCGAATAAAGGAGGAGGGTTGTGTTAAGCTTCCGACAGCCAGCATAAAACTTCGTCGGATTTTTATAACATAGATTACAAAAATTATGAGCATTGCTTTGGGGTGTCCCTGCCTAGCGACATGCTGTAGAGCCCGAATGCAGTAATAAGTAAGCAAGGGCCACTACATTTTCACCCGAATGTAGTGAATCAATTGCAGAGAGGGTTCCCACATCATGGATGAGTGTGGGTAAAGAAGTTAGTCCCACTACATTACCGCCTGAATGTAGTGAATAATTTTCAGAGAGGGTCTCCTCATTTTGATTATGGACAGATGCGGGGGGTAAGGAAGCTAGTCCTAGATAATAAGATTTGTATTGGTTCTTGGAATATCGAAACATTATCCGGTAAGCTAATGGAGGTGGTAGATACTATGATTCGGAGAAAGATTCATATTCTATGTTTACAAGAGACAAAATGGGTTGGAGAAAAAGCAAAAGAGATAGATGATACAAGTTTTAAATTATGGTACTCAGGTAAAGAAAAGGCTCGAAACGGAGTTGGTATTATCATAAATAAAGATTTAAAGGAAATGTAATAGACATACAACGATATGGTGACCGAATCATGACATTGAAATTAGTGTTAGGAGTAGAGGTTTTGAATATAGTTTGTGCTTATGCACCCCAAGTAGGACTAGAAGATAGTATAAAGACAGCTTTTTTAGAAGAGTTAGATAAGGTGATTCAAAAGATTCCACAAAGGGAGATGATTTGTTTAGGAAGAGACTTAAATGGACATATCGGTAAAGAGGCATTAAGATATCGAGGGCTTCATGAAAACTTTGGTTTTGGGGATATAAATGAGGAAGGTAGGAAGATTTTAAATTTTGCTATGGCATTTGATCTCTTTATAGTAAATACAATCTTCAAAAAACGAGATGAGATTGCAAGGTAATTCCAAGAGAAAGCTTAACCACCCAACATCGACTTTTAGTTATGGATTTACAAATAAAAAAATGAACAAAGAAGAAAAGAGTGCATCAAGTTATTCGGACTAAATAGTGGAATCTCAAAAGCGAGAAAGAAGATATATGTAAAGAGAAAGTCCTTCAAGGAGATGTTTGGAATTATGTTGGTACACCCTGTGATATGTGGAACAATATGGCTATACATATTAGAAAAGTAGCGAAAGATGTGTTAGGTATATCTAAAGGAGGTGTACCGGCACAAAAAGAAGCTTGGTGGTGGAGTGAAGTAGTGCAAAATAAAATCAAGGCAAAGAGGGCATGCAACAAATTACATTATGCTAAGAAAACTAGTGAAACTTTAGAGGCTTATAAGAAAACAAAGAAGGAAGCAAAAAAGGCCATGAGTGAAGCAAAAGCTAAAATTTGGGAGGATTTATATAAAAAATTCAACTCAAAAGAGGGTGAAAGAGATATTTTTAGGATACATAGGGTTAGAGATAAGAAAACTAAAGATCTTAATTGTGTTAGATGCATCAAAGACGAGGATAAAAAAATTTTAGTGGCAAATGATGATATAAGAAATAGATGGAAAAACTATTTTTATAAGCTTTTTAATGAAAATAAAGATGTTAGTATTAGCTTAGGAGAGTTAGCCAAATCAGAAAAGTATATAAACCACAATTTCTACCGACGTATTCAAAAGAAGGAAGTCAAAGAGGCTCTTAAACATATGAAGGGTGGTAAATCGGTAGGACTAGATAATATTCTTATAGAAGTTTGGAAAATACTAGGAGACATAGGAATCACTTGGCTCACAAGACTATTTAATGAAATATGGAAAAACCAAAAGATGCTCGAGGAATGGAGAGCAAGTACACTTATACCCATATATAAGAACAAGGGAGACATTCAAAATTGTGCGAATTATCGAGGTATCAAGTTAATGAGCCATACTATGAAATTATGGGAAAGAATTATCGAACGTAGGTTAAGACAAGTATCAAGTACAACAGAGAACCAATTTGGATTCATGCCAGGCAGATCTACTATTGAAGCGATTCACCTTTTCAGACATCTTATAGAACATTTTAGAGCAAAAAAGAAAAACCTTCACATGATATTTATTGATTTAGAAAAAGCTTATGATAGGATACCGAGAGAGGTTCTTTGGAGAACTTTGGAAAAAAGAGGTATCCCATTGTCATACATTAACCTTATAAGAGAAATGTATGATGGTGCAAAAACATGTGTGAGGACTCATGAAGGAATGACAGACTTCTTTGAAGTTAATATTGGATTACATCAAGGATCAACTTTAAGTCCATACTTATTTATAATGGTGATGGATGAGTTAACAAAACATATTCAAGATGAAGTACCTTGGTGTATGTTATTTGCAGATGACATTGTATTAGTGGAGGAGTCTAAGGAAAAAGTTAATAGAAAATTGGAACTATGGAGAGAAACATTATAAAGCAAAGGCCTCCGACTTAGTAGAACAAAGACAGAATATATAGAATGTAAGTTTGATAATTTGTTACCTCAAAGGATATAGAAATTAAAATTGGCACACATTGCATCCCCCAAAAGGAAAGTTTTAAATACCTAGGGTCAATTTTTCAGAGTGATGGAAGAATTGATGGAGATGTTATGCATAAAATTAATGTTGGTTGGTTAAAATGGAGAGGAGCATCAGGTATTCTTTGTGATAAGAAGATACCATTAAAGTTAAAAGGTAAATATTATAGAGCAGCAATTAGGCTTGCCATGTTTTATAGTTCGTAGTGTTGGGCAGTTAATCATCAATATGTACAAAAGATGTATGTGACAGAAATGAAGATGTTGAGATGGATGAGTGGTCATACGAGAAAATACCATATACATAATGAGGTTATTAGAAACAAATTAGGAGTGGCACCAATAGAGGATAAAATGAGAGAATACCGTTTAAGATGGTTTGGACATATAGAAAGAATATCAAAAGAAGAACCCGTAAGAAGGTTAGAAAAACTAAATTTGGAAAGTATTAAAAGAGCTAGAGGACGACCACAAAAGTGTTGGAAAGAAACAATAAAAAATGATCTAGCTTATTGTGAGTTATCTGCTAACATGACACACGATAGGGATCTGTGGAAACAAAGAATCCATGTAGTCAACCCCGTCTAGTATGGGAAAAGGCTTAGTTGTTGCTGTTTCCAATAGAGTTTTCGAAATGTAGTAAATAGCATACTCTTTTAAACTATCATCCTCATATTGAGTAAGTAAAGAACCCAATGCATTCGTATGAATGAAAATGTAAAGCAATAAAGGTTTTCCTTGCTTTGGAGGTTTTAAAATTGGAGGATTGACCAAATAAGTTTTCAATCTTTCAAAAGTTTTTTGGCAATCGGAATCCCATTTAAATTTAACCTCTTTTCTCAAAAGCCTATTGAAAGGTTCGCATCTTGTTGCTAAGTTGGAGATGAATCTCCTAATTGCTTGGAGTCAACCTTAGAGGCTTCAAATTTGAGTCAAGTTGGAGGGTGGAGGCATATCTATGATGGATCGACACTTAGAGGGTCGACCTCTATGCCCCTTTGGCTAACCATAAACCCTAAGAGTTTTTCCGATTCTACTCCAAAAACATATGTTTAAGGGTTTAGATTCACTTTATAAAGCCTAAGATAAAGATTTTATGTGTGTGCCTCAGGTTTTTTATTTTACCAAAAGATCATCCACATATACTTCCAAAAGCTCATGGATTTGATCATGGAAAATGATAGTCATGTCTCTTTGGTATGTGGCACTGGCATTTTTCAAACTAAAATCCATAACCCAGTAATAGTATGTGCCCCAAGGTGTAGTAAAAGCAGTTTTGGCCTGATCTTTTGGTGCTTGCTTGATTTGGCTATAACCCGAATAGCCATCCATGAAAGAAAACATTTCATGAATTACAATGCTATCCACTATCAAATCAATATTTAGAAGTGGAAAATTATCTTTTGGAGTGGCTTTGTTCGAATTTCTAAAATCGATGCAAATACTGATTTTTTCATTAGATTTTCGAACTACAACAATATTAAAGCCATTCATAATAGGCAATGAGTTTTATAAATCCAGCTTTTAAAAGATCTTCTAAACCCTCTTTTACTTGGGAGTGAACATCGGGATGGATTTTTCTAAGCTTTTGTTTCACGGGTTTTACATTGGGTTATAAAGGCAAATCGTGCTCTACAATCTTAGAGTCTAAACCCGACATGTCTTTGTAGGTCCATGCAAATACATCTACATAAGATTTCAAAAATGCAATGAATGATGCTCTTTCATGCTCATGCAAATAAGTATCTATTTTGACACACTTTGGGTTAAACTCACTCTCTAGATTGACTTCTACGAAATTACCTCCTACAGAATTTGAAGGTTTTTCCAAGTCAAGGGTTCTATGAAATTCTGGAAGCTCGAAGGCTTAATCTTCCTTAGGGATGAGGTCTTCCTCCTTGCTTTGATCACTCTCAAGTGCTTTGATTTCTAGGGAAGTATCATGCAAGAGAGAAGAGTTATGCATAAAGGTATAGGACGGTTTTGTTTGAGTATATACACGAGTTTTGTAAAAACCGAATTTAGGGTTTGTATATGGCTTTGATAACTAAGATTTTTGGGGTTTTCACATTTTTTAATTTTTTTATCTTTTTCTAAACACAAGCTAGAAGGATTAATGTAAAAGACTTTCTTTCTTGGATTTTCAGATTTTTCAATTTTTTTGTTCTTTTCCAAACAAATGTTAGGGGAACGAACACAAAAGACTTTTTTTTCAGAATTTTCAGATTTTTCAAATGTTTTTAGGCTTTGAAAGTCTTCTAGATTTTTTTTATTTTTCCAAATATATACTTATTTTGGATTTTTTTTCTAGAGAGGGGTATTACATCAAACCTATAAAGAAAACACCATGAATTAGACTCTAAACAAGAGGTCTAATCATAGGTTTCGGTTTTAGTGAGTGTAGATATGAAAATTTCACTTCAAGCCTATATAGAGACTTGAAATAAAATTTTCAAACCTACTTTACTTGCGCGGGTATGCCAGCTAGTTTCCAAAAACTAGCAAAGTTTTCAAATCTGACTTGTTTGGTGATTGTAGCTAAGCGAGATCTTTTCACTTTAGGCCTTCTTCAACTGATGCTCAAGGGTCAGCCTAAGCGCTTTGAGGATTTCATATGTGTAAGTGAAGTTCCAAATTCACATTGAAATATGGTGGTGATAGAAACAAACTCGTGCACTTTGATCAAAAAGTTGAAACTCTTCAAGTTCTGAAAAACAAAAACTGATTCTATTTTCGAAACTTATTTTCAAAATTATTTTGGTGACCTAAAGATCTCCAAAATTCATGAAAAATTTACAAAACATAGATTGGAATGTTTAAGCCTATTTTTATCTCAAATTTTGGGGCTGTATATTTACAAAATTAAATCGAGAACTAACCCCTACTCAGCAGTTTCAGGACATTCTGTTACAGAAACATAGAGGCCCAAAGAAACCTCTGTATCTCAGTGTACAGAATTCCAAATTCTATGATTTTAGTCTTGTTAGAAAGCTATGGATATCAGATTACTGATGAGACTAATTTTATCAAATTTTGCTCACTATAGACAAAGATATGAGATTTTTACCCAACCCCTATTTCAGGAAAACCAATTATGCAGAAACTAAATCTTAATTTACCTAATATTTTTCAATTTTATTAATGTAACTACAGGGCCCTAAAATTCTTGAAAAGTTTATTTCTAATGTATTAATGTGTTTAGATGTTGTGCCTAAAATTTCAAAGCATTCGGATAATCGGTTCATAAATGAAAATTACAACAATCAACGTATGCAAGATGCTGAAAAAACAGAATTTCGTTTTTAGAACATACATGATGCAAACTCACCCGAATTTAAATTGCATCAACATAGTAACCCAAAGTAAATTGTTGAAGGGAAATGAATGAAAATATATAGATTAGCTTAAGTATAGAGGAGATTAGGAGTTATAGGATTTTTATAACATATAGAGAGGTAGAATCAAGAAAACAAACATTTAGAGTGCGTAAGTAAGGAACAAAAATTGCAGCACATCTACTTTTTATTACATCATGGGGGGAGACAAAGCTCCATTAATGCAACCCCTTTTGAATTGAATGTTAAGAAGAGAATAGAGATGAATAATAGATGAGAGAAACTTACTTGATTACCTCCAAGAAATGACTTACAAATGAAGCACTCGACCTCTTTTTCCTACACTCTGTTCTCTCTTCTTTCTTTTCTTACTTTCACTCTCTAATTTTGCAGCACTTTCCTACCTTTCCTACACTCCCTCTCTCTCTCCACTCTTCCCTAGATGAACCTCACGAAATGCTTCAGCCAAGAATGTCCTCCCAATGCTCACCAATGCTGGAAATCATCCCCTTGGCCTCTATTTATAGGCCAAGGGGGGGCCTTCTCTAGATGGTTCTTTGGGGCGGGTGCTCCATGGCCCAAAACTCAGCCCCAAAGCTTGGTCTTCACGTGGCCTTGTGGTCCCATTTGGTCAAGGTTAGACCAGCCAATGAAGCCCCAAGTGGGCTGGTTAGGTCTTGGCTCAAGCCACCTTGGAGCTTCATTCTATCATCTAGTCATGGGATGGTTGTGTTTAATGAAAAAAATGGGTTAACTAAGATGGGTTCGGTCAAGGCTAGGTAAAGGAGATTTCAATTGTGGTTTAGTCAAAGAATGTAGGGTGGATATGGCTAAGGTGAGTCCAATTCGGTCTAGTTAAGGTCACTTGGTTAGAGCTAGACCACGAGTCATGGTTAGCCTAGGTGAATCAAGTCTAGGCTTTGATCAAATTCAACTAGGTTAGGTTGGTGAGGCTACCCACTTGGCTTGGTCTTTGATGGGGCCCTGCCTTGACTTGATTTGATCAACTTCCTTGATCTGTATCTTGATCTACATGAGCTTGATCTTGGCTTGATGCGGGCTTTGCTCAACCGTCGCCTTGATCTTCTCTCCCATCTTGATTTGTTTCTATCCTCTAGGCTTCATCCCTTCAGCTTTCTCCATTAGTCTGGCTAGGTGCCCTTCTTCATGGGTCCTTGGCTATTTGTCAAATTGTCTTTATTTCATGCTTTACTCTCTCTTGGATTTGGTTCGCAACTTTATCCCTAAATCGGACTTGAATCCTATGCTTGATTTCAGATTAATGGTTTCAAATATTTCTTTTGATTATTTAAAATTATTTCATTATATTTGAAAATATTGAGTTTTATCAAAATCTTCAAATATTGTTCTTTTTCAGAACAACTGAGTTCCATTCCCAGTGTTCGTTTGTATGGGCGAGTTGCTTTCCCCTCGTGATAGTGAGTATGCCCTTTTCTCTTTGGCTTTGCCTTTTAATAACTGTTGTAGGGCCTTTTTATCAATGACTCTAGCTCTGGTTCCTCCTCAAACCTAGAGGTCACTTTGGTTTTTCTCGCATGAGTGGGTCTTCTATGAGCCCTCTCTTGTTTTCCATGGGAGTAACAAGATTCAACTGCATTGGCCTCTTAGCTCAATGCGACGATTCTTTCCTATATGCCTTTGAGTTCTCTTTTTAGGGAAACAAGTGAATCCTCTCGGTTTTTTATATATCCTTTTGAAACTCAACTTGTAAAACACGAGGCTCTGCTTGAGACCTCACATTACCCTTCTAAACTTGACATTATTTTAAAGAAAAGGATCGACATGTGCACAAAAGATAGATTAAACACAAGATATTCGAAAAAGTGAATTTAGAGAAATCGACACCAAACTAATTAATCCTCAAAGACCTAAATTCCACCGGGCATGTCAATTCTGTAAATGTAAAAATTTTACTCCAAAGTCTATGCAGAGACTTTAAATAAGTTTTCAATCTACGTTGTTTTGCACTAGCGTGCCAACTAGTTTGCTTAAATTAGGAAAGATAGATTTTCTAACTTCGGGTAGCGATTATGGGTAAGCGAGATCTTTTCGTCTTACGCTTTCTTGAACTGACGCTCAAGGGTCAGCCTAGATGCTTTGAGGATTGATTTTAACAAGGTGCGTATTTCTAAAATTCACTTTTGAATTAACTTGAATCAACCAAAACGTGCACTTGACCTATGAAAGGAAAATTTCTAAAGTTTTGAAAAACAGAAACTAATTCTGTTTTTGGATTTTTTTGAACAGTTTTGGAATCTCCAAAATTCATGAAAATTTTACAGTAATGAATGTGGAGATTCTTGAACTATTTTTTATTCTATTTTTGTGTACTACGATTGTGTAGAATTAAATCAATAATGTGCCTCTGCTCAAGCACTCGAGACTTATCTGTTACAAAAATACAAAGGTTTAAATAAATGTTTGTATATCGGTGCACAAAGATCCGATCTTTATAAACTTGGTCTTGTTGAAAAGCTATTGATATCATATTTCCAATAAGATATGTTTCACTTAAATTGGTTAACTATAGAGAGACTTATGGGATGATTAGCCAAGCTCTATTGCAGGAAATACAAGTTTGATAGATTTGACTATAGATTTTTCTAATTTTTCTCAATTTTAATTAAATGGTTGGATAGCCATAAAATTCTTGAAAATTTTATCATATATGGGCTTGTGTGTGAGGATTTGGTGTACCAAATTTCAGATCATTTGGAGCATAGAGACGGAAATGAAAAATAAAACATCAGACATATAAAGGATGTTGAAAACAGATTTTTGTGTTTAAAACATGCGTGAATGCATTCGTCCGAAATTAAAAGACTAATCATAGCAAATTTAAAGTAAATACCTAAAGAAAAATAAATTGAAATATATTTATAGCTTAAGCATAGAGGAATTAGAAGATATAAGAGGATATATCATATAGAGAGGTAGGAAAAACTTGAAATCAAACATGTAGAATGCATGAATGTAAAGAAATAAAATAGACAACATTATTATGCTATTACATCATGGGGGGAGACAAATGCTCCATTAATACAACCCCTTTGAATTGAATGAAAATAAAGAGAGATTGAAGTAAGTAAAGGATAAGAATAAAACCTTGTAATCGGCCCTTAGTGGGTGCCAGATATAGGTGAGGTAGGAAGGGACCAACTCCTTCCTTCCTTCTCTCATTTTTCTTCCTCTCTCTCTCTCTCTCTCTCTCTCTCTCTCTCTCTCTCTCTCTCTCTCTTTCCTTCTCTTTCTCTCTCTCTTACTACAACTCTCCCTCTCTCTCCTAGGCTATCTCCACTCTTCTTTCAATGCTAAAAATCAGCCCCCAAGCTCTCTTTTTATAAGCCTTAAGGGCGGAAAGCCTAGAGCCTTCCACGGTTTGGATTGGGTGGATCTTTGGAGCTCCCTCTTGATTCAATCCTTGGTTGGACCCAAGGCAATCACATGGGCCTTCTTGATGGTCCCCTTTGGTCAATACTAGCGTAACCCTATGTGGCTAGGTCACCCAAGTAGCTCGGTCTAGCCTTGGTGCGGTTAAGTGACTCGATCTAGCATGATGCGGTCAAGTAGCTTTAAGTATGATTGGTTAGACTTGGTTTGGGGCAGCCGACTGGATGTAAATGGATGTGGCTCGGTTAAGTTCAATTTGGGGTAGCCTTGTACCATATTTGATGGAGTTTTAGCTGGTTCATGTTTTCATTTCAGTCCACTCATCGACTTGTTCGACTTAATTATAAATCGAGTATTTTGCCTTTGACCCTAGGATCTTGATTTGGCCTAGCACATCTTGTTTCAACTTCCCTAGCCCGTTCAAGACTAGGTCCTTCATCTTGGTCCACATTTGGTGAATGAGCTCAGTTCTTACCATCTTGTTGCTGCTTCGAGATCGGATTGAGATGCTTTGATTCTGTTCTTGGCCTTGAAATCGTGACTTCTTCCGGGATCTTTGGCGGGCTCCATCCTCATACTCTTTCGAACCAATCCAAATCTTATCTTTGTTTACCTCTTTTAAAACTTGATTTTGAAACTTAAAACTTTAAATTTCAAAATGTTTATTTTTTATATTTTATAAAATTCGTAGGTTGTATTTAAATCATGAATTTTTAAAATATGCTTGAATATGTTTTTGCAAAACACTTTTGGGTGTTTACAACTGCCCCTCTTTGGCATTATTCTAAATTTATTTGGATAATGGTAAAGAAGAAACACACCCTTTTTTATTTTTCTTCCCAAAATTTGACTTGAGAGTATTAATCTTTCCTTCGTTTCACAACGTCCTTTCCTCAGATTTTCGTGAAGGAGGGGATCTTAGCCAAAAGGAGTCTTAACAAAGCCCTAGTCCTAGGACGATCATGCATGACTGACCTTTTGGTGGATGTGTGCATGCATGGTGTGTGATGTAAATGGAGTATAGTGTTTAGAGACCTACATAAGATGTATGAGCTTGAAGAGAAGCCTATGAAGGTCGGTTGCCCCAAGTGAGATAATCTCATATTGTTTCTTTTGATGTTTCGGGTTTTTAAAATTTATTTTCAAACAGAAATTCCTTTTTAGTTTCTATCAAAAAGGATTTCCAATTTCTTACATTTCCCCTCATTTGGGTTTCAATACCCACTACTTGGCAGAGGTTTTGTAAGAAATTTTGAATGATATTTTAAAATTCAATTTCCTACACAACAAAGTCTAATTCTCAAACAAAATGAAATCCAAATAAGTTGTAGGGGACTTAGAAAAGAGTTACTACGGTCCCTTCTAAAGCGTCTCGTGGTTTAAGGCAAAGAAATTAGAAAATCGCTCTTTTTTTCGAGCTTTGGCTTTTCTTTTTTTTTCTTTCGAAGGGAAGACCTCTATTTTGGAGGTTTTTGTTTTTTCTTTTCTTTTTGGAAGACCTCCATATTAGAGGTTTTTGTTTTCTTCCTTTTTCTTTTGATTTTGCCAATTTTCCTTTTTGGAGAGAAATGAAGTGGGGGAAACTCATTCCTTTGGATACTCGATTCAGTTAAGAACATCCCATTTCCTAATAGCATCTACCATTTGAAAATATTTTGCTATTTTGAACTAGGCCTCATTTTGTAAGCCAAAAGATTTTCATATGTTTTTGTTCAATTGGTAGCTTGAGGGACAATTTAGAAAGGCTTGTCTTAGGTCCTGGTCTAAGGATAGTAGCGACCATGTTCTATGATGAAAAAGACTATTAAGTATTATTGATATCTGTATGAGTTTTAGGATGACTGATTCAACTACAGCTAAGTCCTTTGTCATTACCAACATATGATTCACATGTTCCACTATATTATCTCCTTCTTTCATCTAATAAGAGTTGTATTTTTGTAGCAACATTTGAACATGTAGTTTAACTGTTGTATCATATTTACCTATTATCGAATCAAACAGCTCTTTTGCGGTCTCATATTCTTTAAAGATTTTTCTTTTCATGTTTGAAAATTAAGACCGTTTAGTTTTCTATTTTTGCCAATTCAGACACACATATTATAGAGTTCATTTTCATATGTTTGGCAAAAATATTAATCAAACGGTCTAATAGAAAAATATAGAATAAGCAATAAATAACAAATAGTCAACCATTAAAACATAAAATGCAGAATGTCCAACTACTAAACTGACAATAACTCATGGTATTTAGAAATAACTCAAACGTATTTTTAGTACTATTTTTGAGTTTTTCATAACTTGATTATGTTATTTTCAAAACTAAACCAGAGATAAATATGGAATTTTTCTTATTTTCGTGCCACTGCAATTTTCCTAAAGATCTATGGCAAACCAAGAATTTTACCCTTTTGTTCAATTTTGTAATTTTTTTAAAAGACTCGAGGTAGAACAATAAAAATGGCACCTAGTTTTTTAGTAAAATTTGTGACTGATCGAGGCAAGATAGTAATTTTGTCCTTTAGTTAGAATTTATCAAATTTTCTTAAAGATAAGAGCAGTCTTGTCTTTCAACACAAAGGCAAAACTTTGAATATACACTCATCTGGGGGCAAGAATGTAATTCGATAGGCTAGTATTTTATAATTTTTATAAACAATAAGAAGGCAAAGTTGTCCTTTCACCCGTTTAGGTTAAAATCATCTTTTTACTCAAAAATATCTAGATATTTTGGTAATTTTACCTCGTGGTAGACTATTATTTTTAAAACCAGCTAGGGGTATGACAAACTTTTCAGTCTGTTACCCAAGGTGATTTTCTAGAAATTTGTAACAAATTTTCAAAATCGCTAGCAGTTTTAGAAAACTATAGTTTTTTATTGTTGTTTTTGAAAAGCACCAAGTAGTTTTTGAACTTTAGAGAGAGAATAAAACGGGAAAGAGGGAGAGACAGAAAGGGAGAATATGAGAGGAGAGGGAAGGGAAGGCCAGAGGGCTTCCTCAGGTCGACTCTCTCCGGTCGTTGATCTATTGGCATTTACAACTCTCTTTGGCTGACATTCTTTGGCTGATTGGCCTTCCTTTAGTTGACGCTCTTTGGTTGATGGCCCTTTAGCATTTTTAGCCCTCCCCGCCGTTTGGCTTTTTCAACCCTCCTTGGCCGATGCCTCTAGCTACGTCTCTGGTCGGTTCTCTTTTTTTTCTTGCGACCTGTCTCACGCCACCGTTGGTGGTTTCCGACAAACCGCCTAGTTTTTTCGAACACCACAAGGAGCTCTCTCTATTTTCTCCTTTTTATTTTTTCCATTTCTAAATAAAAACGCTAACAGTGTACCTCTCTGTTTGCAAATGATGAGGCCCTGATACTAGTGATAGTGACCTTTAACAGATGTCTTCGGATTCCTCGCTTGATAGCTTGTCCACTTAGCAAATGGTCTCTAGTTTTGGAGACGAAAAACAAAAGAGAACGGAAGAGAAAAGGTATGCTTTTTGGTTTTTCATAGCCATATTTCCTAGAGAGAATTTGTTGTTTGTTTTTCTTGTATTTTAGTTTAATACGCTGCTTTGTATTTATAAAGCAGTGCCTGGCTCCATCCCCTCAGATTTCCTAACAAGGCTTTCCATTGAGAGCCCTTATCCATTAGTTATTGTAATCATGCGGCTAGATGACCAGTCTAGCCATTTCCGTGGATGAGTATGCCAAGAATGGCCATCCTCTTGGCGTTATATATTGATCATATACCAAATGGGATATGCATTTTTAGCTTTCAACAAGGACATATGACGAAGTCTAGGAGAAAATGGCGAAATGCACAACAAAAGTGAGGGTAACATCAGAAGGTTAGGCACAAACGGTTGATAACGTGAGATGTGTTGATGCACATGGAGCGCACAGGACAAAGTTGGATAGGCACTGAAGCAAAAGGTGCACGGGCATTTGACTTGTTTGGATTTGGTTAAACCGAGACTGCCAGTCCCAAACCGGGGTTGTTCCTATTCCACCAAAGACTAGAAGCAGAAGCAAATTGGCCTCCCTCTAGTTCTGGTTTCATTTCGAATGGTTTTGGGTCTGCTTCCAGTCCTAGTTCCAGCTTCAAACCATGTCCTGTGGTTCTATTGTCATTTGAAAAATAAGGTGGAACTTTAAGAGAGGAACCAAAAAGTACCTGAAACATGAGGTTATGGACCATTAGTTCCAATATGGTTCTCCAATATTTAGAACCGAAATCAAACCATGGGGGTTGCATATCATAATTGCTCATCATTGCTTTTCGTTTCACTTCCAAGGGCAGTGTCTGACAGGTGTTTGCAGCATGCCTGAGCACAATTAGTGGCATCCTCTGGTGCGACGACGTTACGTGGGCAAAGCAATGTATGGTTTGGAAATGGCGTAAGACATGAAGCAAGAGGTCATTTCCTTTTCAGGGGGTTAGGCCACAAATTAATCGTCAGCTATTTTGTGGTTTTAGTTTGGAGCCATTAAGATGCTATTCCAAGAGCTCAAGGGAGTTAGTTGATACTTGATATAAGTCTGAGTCTATAATAGTTTGCTTTTGTAAATGACACAATGAGTTAGTATTAGGGGGTTATGCTTACCTCTAAGAATTGATTAGGCTATGGAGTTATTATAGGAGTCCAAGAATTGTATTCCATCTATTAGGTATGTCAATGATAAGTTGAGGTACCAAAGGATCTCAAGGGAGTCCTTGGGGGTGTGCCTTGTATATGGGTTTCACTCAGGACTGAGATTCTTATTCTAAAGGTTTTGCGTCTTTTCTCCATATTCGATAAATGGGTTTACTGATTATTGGTTGCAAAGGGTTTGAACTTTCGTAAAATTCTTCATTAATGACTAAAACCAACTGAAGCAATTTGAGTCAAGAGATCGAATTGGCAAACGTAATGAGAGAATGAATTGGGTCTTTAACTCATAAATGATCACCATGATCACAATACTAGTTTTTGGATGAAAGGAATCCGTTGAACTCCTTGAGGCTATAATTATTTGAGGGTACAATAAAGAATAGTTGGTTGCTTTATACAGGCACAAGCAAGCTAATGAGAGATCTAACAAGCATGTCTACTTTTTGCAAATCTTTTATTTTCACAAGCAAGCTAAAGAGGATGAGCATGGGAGACTAAAGAAGAGAGAAGTGACAAGCTTGTTTATGTCAGAAAAAAATCATGATAGTAGACCTTAGATCAATTTTCAATAAGAATACTCAACGCCCTTGCCTATCAAAGAATCGGTGCACATGCTCTACTGAACCTTTAAAAATCAAAACCTTTGTCCACTGATGGAACATGTGTTCAATGCAAGTCATTTCAGTTATTGTTGAAGTTATTCTATTTCAATAAACGATTACCATTTTATTTAACATGAACCTATCATGGGTGGTTAGGTTGTTTTAAACCAACCACAAGCATTCAAGACCATCTTTCATTGCAAGCCTTATATTGAGAAAGTATTAACTTTTGGTTTCACCTTATAGTCCCTCACCATTTTCAAAATAAGCTTAGTCTTGTTATATTGATAGTCTTTAGGGATTTAAACTTGTACGAAGTCATAGCTTTCACTTATACAAAGCTAATGGTATAGCAATTTTTGAACAACCAAATCGATACGAATGTGTATAATTTACATATAATGTTTCAATATCAATAAAGATCATATCTGGATTCACACATTCAAATTCATGTGAAGTAACCCTTTTGTGATGTTTCAAAAGTTGAGTTCAAAGCCTTATGAAGCAACCCCCCCTTCATAATGACATAGGTATAATCACCATCAAAAGCATCCCACTTTGTGTTATCTATGTCTAGCATGCATATTGAACCAAGTTTTTTTTACATAAAATGATCCATTGAACTTGTAAGATTGCGTTTGGTGAGTCATGTTGCATTGTACGGCATGCTAATTACAGACTTTGGATGCATGTTATATAGTTTTGTTATTTTAATGATGCGTGTGTTTATGAATTGATTTCTTAATGCTCACAAATTAGTATATATGATCACTTATTGGGTGTCTTGGAACTTTCTTATTACTTGCATTTATGCATGACATGAGCGTACTTAAGTGAACCTACTATAGAGCCACCCACTGTGTGTGAAATGTGATGTTTTTATTGGATGGTGGATGCCGTATACTAGATGGTCATATGTATGGAATGAACCATTATTTTCCTATCATTTACTTGGGGATGTATCCTTTAGGACCTATGGACTTCGGATTGGCTTATTCGGGTGGTGCAAACTTCTTGGCAATTTTGCTAGTCACATTGTCTACATATGGAGACTAAATTTAGTTGTTTGTGTTGAACTCTATGCACAACTAGTTGGAGGAGACATCTGTGTGTATGTGGTAAACAACGGGACCAAGCAGTGTCCTGAAATTAAACTATTTTTACATGATATGTTTAGAGGTGATTCGGATGTTCAAAATAAGATCATGTCCAGGTCAAACTCAATGCAAGTGACGTTTATGGGTATTGCTTGCAATTCTTAATACGTATCTACAAATTTGAGTAATGCTGTTAGGTTTTTCACCTGTTTGGGGTGTTGGAGCATCTTTGGTATATGTTTAACCACGAACTAAATCTAAACATCTTCAATCTTTTAATTGTGGAATAATGATTGCATGAGCTCGATCTTTAGCATCCAGATCTGAAGGAGATGGTATGAGTTCTGGGAATTCTTGTGCACTACGATCACAAGATCGCTGCTATAACAAAGGTAGCACCGACTGACCCTTAAATAACAGATTAAAAAGGATTCTGAGTCTTACTAACAGTTCTGAAATTTTCAAGGTTGGAAAATAGGTTTCTGTCTTGAAGAATTTTCTTCTTTTCTTTTGGGAGGTGGGCGGGGGTTGTAGAGCACGGAGTACAAGCCCAAGACTTAACAAGAACTGAAGCTTTTTCTTCTTCAAATGGGGAAATAGGTTTCTGTCTTGCACTCAAGCTTTTTCTTATTACACTACCGTCTTTCCAGTGCTCTGGCACTAAGTTTCCTATATTCAGCAACTTTCGTCCATGAGAATTTCTATCAGTTGTAGACTGAAATGTGCAGATTATTTTCAACCTGGAGCAACTTCAAGCCCGTTTAATCAAGCATTTAACACTGTTCCTTTCGTGCAAGCCATTTCCTTGTAAAACTCTGGTCCTCTTTATCTGTCATATGATTCCTGGTGGTACACATCAAAATATGGTTTACGCTATACTGGCAATGAAAATAATTCATGTCCCTCATACCATTCTCTCCTGAAAATACAGTTCTTATGCGAAATCAAGCTTACAAAACAATGGATATCATCAATAAGCTTACAAAACAAAGCCAAATCAAGCCGTAGTTTCCTAGCCAACTTGCTCATCAGTAGTTGTTATTATACTCGGCTTTAGTGAAAAAGCATTTGGGAACCTGTTTACGTGAATTTTGGGAAAGAGAATACCAGACCAACGTTTGGGAATCTCTTGAAAGTGTAATGAGAATCTAAAAACAGAAATCAGAAAGGTCGAATCCTATTAATAGAGGTCAGAGCCCATGGGGCAGATGTAAATATACATTTTATAACATAAGCCATCTTCATTGAAACCTGTAAGCAGAAGCAGAATGCCACCCAAGTGGCGCATGCTAGATTCAAAAAAGAGGTTTAGCTTGATGCTTGCATTTGGTTTTTGTATTGGGTCGTGCTCGTGTTAGCATCATGGTGGTAAGTCGTCCCCTCGGGTTATAAAAACAAGCCAGTTAGTACAGTTCAGGGAGTTGGATTATTTGAGAGAACACCACAGAGGGATACAGAGGGAGAGAGGAGAGGAGCTTGGGAGAGGAAGGAGGGCGACAGTCCAAGACTCCTCTTCTTCGGTCGGCAGGGCAGTCGAGCTGGCTCCTTTTGGTGGACCATTCAACTCGAACAAATTCTAGAAAAAACTCCCTGGAGAATATTTTGCAGAAAAACAAAAACAACCGGTGTTAGTGGGATCTGGGGCAGATTGACTCGTTAGTGCCGGGATCAACGCCATGACAAATGCGCAATAGTTTCAATTAAAATCATATGAAGTTCCTTGGGGACCTCATGGTTCCCCCGTTGACACAAAGACCTAAGAACGCTCAGGATTTATCCAATGAACCGACAATGATAAATACTTACAACATTAAAACTAAAAAAAAAAATTAATCAAGAATATGCGTTTGATTCTTCATCAGAAATCAATGTTTGAGAGCTCAATTCCCGTCTATTTTGAAGACAAAATTTCTTTGTGTATATGCAAAAAAAATTGATACGAGTCCTTTTAGATCTTCTTGCCACCGTTAAGGTTGACGAGCATCATTTGTTTGCATTTCTAAAACATTTCATATGAAGGACAACTAGATGAAAAGATGAAATTTTGAAAGAAGAAAATAAGAAGACTTGAAGTCTTCAATGGAGGAGCATAGCAGTTATATTAGCGCGAAATGCTTACCGTGTAGAATCGCCAATAGATGCCCTTTATTTTCCACGAGCAACTTCTTTGTTGGTGTATGTAACACCAACAGAAAAATCAAGCTTCCATCATAAGAAGTAGATTCCCTCTATTCACCCAATGAACGCAAGATAGAGAAAGGCAAAAGCCATAGACAGAGAGAAAGAGGGAAGAAAAGAGTGCCGACATGATCGCCGGTTCATCAGAAGAATTCTCAGTTTATCCTCACGCTTATTAAAGTAGGCGTTGGATTGAATCCGATCCTCATCTGAACCAATATCTTCTCCCAAGTCCGGAGGGGAAACAAAAAAAATCAAGAAATAAACACGAACAGAGGGAAATCTCCGAGAGCATCAGTTTTAAAAAGCTCGATATTTCAATGAATCATCGAGAACCTCATTAGAAATTTGCTTCATCACATGCTCACGGCACCCATCTCACCGATCAGAAAAATGGATGGAAATCGACAAAAGAAAATGAAACGCACATACAGAACCATCTATCTAGTTCCAGCTACGGTTTCGTTCAGAGACGATGCACACAGAAAACAAAGAAAATTAAAGAAATAAAAAAAATCAAGAATACAAATAAGTAAAGGAGAAGAAGAGATGAGAAAGCGGCAGATACAAAAACCTAACCCTAATAGCCTGACCCAACAATGTCAATTTATAGTACAAAGGCTCCATCTCGTTTCCGTTTTAAATGAGATGCGCAATGACTAAAATGCTCCTGCTATTCTTCTTATGGATCGGGTCGTCGAATGAGCCCATCCATCGTTCGCGCTCCGATAGGCGTCTTGAGACTTGGTGATGGCCTGATTGAGCACCTGGTCGCAAATGTACCAAAAAATCACCAAGAAAAATTTTTGGAATCTCTTTGTCGACGGTCCATCGCCAGAAATACGTTACAGATGTTGCAAACTTTTGAAAGGAGTATACCCATATAATCTACTAAAATACGTTATAAATTTATATATATCTAAGAAGATCAATGTACAATTTACAAATATTTAGAACGAGTACATAAATGTTATATGGGTCGAATAAAACCAAATTCAACATCCAATGTGCAAACTTTTGAAACGAGTATATACAAGCCATATAGGCAGAAATACCTTGGAGTTTCAACCTTTATTATTCCACTAAGCCCGCTAACATCCTTTTCTCCAAGCAGCTCACTCATTATTCGACCTAGTTGAACGCGTTGAGCTGTATTTGTTCACAATAATGGTTATATACTCTGTCCACCTAAAACCCACATCACAAATCAATCTCAATTGTCATTTGATTATTTCACAAAAAAATGAACGAGCAAACTCTATAAAGGATCAAAAAGAGGATAATTGATTAATAAGTTTTTTTATAGCTTGGTAGTGCAGTTGAGTATTAATTTAATAAAAAAAGTGATGCTAGTTAGATGATACTTACAAAATAGGAAAATGAGATGGAGAGTATGTATGGCCATGAAAAGACAAATGCAATCTTGGATCCAATTTATACTTCTACAAATACTAAATTATAGTAATAAGAAGCTTCTAACCATATATATAATGATCCAGCCAAAGAGAACATTTTATATCCAAAAGGAAGAAAACATGAAAAAAATCGTATTATGTGAAATACAAGGAGGAACTAGTTTGGTGGTCATTTATTTTAGTGGGCTCTCAATAAATCACACCTTTAGTTAAAGGTATGTAAAAAAAAGAACAAAGTGATGCTTCAAATAGCATTAGTTATATGGCAACTATAAACCTGCAATCTTCTTATATGTTGAGAAAATATAGACACAGAAGGCATTAAACAATGAAAGACCAGCAAAAGTTAGACTTGCAAGAATACATTTCATATTTCTCCTCCAATTTGTCTAATTGTTGTATAATTAAACATAATAATAAGTTCACATACACCAACTTTTATGACTTGTATATTTTAAAAAGCCATTACATGGTATTGATCATTCATACATGTATATAATGAAAGCCTAATTCATATACATATATACCTGGAGTGACGTCGACATCACCATTCTTCTCCAGTTGGAGCAAATTAAGTACTTTGCTTTGAATTTGTAGTCTTTTAGTGTAGTATTATACGCAGCACCAAGTTCAACAAACAACACCTTCACTTATCAAACAACACCTTCCCTAAGTTGTGTCATTAAAAAATTGTGGGTTTTAATGTGCCACAAGCCATAAATCATAATATTTTACACTTCAATTCGCACATGTTAATCTACCAACATTGATATTCAAATTGCTAAACAAAGTCAAACTAGAAATGCTGTTGTTAGTTTGTAATTCATTGGGACTAAGTGTTGCAACTTTCCTAGCATCACATGATAGAAATCTAAAGAAAAAGGTCAAGATGACAAGATCTCCAATAAAATCAAGAATATGATCTAACAATTAGAAAAACAAGAATTTCACAATGAGTGATCTGAAAAAATTTGTGGGTTTTAATGTGACACGGCCTACAAATCATAATATTTTACACCTTGATTCTCACCATCAATGGGATTCAAATCACCGAACAAAGTCAACTAAAAATGCTATCCTTAGTTTGTGATTCATTGGGAATTGTAGGTTTTAATGTGTCACAGCCGACAAATCATAATGTCACTAACAATGGGATTCAAACTACCAAACAAAGTTAACTATAGAGTAGAGAGAGACTATTACCTTAGTTTCTAACTACCAAAAGAAAAGAATAGTGACGGTTTTGGTGGAGCACTACCCACATAGAACTATTGGTCAGAGATGATGAGATTGAGAAGATGGTGAGATGTTGCCTTCCATAAATCTCCTCAAACGTGTTTGTAAAGTTTAAACCCTAGCCCTTTTTTAGGTGATTTTTTTGCCAAAAAATTGAGAGGGAGAGAGAGGATTAGGAATTAGGGATTCACCCTTTTCGTTTATAAACTCAAAACTATTTCCGTGGTTAGGAACCACTAAAAATAACCAAAAGAATTGCTGAAAATAAATAAAATATTTTGGATGGTTACAAACCTTCAGAATTGAGGTACAAGACCGATGGAAATGGAAACGATTTTCAATAATTATCGAGGGTTTTTTAGGCCATCAGAAAAAAAAATATAACCGTCAATAGTTTATGCATACATAAACAACAATAGTTTTTATAGTATTTTCAAGGGTTTAACCCTTGAAATTATTTTTCAAAATATTGTATTGTAAGTATTGGAATAGTTTCACTAGTTATCATGAAAGGTCAAATTTGTACCTATAAACACTAAAAAAAAAATTCAAAACAAAAATTTTGATTTTTTAGAAATTTTGCCTTTTCAAATAAAAATTACAGTTTTGAGTCTTTTAAGGGTTTCTCAAATAAAGACATCTTAAATGAACTCAGTTCGGCACCAAAATTTTGTTGTAACCTCAAAATAAGGTATATTGCATCCCTCTCAAAAAAAATTCTAATTTTGACAAAAGTTTAAAAAAGTGAATACTTTGCCCTCAAGGCCAAATGGGTAGGATTCTACTTTTTCAAATGACTGCCTTCAAAAAAAGGATGATTTCAAATCATTTTCCGCAAAGAAATAGGTGAAAATGAGACATTGGGAACTAAGCCTATAAAATGTCAAAATTACAAAATTATAAAAATCTTTGAAATTCAAAATCAAATCAATCCAAACCAAACCTCAAAAATTCACCCGATCGAGGATAGACTTACTTGAAAACCCTACACCTAAGGGTTAAAGTGGTTCAAGACCCTTCACCGATCAAAAGGGTTAAAGTGGTCCGACACCCTACACCCAACAAAGGGTTAAAGTGGTTGAAATAGTAAAAATTAACTCACAGAGTGAAAGCAGGTCACCTACGCAAACAAATATTGGGAATGTGACTCAATTATTTTCCAAAAAGAATATTTGAAGATTTCGCTAAAACTTGATGTTTTCAAATATATCTCAAATGAAATGGTTTTAAATAATAAAAAAGAAAATATTTGAAACCATAAATGAAAAGATAATCAAGCAAAACAAAATTCTTGAAGGTTAGGATGGAAGCAGATGATTTAGCCAAACTCGAAGTAAAGAATGGGTCAAGGCACGAGCAACTGTCAAACCCCAATCTCAAGGTCAAGCAGGGTTCATCCCAAACCAAGTTTGATCCAATTCAATTCAAAGTGGAGATTCAAATCAAAGTCCAAACAAAGTTCAAACTCAAGTGGCTATATCAGATTTATTCAAGGCAAAGTCGAGGACACCCTAGGACCAAGGCACAACAAGTAACTCGATCAAGGCTAGAGCTCAGTCAAGGTAAGGCCAAAGTGAAGGACCATACCCAAATGAAGCCAAGACATGAAGCATGATGGGCTAAGCCATGACAAGAGGGGTGAAGTCAAGACTCGTCTCGAACCACAAGACAAGCCGCCAATGTCAAGCCCAATACACAGGCAGGCTAGGGTGAGTCGAGCTTAACTAGCCAAGTTCAATGAGGGGGTCGATCCATGTGGGCTGCACCAAACCCACATGGACCAAGACGGGACCACCCTCCCAACCCACATACACCCCATGTGCAGCATTGGGCTAGCCATATGGATCGGATCAGAGTGGAGTAGCCCCAAAAACCTAAAACTGTGGAAGGCCCTAGAGGCCCCCCTTGAAATCTATAAAAGGGGGCCTTGGGGCTGGGTTTTAGGCATTGAAGGAGGTGAAGCAAGAGAGGAAAGGTTCCGGCCAAGTGAGGAGAAAAAGAGAGAGAAAGAGAGGGAAAAAGGGAAGGGGAGGAGCCGCCCCTTTCAAGATTGTCTTCATCCATTACTATCCACAATCAAGGTCAGCTCCTTTCCTCTTTTTCCATTATATCCTTTCTGTACTTTGATTCAATTAAGAAGGGTTGTAATTAAGGAGCAACTAACTTCATTCATTGACATAATATCTTGTTGTCATGCTGCCCAATTTATTTCATTCATTAGATGCCTACTATATGTTTGATTTTCAGTTTCTCCTACCCTAATATACATTGTAGACTCTTATATCTCCTAATTTCCTCTATACTTAAGCTATAATTATACTTTCTTTCATTTTCTTCAGTCATTTACATTGAAATTGTTGTGATTTGTCTTTCAATTTCAGACAAAATGCATTCATGTATGTTGTAAACTCAAAAATTTATTTTTTGTATCCTGCATCTGTTTGATATTTGATTTTTAATTCTTGGATCTCTATTCTGAATGCTCTGAAACTTTTCACACTTAATCTAAACACACAATAACACTTCTAATAAAATTTTAAGAATTTTAGAGCCATGCAATCATGTAAATAAAATCAGAATAGATCGTTAAAATCAGAACAAAACTTGTAAAATTCCTATTTTCTTCCAATAGAGCTTGGGTTATCATCCTATAACTTTGCTTACAATGAACCAATTTCATTACAACTAGTGTTATTAGAAAGATAATACTCATAGCTTTCCAACAAGACTAAGTGTAAACACCCCAAAATCCCACGATTTTTCCAAAACACCTGGTTTTGCAAAAGCTGCCCCAAAGGGATATTTTGAGTCTGGAAACCCAGGAGCCTTCCAGACAACCCTATACATATGTTTAAACTATATATGTTTTAAAATATGTATAATATAGTTTTAAAACCTTTTAAAAGATGTTTTGAAACCCCACAAAGCGACTTGGCCTGGTGAAAGAAGGACCAGAAGAGCGAAAGAGAGCCCAGAACCGGAGCACATGTCGAGCCCGACACATCAACTCTCGTATTAGATTCATCCCCAGAATCTCGAACATCTAAGCCCCTGTTATCAAACGAACTGCTTGAAATCATCTTCGGAAGGTGAAAAGAGGAGCGGACGACAATGTTGGCGAAGACCCAACGCAAGATGGAGTATTGATGCTATCAGGCCCCGCACAAACCGTTCGTTTCGAACACACCATGAAGGAGTCAGAAATTCAGCTTTGGATTGGATCTAGACTATATATATCCATATCCAAATCCAAACATATATGTGGATTTGGATCCAAAGATCCAATCTAATATCCACATCTAGGGCCCACATCACCTTCTCATAAATGGAGGTGGGGCCCACAAGAAATTCACGTGGAAATCTTGAGTATGAGAGAGAATGGGGAGGATAAGATATGAGTGAAATGTGTTAAGCTTGACTCCACTAAACCTAGCCTAAACACCTAACCCACTCCACTAAACCTCACCCTAAGCCCAACCCACCTAGCTAAGCCCTAAACCACTAAACCAGCCCATCTAAATCCCTAGCACACCATATCCCTAAACCACCTAAGACAAATATCTAGCCCACCTAAATGCCTAGCCCACCATATCCCCAAACCATTACCACCTAACTAGCCCAACTGACCCCCCAATACCAGCCCAAACCGACCCACTAAAATCTATAAACACCCCCCCCCTTGTGGGCGGGTTTTGGATGACTTCTTGGGCAGCCCAACCCTTGCTCTCTCTCTCACCTGCCATCTCTCTCTCACCCTCTTAGAACCCGCCACCTCCAACTTCCAGCAGCACCACTTCACTCCACTCCACTTCAGCCAACTCCACGCCACCGGCTACCCCCTTTGACACCTGCCACCTTCACCCTTCGGCCAGCCTTCCACTCCGGTTAGTACCCCATCTCAACACCACCTTTTCTTCACTCTCCCTCCATTCTTAGCCACCACCCGCCACCTTCCCCTAGCCAAGGCAACACCTCATTCAACCGGCCACCATCTGCCACCCTCCATCCATTCGGCCAGCATCACCCGGCTCTACCACCTGCCGCATCTTCCCTTAAACCAGCCTTACCTCTCCCTTAGACAACCCCTTAGCTAACACCCTAACTAGCATCCCTACCTTCCCTAAGCACCCCAACCCCAGCCAAGGCAGCCCCCATCACTCGACTAGTGCCAAGGCGCCACCCGTCCGCACCCTTGCCATCCGACCAGCACCTTCCTTTGCCGCGCCCATCCAAGGAGCTTCCTCTTGTAGCCCAAGGCAACCCTCTAGCTCAAGCGCAAGCAAGTCACACCCGGACCAGCTATACGTAAGTGCCTAACTCGGTCCTTGTTATAGACTTGCTTAAGCTTAATTAAATTTGATATGGGGTTGTAATAATAGAGCGTTGTCTCCCCCCGCTTGTAATAATGTGGTTTGGCACACCCACACACACGTGCACTTGAGCCTATTCCGCTCTTTGCTGCACACGATTTTGACACACACATGGGCCTAATAAGCCCTTAAGATATAGCTATACGTATATAATTTAAAGTTGCGTGGGTTTCCTTTAAGATGTGTGTGTTGTCTTTCAATTTTCACACTCACACACATTGAACTTTCGCTCTTATCTTCAAGACCCGAGTAAGGGCCTATTACAATTTCGTTTTGGGTGTTTTACTTTATGTCATGTGCATAGTATTTCATTTCTACACTCACACACATTAAGCTTTCACTTTTATTTTCAAGACCCGAGTAAGGGCCTATTACAATTTCGTTTTGGGTGTTTTACTTCATGTCGTGTGCGTAGTATTTCATTTCTACACTCACACACATTGAGCTTTCGCTCTTACTCCCAAGACCTTAGTCAAGGCCTATTGCAATTATATTTGGGTTTCATTTCATGTCGTGTGCATAGTATTTCAATTCTACACACACACACATTGAGCTTTCGCTCTTACTCCCAAGACCTTAGTTAAGGCCATATTGCAATTCTATTTGGGTTTCATTTACAAGTCGTGTGAGTTGTCTTTCAATATACACACAACACCCACGCACACGTTAGCGACCTTCGGGCCCATATATATTATAAGTATTTCCCTTTCGGCTATGTCTTTTAGATTTGGGTTTTAAGGTTCGGCAGTATGCGTAGTCTTTACATATATACACGGCACACACTTGCACAATTGAGCCTTTCCGCTCTTAAGATATAGCCATATTTCCCTTTTGCAATTTACATTAAGTCATTTTCCTTCCGCATTGTCTTTCAATTCGGGTTTTCCCTTTGGAGTTGTGTGAGTTGCATTGCATATACGCCATACCACGAGTTAGGATGCATATTGCATCAAAGCAAACCCCACACTCCCGCTCAAACTCGCCCCACTTAGGTCACGTGTGCATACACACGCCTAGTTGGCCCGAAAAGGGATAAAAAGAAAGACATAGGCACGTGCAAATCCACGTGAAATAAAACTTGAAAACCATACAAAAACAACCCGAATCAAACACCTAAAACATTTTCCTAGGTTATCATATCAAAAACTCGATTTTCTAAGCGTACAGACTGACCCTTGCGCATCGGTGCAAGAAGGTCTGCGACGAAAAGAGCTTGCTTGCTCACAGTTGCCACGATAGGAGTCAGATTTCAAAATATCTCTTCGTTAGCTTAAGCAAGCTAGCTGGCATGCCCTTTTGCTTAAATAGGACTTAGACACACGAAAAGCTTCGCTTCAAGCCTAAGAACCAGAGGCGAGGAACTTTCGGCGTCTACAGATTTTGGCACGCCCAATGGGACGTGAGTCTTTTGAAAATCGAGTCATATTAGAAACCTTGCGAAATTTTTTCCAAAGGTGTCATTTTAACTCTTTTTGTGCTTCATATGTAGGATTTTTGAAAGCTTGAAAGCATGTCGAAATCCAATCCAAGTGAAGTGTCGAGCCAAGGCTCATTCGCATCAAGTTCTCACTCTAGGAGGGGTTTTGAAAAATAAAAACAAACTAGAAGAGATAGAAGATTTGAGAAGGAAATTCGAGGCCAAAATCGATGTTCTTAGCCAAGAGGCTGAAGTAGGCGATTCGTGTTGGTTTTTGTAAAAGTAGCTCAAAGGGCCATTTTGAGTCTGGAAACCCAGGAGCCTTCCAAGCAACCCTGTACATATGTTTTAAACCTTATCTGTTTTAAATATGTATAATATTGTTTTAAAACCATGTAAAACACATTTTGAAACCCCACGAAGCGGCTTGGCCTGATCAAAGCAGGACTAGAAGAGCTAAAGAGAGCCCGGAACCGGAGCACAAGTCGAGCCCAGCACAATAACTCTCGTGTTGAATCCACCCCAGGATCTCGAACGTCCAAGACCCTGTTATAATAAAAAATCATATGAAATCATCTCCGGAAGGTAAAAACAGAAGCGGACGACCATGTTGGCGAAGACCCAACGCAGACGGAGTACTGATGCTGTCAGACCCCGCACAAACCGTTCATTTCAAACACAGCCTGAAGGAGTCAGAATTCAGTTTGGGTTGGATTTGGACCATATATATCCAGATCCCAATCCAAACCTATGTGTGGATTTGGATTTGGATTTGGATCCAAAGATCCAATCCAATATCCACATCCATGGTCCACATCACCTTCTCATAAATGGAGGTGGGGCCCACTTAAAATTCACGTGGGATTATGGGCATGAGAGAGAGTGGGGGAGGATAAGATTTGAGGGTAATTGTAATTAAGCTTGACTTGTGTGTCAAGTTTGGGGTTAATCATATGGGTTAACCTAATTAGTATGGGTTTAAGCTTGTATTAGCCAAAACCTAACCTAGGGCTGCACCAACATGATGCAATAAGGTCTATGGGTTATGCAAAGGGAGCTCCCTAACCTAATCCTAAATAAAAAAAAACCTAATCCTAGCCTTTTACCCTAATCCCGTCCTAAACCTAGCCTAATCACCTAACTCACTTTCCTAATCCCAGCCTAATCCTAGCCTAATCACCTAACCCACCTCCCTAATCCTTCCCTAAACCTAGCTTAATTTCCTTAAACCTAACCTAATCCTAACCTAATCACCTAACCCACCTCACTAAACCTCACCCCAAAACCAACCCACCTAGCTAAGCCCTAAAACCCTAAACCACCCCACCTAAACCTAGCACACCATATACCTAAAACCCCTTGTATTAAAATATTTGGCCCCTCCTCAAAACCAGCCCACCTTATCACCACACCACCACCACCTAAACCACCTTACCACCTTCCAAGAACCAGCCCCAACCGCCCTTCACAAACCTATATAAAGCCCCCCTAATGGGCGGGTTTTTCAATCACTTTCCAACCCACCTTGGCCCAGCCCACCTTGGCCAATCCCCTTCCAGCCGAGCCTTCCACCTTGCTCCACCTGCACCACCTCCATTCGGCCAAGCTCCACCCGTGCCACCACTGCCTCCCAGCCTGCTCCACTCCATGTCGCCACCATTTCCCGACCGAACTCCATCCACCCAAAGCACCCGGCTGCCCTTCTTCCATCTGCCAACTCCTTCACCATCCGGTTAGTACCTTCCACTTAGCTCCACCTCCTCTTCACTCCCCCTCCACTCTCAACCACCCATACCACCACCGCATCATCCCATCACAGCCACCCGTCATCCTACCCATTCGGCCAGACCTCAACCTTTACATCACCCACCTTGAACCACTTCCCCTAGTGATACCCGGCCACCCCACTTGGCTCCCTAGGACCTACCCCTTTCAACTCTTAGTCATCCACTAACCCCACCTTCCACAACACCCTAGCTAGCTCCCTTCCCATCCATAACATCCCCACTACCCCAGCCGGCCACCACTAAACTATCCCTAGTCGGCCACCCCAGCCGACTGCACAAAACCCATTCGGCAACCACCCCATTTCCCTTAGGTATTCCCTTTAGGCTCCTCTTTAGCCCCATCTTCCTTAATACCAGCCCATCCCTTAGTGACCTTCCTTAGTCACCTTAGCCCAAAGCACCAAGGTAGAACACCCCTAGCAGCCGGCCACCTTCAAGGTGCCCTTCCCGCACACCCAAGTCACCCGGCCAGCATCTCCCCTTGCCGTTCCACTCCAAGGAGCCCCCTCTTGCAGCCCAAGGTGAAGCCAAGCCTACGCTCAAGCAAGTCACCTCCGGACCAGCTATAAGTAAGTGCCTAACTCGGTCCTTAGTTGTAGACTTGCTTAAATTAAATTTGATACGGGGTTGTAATAACGGAGCATAGCCTCCCCTCGCTTGTAATAACGTGGCTTGGCACACCCACATACACGTGCACTTGAGCCTACCTTGCTCTTAGTTGTGCATGATTTTGAACACACATGAGCCTAATCAGCCCCTTTAGATATAAGTTATATATATACTTTAAGTAGCGTAGGGTTTTGCTTGAGTTGCGTGTGTTGTCTTTCAATTCTCGCACTCACACACATTGAGCCTTCGCTCTTATTTGCATGACCCAAGTAAGGGTCGTGTGATACTATCCTTGGGTTTAATTTCATGTTGTGTGCGTAGTACTTCAATTCAAGCACTCACACACATTGAGCTTTCGCTCTTACTCCCAAGACCTTAGTTAAGGCCATACTGCAATTTATATTTGGGTTTAATTTCATGTTGTGTGCGTAGTACTTCAATTCAAGCACTCACACACATTGAGCTTTCGCTCTTATTCCCAAGACCTTAGTTAAGGCCATATTGTAGTTTATATTTGGGTTTCATTTGAAGTCGTGTGTGTTGTCTTTACATTTTCACATGCACCCACATTGAGCCTTCGCTCTTATTTGTAAGACCCAAGTAAGGGCTCATATATACTATATACGTATTTCCCTTTTTGGCAATGTCTTTTCAATTCGGGTTTTAAGGTTCAGCTGTGTGCGTAGTCTTTTCAATATATACACGACACACACTTGCACAATTGAGCCTTTCCGCTCTTAAGATATAGCCATATTTCCCTTTTGCAATTTTCCTTTTGCAATTTCCCTTTTGCAATTTACATTAAGTCATTTCCCTTCCGCATTGTCTTTCAATTCGGGTTTTCCCTTTGGAGTAGCGTGAGTTTGCATTGCATATACGCCATACCACGAGTTAGGACGCATATTGCATCAAAGCAAACCTTACACTCCCGCTCAAACTCGCCCCACTTAGGTCACGTGTGCATACACACGCCTAGTTGGCCCGAAAAGGGATAAAAAGAAAGACATAGGCACGTGCAAATCCACGTGAAATAAAACTTGAAAACCATACAAAAACAGCCCGAATCAAACACCTCAAACATTTTCCTAGGTTATCATATCAAAAACTCGATTTTCTAAGCGTACAGACTGACCCTTGCGCATCGGTGCAAGAAGGTCTGCGACGAAAAGAGCTTGCTTGCTCACAGTCGCCACGATAGGAGTCAGATTTCAAAATATCTCTTCGCTAGCTTAAGCAAGCTAGCTGGCACGCCCTTTTGCTTAAATAGGACTTAGACACACGAAAAGCTTCGCTTCAGGCCTAAGAACCAGAGGCGGGGATTTTCTAGTGAAAACAGGATTTGGCACGCCCGGTGGGACGTGAGTCTTTTGAAAATCAAGTCATCTTAGAAACCTTGCGAAAATATTTTCCAAAGGTGTTATTTTTAACTCTTTTTGTACTTCATGCATACGATTTTGAAAGCTTGAAAGCATGTCAAAATCAAACCCAAGTGAAGTGTCGAGCCAAGGCTCATGCGCATCAAGTTCTCACTCTAGGAGGGTTTTGAAAAATAAAATCAAACTAGAAGAGATAGAAGATTTGAGAAGGGAATTCGAGGCCAAAATCGATGCTCTTAGCCAAGAGGCTGAAGCAGGTGATTCATGTTCATCAAATGGTGAACAAAAGGCCAAGAAAAAAACTGAAAAACCTCGCAAACATAAAGAGGCCTCCGTAATGGAAGGCAACCAATACCACGAGTCCTTCACACAAAAGGACCGTAAAGTCCTACAGGAGTTGCTAAAAGGACAAAATAAAGAGAAAATGAGTTACGCCCTGTCTGATTTTCTACCTATGGATTATGAAACAGACAGTGATGATGAAATACCGAACTTCCATCGGTATGATGGCATGGGAGATGTAAACACCCAAAATTTTCTTATAAAACTTTTACCTTTTTAGGGAAATAACTATTTTTGGCAATTTTAGGTTTTCGAATGAAAAAGGCACTAAACGAGCTTATGTCAGTATCAAAATTTTATGGAAGCTTTAAAATGATGAAAGAATGCTTTCCTTTCTGAAAATTTCGAATTTTGACAAAATTGGGGGAAATGACGATTTTACCCTTAGCACTGGAAAAGCAGGATTTCATTTCCTTAAAAGATTTATGATGAAAAGTATGTTGAAAGCTTACCTTTTGAAAAGATACAGGTATCAAAAAGACAAGTTGACACCTGAAAAGGATGGTGGACGCCCAGAAAGGGAAAGTGAGCTTCCTAGAAAGAAAAGCTCACATTTGGAAAGAAATCAATTTCTAGAGGGTAAGGTCGGTATTATCAAAAGAAAGGAAAGGTGGAAGCATGAACGAAAGCCTTCGAAAATGAATGTTTGGTATCAAACGCCTTTCGTAACGTGTCTACGTTATGTTTGGGTATCGAGCAAGTATGCAGGTGGAAGTTCATAATGCTCATGGTAGAGAACATGGAAGATGCAGGATATTTTGAAGTTGCTGATGTTGTTTCTGAATCACAGATTCACCTGACAAAGAATGGGGAATGTCAAAAAATGCCAATATTATGGAAAATGCTGAACTTTCTAAAATAGAACAAGGACAAATTAATCTGGTTTAGAGATACTGCTGATTATGATTGGGACATTTGACATTAATGGGAAAGTCTTCCGATTTATTAAATCACAACACGGGCTGATGTTGTGAAGTTACTAAAGAATAATGTTGATTGTGATCACATAAACAACAACAAAGCTTGGCGCAAAGCCGTGTGTTTCATGATAGATCCTACATCTGGGCCCAGATATGCTATGTCCGGTTTCCTCTAAAGATGGCTGAGATTCAAGGAGCAGTAGTAGCAACTACATGAAAAGTTCGAATGAAACAGTAACAATAAGCTTTTCAGCTGATGATAATACTCCAAATCCTGGCTGCATCCTGTCAACAAGCTCAGCAACCTGCCACCTACCTTCAATCGATTCCCAACTACAACACAGAGCAGATAACGATTCAAGGCTTGCCTAGATAACGTTATCAACTGCAGATAACGTTCCAAACAACTCACAAAATATCAGATGCATATGATATTCAAATTACAAAGTAACGTTCAATATAAAGTTCAGCAACACATATCATGTGCAGATCACGTTTAAGATCAGATGAAATCAGATACCAGATGAGATCTTATCAACACAATCAAAACTGAACTCATCCAAATCCCAACCAACAGGCATCCATGAGCCTATAAAAGGACTCTTCCAGGAGCTGCACAGGGACGGAGGGTGGAGGGATCAACAATGAATGGATCAAGCGACAATCAGCCAGGAACAACAAGGAAAAAAACCAGGAAGGAGGGATCAACAATCAACGATCGATCAACGATCAACCAGCGAGCATCAACAGAAAACGATGAACCAAGATACAGCAACATTCAGTCCAAAAATATAGAGAAATAGAGAGAGAGAGAGAGAGAGAGAGAGAGAGAGAGGAAGAGAAGAAGGAGAAGAAGGAAGTCCGGCCTGATTCCAACATCCGACGATCATCCGGCGAAGTGCTCCTACGTCCCCTCTCACTCACACAGGTTCGAATCCGTGCACAAATTTGTTTTAATTCATGAGAATCTGAAGAAGCATAGGTTCTGGAAATTTGTATTTGAATCAAGGCCTCGAGCTCATGTTCTTCATTTATATCGATACAAACACACATGATTACTTCATGAACAAAAGTAAAATCCATGTTTAGATGATTTCCATGCATCATTAGGACTGATTCAGGTTGAATTTCGTTTTAGAATCACGTTAGGAACCTTCTGAAATTTTCTGTAAAACTGGTTTCTGAAACTGTCTGTGCACACATGTCTGATCACGAAATTATTATGGGAAAACGGCTAAGCCAATTGATTCAAAATTTGGCATGAATGATCTAAATATATCAGACTTGATTAGTTAAACTTTTGAGGAATTTTTATATTCATTTGCTTAGTTAATTAAATCCGTGCAATTTATAAGAAAATTAGATTGCGTTTTACAAAAACAGAATGTTCAGTAATAGACCTCTATTCTTTTGCTCATATCTCTACAACAACTGAATGAAATTTGACAAAATTTGATTCTATAGAAAGGTAACATTCGAATATTTCTAACTAAAAAAATGTTGTCGAATTTTGATGTCTGAGTACTGAGATATTACTGTTTTTCTGAGCCTCTGATTTACAGAAACAGAACTATTCTGAATTTTATAATAGTTTCTGATTCTGTATTTAATTCTCCTAAAATAAAGAACAAAATGATAAAATAAAATATATTCTGATTCTATACACGTGTGTCTTTATTCTGTAAAAGTTTCAGAATTTTTGGAGAACCATAACTATTTTTAAAAATTTAGAGAATAGGCCTCTGAAACTGAACAGGTTCTGCAAATTTTAGAATTTGAATTTTTCAGAAATCAAGAACTTAGGCACAAATCTGAAACTTTGGAAAATCTGGGTTTTTGTCTTTTTCGATTGAACGGATTCAAACAAATTTCAAGCGTCTAGGCTGACCCTTGAGCGCCGGTTCAAGAAGGCCTAAGTCAAAAAGATCTCACTTGTCCACAATCGTTCTAAGAAATCAGAAAAACATAATTTGTTAGTTTTAGCAAACTAACTGGCACGCTCGCGCAACCTGACGTAAAATCACGTCTACAAGAGACCCTAGGTCTCACCTACAACTTTTCTCACGTCGAGCCCATAAGAAGAAAAAGGACTCGATGAAATGGGTGTATTGGTTCCCTCTATCCCTTAAAGGTACAACTGTCAAATGGCTGGCTTCCTACGATCTAAGCCAGTTCGCTACTTTTGAAGAGTTAGCGAACTGCTTTATGCAGAGATTTGCACATAACGTAGAAGTCACGCCGACTTTAAACACTTTAAGGGATACAAAGCAAGGCATGAACGAAGACGTGCATGCCTTCATTATTCGATGGAGGTCCCTTTTAGGGCAAGTGCGAGAGCCAATATTCGAAGGATGCGCAGTCATGCTCATCTTGGATAATTTTAAAAATGAGCTAAAGACCTTTCTCTCGCTTCACGAAATCTCAACTTTCCATAAGTTGATAAAAAAAGCATCTCTTTTCGAAACCAATTTGAAGAAAGGGATATACGATCACTTATGGAAAGGAAGTGTCATTTCAAAAACCCGCTTGGAGAAGCCCATCACTTATGGGCTACCCACGATGGACAAAGGGACAAAACCCCACAAAATTGCCAATGTCCGGGTGGATCTGAGCTTGGTGAGCACTTCGAAAAATTTCGAAAAATTCGAAAACAAAAGGGAGAAAAACTTTCAAAAACCTGTTGAAAAACAGGAGTACACTTCACTAGGGCAACCTGTGTCGGAGGTCCTAGACCTCCTACTTGCCCAGGGCATGATTGAACTCCCCGAAATTCCCGAGGGAGTCACTTCCAAAGGGAGATATTTAAACTACTTTTGCAAGTATCATCGGCTCAAAGGCCATGATACAAAGCGTTGTTTCTCCCTTTTAAACAAAATCGAGAACTTGATAGCGGAGGGTCGGCTCTAGGTCACTGCGAAACCCGAGCCAGCTCAAGCTATCTTTAAAGAACCCTTTCCCAAGTACGCCAGTAGCAGTGGGAAATGAAAAGAGGTATGTATCCTCACCTTTTCAAAAGATCTAGCGCATTCATCTGAGTTTGGTCGATCCACTTGTGCGTCTACTCTTGTACTTTACAAGAGGCCCGCCCAAGTAATCATCTGGGGACCACCAAGAGCGGAATCTCCGGCTAAACCAGTTTTAAAGATTCAAGGTGCTCCAAAACTCACGGTTAGAGCCAGTTTAAGTGCGAACCCTAGGTTGGTCGTGGGGGAGGTGACAAGATCCGGGAGGATCTATCAACCTCCGCACCTACAAAGTGCTAAAAAGGTGGTCAGTGTTCCTGGCCCCTCAAAAGCATGTATTCCTAGAGTTCTGCCAAAAGCAGACAATGGGAAAATCATTTTAAACCCTTATGATTTGAAAAACTATCTTTCAAAGATTCCTATCCACATGTCCATCCTAGAGGTAATACAAACTTCGCCTAGGCATAGACTCGTGCTAGAAAAAATTCTAGAAAGAGCCAAGGTTAGTTCGAACATAACCCCGGAATCCCTATCTAACCAAGTGGCATCAATAGGAGCAAAATCGCCCATCACTTTCTCTGAAGATGATGTAGATAGACCCTATGAGTCCCATAACCAGGCCCTGCATATCGAGGTGGTTTTGAATAACCACTCTCTGGATAGGCGCCTTGTCGATGGGGGAGGAGGGCTCAACATCCTTTCGCTTCATGTGGCGTATCAAATCAGAGTCACCTTGACCTTTGTGAACCCAAGTCCCATCGTTATCACTGGATATGATGGGAATGCGTTTAGACCCTTAGGATCGATCGAACTCCCTATGGAAACGGGAGGGATCACACACACGGGGGTATTCCATGTCTTGGACATCCACCCTGATTATAACATGTTGTTGGGAAGGCCTTGGATACATAGCTTGTGCACTGTGCCATCCACCTTCCATAGGTGTGTCAAGATCCCTTTCAGGGACCAAGTCGTGGTGATCTTAGGTGAGAGTCACCCTCAGCTTCAGGGGATCATAAACTCCCCTTGTTTGTCGAGTTCCTAGGCCCATGAGGCTAACCTGGGGCAGACCATGGTTGAGCCGCCGAGGCTCGTGTTAGCAAACCCTAAGAAGGTCGTATACGTCAGGGGACCACCCAAAGCTGGCCCCCTCCCAATCCTGACCCTTCTAGGAAGACCCAAGCATCTCTTATTTCCAAAACCCCTGGACAAGAAGCCATATGTGCATGATATGGACGACAGCAAGTTCCAAGACCATGATTTATATTTGAATTTTTCAAAAAACAAAAAATCGTGGAACATGCTGTTAAACATGGGCTATACGTCCTATAAAAGTCTAGGGGCACAAAACCAGGGTCTCCTACAACCAATCCTTCCTAAGGCCAACCCAAGCCGATATGGGATCGGCCATACTCCCAAAATACCACCAGAGCCACCCCCTGTGACCACCTGGGTCAAGGGTGCTCTAGAGCCTACCCTAGAAGAAACCTATGATTTAGACCTCTTATTCCGAGTCTAACCCGTAGTGTTTTCACTTTGTAGGTATGATGGAAGATCCCTTTTACAAAAATACAAAAACATTTGAAAAACTCAAAATCAAAAAAATGGAAAATTTGCAAAAACCGAAAACATTGGAAAACCAAAAACTCAAAAATAGGGTAGTTTGTATAGTTCCTAAAGTTCTTGTTTTGCAAAAACACAAAAAAATCGAAAATCTACAAAATACCAAAAAGATTTTGTACATAGCTGCTCCTGGTAGGACTTTGGAAAAAGAAAAGGATTTCGAAAGGAACGTCGTCTGCATAGCCAGACCAAAAATTTCGAAATCAATTGAAAATCCAAGTATAAAACCAGGTCTTTTGAAAACTCACGCATCAAATTCTCTCGGGTCTATAACCCACGAGAATGATCGAAGCCCAGAAGTGGATCACCTTGAGGAAGATCCCACTTCTGAGCTCCCAGAATTTCATAAAATTTTTTATTTTGAAAGACCTTCCAATTCAATAGGAGGAGATTTCATAGAGGTGAACCTAGGGAGTGATTCCAATCCCAAACTCATCAAGATAGGTGCATGTTTGCATGAGCATGAAAGATCAGCATTCATTGCATTTCTACGAACCTATTTAGATGTGTTTGCATGGACGTATGAAGACATGCCGGGCATAGACCCCAGCATTGTCGAACATCATCTTCCCTTAGATGCGGATGTAAAACCCATAAAGTAGAAGCTTAGGAAAATACATCTGAATGTACACGCACAAGTTACCGGTGTTGTCAAAGACTCGGCTAAGATTGTACAAAGCAAGCCGAGGGTTCTTCATTGTATCCTAAAGGCATTTGTCGGTATCCTTTACATTCAAAAAAGTGAATTTGAGGGTGATAAAATAACCTAAAGGATAGTGCTATGCACGCCTCGAAGAGAAAGTATTTTGGTTCACGTATTTTGAGCAAAGTCACGAACATTCTTTAGGTTATTTTGTATTGTGAGTGAACTTGTTCCTCTTAATGGCATCTTTACATGACATGACTACTTACTTGATCAAGCTAGATCATTTTGATGGAGAAATCTTCGTTGGCAGAAAAGGATGCACTTCCTACTTACCACTCTCAAGGTGGTATATGTGTTGTCCACTCCCATGTCAGAAGATAATAAGGATGAAACCTTGGAGAAGACTCGTCAATGCCAAAAATGAGACAATGATGATTACATATGCATTGGCCACATCCTTAATGGAATATCAGACATTTTGTTCGATCTCTACCAGGACTCTCCAAGCATGAAGGATCTCTGGGAAAAGCTTGAATCAAGGTACTTGGCTAAAGATGCCACAAGTAAGAAATTCTTAGTTACTCGCTTCATCAATTTCAAAATGATTGATGAAAAATCCGTCATGGAGCAATTTCATGACCTTAGATGGATTTTGAATCATTTTAAACAACACAAAATGCACATGGATGATACAATTATTGTTTCTTCAATTATTGACAAACTTCCTCCTTGTTGGAAAGATTTTAAAAGTACTCTTAAACACAAGAAGGAGGACATTTCTCTTTAGCAACTTGGGAACCATCTTAGGTTTGAAGAGGAATACCAAAAGCAAGAAAGTTCTAAAAAAAATAGTTACCTAAGAGAAAGTTCATGTGACCGAGGAAGTTGAATCCAAACCTAAGCAAAAGATGAATAGAGAGTTTAACAAATTTCAAAGAAAAAATGGTAAGGAGACTAAAACCAAGAAAAAGAAAGGTCACTGCTACCATTGTAGAAAATTCGAACATTTTAAAAAGGATTGTCTGTTTTTCAAGAGAATTAACAAAGACAGTTCCGAATCTAAGGAGAACCTTGTTGCAGTTGTAACCAAAGTGAACATGGTTGAGGACATTGGTGCAAGGTGGGTCGACTCAGGTGCAACTCGATACATATGCAAAGACAAAGGTCTCTTCAAGTCCATCAATGAACATGACAAACCCATTTTGTATATGGGAAATGCCTCAATAGTTCAAGTCAAAGGAAAGGGCTCCTTCAAACTTAAATTTACCGCCGATAAATCTTTAACCTTACTTGATGTTTTGTATATTATGGATGTTAGAATGGTCTTAATTTATGTTCTTTTTTTGAATAAATATGGGTTTAGGTCTATTTTTAAAGGAGACAAGTTTATATTATCTAAAGGTGACATGTTTGTGGGAAAGGGTTATCTGTGTGATGGCATGTTTAAGTTGAACCTTGTGAATGAAATCAGTGTTTCTACTTATATTGATGAATCGTTTGATTTATGGCATCATAGTTTAGGTCATGTAAACTTTAGGAGATTAGAGTATATGATGTGCTCTAATCTAATACCAAAAGTTTTAAGACCTTATAAACAATATTCAACTTGTATGTGAACAAAAATAACTAGGTTGTCTTTCTAAAAGGTAAAAAGTTCTACAATATTAGATTTGACTCATTCCGATGTTTGTAACTTACATGGCTGACCAACTAAAATAAAATAACTAGGTTGCCATAATAGTTACAATATTTTATCACATTCATCGATGATTCCACAAGATTTTGCAATATTTTCTTGATATCTTCTAAAGATCAAGCTATAGAAAAAATTTAGATTTTCAAATATAAAGCAGAACTCAAACAAGAAACTTTAATCAAAAGTTTGCGAACAGATAGGGGGGAGAATACTATGATCCAAGCACAACTCCCTATTCTCCACAACAAAATGGGATAGCTAAAAGAAAGAATAAAGTCTTGTAGAAATGGTTAATGCAATGCTTTCTTATTTGGGTCTCTCTAATGGTTTTTGGGGTGAAGCAATTTTAACAGCATGTTATATCTTAAATCGGGTTCTTAATAAAAGGAACAAAATCACCCCTTATATACTTTGGAAAAGGAGAACACCTAATCTCTATTATTTTAGAGTTTGGGGATGTAGAGTTATTGTTAAACTCCCTGAACTTAAAAGAAAGAAATTAGCTGAAAGAAGAATTGAGTGACTCTCTTGGGGTATGCCGAAAATAGTAAAGCATACCGGTTTATGGTTATAGAATCAAATGACTCGTATCCGAACAATGCAGTTATTGAATCAAGAGATGCTATTTTTTAAAAAAATATATTTAATTCAAGCACAAGATCAAAGAATGGTTTTGAATTTGAAAATGAGATTTCCAAAATCCTGCAACCTAGGAAAAGTAAGAGGCAAAGAATTGAAAAGACTTTTGGACCCGTTTTTCAAATGTTTTTGGTAGAAGGCTATTGTGATTCTATTTTAAACTCTATTCCATGGTGTTTAAATATCAAAAATGATCCTGAGACTTTTGATGAAGCTATGAGGTCCTATGACCCTATATTTTGGAAAGAAGTCATCTAAGATGAAATGGATTCAATACTTTTAAATAAAATTTGATAATTAGTAAACCTCCCTCCCAGTTCAAAAGTTATCGGTTGTAAGTGGATTTTTAAGAAAAAGATGAAAGTTTATGGAACCATTGAAAAGTTCAAAGGAAGGTTAGTTGCTAGGGGCTTTACTCAAAAGGAAGGAATTGACTATTTTGATAGATATGAACCAGTAGCTAGAAAAGTTACAATTAGAGTGTTACTAGCACTTGCATCAATTCATAAACTTGTCATTTACCAAATGGATATTAAAATGACCTTTTTAATTGGTGAATTAGACGAAGAAGTGTATATGGAGCAACCAGAGGGTTTTGTTATACCTGGCCAAGAACATAAAGTTTACAAATTAGTCAAATCCTTATATGGTTTAAAACAAGCCCTAAGCAATGATACCAAAATTTGGTAAGGTAGTGCTTGCCAATGGTTTTCAAATAAATGAAGCAGATAAATGTGTATGTAGCAAATTCCATGATGGTAAAGGTATCATCATTTGTTTTTATGTTGATGATATACTTATATTTGGTACCGATTTAAATGAAGTTGGAAAAGTAAAAGGTTTTGTTTTAAAGAACTTTGACATGAAAGATTTGGTAATTGTTAAGGTAATTTTGGGAATCAAAATCCTTAGAAGAGAAAATGAAATCGTGCGGTCTCAATCTCATTATACCAAAAGGTATTAAAAAGATTTAATGCTTTTGATTATGCATCTGTTTCAACTCCGTTTGATCCAAATTCAAAATTGATACCAAATAATGATTGTCAGGTTTCACAATTGGAATATGCTAGGCTAATTGGTTGTTTGATGTAAGCAATGACTACCACTAGGCTGGATATTTCATATGCAGTTGGTCGTTGTAGACGCAGGAAAATCCCCGCCTCCCTTTGGCTTCTCAAGGCCTGGAGCGGATCCTCTCGTGTGTCTAAGGCCTATTTGTATAAACAGGGCGTGCCAGCTAGCTTACCTAAGCTAGCGAAGATATATTTTAAATCTGACTTCTAACGTGGCGACTATGAGCAAGTGAGCTCTTGTCGTCGCAGACCTTCTTGCACCGATGCGCAAGGGTCAGTCTGTACGCTTTAAAAATCGAGTTTAGGGTAGAAAAAGCCTACGAAAGCGGTTCAAGGTGTTTGATTCGGGTCTTTTTTAATGCGATTGCAGATTTTAGATCACGTGGATTTGCACGTGCCTAAGTCTTTCTTTTTATCCCTTTATGGGCCACCTAGGTGTGTGTTATGAACACTCCACTACATGGGGCGAATTTGAGCGGGAGTACCAGGTTTGCTTCGATGCAATATGCGTCCTACCTCATGGTATGGCATAGATGCAATGCAAACTCACGCTACTCCAAAGGGAAAACCCGAATGTAAAGACAATGCCGAAGGGAAATAACCGAAGGGAAATAACCGAAAGGAAATGACTTGTAATGTAAATGCCGAAGGGAGATATATATATAAGGTATATATGGGCCCTTACTCGGGTCTTGCAAATAAGAGCGAAGGCTCAATGTGGGTGCATGCTTGAATTGAAAGACTTACACACACGACATGAAATAAAACCCAAATATAACTTGCAATATGGCCTTAACTAAGGTCTTGGGAATAAGAGCGAAAGCTCAATGTGTGTGAGTGCTTCAATTGAAGTACTACGCACACAACATGAAATTAAACCCAAATAGTATAGCACGGCCCTTACTTGGGTCTTACAAATAAGAGCGAAGGCTCAATGTGTGTGAGTGCTTGAATTGAAAGACTTACACACACGACATGAAATAAAACCCAAATATAACTTGCAATATGGCCTTAACTAAGGTCTTGGGAATAAGAGCGAAAGCTCAATGTGTGTGAGTGCTTGAATTGAAGTACTACGCACACAACATGAAATTAAACCCAAATAGTATAGCATGGCCCTTATTTGGGTCTTACAAATAAGAGCGAAGGCTCAATGTGTGTGAGTGCTTGAATTGAAAGACAACACACCCAACTTAAGCAAAACCCTACATAAGTTAAAGTATATATGTATATTTATATCTTAGGGGCTGATTAGGCTCGTGTGTGTTCAAAATCGTGCACGACTAAGAGAGTGCATGTGTGTGTGGGTGTGCCAAGCCACGTTATTACAAGCGGGGGGAGACTATGCTCCGTTATTACAACCCCGTATCAAATTAAATTTTAAGCAAGTATACAACTAAGGACCGAGTTAGGCACTTACTTATAGCTGGTCCGAAGATGCCTTCCTTGAGCGTGGGCTTGGCCTTCGCCTTGGGCTGCAAGAGGGAGCTCCGCGGAGTTGAACGGCAAAGGGGCTACTGGCCGGATGGAAATGGCGCGCGGGAGGGGTGCCTTAAAGATGGCCGACTGCTTAGCAAAGGGGCTGGCTTTTGTGTGTTGGGCTAAAGTGACTAAGTAGGGTCACTAAGGGAGGGTGTAGTGTTAGAAAATGTGGCACTAAATGGGAGCCTAAGGGAGTGTCTAAGGGAGTGCCTAGGGGAGGTATGTGGCTGGCGGGTGACTGGCCGAATGGGTATGTGACAGTCGGTTGGAGTGGCCGACTAAGGGAGACTCGGTGGTGGTGGTTGCTAAGGTAGCTAGGGCATTTGTAGATGGGAAGGGAGCTAGCTAGGGTATGGGGTAAGGTGGTGGTCGGCTGTGGTGAGGTGATATGGGTAGGTCTTAGGGAATTAAGTGGAGTGGCCGGGTGTAGCTAGGGTGTCTAGGTAATGGCGAGTGGTTGGAGTGGCTGAGGTTTGGCCGAATGGGTAGGATGGAGGGTGGTTGGTGTTAGGGTGATGTGGTGGTGGTGTAGGTGGTTGAGAGTGGAGGGGGAGCGGAGAAAAGGTGGGGTGAAGGATGGGGTACTAACCGATGGTGATGGAAGGCGGCGGATGGAAGAGGAGCAGCCGGGCAGGTGAGGTGGATGGTTCGGCCGAAGGAAGTGGTGGCGACAGGTGGTTGGCCGGCTGGGGAGCGGTGGAGCAGGTGGAGCAAGGTGGTGGCCGGCTGTGGTGCAGGTGGAAGACCTGGCTGGGAGTGGCTGGGCTCGGTTGGCAATGGGGGATGGAGTCGGCTGGGTTGGCTGGGATGGGAGAGCTTGGAAACCCGCCCCTTGGGGGGGGGGGGGGGTTTATAGGGCTGAAGAGGTCGGTTGGGGGTGGTATTAGGAAGGTGGTAAGGTGGTCTAGGGGTGGTGGTGTGGTGGTATGGTGGGCTGGTTTTGGGGAGGGGCCAGATATTTTCATACAAGGGGTTTTGGGTAGATTGTGTGCTAGGTTTAGGTGGGGTGGTTTAGAGGTTTAGGGTTTAGCTAGGTGGGTTGGTTTTGGGGTGAGGTTTAGTGAGGTGGGTTAGGTGATTAGGCTAGGATTAGGTTAGGTTTAGGGAAATTAACCTAGGTTTAGGGAAGGATTAGGGAAGTGGGTTATGTGATTAGGTTGGGATTAGGCCGGGATTAGGGAAGTGGGTTAGGTGATTAGGCTAGGATTAGGACAGGATTAGGGTAAAAGGCTAGGATTAGGTGTTTTTGGTTAGGATGGGATTAAGGAGCTCCCTTTGCATGACCCATAGACCTTAATTACATCATGTTGGTGTAGCCCTAGGTTAGGTTTTGGCTAATACAAGCTTAAACCCATGCCAATTAGGCTAACCCATATGATTAACCCCAAACTTGACACACAAGTTAAGCTTAATTACAAACACACTCTAATCTTATCCTTCCCCACTCTCTCTCATGCCCATAATCCCACGTGAAATTCAAGTGGGCCCCACCTCCATTTATGAGAAGGTGATGTGGGCCATTGATATGGATATTGGATTGGATCTCTAGATCCAAATCCAAATCCAAGTCCACACATAGGTTTGGATTGGGATCTGGATATATATGGTCCAGATCCGATCCAAACTGAATTCTGACTCCTTCGGGTTGTGTTCGAAATGAACGGTTTGTGCGGGGTCTGACAGCATCAGTACTCCGTCTGCGTTGGGTCTTCGCCAACATGATCGTCCGCTTCTGTTTTCGCCTTCTCGAGATGACTTCAAATGATGTTTTGATGATAACAGGGTCTTGGACGTTCGAGATCCTGGGGTGGATTCAATGTGAGAGTTGCTGTGCCGGGCTCGACATGTGCTTCGGTTCCGGGCTCTCCTTAGCTTTTATGGTCCTGTCTTGATTAGGCCAAGCTGCTTCGGGGTTTCAAAAACATGTTTTAAAAGGTTTTTAAAGCCATATTATACATTTTTGAAATATATAAAGTTTAAAACATATGTACAGGGTTGTCTGGAAGGCTCCTGGGTTTCCAAACTCAAAATAGCCCTTTGGGACTGCTTTTACAAAACCAGGTTATTTTGAGGAATTCGTAGGATTTCGGGGTGTTTACAGTCGTCTAAGTCAATATACTAGTAAACTAAGTAGGGAGCACTGGTTTACAATCTGAAGAGTTTTCAATTATCTCAAAGGAACTCTCCATTATAGTTTGTTTTATAATAGAAGTCCTTCGATTTTAGTAGGTTATAAGGATGCTATTGGGTTACCTATGTAGAAGACCATGCTTCTACAAGTGGATGAGTCTTCACAATTGGTAGGGGTGCGGTTTCTTGGGCCTCAAAGAAAAAAACATGATAGTTGATTCCACCATGGTTACTGAATTTATATCCCTTGAAGCAACAAGGAAGTTGAATGGCTTAAAAACTTATTTTTTGACATTACGATATTGTCGAAGTCATTGGCTCCAATATAAATGATTGTGATAATCAAAGTATGTTATCTAAGGCTTATAGTCATGTGTATAACAGGAAATCCGAACATATTGGTCTGAAGCATAGTTATGTAAAAGATCTTATCAAGAATGAAAACATATCTATTTCTTATATAAGGTCAGAATTCAATATTGCAGATTCCTTAACAAAGGGTGTGACAAGAGACTTGGTGCTAAAAGTATCAAGATGGATGGGTATTGTAAACACCCCGAAATCCCACGAATTTCTTAAACAAATCTGGTTTTATACAAGCAGCCCCAAAGGGCCATTTTAAGTTTGGAAACCCAGGAGCCTTCCAAACAAACCCTGTATATATGTTTAAAACTTTATCTTTCAAAAACATATGATATAGCTTTTGAAAACCCTTTTTAAAACATGTTTTGAAACCCCGAAGTGGCTTGGCCCGATCAAGACAGGACCAGGAGAGCCAAGAAGAGCCCGGAACCGGAGCACTTGTCGAGCCCGGCGCAGCAACTCTTGCATCTAATTCACATCCCAGGATCTCGAACGTCCAAGACCCTGTTCTTACCAAAATATCATTTGAAGTCATCTCCGGAAGGCAGAAACGGAGGCGGGCGACCATGTTGGCGAAGACCCAACGCAGACGGAGCACTGATGCTGTCAGGCCCCGCACGAATCGTCCGTCTCGAACCCAGCCCGAAGGAGTCAGAGTTCAGTTTGGATTGGATCTGGACCATATATATCCAGATTCCAATCCAAACCCATATGTGGATTTGGGTTTGGATTTAGGTCCAGAGATCCAATCCAATATCCATATCCATGGCCCACATCACCTTCTCATAAATGGAGGTGGGGCCCACTTGAAATTCACGTGGGATATTGGGCATGAGAGAGAGTGGGGGTGAAAAATATCAAGAGTGTTGTATTAAGCTTGACTTGTGTGTCAAGTTTGGGTTTAATCTTGGGGTTTAGCCTAATTGAATGGGTTTAAGCTTGTAATTAGCTAAAACCTAACCTAGGGCTGCACCAACATGGGGTGATCAAGGTCTATGGGCCATGCTAAGGGAGCTCCCTCACCTAAACCTAACCCAAAATGCCTAAACCTAGCCTAAACCCCTAATCCACCCCTAATCTGAACCTAATCACCTAACCCACTTCCCTAATCCCGGCCTAATCCCAACCTAATCACCTAACCCACTCCCCTAATCCTTCCCTAAACCTAGATTAATTTCCCTAAACCTAGCCTAAACCTAGCCTAAACCACCTAACCTAGCTCACTAAACCTCACCCTAAAACCCAACCACCTAACCTAGCCCTAAACCCCTAAACCACCCTTAGCCCACGATTTTCCCAAACCCCTAGTTTTAAAATATCTGGCCCAGCCCCATCCAGCCCACCTTATCTACATACTACCCTACCTAAACCACCTAACCACTACCCACAACCCAGCCCTAACCGACCTACCCATCCCCTATTTAAACCCCCCTCATTGTGGGCGGGTTTTAAAGAAAAAGTGGGAACCACTCTCCACTCCCAGCCGGGCCCTCTCATTCTCCCATCTCTCATCCGTCTTCCCAACAGCTCCAGCTCCTCCACCAGCCGCCACCTGCTCCGCCACCTTCCCTCTTCCGTCCACCACCACTGCCCCCCACCCGGACGCCACTATCTTCCACCAACTCCACCAGCCGACAGCTACCTGCCCGCCACTCTCCCGCTCCATCCGCCACTCTTTCCCATTCGGTAAGTCCCCCTAACTCCCTCACAGCCACTCTCTACCACCCCTCCACTCTTAGCCACCCATCTTCCCCTTAGCTCCACCTCTTTGCCGCCACCATCTAAGCCTAGCCGAACCTAGGATAACCCAAGTGGCTGGCCATGCTCAGCCACCATCTCCCATTTGGCCGATCCCCCCTAGGTGTCCTATTTGGCCTTCCCACTAGCTCACCTTTTAGGGCCAGTTTCCCTTAGTACCTAACTTCCCTAGTGACCCTAAGACCCACTTAGTCAGCCACTCTAAACTCCCTACTTGGAGGCGCCGCCCACTTGCCACCGGTCCCCTTCGAGGCGTCCATCCCGCGCCCCATTTGCAGCCGGCCAGCACCCTTGGTCACACACCTTCGCGGAGCTCCCATTTGCAGCCCAAAGCCAAGGTCACGCTCAAGCAAGACCTCTACGGACCAGCTACTTGTAAGTTTCTAAACTCGGTCTTTGATCATACACTTGCTTGAAATTCAATTTGATACGGGGTTGTAATAACGGAGCATAGTCTCCCCCCGCTTGTAATAACGTGGCTTGGCACAACCACACACGTGCACTCTCTTAGTCGTGCACAATTTTGAACACACACGGGCCTAATCAGCCCCTAATATATAAGTGTACGTATATATTTCATTTCCGAAGGGTTTTGTTTAAGTTGGGTGTGTTGTCTTTCAATTTAAACACTCTCACACACATTGAGCTTTCGCTCTTATTTGAAAGACCCAAGTAAGGGCCGACCTATACTATTTGGGTTTCATTTCATGTCGTGTGAGTAAGTCTTTCAATTTAAACACTCTCACACACATTGAGCTTTCGCTCTTATTTGAAAGACCCAAGTAAGGGCCGACCTATACTATTTGGGTTTCATTTCTTGTCGTGTGAGTAAGTCTTTCAATTCAAGCACTCTCACACACATTGAGCCTTCGCTCTTACTCCCAAGACCTTAGTAAAGGCCTTATTGCAGTTATATTTGGGTTTCATTTATGTCGTGTGTGTAGTACTTCCATTCAAGCACTCTCACACATATTGAGCCTTCGCTCTTACTCCCAAGACCTTAGTCAAGGCCATACTGCAATTTATATTTGGGTTTAATTTCATGTCGTGTGTGTAAGTCTTTCAATTCAAACACGCACCCACATTGAGCCTTCGCTCTTATTTGCAAGACCCGAGTAAGGGCTCATATACATAAGATATATACGTATCTCCCTTCGGTTATTTCCCTTCGGTTTCGGTTATTTCCCTTCGGTTATTTCCCTTCAGCATTGTCTTTACATTTCGGGTTTTCCCTTTGGAGTAGCGTGAGTTTGCATTGCATCTACGCCATACCACGAGGTAGGACGCATATTGCATCGAAGCAACCCCCGCTCGAATTCGCCCATGTAGTGGAGTGTTCATAACACACAAACTAGGCGACCCAAAAAGGGATAAAAGAAAAGACTTAGGCACGTGCAAATCCACGTGATCTAAAACATGCAATCGCATCTTAAAGACCCGAAATAGACACCTCGAACCGTTTCGTAGACTTTCTCCCTAAAACTCGATTTTTTGCAAAAGCGTACAGACTGACCCTTGCGCATCGGTGCAAGAAGGTCTGCGACGACAAGAGCTCACTTGCTCACAGTCGCCACGTTTAGAAGTCAGTGTTGATATATCTTCGCTAGCTTAAGTAAGCTAGCTGGCACGCCCTATTTGTATACATAGGCCTTAGACGCACGATAAGATCCACTCCAAGCCACGAAAGGGGCGAAGAGGCGGGGATTTTTCGCGCGTCTACAGAGATTGGCACGCCCGGTGGGACGTGAGCCTTTTCAAAAAATCGAGTTTACTTGTAGAAGTCTTGCGAAAATTTTATAAAGGTGTCGTTTTAACTTGTTTTCTTCGCTTTTTAGGAAATTTTGAAAAAAGCTTGAAAAGCATGTCAAAATCCAATCCAAGTGAAGTGTCGAGCCAAGGCTCATGCGCATCAAGTTCTCACTCTAGGAGGATTTTCAAAAACAAAATAAAACTAGATGAAATCGAGGACTTGAGAAGGGAATTTGAGGCCAAAATCGATGCTCTCAGCCAAGAGGCTGAAGTAGGCGATTCGTGTTCATCAAACGGTGAACAAAGGCCTAAAAAGAAAATTGAAAAACCTCGCAAGCAAAAAGAGGCCTCCGTAATGGAAGGCAACCAATACCACGAGTCCTTCACACAAAAGGACCGTAAAGCCCTACAGCAGCTGCTGAAAGGGCAAAATAAAGAGAAAAGAAGCTACGCCCTGTCTGATTTCCTTCCTATGGATTACGAAACAGACAGTGACGATGAAATACCGAACTTTCATCGGTATGATGGCATGGGAGACCCTAGGTCTCACTTGCAGCTTTTCTCACGTCGAGCCCATAAGAAGAAAAAGGACTCGATGAAATGGGTGTATTGGTTCCCTCTATCCCTTAAAGGCACAGCTGCCAAATGGCTGGCTTCCTACGACTTAAGCCAGTTCGCTACTTTTGAAGAGTTAGCGAACTGCTTCATGCAAAGATTTGCACACAACGTGGAAGTCACGCCAACCCTGAATACCTTAAGGGATACAAAGCAAGGCATGAACGAAGACGTGCATGCCTTCATTATAAGATGGAGGTCTCTTTTAGGCCAAGTGCGAGAGCCTATATCCGAAGGATGCGCAGTAATGCTCATCCTGGATAATTTCAAAAGCGAGTTAAAAACCCTTCTCTCGCTCCATGAGATTTCAACTTTCCATAAGTTGATCAAAAAGGCCTCCCTTTTCGAAACCAACTTGCGAAAAGGGACATACGACCACTTATGGAAAGGAAGTGCCGTTCCCAAAACACGTGTGGAAAAGCCCATCGCATATGGGCTACCCACAACGGACAAAGGGGCAAAGCCCCATAAAATCGCCAATGTCCGGGTGGATCCAGGCATGGCGGGCACTTCTAAAAATTTTGAAAAAATAGAAAATAAGAGAGAACGCAATTTTTCAAAACCAATTGAAAAACGGGAGTATACTCCGCTGGGGCAACCTGTGTCGGAGGTCCTAGACCTCCTACTTGCCCAGGGCATGATCGAACTCCCTGAAATCCCCGAAGGAGTCACGTCCAAAGGGGGGTATTTAAACCGGTTTTGCAAGTATCATCGGCTCAAAGGCCATGATACCAAACGGTGCTTCTCTCTTCTAAATAAAATTGAGAACTTGATAGCGGAGGGCCGGCTCTAGGTCACTGCGGAACCTGAGCCACCTCAAGCTATCTTCAAGGAACCCTTTCCCAAACACGCCAGTGGCAGTGGGAAAGGAAAGGAGGTATGTACCCTCACCATTTTCAAAGAACTAGCGCGAAAGCCCGAACCTGGTCGACCTGCTTGTGCGCCCATCCTTGTACTATACAAGAGGCCCGCCCAAGTCGTCATTCGGGGACCATCAAAAGTGGAAACCCCGACAAAACCAGTTTTGAAAATCCAAGGTTCTTCTCAGCTCATCCTTAGAGCCAAGTTTAGCGCAAACCCTAGGCTGGTCGTGGGGGAAGTCACTAGATCCGGGAGGATCTACCAACCCCCACACCTTCAAGGTGCTCAAAAGGTGGTCAGTGTGCCTGGCCCCTCAAAAGCATGTATCCCTAGTGGTCGGCCAAAAGCAGATAAGGACAAAATCATCCTAAATCCTTATGATTTCGAAAACCACCTTTCAAAGATTCCTATTCACATGTCTATCCTAGAGCTTATCAAAACCTCGCCTAGGCATAGACTTGTCTTAGAGAAAATTCTAGAAAGGGCCAAGGTTGATTCGAACATAAGTCCGGAATCCTTGTCTGCCCAAGTGGCTTTATTAGGAGCAAAATCGCCCATCACCTTTTCGGAAGATGATGTAGATAGACCCTACGAAACCCATAACCAGGCCCTGCATATCGAGGTGGTTCTAAACAACCACTCTCTGGACAGGTGCCTAGTCGATGGTGGAGGAGGGCTCAACATCCTTCCACTTCACGTGGCGTACAAAATCGGAGTCACCTTGACTTCAGTAAACCCAAGCCCCATCGTTATCACTGGATACGATGGGAATGCGTCTAGGCCTTTAGGATCCATCGAACTCCCAATGGAAACGGGAGGGATCGAACACACGGGGGTGTTCTATGTCTTGGACATCCACCCCCATTATAACCTGTTGCTGGGAAGACCCTGGATACACAGTTTGTGCGCTGTGCCATCCACCTTCCACAAATGTGTCAAGATCCCTTTTAGGGACCAAGTCGTAGTGATCCTAGGTGAGAGTCACCCACAGCTTCAGGGGATCATAAACTCCCCTTGTTTATCGAGCTCCCAGGCCCATGAGGCTAACCTGGGGCAAATCATGGTTGAGCCACCTCGGCTCGTGTTAAACAAACCTAGGAAGGTTGTATGTGTGAAGGGGCAGCCCAAAGCAGGCCCCCTCCCAACTCTAATCCTCCTAGGAAAACCCAAGCGTTCCCTCTTTCCAAAACCCCTGGACAAAAGGCCATACGAGCCTAATATGGACGATAGCATGTTCCAGGACCACGACTTGTATCCCATCTTTTCAAAAAACAAAAGGTCGTGGAACATGTTATTGAACATGGGCTACACGCCCTACAAGAGTCTAGGGGCACAAAACCAGGGTCTCCTAGAGCCCATCCTTCCTAGGGCCAACCCAAGCCGATACGGGATCGGCTATACTCCCCGAATACCGCCGGAGCCACCCCCTGTGACCACCTGGGTCAAGGGTGCCCCGGAGCCTGTCTTAGAAGAGACCTATGGTTTAGACCTCCTATTCCGAGTCTAACCCATAGTGTTTTCCCTTTGTAGGTATGACGGAAGATCCCTTTTTCTAAAAATACCAAAAACATTTGAAAACTTAAAATCCAAAAAATCGAAAAACAAGAAAAACCAAAAACAATGGAAAAGCAAAAACTCGAAAAAAGTGTGCTTTGTATAGTTCCCAAAGTTCTTGTTTTACAAAAACCCAAAAAAATCGAAAATTTGGAAAATACCAAAAAGATTTTGTACATAGCTGCTCCTGGTTTAACTTTGGCGAAAGAAAAGAATTTCGAAAGAAACGTCGTCTGCATAGCCAGACCAAAAATTTTGAAATCACTTAAAAATCCAAGTACAAAACCAGGTTATTTTGAAAACCACGCATCAAGTTCCCTCGGGTCTAAAGTCCACGAGAATGATCGAAGCCCAGAAGTGGATCCCCTTGAGGAAGATCCCACTTCTGAGCTCCCAGAATTTCATAGAATTCTCGATTTTGAAAGACCTTCCCAATCAGTAGGAGGAGATTTCGTAGAGGTGAACCTAGGGGATGATTCCAATCCCAAAACCATCAAAATAGGCGCATGCTTGCATGAAACTGAAAAGTTAGCATTCATTGCATTTTTACGAACCTATTTAGATGTGTTTGCATGGACGTATGAAGACATGCCGGGCATAGATCCCAGCATAGTCGAGCATCGTCTTCCCTTAGATATAGGTATAAAACCAATAAAGCAGAAGCTTAGGAAAATACACCCGAATGTACACACGCAAGTCAAAGAGGGTTTAGAAGATCTGCTAAAAGCCGGATTTATAAAACCCATTACGTATTCTGATTGGTTGTCAAATATCGTTGTAGTTCGAAAAACCAATGGGAAAATTCGAATATGCATCGATTTTAGAAACCTGAATAAAGCCACTCCAAAGGATAATTATCCTTTACCAAACATAGATTTGATAGTCGATAGTACTGCAAATCATGAAATGTTTTCATTCATGGATGGCTATTCAGGCTATAATCAAATCAAACTAAGCCCACGAGATCAGGGTAAGACCGCCTTCACAACCCCATGGGGCACGTACTGCTATACAGTCATGCCCTTTGGTTTGAAAAATGCCGGCGCAACATACCAACGAGCCATGAACACGATCTTCCATGATCAAATTCACGAGCTTGTAGAAGTGTATGTAGATGATCTCTTGGCAAAATCCAAAACCCGATGCACCCATATCGAATGTTTACAAAAAATTTTCGAAAGGCTTAGGCTTTACAAAGTAAAGCTAAACCCTCAAAAATGTGTGTTCGGGGTAGAATCAGGAAAGCTTCTAGGCTTTATGGTGAGCCAAAGGGGAATAGAAGTCGACCCCTCTAAGTGTCGAGCCATCATAGACATGGCTCCACCCTCCAATCTCACCCAAGTCCGTAGCCTCCAGGGTCGATTACAATCTGTACGCCGATTCATATCGAATCTAGCAACTAGATGCGAACCCTTCAACAAACTGTTGAGGAAGGGTACGAAATTCTTATGGGATGACGAATGCCAAAAGTCCTTCGAGAGACTAAAGGCATACTTGGTTAATCCCCCCGTTTTGAATCCTCCAAAGCAAGGAAAACCGCTTTTATTATACATCTCCGTGCATGTAAACGCTTTAGGAGCCCTGTTGGCTCAATACGAGGATGACACCCATAAGGAGTATGCCATCTACTATATTTCGAAAACTCTCTTGGCTTATGAACGAAATTATCAAGCCATGGAGAAGACGTGCTTGGCCCTAGTCTGGGCCTGCCAGAAATTCAGACACTACTTCCTAGATCATGAGATCTGGATAGTGTCCAAGCTTGATCCAATCAAGCACTTGTTCGAAAAACCCATTCTCACGGGTAGATTGGGCAAATGGCAACTCCTTCTAATGGAGTATGATCTAAAATACCATCACCAGATCTCCGTTAAAGGGCAAGCCCTAGCAGATTACGTGGCTGACTTCCCCTTGGAGGACGCATATCCCACTCTTGTCGAAATGCCTGATGAAGGCATATTGCAAAACCATTTTCAAAACCACATTTTGGCAAATTCTTTTGAAAACCAAGTGTGGAAGATGCACTTCGACGGGGCACGAAACCAACGAGGGGCTGGTGCCGGGATCATCCTAATCTCCCCTGAAAAGGGCGAGATTCCCATAGCGGTCCGCTTAGATTTCGAATGTTCCAATAACGTAGCTGAGTATGAAGCACTCATACAAGGCTTAAGGATTTCGAAAACTCTAGGGGCATCATGCATCGAGGTCTTTGGAGATTCGCTCCTTGTCATAAATCAGATTTTAAAAATTTGGCAAGTACGTAATGAGAAACTACTTCCATATCACGAGTTGGCCACTCGATTGGTCCACTCCTTCCAGTCGTGTAAGCTCACACACGTGGGAAGAGAGGACAATGGCATCGCCGATGCCCTCTCCTCCTTGGGTTCAGCCCTGAAGGTCGATCCCATTTCAGGGACCAGATCTTTGGAAATATGGCATGCGCCCCATCCATCCACACACGACTTGGATATTTGCCAAAACAACCCAGAGTCTATTGAAAAACCTTGGTTCTATGACATAAAACAATTTTTAGAAAATGGGGGATTCACCGAGGATGCCACATCCAAAGATAGGGCATTCATTCGTAAGATTTCGACCCGATACACCATTCTGGGTGGGGTCTTATACAAAAAGAGTTTTACCGGCATTCTGCTTAGGTGTATCGACCTAGAGGAGGCTAGGATAGTGATGCACGAGTTCCACGATGGAGAATGTGGAGGTCATGTTAATGCCAACATGATGGCAATGAAAATACTTAGAGGGGGTTATTTTTGGTCCACCCTGAAAAGGGATTGTCACGATCATGTTAGAAAGTGTCATCCATGTCAAGTGCATGGGCACGCCATTCATACCCCTTCATCTGCATTGCATTCCGTGGTCAGCCCCTGGCCATTTACCATGTGGGCGTTTGACATTGTAGGCCCCATATTCCCAAAGGCCTCGAATGGGCATCGTTTTATCTTAGCAGCCACGGAGTATTTCTCCAAGTGGGTGGAAGCCATTTCCCTAACAAATGTAATGGGGCAACATGTGGTGGCTTTCATCCGGAGGAATATCTTGGCTCGATTTGGGGTTCCACGAGACCTGGTGTCTGATAATGGTACCCCATTCAAGAACGAGCGGATGGTTAAGTTGTGCAACACGTATGGCATAACTCACCACTTCTCCTCGCCCTACTACCCTCAAGGCAACGGCCAAGCCGAAGCCACAAACAAGACTCTCATTGGTATCATTGAGAAGACCTTAGAGAAGGGTAGGAGGTGGCATGAGAAGCTGGATGAAGCCTTATGGGCTTATAGGACTTCCATCCGGACTCCCACGAATGCCACACCATTCGAATTGGTCTATGGCACAAACGCCATTCTTCTCATTCATACCCAACTGCATTCATTCCATACATCCATTGCACTCAACCTCCCCCTAGAGATGCTCCAGCATGCTAGGATGGCCGAACTAGATTTGCTAGATGAGAGGCGACTCCTTGCCATGGATCATGCTCGTGCATACCGGCAAAGGATAGCCCGACATTATAGCAAACACATGAGACCTCGCCACTTTGAAGTGGGAGATCTGGTCTTGAAAACCATCCACCATCGTGGCCCACACCCCCTAGGCAAGTGGCGCCCCAACTGGGATGGACCCTATGTTGTGCGAGCAACCACTACGAACAATTCGTATTGGTTGATCGATGTAGAAGGTAGGAATTTAGCAGATCCTATCAATATTCAATACTTAAAGAAGTATCATGTGTAGGATCTGGATTAAATTCCAGTTTTCGAAAATTTTATAGGGATAGCTGCCCTGAGACATGTGAATAAGGTGCAAAGGCGAACTCGTGTGACCCTGAGTGAGAGAATTCGCACTTGTGAAAGAGTGGAGTTTTCAAAATCGTGGTTACATTTCAAAATCCTTCATCTTACAAAGAAAGGCCTAGTTCAACATAGCAAGATACTTGCAAGTAGTACGTGCTATTTCTAAATAGGCTGATCTGGAATGGATCGAGTGTAGGCTTGGGATAAGTCCTCCCCTCTTCTCTTCTCCTTCCAAAAGGAAAACAAAGGCCCAAAATCAAAAGGGAATTTCCCATTTAAAGTCTCTTTCCAAAAGAAAGAAACCAGACTTCAAAAAGAAAAATCGATTCTCTTATAAAAAGAGGGATTAAAGAAAAAATACTCCCAAAGGGAGACCCTCTATGGAAAAAAAGGAAAAAGAGGCCAAAAAGCTCAAAAAGAGCAGTTTTCCGCCTTCTGTGCCTCAAACCACGGGACGCTTCAGAAGGGACCGTGGTATCTCTTTCCCATCCCTGGCTTATCCCAAGCTAAAGCATGGTTCATTTCGAGGAATCCTAAAGTAAAAATAGGATTTACTTACTTGAATTTCATCTTGTTTGAGAATTCGACCTTTCGAGTAAGGCGTAGGAATTTGAAATAAAGCTTGTTTTCTTATAAAACCTCCGCTAGATAAGCGAGTGTTAAGACTCAAACAAAGGCAAGCACGAAGAGCTCGAGATCCTTAGGATCGAGGCTCAAGACAGTTGTCCCTTTTGTAAATAGTTTGTAAATAAGTTTTAAAAACCGAACATCGAACAGCATAGGGTTTTTTTTGCTCACTTGGAGCAGTAGGCCTTGTAAGTCTCTAGAGTTCGACCACACCTGGTCTCTAGGAGGTCGCCACTTCTTGGCACCACACCCATGTTATTTGCATCCCACACATGGTACTTGCATGAACATGATCCCATTTAGGACCAGATTCCATAGTATAACCCTTTGGCGTGATTTCTCCTCCTACCAGAGTTTGTAAAATTGAGATTTTTGCTAAAATGGGACGATCCCATATTCTTCGTGGCTAGATCTAGGGAGACATTAAAAGGGGTGTTTGTCATCTTTGCCCTTATCCAAATCCATTTGGACAAGGCCAAAGAGGGGCATCTGTAAACACCCCGAAATCCCACGAATTTCTTAAACAAATCTGGTTTTATACAAGCAGCCCCAAAGGGCCATTTTAAGTTTGGAAACCCAGGAGCCTTCCAAACAAACCCTGTATATATGTTTAAAACTTTATCTTTCAAAAACATATGATATAGCTTTTGAAAACCCTTTTTAAAACATGTTTTGAAACCCCGAAGTGGCTTGGCCCGATCAAGACAAGACCAGGAGAGCCAAGAAGAGCCCGGAACCGGAGCACCTGTCGAGCCCGGCGCAGCAACTCTTGCATCTAATTCACATCCCAGGATCTCGAACGTCCAAGACCCTGTTCTTACCAAAATATCATTTGAAGTCATCTCCGGAAGGCAGAAACGGAGGCGGGCGACCATGTTGGCGAAGACCCAACGCAGACGGAGCACTGATGCTGTCAGGCCCCGCACGAATCGTCCGTCTCGAACCCAGCCCGAAGGAGTCAGAGTTCAGTTTGGATTGGATCTGGACCATATATATCCAGATTCCAATCCAAACCCATATGTGGATTTGGGTTTGGATTTGGTCCAGAGATCCAATCCAATATCCATATCCATGGCCCACATCACCTTCTCATAAATGGAGGTGGGGCCCACTTGAAATTCACGTGGGATATTGGGCATGAGAGAGAGTGGGGGTGAAAAATATCAAGAGTGTTGTATTAAGCTTGACTTGTGTGTCAAGTTTGGGTTTAATCTTGGGGTTTAGCCTAATTGAATGGGTTTAAGCTTGTAATTAGCTAAAACCTAACCTAGGGCTGCACCAACATGGGGTGATCAAGGTCTATGGGCCATGCTAAGGGAGCTCCCTCACCTAAACCTAACCCAAAATGCCTAAACCTAGCCTAAACCCCTAATCCACCCCTAATCTGAACCTAATCACCTAACCCACTTCCCTAATCCCGGCCTAATCCCAACCTAATCACCTAACCCACTCCCCTAATCCTTCCCTAAACCTAGATTAATTTCCCTAAACCTAGCCTAAACCTAGCCTAAACCACCTAACCTAGCTCACTAAACCTCACCCTAAAACCCAACCACCTAACCTAGCCCTAAACCCCTAAACCACCCTTAGCCCACGATTTTCCCAAACCCCTAGTTTTAAAATATCTGGCCCAGCCCCATCCAGCCCACCTTATCTACATACTACCCTACCTAAACCACCTAACCACTACCCACAACCCAGCCCTAACCGACCTACCCATCCCCTATTTAAACCCCCCTCATTGTGGGCGGGTTTTAAAGAAAAAGTGGGAACCACTCTCCACTCCCAGCCGGGCCCTCTCATTCTCCCATCTCTCATCCGTCTTCCCAACAGCTCCAGCTCCTCCACCAGCCGCCACCTGCTCCGCCACCTTCCCTCTTCCGTCCACCACCACTGCCCCCACCCGGACGCCACTATCTTCCACCAACTCCACCAGCCGACAGCTACCTGCCCGCCACTCTCCCGCTCCATCCGCCACTCTTTCCCATTCGGTAAGTCCCCCTAACTCCCTCACAGCCACTCTCTACCACCCCTCCACTCTTAGCCACCCATCTTCCCCTTAGCTCCACCTCTTTGCCGCCACCATCTAAGCCTAGCCGAACCTAGGATAACCCAAGTGGCTGGCCACTGCTCAGCCACCATCTCCCATTTGGCCGATCCCCCCTAGGTGTCCTATTTGGCCTTCCCACTAGCTCACCTTTTAGGGCCAGTTTCCCTTAGTACCTAACTTCCCTAGTGACCCTAAGACCCACTTAGTCAGCCACTCTAAACTCCCTACTTGGAGGCGCCGCCCACTTGCCACCGGTCCCCTTCGAGGCGTCCATCCCGCGCCCCATTTGCAGCCGGCCAGCACCCTTGGTCACACACCTTCGCGGAGCTCCCATTTGCAGCCCAAAGCCAAGGTCACGCTCAAGCAAGACCTCTACGGACCAGCTACTTGTAAGTTTCTAAACTCGGTCTTTGATCATACACTTGCTTGAAATTCAATTTGATACGGGGTTGTAATAACGGAGCATAGTCTCCCCCCGCTTGTAATAACGTGGCTTGGCACAACCACACACGTGCACTCTCTTAGTCGTGCACAATTTTGAACACACACGGGCCTAATCAGCCCCTAATATATAAGTGTACGTATATATTTCATTTCCGAAGGGTTTTGTTTAAGTTGGGTGTGTTGTCTTTCAATTTAAACACTCTCACACACATTGAGCTTTCGCTCTTATTTGAAAGACCCAAGTAAGGGCCGACCTATACTATTTGGGTTTCATTTCATGTCGTGTGAGTAAGTCTTTCAATTTAAACACTCTCACACACATTGAGCTTTCGCTCTTATTTGAAAGACCCAAGTAAGGGCCGACCTATACTATTTGGGTTTCATTTCTTGTCGTGTGAGTAAGTCTTTCAATTCAAGCACTCTCACACACATTGAGCCTTCGCTCTTACTCCCAAGACCTTAGTAAAGGCCTTATTGCAGTTATATTTGGGTTTCATTTATGTCGTGTGTGTAGTACTTCCATTCAAGCACTCTCACACACATTGAGCCTTCGCTCTTACTCCCAAGACCTTAGTCAAGGCCATACTGCAATTTATATTTGGGTTTAATTTCATGTCGTGTGTGTAAGTCTTTCAATTCAAACACGCACCCACATTGAGCCTTCGCTCTTATTTGCAAGACCCGAGTAAGGGCTCATATACATAAGATATATACGTATCTCCCTTCGGTTATTTCCCTTCGGTTATTTCCCTTCGGTTATTTCCCTTCTGTTATTTCCCTTCAGCATTGTCTTTACATTTCGGGTTTTCCCTTTGGAGTAGCGTGAGTTTGCATTGCATCTACGCCATACCACGAGGTAGGACGCATATTGCATCGAAGCAACCCCCGCTCGAATTCGCCCATGTAGTGGAGTGTTCATAACACACAAACTAGGCGACCCAAAAAGGGATAAAAGAAAAGACTTAGGCACGTGCAAATCCACGTGATCTAAAACATGCAATCGCATCTTAAAGACCCGAAATAGACACCTCGAACCGTTTCGTAGACTTTCTCCCTAAAACTCGATTTTTTGCAAAAGCGTACAGACTGACCCTTGCGCATCGGTGCAAGAAGGTCTGCGACGACAAGAGCTCACTTGCTCACAGTCGCCACGTTTAGAAGTCAGTGTTGATATATCTTCGCTAGCTTAAGTAAGCTAGCTGGCACGCCCTATTTGTATACATAGGCCTTAGACGCACGATAAGATCCACTCCAAGCCACGAAAGGGGCGAAGAGGCGGGGATTTTTCGCGCGTCTACAGGTATCAAGCCCGCTAAATAAATCTCTGATAATGGAAACCCAACTCAGGCTTAAGTAACATCAAGTTGTGAGTTCAATGGGTTAAAGTAAATTATTAGTGTGATTACAAGTACCTACCTCTCTAACCATTCCAAAATAAAGATATTTGGTCCCATAAAGTAAAGGAATAGGTTGAGTTATGCTCTTAATAGACCTATAGTACATTTCTACTAGGATGCTCTTATCGGAGGCATTCTTGATAGAGTCTATTTATATGAGTGTGAAGTGTGAATGCTTCTAAGAGTCTTGGGCTTAGACTCCAATAGCACTCATAGAAGGGGATACCAGGACATAAGGCCTTTATAATTGTGTCAACATATATAGTGACTTCATTGGTACATAAACCCTATATATAAGTTGTGCACACTTGTTCAAATGGATTGGATGGTTCAAAGCTTGTCTACTATTTCAATTTTGATCAGTGGGAACCCACCTCTTACTAGGTATAGGTTCAATCGTCAGACACCTATACCGAAACTATAAGGCTTACAAGATAGTTTTTTAAAAGTTTATTTATAAATTAGTGGGGAATGTTGTATAAATTTACAAATGATAGTAGTGAAAGTGGGTGTAAATGCAATTAAAATTGCATCAAACTGTATTACACTTACAATTAGAGAGTTTGGCAACTCAAAAGTTTCCTACTAACCTATAAATCTGAAAAATAATACACACTACCTATTTCTTGAATTAAATAGAGAAAGGTTATAGCACTACATGGGTTGAATGGGCATGCTGGCTCATAAAGCCAGCAATTAGAGCCATAATAGTGGGCATCTGAAACGCCACTTAGATGCCTATAAAAGGGCATTGGTCTGTGGCTAAAGGAACCCACATTCATAAGCATCCCTTACAGCCTTATGACTTCCCTCACCTATGTTCTTTGAGTAAAGAGAATTTCTTTAAATGAGTGAGGTTTCTTGGGCCCTAAAAAGCCTCGTGGCATTATCTTGGAATACCAATGCTGTCAAAGACTCAACTCAGCTTGTGCAAGGCAAGCCAAGGGTTTTTTGTTGTATCCTAAAGGCATTTGTCAATGTCCTTTGCATTCATTTTCATCAAAGTCGCCAACATAACTTACCTCATATCCAATTTCTATCATCCTCCACCCAACCTCACGTCAATCTCCACGAGCCACTCATCACTGCCAGCATCCTACCTTATCATCGTTGCCCCACTGCCTTCTTCCCTGTGTCTTTGGTCTCCCCTTTTCTCTCTGATTTTGTCGTGCCCTATCCCCTTAATGGTTGATTTTGATTGGGTCTAATAGGTTGGACATCGATCAGATTTTCCTTCAGATCTCAAACCATATCCTACTTTGTTCGGATCCCAATCAACCCAATCACATCCCATAAGGTCCGATTTACATCATCCCAACCCAATTTGACTCAAGACCAAGTCTTGTTTCCTTTAAATTTGGTTCTTGGTTCAAATCAACCCCTATCCATATTCTTACCCAACCCAACCTGATTTGACCCAACTAACTTGGTCCTTATCCAATTCAAGACCCAAACTACCATCCATTCTCTTGATCCAAAATGCTCATTGAATCAAATCCAAATCTGTTCGAGAGTGAATCATATTCAATTTAAAATTTGATTTTAAGTTGGACCCAACTTAGATTGACCCAAAACCCAAGCTCCATTCACCTAGAACCCAAACCCATTATCTAAGCCAAACCCAATTCATTTAACCTAGACCCAATCCAAAAGCAAATCCTAGTTGCCTTGCCCAAAACCAAGGAATGCAAGTGGCAATTATGACTATCCAAGTCTCACTAAGCATATGATTTAAGAAATTATGATTTCTTCAAAAAGAGCAATTTGATAGCTCGAGAGGTTAAGCCTTACTTGGTAAAGCAAGGAGAACTTTAGCAAAAAGAATATGTACGGGCTCACATCGCACAAAGAGCATTCTGAGGTAAGTCTCTTTCTAAGTTTTATTTCTTAATTATTCATCATTTCTTTTGAGAAGATTGTAAGAAGATTGTGTTGTAGTTAGAAGTTAATCGGGATCGAATTTCGCATATAATTCCAAATAATTACTCATTGTCACAAGAGATCTTGGAAGTAGCACATCAAAGTTGTTACACCATCCATTTTGAAAACATCAAGATGTACATGGATTTGAGTTGCTACTGTTGAGCAGGAACGAAAGGCCAAGGCAAAGGCAAAGGCCAAGTTTGTTTCTAAGTGCTTGACTTGGTAGATTGTCAAAGCATACTATAACCATCTTTCAAGTACCTTAAGTTAATTACTTTACCCTTGGATACACAATTCACAACTAACTAATGGAAAAGTCTATAGGATGCGATGGAAATAGAGTTGCATTTCAACAATGCTTTCCACCCTCAAACTCATGAAAGAGACTTTTGCGACAAGCATTTGCCTTTGATTGAGTTTGTATATCATAATAGCTACCATGCCATTATTGGGATGGTGTCATATGGAATCTATGGAGAAAAGTACAAGATTATACTATGTTACAATGCATCAGTCTTGCAACCAGCAATGGGGCCTAAAATCTTATGTTAATACTAAGAGTAGATGGAGGTGATCCTAGAGTGCTTTAAGGTAGTTGCGAACTATAAAAAAAACCTTTGTTAATAGACGATGAAATGAATTATAGTTTTCAATTGCTCGAGGAGTGACATACTTTGGGTTGAAGTGAAAGTTCAAGATATATTAGGCCTTGCCTATAGAGAAAATTTGACAAGTTCTTACTACAATATGGCTATCATTGATAAGAAAGAATAAGTTTTGTCTACTAGTGTTGAAATTGGCGATAGTGTAGAGGGGTGATTCTAACCTTTCAAAGTCAAGTGAATACCCAAGGATGAGTTTAGTTAAAAGTATCCTCATTTATTTATATACACTTTGAATTTGAGGCCAGAGTACCTCTAAAGGGATAAATTTGAGTCAAATGGGAAGGCAAGACCCAAACATGGACCCAATTTCATGAGGAAAGTTTTCACGATTATTGATTCAACCAATGAAGAACGTTTAGAATGGTTTCCCAGCTTATTTAAATAAGATTTTTGCCATTTTAATAGTGAAAAGGAGCCTCAAACCACATACAAGCCTTGGTCTTGCAAACAAAATCTTGGTGGTAAAGAAACAATGGTGAATCCAATGATTTTCAAGAGAAATTTGTAGCTTGTCACCGATTTTCATTTTCATCATTTTCTCTACCAAAATATTGACCATCGTGATATCATCACCTAACCCTAGTGGAGATATTATCACTATTTCCGTTCACCATCGTGATCGAAGTCACCCACATGCATCTACAAGGGGTAAAGGATTACGGAAGCCAAGCGAAGATTTGGTACTACTTTTGCCACCGTAGATGGTAGAAATGAGTTGCCAAAAAATGGTATGAGCCAACAACTGCGATTTTATATTTTGTGGCTGCCTTGGGCCAGGGTTGATTCCTATCATGTCCTTTGTGACAGACATGTCCAGGTTAAGACTAAACATTAGACCACATCCAATCCAATTGGGTCAACATTCAAATTGAGTTACCTTGGTCTTGTTTCAATTGCAAACTATGTAATGGATGCAAATCCTTCTCTATATCCAAAATATGGAGGCCATCCCACTTAGGACATCCAACTTTCATGGGATCTCCCCTAAATAAATCGTGGAGATCATCAAACATACATGATTCATCCATTGCATACATCTCATGCCCATATACATTCATAGATAGTCTTATGCATATATGATCCTTGCATTGGTTAACTACCATCCATGTTGAGTCACCCTTCCTAGAAATCCTCTTACATCGGAACTAGGGTAGCCCAAGTCCAAGAAATGGATCCCTTAACAAAGATTGGGAAAGTTCGTGAAATCTTGATTCAACTCTAGCATTCAAAAAAATAAAATTTTATGGTTGTTATTCTTTGCCACAAATAAATTTGGATTAATACCAAACAGGAGCATCTGTAAACACCCAAAAATTTTCTAAAAGGATTTAATCATTTAGAAATTTTAACTTTTTTAAGAAAAATTTTAGTTTTCGGTATTTTAAGAGTTTTCAAATAAAGATACCTTAAACAAACTCATTTTTACACCAATATTTTGTAGGATACTCCAAGTAAGTTTACATTGCACCCCTCTCAAAAAAATGATAACTCTTCCCTCAAGGCTATATTAGCGAAATTCTATGAATTCAAATGATTTGCTTCAAAGAAATGATGGTTTCAAACAAGTTTTTCAAAGAAACAAATGAAAATGAGATATTAAGAACCAAACCCATAAAATGTTTAAAAAATGTCAAATTTACAAAATTCCAAAACCTTTGAAATCCAAAACAAATCAAATCCAAAACCCAACCTCAAAAACTCGCTCGATCAAGGATAGTCCTACTCTGAGACCCCACACTCATCAAAGGGTTAAAGTGGTCTGATACCCTACACCCATCGGAAGGGTTAAAGTGATCTGATACCTTACACCCAACAAAGAGTTAAAGTGATTGAAATAGTAAAGACTAACTCATAGAGAGAAAGCAGGTCACCCATGCAAATAAACACTAGGAATGAAACTTAGTTGTTTTTCAAAAAGAATATTTGAAGATTTCGTTAAAACTTGATATTTTCAAATATATCTCAAATGAAAAAGTTTTAAATAATCAAAAACAAAATATTTGAAACCATAAATCTTAACTGAAAAGAGAATCAAGCAAAGTGGAATTCCTGAAGGTTAGGATGAAATTAGATGATCACATAGAAGAAATGGAGTTTGAAGAAGCATAACTCCAATACCTACAGGGGATTAAATCAAACCAAATCAAGTCAAAAATGTATACAAGACCAAGCCCAAGACGAGCTCAAACCAAGAGAGGGCCATGTCAAGAAACCCAAGTCAAATTCAAATTCAATCAAGTCAAAGGGTGCATCAAATCGACCAAGACATATAAAGATTAAGGTCGAGTCAAAAGTGGCATCAAGAAGGACAAGTGATCAAGTCATGGGCTAGGTCAAGCCAAGAAGGGTCAAAGTCAAGGTGAAAGCAAGGATTAAGTGGCTAAGTCAAGGGTCTACTCATGCATAAGAGTAGCGGGTTGTACCAAGCCATGGTGACAAGTAAGACCGCACCAAATCAAGCCAAGCAAGGGGTGGGCTGCATTACACCTAGCTTAGGGTTGCACCAAGGCTCATCCTTGACCAAAATAGGGACCACCCATGTGCTCCCATCTGACCAGCACTTTTCAAAGTGGATTGGATCAAAATTTGGCCAAATATCAAGTTCCATGCCCAACCCATGGAAGGGTCTAGAAGCACCCATTGAAATCTATAAATAGGGGCCTTGAGGGGCTGATCAAAGGGATGCAAAGTGAGAAAAACCTAAGGGGAAACCCAAAGAGAAATTAAGAGAGAAAATCGCAGCAAAAAGAGAGAGAGGGAAGAGGAGAGGAAGGAGGAATCGTTCCCCAAAGTGGAGGTGTTGCCCCCAAGTTGCTGGTTTCTAAGCCATTCCAAGGTCTTCAATCAAGGTAGGTCTTCTTCCCTTCTCTTTCCTTTCTTCAATTTCATTCAATTCAATTTATAATTAAGGAGCATTTGTCTCCAAATTATTGTAATATTTGAGAAAAAGTGCTGCAAATTTTCATCTAAGAGCACAAGTAAAATTGTTTGCCATTTGTTTTATTTGTGGTTGCTTCTACCTCAATATACATTGTAACCTTATACTCTTTCATCTCTTTTATGTTAAGAAATATGATAATTTCTCTTGATTATTGTACTTACTCTCTTATAGAATAAAGTCATCAACCAAAAATTTCTTTGGATGATCATATAAACCATTAAAGATTAATCAGATGCATTAATTATACTCTTAAAATAGAAAACTTTGTTTTCAGCATTTTACATCCGTCTGATCATTGATTTTTTAGCCTGAATCTGTAAACAGAAAATTTTGAAAATCAGTCTACATATCTCTCATATATTGTCCCATACACCATAAAATTTTCACGAATTTAGGTGTGCAAAAGGGCGTGAAGAAAATTGTGGAATACTAAACAAAACCAAGACAAAATCTATCTACACGTCATATCCTACAATAAGGCCTAGGTAAAACTCCCTTAACTTTCTCTATAGTGATCAAAAAATTTTGAACTTGTTAGAAAGTTGATTCTAATAGCTTTCTAGCTTGACAAGTTAATAAAAGTTCAAGCCCAACGTACTAAGATACAAGTGTTTCTTTAAGCTTCTATATTTCTGTTAGAGGATTTCTCCCGAGTTCGAAGGCTAGAACTTAATTTAATTTTGTTCATCCTTAGAACCAAAAACAAAAACAAAAATAACCCTCTTTGCACCTGGGCCTATCTCAAGTAAATTTTTCATGATTTTTGAAGTCTCTAAAAATGTTAAAAAAAAAATCAAAACAACTATTGCTGAAAATAGATTTTGTTCTGTTTTTGAGACTTGAACCTGACTTTATTAAAAGAAAAAATCACATGATTTTGGAAAGGATTTTCAATTAAAAACTTGCTTCAAGAACATACTAAATCCTAAGACAATTTTCTAAGCGCCTAGGTTGAACCTTCAACATCGGTTCAAGAAGTCCTACATTGAAAAGAACTCATTAATCCACAATTATCAAAGAAGTCAAAAAATTATCTTTGCTACTTTGAGCAAACTAGCTAGCATGCTCGCGTACATTGTAGTTTTGAATTGAATTTTGAGTCTCTACATAGGCTTTGAAACAAAATTCACATCTACAAACACATGTACCTAGCTCAATTTAAATCAAGCAGCAAATCAAATCGATCAAGCCCATTTATAATATCGATACTGTGGCAAGGTATAACGGATTATGATGAACGAGAAGTGAATTTTCAAAAGAAAAGTTTCCCTCCCCTCAACACTTTACAAATTGAGAATGAAATGATAATAAAAGGAGCTATGAGTGTGCCTGCAATTAAATGAAAGTTATGGTGGGAGAGTGAATAGAGCAAAATGTGATTTAACAATCATTATTAAAATTATGAGTTTTTGATAATCTTATAAGTAATTTAATGATAATTTAGAAAGCATTAATGTAGGTGAGTTGCGTTATGGAGAAACGGTGGTAGTCATTTCTACGAGCAATATGGGATGTTAAATGTCAATTTTGTTTTATTTTTTAAAGTTTATAAATACCTAAAAGAAGCTTTAAGATACAATAAGTTTAGCATCATGCAATGGATGTTGTTGATAGATTATATATAATTAAAAAGAATAGATAATGAGTTAGATAAATAAACCTCAAAAAGAGTTGATGAAAATGAAGTTGTCTCTAATTACACTAGAGAGAATCTCTCAAGTGGGCATATGACTATGATACACTCTAGTGATTTGATAAGAAATTGGGCCTACCAAGGTTAATCGTTCAAGTTGCGAGGGCCCTCTGCCACCATCCCTACAACTCACGGAACGCGAAGCCGCACCACGAGGAAGAAAGAGTGGACCACGAAGACTTTCCCAAGAGGTCACCCATCCCCATCGGAGCACGCTTACCTTCGAAGTTCTGCACGTGGCCTTAGTGATGGATTACATCATTTAACGCTACGATCGCACCTGCCAACGGGAGCGATCAACGTGTATGGCCGCAGGCCGGCGGTTTCCGACCATCCCACGATAAAGTCATGGGGCCAAGCCGAAAAGTTGCTGGGTCGCTGGCGCGTGCAGCAGGTGCAACACGAGGATAAGGACGCACCGTTATACCCCGCTAACACGTTTTCTCCCTCGTTTATTTCCTCCTGCGGCTTCCTCGACCATCCGCCGATAAAGCTGCGCCTGCGCCGAAGCCAGTGCACATGGGGTGAACACGAGGAGCGCGCGACGACGTGTACGTACGCGCGCCGGCGGCTTCGACCATCCCAGGCCGATAAAGCTGCGGGGCCTACTGCGTGCAAAAAGAGGTGCACACACGAGGACTTCCCAGGAGGTCACCCATCCTAGTACTACTCTCGCCCAAGCACGCTTAACTCATGCAGTTCTGATGGGATCCGGTGCTTTAGTGCTGGTATGATCGCACCCGTCAAGGTTCGCGCGCAATATTCCTTTATCCCCTTCGAGGGCCCTCTGCCATCATCCCTACGACTCACGGAACGAGAAGCCGCACCGAGGAGGAAGAAAGAGTGGACCATGAAGACTTTCCCAGTTAGATGCGTCAAGGATGAGGATGAACAAATTCTAGTGGCAAATGATGATATAAGAAATAGATGGAAAAACTATTTTTATAATCTTTTTAATGAAAATAAAGATGTTAGTATTAGCTTAGGAGAGTTAGCCAAATCATAAAAGTATATAAACCACAATTTCTACCGACGTATTCAAAAGAATGAAGTCAAAGAGACTCTTAAACATATGAAGGGTGGTAAATCTATAGGACCATATAGTATTTCTATAGAAGTTTGGAAAATACTAGGAGAAATAGGAATCACTTGGCTCACAAGACTATTTAATGAAATATAAAAAAACCAAAAGATGCCCGAGGAATAGAGAAAGTACACTTATACCCACATATAAGAACAAGAGAGACATTCAAAATTGTGCAAATTATCGAGGTATCAAGTTAATGAGCCATACTATGAAATTGTGGGAAAGAATTATCGAACGTTTTAGAGCAACAGAGAACAAATTTGGATTCATGCCAGGAAGATCTACTGTTGAAGCGATTCACCTTTTGAGATGTCTTATGGAACATTTTAGAGCAAAAAAGAAAGGCCTTCAGATGATATTTATTGATATAGAAAAAGCTTATGATAGGAAGGGTACTGAGGGAGGTTCTTTGGAGAACTTTGGAAAAAAGAGGTATCCCACTGACATACATTAACCTTATAAGAGACATGTACAATGGTGCAAAAACATGTGTGAGGACTCTTGAAGGAATGACAGACTTCTTTGAAGTTAATATTGGGTTCCATCAAGGATCAACTTTAAGTCCATACTTATTTATAATGGTGATTGATGAGTTAACAAAACATATTCAAGAAGAAGTACCTTGGTGTATATTATTTGCAGATGACATTGAATAGTGGATGAGTCTAAAGAAAAAGTTAATAGAAAATTGGAACTGTGGAGAGAAACATTAGAAAACAAAGGCCTCCGACTTAGTAGAACAAAGACAGAATATATGAAATGTAAGTTTGATCATTTGGTTACTTCAGAGGACATAGAAATTAAAATTGGCACATATTGCATCCCCCAAAAGGAAAGTTTTAAATAACTAGGGTCAATTTTTCAGAGTGATGGAAGAATTGATGGAGATGTTACACATAGAATTAATGCTGGTTGGTTAAAATGGAGAGGAGCATCAGGTATTCTTTGTGATTTGAAGATACCATTAAAGTTAAAAGGTAAATATTATAGAGCAGCAATTAGGCCTACCATGTTTTATGGTTCTGAGTGTTGGGCAGTTAATCATCAACATGTACAAAAGATGTCTATGACAGAAATGAAGATGTTGAGATGGATGAGTGGTCATACAAGAAAAGACCGTATACATAATGAGGTTGTTAGAAACAAATTAGGAGTGGCAATTGCCTCACATAGAGGCTCCAACGATATATATATATATATATATATATATATATATATATATATATATATATATATATATATATATATATATATATATATATATAAGAGAGTGCTAAATCCTTAATATCTTTCTATACATAATCTTCTATAAACATCTCTTCTGTTCGATCTTCAGTTAAGGGATAAATGTAAAACAAAAATAAAGTGGTTCTTGTAATTCAAATCTCTACCGTTAATTACAAAGTTTGAAGCATGAAGATGTTTATATAAGATTATGTACCGAAAGACATTATATATTTAGCACTACCTATATATATATATATAGAGAGAGAGAGAGAGAGAGCTAGTGGTACATGCTCAAATTTCATCTAATGTTCAAATTTATTGAGACATCTCCCTTGTATCAATGTTACGATCAAAATCGAAATTTGAAAGGTTGATGGATTTAGATTTAATGCAAATTTAGATTCAACCCTCAACCAAATTTAGATTACTCAAATCGAAATCGAAATTTGATTAATCTATGTTCCTACCATTATACTTTATATTTAATACATCATATGTATTAAATGCTTTCTTTGTTTTATCATATTAATCGTTCACAAAGGTAAAATCTCTCTGGTTGGTGTGAGACCTCTCACTGAGAGGTATGCTCTCTTTCTCTCTATGATTTATCTATGATTCTAGGATTTTTTGTACTCTCTTTTTGGCTATGGTTTGTATGAGGCCTTTCTCTTGGAGATATTGTAGCGTAAAATGTAATGCATATTTATCATTCTTGCAGGAGTCGTTGGGTTCTTCTTATTCTTTTTACACTATCTTTCTCTCATGTTTGTGCACAATATATACTCATTGTTCACGATTCGTGCAGGAGTCACTAGGTTCTTATTCTTTTACACTCTCTTTCTATCTTGCTTGTGTGAGACCTCTCTCTCATACGTATTGTAGTGTTGAACACCATGCATTAATATCCTAATTTGTGTGGGAGTCATTGGGATCATTTTATTCATTTTATACTCTCTTACTCTATCTTGTTCGCGTGAGACCTCTCCCATAGAGGTATTGTAGTGTTGAATGCAATGGATATTCATCGTTTGTGATTGTTATATCTTCCATTTTTGCATTATAGATCATAATGCAATGCATACCAAGTGTTTGATTTATTGCTTTAAACATATTTTTCTATTATAGTGATTAACGCAACACATGCATTGTTATTGATTGTTGCCTCTAATCATCCTTGCATTGTAATATGTGATTGGGTAATGAAGAGTGTCGAGTAAATTGAAAATAATGGATATAGTCTCTTCTTCTAATGTGCATTGTAGTAAGTGATTGTTGCCTTTCTATACAACAATATCTTACCATATTATAAAAGTTTGGCTCATATCTCACTTTGATTCTCAATGGATATAAACTAGGTTTCAATGTGATGGATATGAGAGATGTGTTTGAAGGGTAAGGTTCTTACCTTTTCTACCTCATAGTTTTGATTCATTTGATATTGTTGTTATGCTTGTACTAAAAAAGTGAAGGTTAATCTTATGTTTTTAGTATACAATATCTATTGTTGTATGCAGGGGTTGAGATTTAGTCTCACAATATTTTGTAAATGTGAGCCACCTTTGGAGTGCAAATTCTTCACAATAAAGCCTAAGAAACACCCTAACAAAATGATCTAGCGATATCCTAATTGGGTAAGTTAATATTGGTTTATTTATATACTTGGTTTACATATATTAATCCTTACTTTATATTATTTTAGGACAATAGTGGTTGCAACGGTTTCAAATGGTGTCATAAAGTATAAGATGAATCTTTTTCAAACTATGCAATAGAGTTGGAGTTGGCTCGTGAGGAGATAGCAATGCTTATAAGAGAATGGAGAGAACAAAAGTTGAAAAGAAGTTTTAGTGAACACATTATTGAAGATTTTGAGAATTGCTTCTAAAATACTACATGAAATGTTGAAGAAAAGTAAAAAGAATTTGTAAGTGTAGAAAGAATGTAGATGTAAATGATATGTATCTTTTGGTTGTTGGATTGAATATTAGATGAGTGAATGCTTGTAGATAATTTTGTGTTTCTATCATAGTTTATATCTTTTGTCATAAATCATATGCTATATAATGTTATGTTCACTTTGTTGGATGTTCTTTGATATATTGTTAAACCATATGCTATATAATACCATATAGACTGTGATGGATGTTTTCTAATCAATTGTTTGAATGTTTGGAGAAAAATTATAGGATTGATTGACCTTGAGGGTCTAACTACGTTGCATATAGAACTAGTGCCAATAGTTTGTCTTTTGTTATTAACCATATGAGGATTCATTCAGATTGATATGAGAGTCTAACTATATTATATTGCTAGAATCTCTGTTGAATATTTGAAAAGATTGACATCATTATTCTCTAACTACATTGCATAGTCTTTTATGTATACTTTTCTTGGTTCTATTGCTATCGTAAACCTTTCACTATCATATAGATATCCCTTCAACACATATCATCGAAAGGATCTTGAACGACCCACTAAAGCATGATAGATAGGAAAATCTTGCACCAACCCATCAATTTTGGATCCAATTCAAAAAAGAATTGGAAACAATTGGAATGTAATCACATCAATTCATACATAATAAAATCAATTCATAAAAAACCAACACTCAAGACATTACAACTGCAACTGCAAGCAAATAATTCATAAACTAAACATATCAAAATTGATTTATAAGAAGCCAACACTCCATATCTATATATATGCAAGATTGCACTCCAATTCACATCAACAAAACAATAGTTTTCAACTTTATATATGTAATAAATCCACTCACACATGGAGAGATGGAGGGAGAGAACAAAAAAACAAAAAAGAATAAACTAACATAGAGAGAGAGAAAAAAACAACAAAGAAGAATAAACTCTGAGAAAACAACATCTTTCAGGTTGCAGTTGACAACAAGCAAGCAAGTCACATTCTTCTTATGTATAGCCTTTACTAACTTCCCAATTACATAGCCTCGTGCAAGTGATATGATCAAGAATATACACTATTTGATATCAAGAACAAGTGATCTGATTTGATCTATAATGTGCACTATGAAAGATCATGATCTACAAGTGAGATAAGATAAACTGCTAGCATATACTAGTGCCTATAATGTACATAAATCAACATGAACAAGTGATTGAACTATATAACAAAAAGTCATCAACATTTGATATTTGTTAATCAAATGAACATAGAAACTGAATTTTGTTCTAAACACTACTATTGATCTTTATTTAGCTCCTCCGCAATACCTAAAATACCAACGATTAATAGTAAGATAGGATAATGTAGCAGTCATGTTATCATAAAAACGTAAAAAAAAAGCATTAAAAGTATTAAAATATATCATGCATATTTTTGCAATTCCTTTTACCATGACTTGTATTGTTGCAAGCATTGTATTTCCTAAGTGGTTTAACCACACCTACAACTTAGGAGACATTCTTATAGCAACACATTGAATAACAATAATAAGTTATTGAATTCTAAAAAGAATAGCATACATGTATAAATTAAAAAACATATTTTTTAAGTTATAAGGTCATGCACATGAGTCATGACCAGAGCGTTGACATGTTTTGCAACTCTTACTAAATTTTGGCAAATTAATACCTGATTCCATCTATTTATTGCTTTCTTTTGTGTGAACTGGATCACTATCTTGCAACATTTTGTCTAAAAAAATTAGAGATAGTGCACAAGGCAACCATTGTTTGAGACACATACCTGAATCGATTGGTCAATTGTCAAGGTTGGAGGAATTGAATTTCTGACATTGTGAATTGGTATCAATAGTCCCTGATTCAATCTGCAACCTCAAGAAACTTTCCAAGTTGATGTTACCACAAGATATTATATTTTCTCAAAATAATTGATATTTTAGAAATTTTGACTTTTTAAGGAAAAATTGCGGTTTTGGGTCTTTTAAGGGTTTTTCAAATAAAGACAACTTAAACGAATTCATTTTCGTACCAAAATTTCGTGGCAACCTCAAAATATAGGTACATTGCACCTCTCTCAGAAAAATCAAATTTTGACAAAGAGACAAAAAATGATTGTTATGCCCTCAAGCCCACACTGACAGCATTCTGCCTATTTAAATGATTTCATCTAAAGAAATGATGGTTTCAAACAAATTTTCTTCAAAGAAATGAGACATTGAGAACCAAACCCAAGCATATTTGCTAAATGTCAAACTTATCAAAAACCTTTTGAAATCAAATCAAATCCAAATCAGACCTCAAAAACTTGCCCGATTGAGAAGAGTTCTACTCCATGACTGTACACCCATCAAGGGTTAAAGTGGTCTGACACTCAACACCCATCAAGGGTTAAAGTGGTCAGATACCCTACACCCATCCAAAATTAAAGTGGTTTGATACTCTACACCCATCCAGGGTCAAAGTGGTTTGATACCCTACACCCAACAAAGGGTTAAAGTGGTTAAAATGGTGAAGACCAACTCACGGGGTGAAAGTAGGTCGCCCATATAAGCAAACACTAGGAATGGAATAGTTGTTTTCAAAAGAATATTTGAAGATTTTGATAAAACTCAATATTTTCAAATATATTCCGAAATGAAATGGTTTTAAATAATAAAAAAGGAAATATTTGAAACCATAAATGAAAAGGAATGAAACCCAAGTCAAATGAGGATAAAAACAAATCAGAATGGGAGCGAAAATCAAAGCAATGATTGAGCCAAGCCCGCATCAAGCTAGGACTGAGCTCAAGTCAAAGTCGAGGATCAAATAAAGTCAAAACCTCACCAAGCATGTACAAGGGTTTAGACCTCTTGTTTAAAGTCTAATTCAAGGTGTTTTCTTTGTAGGTTTGATGGAAGACCTCTTTCTAAAAAAAATCCCAAAAAAGTATATATTTTGAAAAACTTAAAAAATCTAGAAATTTTTCAAAACCCACAAATTATTGGAAAAATCTGAAAATTCCAAAAAGAAAGTCTTTTATGTTCATCCTTCTAACATTTATTTGGAAAATCAAAAAAAAATTGAAAAAGTTGAAAATCTCAAAAATTTTGGTTTCCAAAACCGTTTACAAATTCCAAAATCAATTTTGACAAAACCCATGTACATCGTCCATCCCTAGGGCATATTGGGTTGCACCTAGGATTCTTTCTAAGAACATCTTTCAAAACACACCTCGGGTACACATCCTTGATGCACCCGAACCCCCGGACCCTCCTTGGATATGAAGCTAACTTCGAGTTTTTGTATATATTGTATAGGTTATTCCCAAAATCTAAAAAAATCTGAAAAAAGATAAACCAAAAATACAAAAAATTTCAAAAGGAAAAAAATTAAAACCTTTTTTCAAAAAATTACCAATTTCCTTAGAGATGATTTGAGTGATATCAATTTACATGAACTTCCTCAAAATCGATAAAGTCTTGGACTTGGGCAAACATTCAAATTCCTTAGAATGTGACCAACATAGGAATCAAACCTATATCCAAAATGCATCAAGGCTAGGATCATATCATGCATATTCCTAAGCCATTCCCAAAAACCAAAATCATGGATGCATGAATCATTCATTCATCACACTAAATATCATTCATCACATGCCACAATAGGAGTCGGTCATAGTGTGGATGCTCATATCATTCATTACCTCCAAACTAGGGGCATTATAATGCATTCCCCAAATATCTTTCACGAAAACATACATCATGCCATGTATCTCCATCACCTCGTATGGGGATATATTCTACATATCATGCATCTCCCTAGTTCACATAAAAAATAAGATGTCCAATGACATAATGCATGTAAGAGTCATTCATGCATCACATTGAAAATCATTCATCACATGCCACAATAGGGGTCGGCAATAGTGTATGAATGCTCATGTCATCGCCACCAAACTAGAGCATGTAGAATGCATTCCCTAAATACCATTCATGGAGACTTAACACATTCATCATTTCATAAAGCATGTATCTCCATCATCTCATATGGAATACATTTTTATATGTCATGCACATCATTCACCCAAAGAGGCCCAAAAAGGTTGCAGCCCAAGTGAGAATGCCCCCATGTCATAAAAAGGTGCAAAATGAAAAAAAAATTGATCATGCATAATGGCTAATTGATGCCTAGGGAAGAAACTTGGTAGATCCAATAAATGCCCAATATCAAAAGATATTTTGTGTCTACCAAAAATTCTTTCAAAATGATTTTCAGAAATGGATCTTCTTTAATTTCTTAAAGAATGGACCAAATCAAATATAGGCCTCTTAACTAGGGATTGATGCTCTATGAAAAGTGGAGTGTTTTCAAAATCGATTAATGAAATAGGGCATTCTTGATTAGACCGAGTATCTAGAGGGACAAGCTATTTCCCCCACTTCATTCTCTCTAAAAAGGAAAATTGGCAAAAGTCAAAAAAGAAAAGAAAAAATGGAAGAAAATAAACCTCCAATATAGAGGTCTTCCTAAAAAGGAGAAAAAATAAAAACCTCCAATATAGAGGTCCCCTTTGAAAAAAAAAGAAAAATAAAAGTCAAAGCTTAAAAGAGCAATTTTCTATCAAAAATTTCTTGGCCTTAAACCATAGGACGCTAAAGAAGGGATCATGGTAACTCTTTCCCAAACCCCTACAGCTTCTCCCAAAAGAAAAAGGTTTGTGAGTATGGTGCTAAAGTAGGAATAAAACCTACCAATTTAGATCTCATCTTGTTTGAGGATTAGGCCTTGTAATGTGGAAAATGGAATTTTGAAATATTGAGGTTTTCCAATAATAAAAATCTCTACCAAGTAATTTTGCATTAAAACCAAAGTGAAGGGAAATATAGGTAATGAAAGTCCTTTTTGATATAAACAAAAAAAGTATCCATTTCAAAATGATTTTTTACAAAAATCGAAGGCATCAAGGAAATGAACATGGAGGACATCCCACTTAGGAAAGCCAACTTTCATTTGATCTCCCCTAAATAAATCGTGGAGATCATCAAACACACATGATTCATACATTGCATACATCTCATGCCCATGTGCATTCATAGATGGTCTTATACATATATGGTCTTATGCATATATGATCCTTGCATTAGTCGACTATAATCAATGTTGAGTCACCCATGCTATAAATCCTCTTCCATCGGAATTAGAATAACCGAAGTCCAAGAAAGGAATCCCTTAACAAAAATGAGAAAGTTCATGAAATCTTGATTCAACGCAAATCAACTCTAGAATTCTAAAAAAATAAAAAAAATTATGGGTGTTATTCTTTGCCATTAACCAAATGAATTTAGATTAATGCCAAAGAGGGGCATCTATAAATACCTAAAAAATTTCTCAAAATAATTTGATCTTTTAAAAATTTTGCCTTTTTAAGGAAAAATCGCGGTTTTGGGTCTTTTAAGGGTTTTTCAAATAAAAACACCTTAAACGAATTTATTTTCATACCAAAATATCGTGGCAACCTCAAAATATAGGTACATTACACCTCTCTTAGAAAAATCAAATTTTGACAAAGAGTCAAAAAAATGATTACTTTACCCTCAAGCCCAAATTGGCAGCATTCTACCTATTTAAATGACTTCATCTAAAGAAAGGATGGTTTCAAATATTTTTTTTTCAAAGAAATGAGACATTGGTGTAAACACCCCAAAATTTCTAAATTTCAAAAACTCTCAAAAACACCAAAAAGCTCTATCGAGGCCAAAAATAGCAATTCTGGTTTTAAAATGCAAAAGCAGGATTAAAAGGAGAAAGAAAGGCCAAGGCTAGAAGCAGACTTCAAGCCCGAAACTTCGAAAGCTATCCCAAGGCCGAAAAACAAGAGAAAGAAGAGCCCATTCAGAGAAAAGCCCGACAGGAGGCTAAAAGCGTAATTTGGGTCAAAAAAGCAAAAGCAACTCCAAAATGCATAAAGAGGCCAAGAACCTAATGAAGTTGACAGAAGTCTAATACACGTCTCATCAGAATGAAGAACAGAATCCGTGTGGAAATCTGAGATCGATAGCACTAAAAACCGGTCAGAAATTGAAACGGTGGATCAAAACAGATGCCAAAACGTCCTGAAAAGCAGAGCATTAGTTGGAAGAAGGACTTGGAGAAGACCCAAGCCAAAGTTGGGTCGCCTATGAACCGGAGCCCGCTTAAAATCGATTGTGAAAAGCGCTAGAAAGGACTGAAAACAAAGAAGTAGAAGAAAATTTTGGATTGGATTTGGACCCAAAATATCCAGATCCAGATCCAAATAGTATTTGGATCGGATCTGGATCTCAAGATATTTGAGATCCAAGATCCAAATCCAAATAAATATTTGGACTGGATCTGGATCTCCAAATATCCGAGATCCATATCCAAATAGTGTTTGGATCGGATCCGGATACCTAGACCCAAACCCAAGACCCATATCCAAGACCCACCTCAAATGTCTATAAATAGAGGTGAGGGGTCTCCAAAAAAGTTCACGTGGAATCAAAAGGGGAGGAGCTTCTTCACGTGAAAATTTTGGGGAAGAGAGAGAGTGAGCCATAGTGGCTCTTTTGGCTTTTGTGAGTGTGGGATTGGGCCATTGTGGCACGGGTTGCACCAACCAAGGAGCTTCATCTTCAAGGAGAGTGGAGCTGCAAACGGTGAGGGCTTGGCTGTGTGAGGTGCTTGAACCATGGCTGCAACCTAAGGTTAGTCCCTAAACCTAACCCTAAACTACTCTATCTTCTAACCTTCCAAACCACCCAACCCATCTTCCATTAAAACCACCTGGCTAGGCCAAAGCTTTGGCCGAGCTCTACCTAAACCACCACCTAAGCTCGGCCAAGCTTTGGCCGAGCTCTCCCTAACACCAAGCACACGGCCAGGTAGGTGCTGGTCGTGCTCCTTTCTTCCACCTAAAACCACATGGCCAGGTGTCGGCCGTGCTCCATCCCTCTACCTAAAACTAGGCCTGCCATTCGGCAGGCCATCTACCTAAAACCACACAGCCAGGTGCTGGCCGTGCTTCATCCCTCTACCAAAAACCGGGCCTGCCACTCGGGAGGCCATCTACCTAAAACCACACGGCCAGGTGTTGGTCGTGCTCCCTTTCATTGCCTTAAACCTACCCACTAAAACCAACCTAGCTCGGCCAAGTGCTGGCCGAGCTTTGTCTTAAACCCTTGCTTAGAACCCCATCTCCCTAAGACCAAACACACGGCCTGTTGGTGCAGGCCATGCCCCTTTTTTCAAGACCAAACTCACGTCCAGCTAGTGCAGGCCGTTTCACCCTTTTACCACCACAAACCTACGGCCTGCCAGTGCAGGCCGTGTCCCTTTTACCACCACAAACTCACGGCCTGCTAGTGCAAGCCGTGTACCATCTACATAACCAAAGCCTCTGGCCTGCCACAAGGCAGGCCGTTTCCTTGAGATTCAAAACCAACCACCTCCTTTGGTTGAACCATTTCCATAGACATACCTGGCCACCTCCCTTGGCCGAACTTCAAACATACCACTCGAGTCACCTTGGCTCGAGCCACCCTAACCTAAACAAACCTAACTAGGGCCAGCCCACATCCCCTTAAAATCAAGCCTACTCGAGCCACCCTTGGCTCGAGTCATACCATACCAAGACCAGCCCCTACAAGGCCCTAAATTCTGATATACTCGGTTGCTCCCAAGCCTCCAAGCTCTCCGGTTCCACTCTCACGTGACCCGGGCTCAATACGAAGAAGGTGGACTCACATCTAGCAAAATCCCAAATCCAAAACTAGGAAAAGTGTAAGTCTTTTAAGATATATATCAAGTTGTTTTTCCTATTCCATTCAATTTTGATACGGGGTTGGAATAACGGAGCGTGGCCTCCCCCCGGGATGTAATATTGATGCTTGACACACGAGACACATACGTGTACTTGAGCCTTAGCTCTTACCTCGTACATGAGACACACACGTGCACTTGAGCCTTAGCTCTTATCTCGCACACCAAGCACCCACGTACACAATTGAGCTTTCGCTCTTACTCCAAAGACTCTAGTAAGAGCCATATAAGCTGCAATTTCATTCGGGTTGTTACTTTAAAGTCGTGTGAGTTTTGTCATTTCAATTCCACACTCGCACCCAAGGAACACCCGAGCACTTGCTCAAGCACTCACACACATTTTGGCCTCGGCAACCACTAAGATATAGTTATATCTCCCTTTCAGCTACGTGAGTTTTTTCGGTTCAGCTGTGTACGCTTTACATTCCGGGTTGTTAAATTTTAGTCGTGTGAGTTGTCTTTACATTTATACACAACACACACGCACACATTGAGCCTTTTCGCTCTTAAGATATAGATATATTTAAATTTCTGCAATTTACATTCAAGTCATGTGAGTTGCATTCAATTTAGGTTTTCCCTTCAGCTATGTCTTTCAATTTCGGATTTTACATTTAAGTTGTGTGAGTTGCATAGCATATCCGCCAAACTCGAGATATTGCGCATACTTGCATCAAAAGAAACCCCAAATACCCCGTGCAAACACGACAAATTTGGCCACTTATGCACACACATATCAGGCCCAAACTAAGCTAAAACTCAAAGACTTAGGGTTGCCCAACCCTCGTAAAGTAAAACTTGCCAAAGTGCATGAATTCAAAAATATTTTAAACACTTATTCATTCAAAGTAAATTTTCAAGTTAACTTGTTTTAAAATGAAGTTTCTAAGTGTACAAACTGACCCTTGAGTATCGATTCAAGAAGGTTTGCGACGAAAAGATCCCGCTTGCCCACAATTGCCTAAAAAGTTAGATATTTCAAAAAACTTCGCTAGTTTGAGTAAGCTAGCTAGCACGCCCTAAAGCGACTTAGACATGAAAAAGGTTCACTTCAGGCCTAAGAACCCAGAGTGAAAATTTTCACGTGTCTACAATTGGGAACCAAACCCAAGCATGTTTGCTAAATGTCAAACTTATCAAAAACCTTTTGATATCATATCAAATCCAAATCAGGCCTCAAAAATGCGTTCGATTGAGAAGAGTCCTACTCCATGACCCTAAACCCATCAAGGGTTAAAGTGGTCTGACACCCTACACCCATCCAAGGTTAAACTAGTTTGATACCCTATACCCATCAAGGGTTAAAGTGGTTTGATACCCTACATCCAACAAAGGGTTAAAGTGGTTAAAGTGGTTGAAATGGTGAAGACCAACTCATAGGGCGAAAGTAGGTTACCCATACAAACAAACATTGGGAATGGAGCTCAGTTGTTTTCAAAAGAATATTTCAGGATTTTGACAAAACTCAATATTTTCAAATATATTTCAAAATGAAATGTTTTTAAATAATCAAAAGAGAAATATTTGAAACCATAAATGAAAAGGGATGAAGCCCAAGTCAAATGAGGATAAGAACAAATCAGGATGGGAGCGAAGATCAAAGCAACGATTGAGCCAAGCCCGCATCAAGTCAGGACCTAGCTCAAGTCAAAGTTGGGGATCAAATAAAGTCAAGACCTCACCAAGTATGCTACAAAGCCACATCAAGTTGAACTTAGCCAAGCCTCACCCAAGTGCATCCAACCGGACCCATATCAAGTCTAACCGAACTCCAACCATCTTGGCTAAACCGTGACCCATTGGCTAATCTAGGCCTAACCTATCTTGGCTGAACACAGCTTGATAAAACCTTCTTTGGCCTTACCTAATTAAAGGACTTTGATCAAACTACATTGGATAACCTTTACCAAATGATCTTGAACCATCCTCATCGAAAATGCCATGACTCGGACACACCTTGGCCAAGTTTGGTCGAACCTACATTGGATTGAAGAGCCAAGTCAAAGCGGGCCGAATTCACCTTGGCTCTACCATGACCTAGCCTACATAGGAGCGGATTGACTCACCAAAGGGGACCATAAAGGGCCACATGATGCCATGTGGATCAACCCCAACATTGGATCAAACTTTGGGCCAAGGAGATCCGATTCATGGAAGCCTCTAGCAGCCCCCCCCCCTTTGCCTATAAATAGAGGCCTTGGGGGCTCATTTCTAACATCTTGCACATTGAGGGACTTTCCAAAACGTGAGGGAAGAGAGAGGGAGAGCCTAAGAGAGAGGGGAGGTGCTGCAAATTATAGAGAGAGAGAGAGAGAAAAAAAAAGAGAGAAAAGAGAAAAGAGAGGAAGAAGAAAGGGTGGCACCAAGGGAAGAAGGGGTCAAATTTCTCCATTGTAATCCGGTTCTTTGAGGCTGCTAAGTAAGTATTTCTTTCCCTTTTCCAATCTTGATTATTCTCTTAACATTCAATTCAAAGAAGGGGTTGTAATAATGGAGCTTCGTCTCCCCTCATGTTGTAATAGCAAGTAGATATGCTGTCAATTTTATTTCCTATATATGCACTCTACTTGTTTGCTTTCTTGATTCTACCTCTCTATATTCTATAAAACTCTTATAACTCCTAACTCCCTCTACGCTTAAGCTAATACATATCTTTACATTTATTTTCCTTCAGCAATTTACTTTAAGTGTTCTATGATTATGCCATTTAATTTCGGGTGAGTTGCATCACTTATGTTGTACAAACACAGAAAAATTGTTTTCAGCATCTCTGCATATGTTTGATGTTTTAATTTTCATTTCCTCATTTCTGTTCCGATTGACCTGAAATTTGGAACACTTCATCTACACAGACAATCCCACATCTGATAAAATGTTCAAGAATTTTAGGGCTATACAACCCCATAATTAAAAGTGTGTAAGATCGAGAAAATTCAGAACCATCTCTATAAAAATTGTATTTCCTGCCATAGAGTCTGAGTAATCACCCCATAACTCTGTCTATAGTCATCGAATTTTAGTGAAACTTGGTTGATTGACATCCATATCTTTTCAACAAGATCAAGTGCATGAAAATCGGAGCTCTGTGCACTGAGATACAAACCTTTCTTTGAGTTTCTGTATTTTTGTGAGACAATAGTTTTGAGTATCTAAGCAGAGATACTTCCCTGATTTAATTCTAAATAATCACAGCACCCAAAAATAGAATAAAAATATTTTTGGAATCTGCACATATGTGCTTGATCACTGTGAATTTTTTCTGATTTTTAGAGATTCGAAAGATACTAAAAGAAAATCAGAAATCAAAGTTTGAAAACATAACCAGTTTATGTTTTTCAGAACTTGGCAAAATTGGTTTTCCAAACACCTAGTGCACAAATTTGATCAAGTCTCTCAGATTTTTCTTAAAGTGGATTTGGAATCACAGTTGTAAAAATGAGTCCTCAAAGCACCTAGGCTGACCCTTGAGCATCGTTTCAAGAATGCCTAAGGTGATAAGATCTCGCTTAGTCACAATCGCCAAACAAGTTAGATTTATAAACTTTGCTAGTTTTAAAAACTAGCTAGCACGCTCGCGCAAACAAAGTAGTTTTGAAAAGTTTATTTCAAGTCTCTACATAGGCTTGGAGTATAATTTTCATATCTACACTCATGATTCAATGCAATACTCAGCGATGTAAAAGAGTGCGCACATTATTTCGTTCCAGGCACCAATCCATTGCATTTTTGCATTTTATTATTCAATCCCATGTACCACATCCATGACCAAGGGTAGCTTGTGGCAATAAGCTAGTCTTAAAGATCTTAAAATTCAGCCGATTTATACTGGGGTCTGAGTTTTCCTTTTTCTCCTTTCCTATGTGTGAACACCCAAAATTTCGTAACATATTTTTTTTTTAGAAATTTTACCTCACAAGAAAAATGGTTGTTGCAAGTTTTTTCAAAAATTTGTGGCTTTCAAATATCAAAAAGGGAATGTTTGAAAATTTTGTTGTTTTTAAATATATTTTTGAAGGAAATGGTTTTAAGGGATCAAAAGGAAAATATTTGAAACTAGAATAAAATCTTACCTTTAAAAGCATCGAATAAAGAGGAGCAGGATCTCAGGAGGCGCACCAGATCAAGGACGAGGCGATTTGAAAGGCTGACCAAGGTGCAGCAATGACGACTTGACCATGAAACAACAAAGCAGTCTGCAAATAAGATGGCTTGGAGTAAAGAAAAAGCTCAACCAAGTGGCAAAGTAGTCTTTATATTGTTGTAATAACGTAAGTGATTGAAACTGACTTTCTTTGGACAAGATAGCACTTAGCTTTGTCGGTCTCACTGCTTTATATATGCCTAAATTCATCTCTACCAAAGGATCGGTAGGGTCGAAACTTGAGTCATCTTTTTGAGTAGCACAATTAAAAGTGACCCCTCCTCCATCTAGTGATGCTATCGATCAAATAGGCGAAGGCTCGCTTTGCCTTCCCAAGCACCCTTGAATTACTTGACTCAATGCAAGAGACCTCAAGTCATCACAAGCAGTCGATGATTGCTTGGGATGTTCATCCAATCGGGTGAAGACTTCAATGTTAATACCTCCAATACAGGGAAAGTTAAAATTATACATAGCTGCAACGGATGACTCCATCGACAACTTATTACCACAAATTACTGATGATAGTATTGAGCATACTATCTTCTATTTGAGTCGGTAAAAACCTACATTCAATCTCATTATTCCTCAAAGGTCCTAATTGAATCATCATCCATGTAAATCAATATAATGGTTCTTGCTATGATGTCATCCTTGGTGAAAGTTTTATAATTTTCTAATTCTTCAATTGTTGCATATGTTGGTTCATTCCTAGTTTCCCTTAGGACACCGTCAATGCCAAAAGAATTTGTCTTTCCCTAGTCTGAAAGTTCAAGTTGTTAAGTTTTTGGGTTTTGGATAACTCAAACAAACACTATATAAGTCATTTTTATTTTAACAATTTTTTTAGGAAGAGGTTCTAACAATCTATGCCAAGAAATAAGAAGCAAACAACTGAATTTAATAAGCAACTAAGTTGAATTAAAACAACAATTATGCGGACATATAATAACTTGATGAATATCCAAGAACTAAAAAATAATTTATAGAAATAACTACTAGTATGCAAATAATAAGCAACACTTGTCTGTAAATAAAAAATGCTTCAGGTGCTAATATGAAAATAACATAGATTTCAATATTTAAAACTAAATTTAAGTCTACTACGAAATTTCCAATTTAGACAGTAGGCAAATCAATAATTTTAGCAAATAGCAATATTATGTACAACAACAACAATTAAGCCCTTTCCCATACTAGACGGGGTCGGCTACATGGATTCTTTGTTTCCACATATCCCTATCGTGTGCCATGTTAGCAGTTAACTCCCAATAAGCTAGATCATTCTTTATTGTTTCTTTCCAACACTTTTGTGGTCGTCCTCTACCTCTTTTAATACTTTCCAAATTTAGTTTTTCTAACCTTCTTACAGGTTCTTCGTTTGATCTTCTTTCTATATGTCCAAACCATCTTAAACGATGTTCTCTCATTTTATCCTCTATTGGTGCCACTCCTAATTTGTTTCTAATAACCTCATTATGTATACGGTCTTTTCTTGTATGACCACTCATCCATCTCAACATCTTCATTTCTGTCACAGACATCTTTTGTACATGTTGATGATTAACTGCCCAACACTCAGAACCATAAAACATGGCAGGCCTAATTGTTGCTCTATAATATTTACCTTTTAATTTTAATGGTATCTTCTTATCACAAAGAATACTTGATGCTCCTCTCCATTTTAACCAACCAGCATTAATTCTATGTGTAACATCTCCATCAATTCTTCCATCACTCTGAAAAATTGACCCTAGGTATTTAAAACTTTCCTTTTGTGGAATGCAATGTGTCCCAATTTTAATTTCTATGTCCTCTGAAGTAACCAAATGATCAAACTTACATTCCATATATTTTGTCTTTGTTCTACTAAGTCAAAGGCCTTTGCTTTCTAATGTTTCTCTCCATAGTTCCAATTTTCTATTAACTTTTTTCTTAGACTCCTCCACTAATACAATGTCATCTGCAAATAACATACACCAAGGTACTTCATCTTGAATATGTTTTGTTAACTCATCCATCACCATTATAAATAAGTATGGACTTAAAGTTGATCCTTGATGTAACCCAATATTAACTTCAAAGAAGTCTGTCGTTCCTTCATGAGTCCTCACACATGTTTTTGCACCATCATACATGTCTCTTATAAGGTTAATATATGTCAATGGGGTACCTCGTTTTTCCAAAGTTCTCCAAAGAACCTCCCTTGGTACCCTATCATAAGCTTTTTCTAGATCAATAAATATCATGTGAAGGTCTTTCTTTTTTGCTCTAAAATGTTTAATAAGACGTCTCAAAAGGTGAATCGCTTCAATAGTAGATTTTCTTGGCATAAATCTAAATTGGTTCTTTGTTGTACTTGATACTTGTCTTAACCTACGTTCGATAATTCTTTCCCATAATTTCATAGTATGACTCATTAACTTGATACCTCGATAATTCGCACAATTTTGAATGTCTCCCTTGTTCTTATATATGGGTATAAGCTCTCCGTTCCTCGAGCATCTTTTGGTTTTTCCATATTTCATTAAATAGTCTTGTGAGCCAAGTGATTCCTATTTCTCCGAGTATTTTCCAAACTTCTATAGGAATATTATCTGGTCCTACCGATTTACCACTCTTCATATGTTTAAGAGCCTCTTTGACTTCATTCTTTTGAATACGTCGGTAGAAATTGTGGTTTATATACTTTTCTGACTTGGCTAAATCTCCTAAACTAATACTAACATCTTTATTTTCATTAAAAAGATTATAAAATAGTTTTTCCATCTATTTCTTATATCATCGTTTGCCACTAGAATTTTTTCATCCTCGTCTTTTATGCATCTAACATAATTAAGATCTTTAGTTTTCTTATCTCTAGCCCTAGCTATCCTAAAAATATCTCTTTCACCCTCTTTTGAGTTGAGTTTTTTATATAAGTCATCCCAAATCTTAGCTTTTGCTTCACTAACGGCCTTTTTCGCTTCCTTCTTTGCTTTCTTATAAGCTTCTAAAGTTTCACTAGTTTTCTTAGCATAATGTAATTTGTAACATGCCCTCTTTGCCTTGATTTTATTTTGTACTACTTCACTCCACCACCAAGCTTCTTTTTGTGCCGGTACACCTCCCTTAGATACCCCTAATATATCTTTCGCCACTTTCTTAATATGTATAGCCATATTGTTCCACATATCATAAGGTGTGCCAACATAATTCCAAACATCCCCTTGAAGGACTTTCTGTTTAAATATATCTTCTTTCTCCCTTTTGAGGTTCCACCATTTAGTCTGAATAGCTCGATGCACTCTTTTCTTCTTTGTCCATTTTTTTATTTGTAAATCCATAACTAAAAGTCAATGTTGGGTGGTTAAGCTTTCTCCTGGAATTACCTTATAATCTTTACAACACGCTCTATCTTTTTTTCTACAAATAAAGTAATCAATTTATGTTTGTGATAAGCCACTCTTATAAGTAATTAAATGTTCATCTCATTTTTTGAAGATTGTATTGACTATAAAGAGATCAAATGACATAACAAAATTTAAAATCTCCCTACCTTCCTCGTTTATATCCCCAAAACCAAAGTTTCCATGAATCTCTTGACATCCTAATGCCTCTTTACCGACATGTCCATTTAAATCTCCTCCTAAACAAATCATCTCCCTTTGTGGAATCTTTTGAAACACCTTATCTAACTCTTCCCAAAAAACTGTCTTTATACTATCTTCTAGTCCTACTTGGGGTGCGTAAGCACAAACTATATTCAAAACCTCTGCTCCTAACACTAATTTCAATGTCATGATTCGGTCACCATATCGTTGTATGTCTACTACACTCTCCTTTAAATCTTTATTTATGATAATACCAACTCCGTTTTGAGCCTTTTCTTTACCTGAGTACCATAATTTAAAACCTGTATCCTCTATCTCCTTTGCTTTTTCTCCAACCCATTTTGTCTCTTGTAAACATAGAATATGAATCTTTCTCCGAATCATAGTATCTACCACCTCCATTAGCTTACCCGATAATGTTCCGATATTCCAAGAACCAATACGAATCTTATTATCTAGGACTAGCTTCCTTACCCCCCGCATCCGTCCATAATCAAAATGCAGAGACCCTCTCTGAAAATTTTTCACTACATTCGGGCAGCAATGTAGCGGGACTAACTTCTTTACCCACACCCGTCCATGATGTGGGAACCCTCTCTGCAATTGATTCACTACAATCGGGCGAAAATGTAGCAATATTATGTAATTTAAAAAAAAAAAAGTAGGTTAATTTGGAAAGTAGTATATACTATAGATATGCAAATACCAATAGTTGTAAGAACTTCTCTAAAATATCACAAAAATATGACTTTATCCAAACATATTTTAAGGGTAGACTTGGAATTTTCACAAAATAGTGCAAGCAAAATGGTAAATCTACAAATATAAAAAATTGTGATTTTAAAACCACTACATCCAAGGTTTTTCAGAAACCATAGTCGATTTCTAGTTTTCTCGAAACTAGTGCACTTATGGTTGTGGCAGTTTGCAATTTTTAGAAAACGAGTCCTTTGATTTTCTTACAAACCAAGGTCTTTATAGTTTGCAAGACAGAGAAGGGGGAGACTCAGAGAGAGCCTCTACAAGAGACACTATTTTGTTTATCGCAAAATAGAGTCTATTTTGGGATGTAGAGGCATCTACGAGAGCGAGAGACAAAAAGAGTATCTTAGGAAGAAGAGAAAGAGGGATTTTATGACGAGGCTAGTCACCATTCAATCAACATTGATTACCATAGGATTTCCTCTTTTCTTTGCATTTCTTTCTTTTCTTTCTTATTTTTTGTTATTATTTTTCTCCTTTGTAATAGATTTAGTCGATGGTAACTTTGTGTGGCTTGAACCACAATTGGCATCCAAAACAGATAAGTTATCCTTTCTCTCGATTCTTTTTTCATTTTCAAACCACTATCCTTTTGGATTATATATTGTGTGTCTATAATCGGTAAAGTCAAAATAGGAAAGAAAGCAAAAATGAGTCCGATCATATCAGTGTTTGATTTGATTGGGCGATTTATGCCTTGTTCTTGTACTTTATTATATCTTCCTCTATTAAATTTTTTATATAGGGATATTTCTACTAGTGATATATATTTACATATGTTTAGTATATGCATACGTGTGTATGTAAAAAAGAAATATTTTATCCACCTGAATATGATGCACTATATGTAAAGAATGTGCCACTAGAGGTGAAAAAATAAATTATAAAGAAGTACGGAATTAAAGAGACAATGAGCATGGGGAAATATTTGGGAATATCCCAATCATGACCGGATGTGGTCATAAAGGTCTCTTACTATACCAATTATGAATCTTTTGTTTTGTATGTGGACATAATTTTACTTTTTTTCTATTATTTAGTCATCTTTTGGATTTTCTATAACTTACTAAATAATTCAATAAGTCAAGTGGTACTTGTCTACCTTAGGATTTTTCATGCTTATATTCATAAAAAAGAAAATATAACTTTTGTATGATTAACGTTATGTCCATAGTACTCATAGAAGGTGGATAAAACCATCCTTCATAGTCTTCCATTTAGTCACCAAACAAGACTAGATCATCGACAAGCATTGGATGTGAGATCTTTGGTCTATTATTCCCTGTACGAAAAAAGTTTTGATCTTACCTCCTGCACTGTTTTATAAATGAGATGAGAGAGGTTCTCGATGCGTAGCCCAAAGATATAAGGAGAAAGTTGATCCTCTGTCTAATTCCTCTTAAAATATAAAAAACTATGACTTGCTTCCGTTCCATAGAACACATAAAGAAGTGGTAACTTGGGTATGGGAGGCGCGGTTCGTCATTTGCGCCAGCAAGTTGAAACGGTCAAGCATTTCTTGAGGGATTGCCGCATCGTTATTATGGGCATCGACTAATAACCAACATTAAATATATTTGATTTTTCAATACAGACAAGGTTGACTGGTTACCGTCGAATCCCAAGAAGAGATCACCTATAGTAGGATATGGAATGGAGGAGCATTTGAGTGCTCTTTGGGGATGGCGGAATGAGTGCACCTTCAACGGTATCGCAGGACTAACCAAAGAACAGGCGGCTGTCATCGTCAATTGCATAAAGGCAATATCCTCCTCGTGGAGGAAGAAGAATACGCAGGCATCCGAGCCAGATGATAAAGCTCAGTAAGTTTGATGGACGCCTTCGAACTTGGGAAGGGTCAAACTTAACTGTAATGGGCTAGCGAGGCAACACGGGGCCGGCTGAATGCGATGGTGTTACACGAAATGACAGCGGAGAATGACTTGGTGGTCTTTCTAAAAATGAGGTTATAGATATTATGGGCCTAGCCCGATGGAACGGCTCTCAAAAATGCATGATCAGACCAGAGATTTTTGGTTCATATTCGAAGAGGGCCGAATGACATGATGTGCATAGCTCTGAGAGCCGACATACGATGGGATGGGCTGGCCCACAAGGCCACTGTCCCGTTGCATATTAGATTGGGTCTACCAAATTCCAATCCAAATCTGCTTGAAATCAAAATCCAATCATAATAGTTCACGTTTCAACAAGCCATACTTATGTAATAAAAAACTATATATATACATAATATATACTACATATACACACATACATATAGTAAAACTGTATATATATATATATATATATATATATATATATATATATATATATATATATATATATATATATATATATATATATATATATATATATATATATATATATGTGTCTGCTATATACATTATATATAATGGAAAAACTATATATACATATATAATACATATATGCATACATGTAATTGGAAACTATATGTATACATGTATATGTAATATATATAACACACATATATACAATTATATATATGTACATGTTGTAAAAAAACTATATATATATATATGAGCCAGGCCAGAACTTTAGAGGCCCATATAAAATATGGGCCAGCCCGACCCATATAGACATCTTTAATTCAAGGCTGATATGTGGGCAATTCTGATCCGGCATCAGTTGTGCTGGAGATTGTTTAATAATGTAATTATGCGATCAGATCCGTATGGTCCTGTACAACTCTTGGAGGATAACAACAGCAACAGAACCTGTTCAAATTCTGGAACCAAAGGAGGATCTTGAGTCCATGGTAGAGGTGAAGCATACGTCGTGGAACGGCAACCAGCGTATCGATCAATTGGCAACTAAGACTATCAATGAGGGGCGCACATGAGCTGAGTTGATCACGAATTACTCGAGCTTGGCTCCATAGACTTGAAACCTGACTCAATCATTTCCATCATGAGCTCTTGGCTCGTGCACCATGCAATAATCGAGCTTTATAATATAAATATAAATATAAATATCATTTAAATTTTAAAAGTTTTATGTATTTGGCTCTACCTACATTTATTTGAGCTAATTCACGAGTGTAATCAAGCTCGAACCGATTAGAACTCATTGAGATCGACCGCTAGCTGAGTTTAATCCAGTCAACATCCGTTTGCATTGAGCTCAAACCAGCTTAGCTAAATGAGCTCAAGTTGTTCAAACGTAACTTGATCCTGAAGATAAGAGCATGTTCAAGCTCAAGTCGAGTTGAACATGCTTGACTCGAGCTCTTACTTGATTACACCGCTAATATCGATCTTCCCCTTGGTTGCATTAAGCACCTGGGATCTCTTGTGCTGCTTGCTGATGGATGGGTCCCACTCACAAGTACTTCTCCATTGGGGCTTCTGCTCCCCGTTTAAACGACTATATATACACACAGAGAGAAGGTGGTGTGTGGAGACCATTATATTTGCAATCCATGGAAATTGATATTCAACGTTGGACCGTACGAGATCAACATTAAATTTTTTAAAAGTAAAAATAAATGTTGTATTGTATTTTTTCACATACACCCATTCAAAAGGCAAAGAACAAATTAATTATCTTCCAACTTTTTCATTTTTTAAGCTTTACCATTCATCTCCTTCGGGCCACCATCAAAATCGGTTCCCATGATACCTCTCTGCATACAGCAATATACATATATGATTTTGTTCTGATTGCTTTTCATTCTGTCTTCTACACACTGCATCGATTTGGCTTTTTTCTTATACAAGAGAAGGCCACATCCTAAAAACACATACTCCATGCGCCTCGTAGGAGTCGAACTCCCACCAACAATACATGCGTCAACCGCCCTACCAGTTGAGCTAACGCTGTGGGTGCATCCATTTGGATTTTAGATAATAGTCAATCACGTCATCATTATTAATGACCTTTTCGTTATTTCTACCATTGGTAACTCCTGTATCTCGATTGACTTGCCAACACAACCCTGATCTTTTCTTGAACGAGGAAAACTTTTCAATGCCCTTCACACATGGCGATTATAATCACAGTCCTACAGGCAAACGTTACGATCTATTGCCTTATACAGTGAGTTTTAATCATTAAAATGTGGAGCTTTTTTAGCTTCCAAGTTGATTATTACCCTATTTAAAATTTAATATGTACAATCCCCGAAAAAGGAAAAGGATAGAGCAGCGCAGTAGGTACATCTATGAGGCTATTTAATCATCAGCATTCAGCAACCCTGGAGAGTGTAAGCTTCATAAAAGCATACTCATACCAGTCAAATATAAGACCACTCTGCTCTCTCTCATCTAGAATCCAACCTTTTCTCGATAGCCATTGATACTGATATTGCTCCCCTGCCTTCTCTCCTGTCAATTGATATCTCTCTTGTTCCCTAAATGGCAGCCTTTTCAGATCACCCTTTTGTGGATTTTGTTTTTCAGACGAATATGAACCACAGCAGCGGCACTGGGGCGTCTGTTTTTGAAACCATGATCAACAGCTATCCTGTTCCTTCTGCACATGATGACCCTTTGGATCATCATTACACAGAAAACACTATCTTTGCTAGCCAATCTGTGAAGGAGATGGAGTGCATGCATTGGAAGAGAGAGGAAGAGCCTCACAGAAACTGTGGCACTGTAGATATCCACAGTGGTTTACAGAAACCATTGGAGAAAAAGAAGAGGAACTCTGATGTGCCTCGCAAGGTAAATCTAAAAGCAAGAATCTTCTTAGAGAAAGAACAAAATAGGGGCAAAGTTTCAGTAGGTTAGTTCTTGGTGTTTAAAATCTGAATCCATTAGAATTCCTTTATATGAACTGTTCTCAAGTTCTTTAAACATTTGAAACCTTAAAACCACAGGAAGCCCCGGATGGGAAACCAAAGAAAGCGAAGGTCACCAATATAACCAAAGAAGCAAAAAAGAAGAGCAATAAGAAAGAGAATGAGGACTCTACCAAAGATTATATTCATGTGAGAGCGAGGAGAGGTCAAGCAACAGACAACCATAGCCTTGCGGAGAGGGTATAATTTTCTGAGAATGAAATTCTTTGTAAATTAGTCTGGAATCTGAATTACTATATGTTTCTTTAATTTTTCTAATGTAGGTAAGGAGAGAAAAGATTAGTGAGAGGATGAGGATGTTGCAGGAACTCGTTCCTGGTTGTGACAAGGTTGATCAAATCAAACGCATGATCATATTTGCCCTTTTTACTTTCAATATCAGTTTTTCAAAGCTTTTGTTCTTACCTTCATATTAAACAGGTGACAGGAAAGGCTCTCATGTTGGATGAAATAATTAATTACGTTCAGTCCTTGCAAAACCAAGTGGAGGTAAATAGTTGGAATTCTGACGAAACTGTTTATAGGAAATTATCAAGCCGTTTCTAAAATGTCAGCAAACTGTTCCTTTTTGACCAATTGCAGTTTCTATCCATGAAGCTGGCTTCATTGAATCCCAGTGTCTACAGCTTCAATATGGATTTGGAAGAATATAATATTAAGCTTGAGGTAAAGATTTGTTCTTCAGCTATGTGCGAATATTTCACACTTACTTTCCATATCTTCTCTTATTCTCTAACCTGCTGATCACCTCTTTTATCTATTTGGGAAATTTATACAAAACCAGTCTGCACCATTACCAGAACTTCAAGATTCGAACTCCTCACCACCAACAGTGAATTTTGATAGATTTTCACTACCAGTTGATACCGCTCAGATAACGAACAATCTGTCGATTTTAAACAGTTTAGACTGTCCTCTTTTACTCCATCACCTGAACCAAACTGCTACAGCTCAGGTATAAAAACTATAGGCTCCTTATTCTTTCTATTATAAGAGGCGAGAAAATGAAGCCGAAGTGAAAACCAATACTTCTCCTTTTTCTGGAAAAGGAAAAGAATGGTCTTGTATCGAGCGAAAACCTGAACCAAAGATTGATGAATGAAGGATTGCTCAAGAAAATGGGTTTTCTTCACTAAAAAGTAAAGTCTTCAGGAAGACGGTCAGTCCAAATTCTCTACATCTATTTCATGGATACAGTACTAGTCTGTTACATCTCTGAATACCAACTCTATATTCTTTTCGCTTTCTGATATTTTTTTAATAATTTTCATTTTGTACTATTCTAACTTGTTTTATTTTTCAGTCAGAAGATGGGTCATCCTATGTCCATATCAGCAATTTCTGAGAAACCCACCTGAAAATAATAGCACTTGGCTCACAATGGTTTCAAAGAATTGGGCATCTTCACGTGGACATGTCTTTCAACGAGCATTTTTTCCAAGGCATCGAACATGAGAAAGAAATGCAGCAATAAGAGAACCTCGATACATCACAAACGCGTTTATTCTTACTCCTTTCCCTGTTTTCCATTTTCACCAGTCCTTTGTTGATATGACTAGATGCTCTTATCAGCCTCTTGGAATTTTCCACCAGCGCGTGCGTGTGTCCGCGCATTTGTTTAGGCGTTATGCATTCTTTTCCCTTGCTATTAATGTTTATGTAAACTACGAGTCTCCCGTAGAAAAAGAAAATGCATCCACTTGTGCCCCTCTCTCTCTTCTTTCTATCTATCTATCTATCTATCTATCTATCTATATATATATATATATATATATATATATATATTGTATTCTTCATCACATACTGAATGGGCTCAGGACTATTTCGTGATTGAGAGAGATTTTTGGAGTTAGTAATGAAAGCGAGAAGTTTTTTGCTTTACAAATCTGTTATGTGTATCTTGAATCCTTCTGGATTCAGTCCAAGACCCCATCCACTTCATGCTTATGGAAACCATGCAAAGGCATGGCAGGTTCTAATTTCGGTTTTGTTGGAATCAGGAACTGGAGCCGAATTGGGAATGATCTGTTTCGATTGATCTCGAAGGAAATCATTATTTTAGGTTCCGGTCCCAAATCAACTTAAACCATTAAACACATCTATAAACATTTAAATTTTACAAAAAAAAATGACAAAAAGATGGTGAAGGCAACAGTTTGAACCACCGGTTCCCGTGATTGAACCAAGTGAGGTCCCTGGTTTTCGGTCCAGTTTTGCTGGTTCCAGTTCCTACTCTGGTTCTTGTCCAATTCTAGATGGAACTTACCTGTCCGGTTTCAAACCAGTCATGTCTAACTGTGAATAATGTTTTCCTAATTTTCATTTTTTTAGCGTATGGGCTTTTCTTAGTGAGGCTGATGTTTGAGGGTGTTGAGGAAGGGGATTTTTGAAAGACCGTGGGTCTTTGGGGCAAGTCTCTTGAGGGTCTTTTTGTTTACGAAGTAAGCAAGACCCCTAGGATATTACACTTGTGTGGTGATCTCAAGCCTATCATTGCGGTCATAACAGAAGATGCTCCTTCCTCCCATATATAAAGTCCAACATTTGTTTGCCGGTTGTTTTTGGCTAAGATATCACCTACTCTATTGCTCTCATAATGGATGGATGTACACAGCTTGGACTTTCTAGTTTCTTCTTGGTCATCCCTAGCCTCTTAAAGAGAGTTTCTGCACATCGTCCCAAAAGTTGAACATCACAGAACTGCCTTACTAATTCCAGGGAGTCCATCAAGAGGATTATAATGGGGTAGGCCTTAGTCCAACCAAGTTAACGTTTCATTAGTGCTCCTCACACTTCAGCATTCAAGGCTGAGCACCATGTTATAAGAAAAACTGACTATCCATCTCCCGATAGTATCCCATAGCAAGCCCCCACGACCAACAAATACCTGGCTTCCCCCGGCTAGCACCATCACAATGAATCATAACAGACCCCTCTGTGGGTGCCTGACGGATTCTTTCACCTGCTTCCACCATCTTGTCTCTAAAATGATTTCTTGTTGTTGGCTTTTAGTTGAGGGAAAGCGTTCAATTGATAACTCTTAGAAACAATGTGAGTCCTAATTTGACTTGGAAGCGCTCGTTTCTCGCTGCACCTCCAACTTGTCAATAAGATTAAAGTGCAGCCAAGTGCATCGCTAAGCTCCAAAAAAACTCCAAGCATTTCTCTTGGCACTAATCGATGCCATACAACCACTAGTCTCGAGCAATCTCAAATTGCATGCGCCGTTACGTGCTTTGCAAAGATGGTATCAAATATCATATACGTTCCACCTCTCCCAGACCTCCACAGTGTGCAGTTTATTGTGCGTAGTTATTCAAAAAAAAATTGAATATGATGCCATGCAGGCCATTTCCAAATGCTTCGCCACAACGGAGATGTTGAATTTAATCACATACCTTAGCATAATATCACATTACATGAAGAAAAATTGTGCACACTGGGATTCGGCCCACTCATGGCTGCCTCTCCCTTCCTTCTTATTTACTTTCCTTTAAAACCTAATTACACTTTAGGGCATCTTTTATACCGGTTTCTAACTTGAAAGACAAATTTGCCCCTGATTAGACTCATTAACTACCTATTACCTACTGTACCCAAATGGATCAGATATTGATCCATTTGGATTCACACGACACAACTTGACTCTCCTATGCAGACTACTATGACTTTCTTATGTAGATTACAACTAAAAATATAATTAATAACAAAGTCACACAATAAATTATTTCATTTCTTCCAATACGCCCCCTCAAGTTGGGTCTTGAAGGCTTGGAACACCCAACTTGATGAGAGTATTCTTTATGCCATATGTAGACACTGATTTGGTAAGAATATAATGGCAGTCAACTTCAATGTGCTTGGTTCTCTCATGGAAAACTCGATTAGATGCTATCTGCAGAGCGGCTTTACTATCTGTAAGAAAATTGACTGGAACCATCTTCCACAGACCAATTTCTTCCAATAGTGATAAAATCCATAGTCATTCACACATGCCTAGTGCAATTGCCCGATATTCTGCTTTTGTACTTGACCTAGCCACTACTGATAATGTATTGTCTTCAACTTCAACATTGAATAGGAAAAAGGAATAAAAAATTTATTTGGGTAGTCGTCAAGAATATATTCTGACTTGAAATAAAAAATTTCTGATTCACGATATGGAGATATTGTTGCAGAACAACTTTTTCTTATTGCCGATTTTCCACTTTGCCTTTCCTTATTGCCAATTTCACTTGGTTGATCTTTATTGCAGATTTTCCACTTTGCCAATAAACACCAAACGATTTTTCATCGACTTCTCCTTTACAAATCTAATTAAAGAGACACCACGTCCCCCTTTTTTTTTCTTCTTTCAATGAAGATCACGACAAGTTGTGATCCACGTTCCTTCTTTTTTATCAATGAGATGATAGGACTAAGTCACCACTTCTCTTACTCCAAATCAATCACCACGTAAAAAATGCAATAAGGTGTAATGAACTAAAAACTTATTTGCCTTCACCAAAGAAGCTACTTTCCTTGTATCAAACTAATAATGCATAACAATCACTTTTTTCCAAAAAAACACAGATATTTCTAGTCCTATAGGCTCTGATACCATGTTAAATTTAATCACATACCTTCACATAATATAACATCACATGAAGAAAAAATGTACACAGTGGGATTCGGCCCACTCATGGTTGCCACCCCCTTGCTTCTTATTTACTTTCCTGTAAAACCTAATTACACTTTACCCCTGATTAGACTCATTAACTACCTTATTTCCTGAAAGACAAATATGTCCCTGATTAAACTCATTAACTACCTATTACCTATTGTACCCAAATGGCACACGACACAACTTGACTCTCCTATGCAGACTACTATGACTTTCTTATGTAGATTACAACTAAAAATATAATTAATAACAAAGTTACACAATAAATTATTTCATTTCTTCCAACAGAGAACAGTTAGTCTTGGCTTCCTCTTTGGTCAGGTCATATGCAATCTTTACCGAAAAGACTCTATTGGATGTTGTTGCCAATTGGATGTTGTCTAGTCCAAATTTAATTGCCAATGGAGGATTGCCTTTGCTTTAATCTGAGTCACTAGATCAACCCGTAAGACAGTTTAAGTCCCAACCAATCCCACCAACTGTCCATGATTAAGTCGCATAGCTTTGAATCTAACTCATTGGTTGGAGGATGGGGACCCATATTTGATGATTGATACACTTTGTGGTAAAAAATGAGAGTGGTTTATACTCACCTGATGTTTAGCAAGGATCCATATAGGCCCTCTTGAACGTTTGACAAAGGAAGAATTTATGAAGCATGCATCATGACGAGCTATGATGGATTGAAGACTTAGTGGAGATTTGTTATTGTGTATCTTGAAGTCATTTTGAATTTGGTCCAAGACCCAACCCACTTGACTCTCGTCACTCTTTACAACTAGGGAAACCGTGAAGAAGGGTTTCCCTCTTCATTTTTTAGGATATGGTTTTTCTTTGTGAGGTTGTTGTTTGAGGGCTTTGAAAAAATGGATTTTTGAGAGACCGTGAGTCTTTGGGCTACCTCTGAGTTTCCTAGTAGTAGTTGAAGCTGAAAATTTGTGAAAGGTATGTGGCAAGCTTTCAAAGGCTTAAAGAAGGAACATTAATTTGGGTTGTTGGTGTAATGACTGTGACAATTGTCACCTCATAGTGCAATGGTAAGGCAATCTATAAGGTCAATGGGAAGTTGTGGGAAATCGTACACCCATGGGCAGGCTTAATTATTATAACCTCATAAAATCTCATGAGTGGATTTATCTTCTTGGATGTGACTTTATCTCTCTCATGAGGTGGCTTCCTTTACTTCATACCTTGCCTCCCTCAATGACTATTTGGCCTTGCACTACTAAGAACTAACTGCCTCGACTAGAGCTTACAAAGATAAATCACAAAAACTACAGGATTTAGAGGAGACCTATTTGGAAGCCCTCTCGAGAAATCAAATGCCAAAATAATCATTGTTAATCGAGAATCATATAACTCTCAGTCGTGAGTACGAAAAGTGTCAGATGGCCATAGTCTAAGATGAGTTGTCTTGGTTAGGAGTCTCTTCTACCTTTGATAAGGCTTTTACTTTGGATAGGCAATCAACTTGTGATCATCATATTCTTTGCAATTCTTATGATAAATATATGCACACATTCATCAAATTCTTCAAATAAATTATCCTTCTCAAACCTAAAGATAATATTTTAAAATATTTCTTTTTTATGCTCCTTAATATTCTTCTCCTTCAATTTCTGCTAACCAATAAGCCCCACCTAGTAGAATCCTTGATCGGCCCATCCCAATTGGGAGATCACTTTTCGAACTATAGGTCTTTTCAGGATATTGATAAGATAGTCTTCCAAACTAAGTTCTTTCTTAAAATTGTTTTAGTCAAGTTGATACTATATAGGGCCCATCCCAATTGAAAGACCACTTTCCAAACTATAGATCTTTTCGGGGTATTGATAGGATAGTCTTCCAAACTAAGTTTTTTCTTAAAACTATTTTAGTCAAGCACTTTGTTATATGCTTGAGCATCCTTTTATTCATTGGCAAGTAAATTTTTTAAGTCCATTAAGCGATCTTCATCTACCAAATAAAGTTGCATTATTAACAAGTACAAATATTCATCAAGTTGTAAATTAGTTTGCTTTACTACCTGCAAAGATTTGACATTAATCTTCACCGACAATACCACATCTTTTCCATATATAAGTCGCGATGGAGCCATGATAGCCCTCAAGGCCTTGGAGCTTTTATATGCCCACATGACCTCAGGTAACACCCTGTGTTATTTTTATAAAATATCCTCGAGAGACTTTTTAATCAAATCAATAATCACCTTGTTGGTGGCCTTATCTTAATGAGTCGCATGTGCATAATAAGGGGTTGAATGCATTAGTTTGATACCAAAACTCTTGAGAAGAGTTGTTACCTTTTTCTCTTGTAAACTACATTCTTTGATTGCCCGTAATTGATTGCAAAATCATGAATCAAAAGATAATATGGTTGTTGATGAACTTGATCACACAATCTTGGTTCACTACTTCTAAATGGTCACGGTTTGATAATTGAATGTAATTTTTTTAACAAATGCTTTCTATAGGGGACGAAAACGTTGATACTACTGACATCTTTTTGCATAACTAACACAATCTTGATACACGGTAGACCAATGATACCTATACTAGTATATTAAATCCTTCATTTTAGGCCTTGACTAATGAGCCCATAGATTCCATCATGGACCATAATCATTACCCTTCGGGCTTCAACCCTATTCAAACATCTCAAAAGTAAACCCTAATGGCTTCGCTTGTATAACTCACCAACGAACAAGGTATAACTTAATGATACTCGTCAGGTTTAATATTCGGGTATTGTGAAGGTTGATTTAAGTATTTTATCAATAAGTCTCTCCAATCACTATATTCTTCTTATGCATGAAAGGAGGCTATCATTGTTTGGGACCCATGTATTGCCTTATAACGTGAGGCAGTGTGGGCTCAAAATTTTCACTTGATTCTCATCTCGAGGAATATACAATAGATTTACTTTGATGAAGCTTTCTAACTAACCTTCTACATGTTAATACAGAGGTTAGAAGTTTGGACTAAGACATTAGTAGTCCTCTATCAGTTGGCTTAACACTACTTACGAATCACCATAATTCTCTACCATTCTCGCACTAGTAATAGAGACCGGGCTTAAATCATAGATCAAAGCTTGGTATTCAACATCATTATTAGTGAATCCTAACTTCAAAGACATCGTGAGCATGCCCACTTTTTTGATTGGGGAAATGATGCAAACATTGATTCCCTCACCTCTACTACACTTCAAGTCGTCCAACATAATCTACCAAGTTTGTTTGACTATTATGTTATGTGTTGTGTTTAAAGGGTTAGTTACCTCAATGCATATAAAATGCACTAAGAAATTAGCCACTACTTTTTCCTTCTTCATTGCTTTGAAAGAGCAATGTCTCAAATCAAAAGGGCATAGCTTGATTGCCCATTTAACTGGCATGCCTTATATAGTAGAGTGGACTAGAAGGTAATGCAAAATATAAATTTTGCTTATGACATGTACTTCATTTGTAAGAAGATAATGTTCTAATTTTATGGAAATCATACAAGGTCAAATATATCTTTTCAATTGGATAATATTCAGACTCTACATGTGTGAGTAACTCATTAAATAAAAAATAGCTCATCCAATGTTGTCATCAATGTTCTATCCTAGAAGGGAATCAGTGGTGTTTTCTATAGAGACTATGTACAATTCTAACACTTTTTCAAATTTAGGGCTATCAGTAACCTTATTAGTAGAAGATGAGGGGTCACGAGTGTATACCCCTGTATCCAAGTAGGAGGACCAATAGGAATAAGGTCCTCATTTAAGGCGAGGGTCGTAAACTAAGCCTTATCGATCGTGATGGGCTTCAGGTTCCACTGGTGTGGATGGTCCCTTGAGTACCCTATCAAGAGGAGCATCCTCTAGGCCCTTTTGAAGGAGGTGAAGGTCGGGTATTTAAGACAAAAGTAGAAGGGTGAGTCAATAACACGCTCACTTAAGTAAAATACCTTAGGCCTATTAGTGTGATCTAATAATAAGTACTTCAGAGGAGGAAGCAGAAATCATAGGAGGCTCAAGTGGATCAGTTAAAGCGGATTGGCTATCCTTTTTCGAGTGAGATATTGAGAAGAAGAGGCTAGAACTAGGACTCCATGTCCTAGTGAAATGGATGGCATTGTCTTCCGAGATGACTACGATAGTTTAGTCATGGTAGAAAATCTTCATACATTAATTGTAAATGGATGGCATGGCCTTTAGGTCATAAATCCAAGGGTGACCTAAGAGAAGGTTGTATGAAAAATCAAGGTCCATAACGTGGAATCGAGGTTGATGAACAATAGGACTTATCTCAACTGTGAACATGATAGTAACCCTTGGGAGTATAAGTGTGGTTATCATATCTTATAATTTGGATATTCGTGGGAAAGAGTTTTTCCTTGAGTATCTCTTTGCAGGGAAACCCAGAAGAGGAGTATGTTAAGGCCTCCGCCTCCGTATACAAGACATCTAGAAATGAGTCTATCATCAACTTTAGGTCATGGTCCCTTGAGTACCCTATCAAGAGGAGCATCCTCTAGGCCCTTTTGAAGGAGGTGAAGGTCGGGTATTTAAGACAAAAGTAGAAGGGTGAGTCAATAACACGCTCACTTAAGTAAAATACCTTAGGCCTATTAGTGTGATCTAATAATAAGTACTTCAGAGGAGGAAGCAGAAATCATAGGAGGCTCAAGTGGATCAGTTAAAGCGGATTGGCTATCCTTTTTCGAGTGAGATATTGAGAAGAAGAGGCTAGAACTAGGACTCCATGTCCTAGTGAAATGGATGGCATTGTCTTCCGAGATGACTACGATAGTTTAGTCATGGTAGAAAATCTTCATACATTAATTGTAAATGGATGGCATGGCCTTTAGGTCATAAATCCAAGGGTGACCTAAGAGAAGGTTGTATGAAAAATCAAGGTCCATAACGTGGAATCGAGGTTGATGAACAATAGGACTTATCTCAACTGTGAACATGATAGTAACCCTTGGGAGTATAAGTGTGGTTATCATATCTTATAATTTGGATATTCGTGGGAAAGAGTTTTTCCTTGAGTATCTCTTTGCAGGGAAACCCAGAAGAGGAGTATGTTAAGGCCTCCGCCTCCGTATACAAGACATCTAGAAATGAGTCTATCATCAACTTTAGGTCCTATATATAGTGCTTGGTCATGTGGAAGTATGGGTCTAGGCATATCATCATTTGAGAAAGTTAGAGGTGTTTGTGTCAAGGTTGGTAATACTACAATTAGGGACTCAGGGGAGGTAATTTCTAAGATGTTAATCTTTTGAAGGATGTTCTATCACCTTCATGTGTGTAGTGAGGATCTTATAAGCTCAACTATGGACATGTGGACTTATGTCTGGGCTAGATGGTTCTCAAAAACATAGTCGGACAGTTGCTCTTTATCCTTGTCCTAGGTTGGTGCTAGAGCTCCTGGAGCAATGACTCTGGTCCAGTAGGTTTAGGAGGGTTCGTGAGGTGTTCGGGTTCATAGATCCCATTGAATCTTGTGATTTCACCCACATGGGATGAGAGGATGATGGGGAGCCTTGGCTTCTAAGAGTTGGTCATCACATAGTGACAATGGGATTTTGAGGTCCCTAAGTAGAGGAACTCCTACGCCCTTGGGTGATTACTCAGTTTAGGCCTCTAGTGAGTTAGCTGGAATTTGAGGTCCTAAGTAGAGTAACCTTCCAGCCTTTTATCTTTAGTTTTTAGTTCAAGTAGAAGGTTGGGAGGTTGAAGTAGATGGGTCTCTTGGCTTCTAACTCAACTAGGAGTCTCTATTCCAACTTGGTCTTGGTTGGTTATATGGATGCTAGGTCAATCTTTGGACTTGAGTTTTATGAAGTCATCATACATGCCCTTCCTAAGTTTGGACTCAAACAGAGTAACTTTCTTGATGAGTTTCTCAAAAGAAGAAATCTCATGTAAAGCTAATATGGCTCATATGTTAGAGTGAAAATTCTTGAAGATGAGCATGATAGCACATGCTTCGATGGGTGGTTGATTGACATATCCTACTATGGCTCTCCCCTGGGTTATATAAGTATGCATCCTTATCCTTCCTTTGTTTTTTGTCTCTAACGATACAACTTCTATATTGTGGCCAAATCTTTACATAAAGGATGTGACTAGGTCTTCAAAAGTTCAGAAATGGCTTAGGTTTTGGCTAGCCATCTAGAGGCTTCACTTTTCATGCTATGATGGAACCAATATATGCATTTAGCATTATCTTTATTTTTCTTAATGGCCTTCAAGTGAATAGTTGGAGGTGTGAATTGGGACTTTACTGTCAAAGTGGTAGAACTCTGGGATTTCATCATCGCTGTCTATAACATGACACAAGTGTCGACTAACATGACATAGGGTTCGTCTATGCCATATAGTTGATACTCATGAACCATTAACAAATACAAAGGCAACATAACCCATACAATAAAAAACAGGTCAAAAGTATATTTATTTATATACAGTTTAAGATCCAACAAGGCAGTGATAAAATATAAAAAAATTCAAAACTACAAGGAGTCTATCAATTCTTATCATCTAGCAGCGGAAAACAAAATTATGTTTCAACGTCCCTCGTGCTCAGTGTCTCTGTAGGCTATATCCTGAAAATATTTGAAATAAAACCTGAGTATCATACTATTCTCATAGATGGATGTGATCTCTTCACAAATAATCATACTAGAGTGTAAATGTAGACGCGCGAAAATCCCCGCCTCTTCGTCCCTCCCGGGGGCTTGGAGTAGATCTTCTCGTGCGTCTAAGGCCTATGTATACAAATAGGGCGTGCCAGCTAGCTTACTTAAGCTAGCGAAGATATTTTTAACACTGACTTCTAAACGTGGCGACTGTGAGCAAGTAAGCTCTTGTCGTCGCAGACCTTCTTGCACCGATGTGCAAGGGTCAGTCTGTACGCTTTGCAAAAATCGAGTTTTTGGAGAGAAAGTCTACGAAGCAGTTCGAGGTGTCTATTTCGGGTTTTTAAGATGCGATTGCATGTTTTAGATCACGTGGATTTGCACGTGCCCAAGTCTTTTCTTTTATCCCTCTTCGGGCCACCTAGTTTGTGTGTTATGAACACTCCACTACATGGGCGAATTCGAGTGAGGCTTGCTTTGATGCAATATGCGTCCTACCTCGTGGTATGGCGTAGATGTAATGCAAACTCACGCTACTCCAAAGGGAAAACCCGAAATGTAAAGACAATACTGAAGGGGAAATAACAGAAGGGAAATAACCGAAGGGAAATAACCGAAGGGAAATAACCGAAGGGAGATATGTATATAGATTATGTATATGAGCCCTTACTCGGGTCTTGAAAATAAGAGCGAAGGCTCAATGTGGGTGCGTGCTTGAATTGAAAGACTTACACACACGACATGAAATTAAACCCAAATATAAATTGCAGTATGGCCTTGACTAAGGTCTTGGGAGTAAGAGCGAAGGATCAATGTGTGTGAGAGTGCTTGAATTGAAAGACTACTCACACGACATAAATGAAACCCAAATATAACTGCAATAAGGCCTTTACTAAGGTCTTGGGAGTAAGAGCGAAGGCTCAATGTGTGTGAAGGTGCTTGAATTGAAAGACTTACTCACACGACATGAAATGAAACCCAAATAGTATAGGTCGGCCCTTACTTGGGTCTTTCAAATAAGAGCGAAAGCTCAATGTGTGTGAGAGTGCTTGAATTGAAAGACTTACTCACACGACAAGAAATGAAACCCAAATAGTATAGGTCGGCCCTTACTTGGGTCTTTCAACTAAGAGCGAAAGCTCAATGTGTGTGAGTGCTTGAATTGAAAGACAACGCACCCAACTTAAACAAAACCCTTCGAAAAATGAAAGTATATATATACACTTATGTATTAGGGGCTGATTAGGCCCGTGTGTGCTAAAAATCGTGCACGACTAAGAGAGTGCACGTGTGTGGTTGTGCCAAGCCACGTTATTACAAGCGAGGGGAGACTATGCTCCATTATTACAACCCCGTATCAAATTGAATCTCAAGCAAGTATACAACTAAGGACCGAGTTTAGGCACTTACGAGTAGCTGGTCCGTAGAGGCCTTGCTTGAGCGTGGGCTTGACCTTCGACTTACAGTAAACACCCCGAAATCCCACGAATTTCTTAAACAAACCTGGTTTTGTAAAAGCAGCCCCAAAGGGCCATTTTTGAGTTTGGAAACCCAGGAGCCTTCCAGACAACCCTGTATATATGTTTTAAACTTCGTATTTCAAAAATATATAATATAGCTTTTGAAAACCTGTTAAAACACATTTTTGAAACCCCGAAGCAGCTTGGCCCGATCAAGACAGGACTAGGAGAGCTAAGAAGAGCCCGGAATCGGAGCACACGTCGAGCCCGGCACAGCAACTCTTGTATCTAATTCACACCCCCAGGATCTCGAACGTCCAAGACCCTGTTCTTATTAAAATATCCTTTGAAGTCATCTCCGGAAGGCAAAAACGGAGGCGGACGACCATGTTGGCGAAGGCCCAACGCAGACGGACTACTGATGCTGTCAGGCCCCGCACAAATCGTCCGTTTTGAACCCAGCTCGAAGGAGTCAGAGTTCAGTTTGGATTGGATCTAGACCATATATATCCAGATCCCAATCCAAACCCATATGTGGACTTAGATTTAGATTTGGATCCAGAGATCCAATCCAATATCCATATCCATGGCCCACATCACCTTCTCATAAATGGAGGTGGGGCCCACTTGAAATTCACGTGGGATATTGGGCATGAGAGAGAGTGGGGATGGAAAATATCAAGAGTGTTGTAATTAAGCTTGACTTGTGTGTCAAGTTTGGGGTTAATCATGTGGGTTAGCCTAATTGAGTGGGTTTAAGCTTGTAATTAGCCAAAACCTAACCTAGGGCTGCACCAACATGAGGTGGTTAAGGTCTATGGGCCATGCAAAGGGAGCTCCTTCACCTAAACCTAACCCAAAACACCTAATCCAAGCCTACCCCCCTAATCCACCCCTAATCTGAGCCTAATCACCTAACCCACTTCCCTAATCCCGGCCTAATCCCAACCTAATCACCTAACCCACTTCCCTAATCCTTCCCTAAACCTAGGTTAATTTCCCTAATCCTAGCCTAAACCTAGCCTAATCACCTAACCTAGCTCACTAAACCTCACCCTAAAACCCAACCACCTAACCTAGCCCTAAACCCCTAAACCATCCTTAGCCCACAATCTACCCAAACCCCTAGTTTTCAAAATATCTGGCCCAACCCTTTTCAGCCCACCTTATCTACATACCACCCTACCTAAACCACCTAACCACTACCCCAAGCCCAGCCCTAACCGACCTACCCATCCCTATTTAAACCCCCCCCCCCTTGGGGACGGGTTTTCCTATCTAGGAGGACCCTTTCCAGCCCAGCCGGAACCACTCTTCCCAGCCCAGCCGAACCTGCTCCACTTGCTCCACCTACTCCACCTGCACCGCCACCCTCTCTCTTCCATCCACCACCATCTCCCAACCGGACGCCACCACCATCTCCTAGCCGGACGCCACACTTGCTCTCCATCCCATCTACACCCGGCTTCTCTCTTCCATCCGCCACCTCTCCCCATTCGGTAAGTACCCCCCCCATTCTACCTAGCTCCTTCTCTACTCCCTCTCCACTCCTAGCCACCACCATACCACCATCTTACCCACACATCAGCTCCACTTGCTGCCACCATTTTCACCTAGCCGAACCTAGCACAACCTAAATTACCGGCCACTACCTAACCATCCTATCTACATTCGGCCTTCCCTTAAACTCCCCTTACGTCCACATTCCCTAAACACTCGACTCTCCTAGTGACCCTAAACACTCACTTGGTCCAGCCCCTTTAATCCCCCACATCGAGGTGACACTCATTTGCAGCCACCTTCGAGGCGCCTATCCCGCGCCCCATTTGCAGCCGACCAGCACCCTTTGTCATCCACCCTCGCGGAGCTTCCGTTTGCAGCCCAAGGCGAAGGCCAAGCCCACGCTCAAGCAAGGCCTCTACGGACCAGCTACTCGTAAGTGCCTAAACTCGGTCTTTAGTTGTATACTTGCTTGAGATTCAATTTGATACGGGGTTGTAATAACGGAGCATAGTCTCCCCCCGCTTGTAATAACGTGGCTTGGCACACCCACACACGTGCACTCTCTTAGTCGTGCACGATTTTGAACACCCACGGGCCTAATCAACCCCTAAGACATAAGTATATATATTTTCATTTTCGAAGGGTTTTGTTTAAGTTGGGTGCGTTGTCTTTCAATTCGAGCACTCACACACATTGAGCTTTCGCTCTTATTTGAAAGACCCAAGTAAGGGCCGACCTATACTATTTGGGTTTCATTTCATGTCGTGTGAGTAAGTCTTTCAATTCAAGCACTCTCACACACATTGAGCTTTCGCTCTTATTTGAAAGACCCAAGTAAGGGCCGACCTATACTATTTGGGTTTCATTTCATGTCGTGTGAGTAAGTCTTTCAATTCAAGCACTCTCACACACATTGAGCTTTCGCTCTTATTTGAAAGACCCAAGTAAGGGCCGGCCTATACTATTTGGGTTTCATTTCATGTCGTGTGAGTAAGTCTTTCAATTCAAGCACTCTCACACACATTGAGCTTTCGCTCTTACTCCCAAGACCTTAGTCAAGGCCATACTGCAATTTATATTTGGGTTTAATTTCATGTCGTGTGTGTAAGTCTTTCAATTCCAGCACGCACCCACATTGAGCCTTCGCTCTTATTTGCAAGACCCGAGTAAGGGCTCATATACATAATCTATATACATATCTCCCTTCGGTTATTTCCCTTCAGTTATTTCCCTTCAGTATTGTCTTTACATTTCGGGTTTTCCCTTTGGAGTAGCGTGAGTTTGCATTGCATCTACGCCATACCACGAGGTAGGACGCATATTGCATCGAAGCAAGCCCTGCTCGAATTCGCCCACGTAGTGGAGTGTTCATAACACACAAACTAGGTGGCCCGAAAAGGGATAAAAGAAAAGACTTAGGCACGTGCAAATCCACGTGATCTAAAACATGCAATCGCATTTTAAAGACCCGAAATAGATACCTCGAACCACTTCGTAGACTTTCTCTCCAAAAACTCGATTTTTGCAAAGCGTACAGACTGACCCTTGCGCATCGGTGCAAGAAGGTCTGCGACGACAATAGCTTACTTGCTCACAGTCGCCACGTTTAGAAGTCAGTGTTAAAAATATCTTCGCTAGCTTAGGTAAGCTAGCTGGCACGCCCTGTTTGCATACAGAGGCCTTAGACACACGAGAGGATCCGCTCCGAGCCCTGAAAAAGGCAAAGAGGTGGGGATTTTTTGCGCGTCTACATAGAGACATGCACCATTTCAAACTAGGCAATGAGAAAATATATATCATCTAACAAAATAATATCATTACCAAACATGCATGCATACTCAAACACTCATCAAAATGCAACTTAGTTACGATATCATAAACTCTATAGTGTAACTGTCACGCTATAAGATTTGCCCATACCATACTCCTTTCCAGCCACGTGACCTACGACATTGCCCTTAGTGTGTTGAGCCAAGGATCTTGGTGTCTCACAAGGGCCCACCAAGTCCAGCCCCTCGAGTCCGTAAGGCAAACGTATCCAGATACCCCACTAATAGAATCATGCATTCAACCATATAAATCATAATAATATCTCTATATCCCATATCAACAACATTCATTGGGTCATCTTCTAGGATCCACATAACCACATCAACATCTACAACAGACACATATATCTGGTTATGTCAAAATAACATATTCATATCAAAATCACACATTCAAATCAAGTATTTGTTATACTGTACATAAACTCTCTGCTCTCGTTGACTAGTTCCACTTGTCCTCAACTTAGGCATATCGTAACCAATATGAGTAGTTCACGGTAACTATAAGAGCAAACTAGCTCAACCAACGAAATAGTCAACACAACTCAACAAATCTATGATTTAGGACTATCCGATACATCCATGTACAATTCACTAATGTCATACGCTTTCATAAAAAGTATATTTATACAGATAGTATTTCACTCGCCTACAATGTAAACCAACGAGCTAACACTAACAAATACATTAATCTATAATCCACCGACGTCTCATACCGTTGTGAAAGATAGATCCATACCCATCAAGTGGTTTACTCATACACAAGCACACTCATGTCGTGCATCCATATAAGCGTTAAAGCATTTTAAAGGTTATTTAACAAACCAACATATATATACTCATTTAAAAGTATTAATAAATATTTTACAATCTCATGCATCATCTGAAAGAAATTAAAACTATCTCTAGCATATAACCGAAAATAGAACATATCCACCTACCTGACGTCTCTATGTAGATCTAAATATAATAGTGTTAATGCCCCCTTAATCACCTTAATTAATCCCTAAATCATGATAAAACCATAACATTATTATTCTATATTCAAATAAGAACCCAACGGCTCAAACTAAGTCAAAATCATCTCAAACGAGTTCGAGAACCCTAAAAACCTAATCTCGATCCATATAATCTCGTTTGGATCCAATAAAAGAGTTCAGATCCAAATTTATTTTAAAACGAATCTCGGTTCACTGAAGACCCAAAACCGTACCTCTACACGGGCATGTTTCGATGGAATGTTTGGTGTCATCTGAACTAACACGACACGGCGGGGGCCCTCACGACACGTCGAGTTGGTTCACCCGTTGGCCACCGGATTAGTCACCAAAACGGATAGTTTTCATCGGTTCCTTCCCTTTCACTATTGCAAACACATATGCCACTGGCAGGCAAAGCATTTCACAAGACAAGATAAGAAATGGGTGACCAACCCCTATTCCCCCAAATCCCACGAGAAACCTAAGAGTTCGAGCGATTTTACTTCTAAATCTCACAAAAAAAGAAATGAAATCCATACCTTGGACCTTTAACAGACGAATCTAACTATTTTCCCCTTCGGTCAATCATTTTCTTGCAAATGCTAGATTTCTCTACAGTCCCCTTCCCTTCTCTGTTGTCCCTCTCTAACTCTCTCTCTCTCTCTCTCTCTCTCTCTCTCTCTCTTATGCTTATGAGCGACAGGAAGGAGGCGCTCATCGCCTTCTCTATTGCCAAGTATTGGAGTTTACAATAGATAGGATCATGTGCCGCTCTAGGTATAGAGTCCCATGCAGGACTCGATTGGATCGGATCAACTTTGTAGGACCTTATCTGGTCCAAACTTTACACTATTGGTCTCCTATTCCATTGATAAGAATAGGATTGCTTGTTACATCTTCAGAACCTCTTTATTTCCAAATCTTCTTTTGTCCACTTTGGCTCCCGCCTGCAAATTGCTTTCTTCTCTTTGGGCTTGTTGATCTTCTTCGTGTTCGTATTCCCAATAACTTTCACCAAAGGTAGAGTATCCTCATTTTTTTCTTTATGCTCTTTTTTTCAATCGCATGATTTTATTCGTTAGTTGGACTTCTCTTAATTGGTTCCTCAAATTGTTTAGTTCAACCTCATAGTTTTTAGGAGAAACCTTAGGTATTGGGATCCTAGAGGCAACATGTATGGGCTTGGTAGGTTTCTTGTTCAATGTTATAGCAACATCAATCATTCGAGCTTTTGGGACCTCGACAAGCCGAGAGACAAGGACTCTACATTACCCTTAGATCAGCTATTATAATGATGTTCAAAAGACATTTCAGATTTGAGAAGAAATTACAATAATCATAGTCTAAGTGAGTGTGTGTGTGATTTTATGTGAGAGTGTGAAGCAATTAATGGTACTTTGCAGTACATGCACAATGCATGGAAGTACCAATCATGATATTTATCAAGTAACAATTAATGGTACTTTGTAGTACGTGCACAATGCATGGAAGTACCAATCATGATATTTATCAAGTAAAAAGCATATTTAAATTTATTCTAAGCAAAGAAATTTTAGTAGACCCGCCAGGTTCCACTAGACATGCCAAAAGAGAATTATACATGAATTTTTATTCTTGTAGGTCCTATGATATGATCCTCTTGGTAATATGGAAAAAGAAATGTAGAAGTAATTAAGAGATCAATTCGAAAAGTAGAATACCTCCTAATGCTCTCCTTTTGATGTGCGATGTGGGCCCTCTTGAGTTCTTTTAATTGAAGTTTTTTTCTATCGAGTGAGGACCAATCTCCCATGCTACCAAAATTTGTTTGTTTGAGTAAATCTAGACTCTTGAAAATACTTGGTATTTGGATATCGTCACGTAGAACTTACCACAACTAGATTACCTCGATTGTGTAGGGAGGATATGTATAGAAAAAGGAAATGGGTTTTTGGATTGGTCTTTATTAGATCAAATTTGAAATGGATCTCCAGTAGAGGAATTGGATTAGAGTTAAGTGTGAGAAAAATTGGGTCTATTAGGTTTGGATTGAATTTGGTTAGAGTGGGCTTTTGAGTAAAGAAACTGGATTGGATCCAATTTGAGGGATTTTGGGTTATGGGTCTTGTAGTGGATCAGAACTAGGATGTTATTGAGCTCATTTGGATTCAACTCAAAATTCAATTTTAAATCAAACCGGATCTTACTTAAAATGGGTTCGAGTAGAGCATAATTGGGTTTGGTTGAAATTGGTTTTTGAATGAGGTCATATTTGGAAGGATCTGATTCGGAGAAGTTGAGTCAAATTTAGCAAGATTGAGGTAGCTTAATGAAATTGAGCCCCGTTTAACCTAATGAAAAGGGGTCCAAGATTCATATCCGAGACAGAGTGGGTCAGGTGAATAAAGTGGAATGGATTGGACTCAATTCGATCTGAGTTAACTAAAGGGGCTATGGTTTTGTTCCATATTGTTGAGAGTGAGAAAGAGAGAAAGGAAGAGGGGAAAATGCAGGAAGTGACAGGCGATGGAGAGGTAGTAGTCGACTGACCCAATAGTAGCAAGGATTGTAGCTTCAAAAGGTGGTTCTAGTAAGCTTCATAGTAAGTGCAAAGGGAGAGGAAGAGAAAGAGAGAGGAAGAGAGGGCTTTGGTCCTCTACTTGTAGGAGAGAGAGAAAGAGGGGGAGAGAGGGGAGGAGGGTTTGGTGTGTGTGAGAGAGAGAAAGGAAGAGAGGGCTTCGACCCTATACTTCTGAGAGAGAGATGGAGGGTTCTATGTGTGTGTGTGAGAGAGAGAGAGAAAGGATGAGAGGGCTTTGGCCCGCTTCTAAGAGAGAGATGGAGGGTTCTATATGTGTGTGAGATAGAGAAAGAAAGAAGGGAGGGCTCCGACCATTTGCTTATGTGTGAGAGAGAGCGAGAGAGAGAAAGCCTCTCTGCATGAAGGAGAGAGGGTGTCCAAGAGAGGAGTGTACACATTTTGTGTGTGTGAGAGAGTGGTGGATGGCTCTTTGCTTTTGGCAACGAGATAGGGTGAGAGAGGGACAAAGACAGACAACTCTCTACCTCTATATATTTGGTAGGAGATGAGGGTGAGAGAGAACTCTATCCTTAGAGCTTGGTAAATTCATTGAATACCAATATCACAATAAATGGGTTCTTGATTTATGCATATAACAATAAAAATTGGTAATCGGTTTAAAAATTTTAAAGACTCAAAGGGTTTTCTCAAGATCAATGGGTGTTTCACTATCTTTCAATAGGGGTATTCCAAGGGCTTCCTCCTTCCTCCCTTGTAGGGTTTTCCTTATAGAAAATGCTGGAAGAGTCCTCTATTTATAATTTTCTCTTTTTGTTTTTTATGAGTACTTGGTGTAAGAGATCCTTCTCTTTTCATATAGGAAATCAAGGTGCATAGAGACTTGCGAGCCTTTTCTTTCTATTCTTGTTGTCTTTGTTAGTTGTTTTACCATTGCTTGCAAATTTGTTATTGCTTCTTGCTACAATGCTTGTAGAGTACGGTGGCTGTTTCTTGGTCTGTTTGCAGGGTGGTCGAAAGTTATTTCTTGTTCTAGTTAAAGAAGGGTTCTCTTTTGGGACTTGTTTTGGTAGATGTCCATTGAATTTCTCTTGTCTATCTTTGTCCTTTTCTCCTTTCATTTTCTTGTATATGATGGTCCGTAAGGCTTGTGGATTGGCTATACTATCTTTTTTGCTTGTATCGATAATGACAATTGTTTGGTCAAAGTCCGTCGTGTCATATAATTGTATCCATTGTATTCTTATATGTACTTATGAAATATATGTTTTCCTTTATCTTTTGAAATGGATGTCTTTTATATGGTTGTGATCTCCTATGGATTCTTACTTATGGTTAAGCCTAAATTTTTTAGGTGTTTACACTATCCTCAATAGCTCCAACCTCTAACACAAAGGTTGATAAGTACATGCTAATCACCCTCTCTAGAACTCTCCCTAGTTTCTTGGTAGTCTTACTTGGTTTACAACTAGATACCCCCCAAGTTAGGTCTCATTAGTAATCACGAGACCTCTAAGATACGGTGCAACCATGGCAGTGCCTGCATCAAGAAACTACTAGTCGTCCATATCAATAATGGTATAGTCCAAAGTGTTCCTCCAATAACCAATGCACACCCAAACTAGCATTGTCACTCCTACCATCCTTTATGTATAGGTCATTCATCATCTTAAATCTACTCTTAGAGGTCGTGAATGGTATGCCCGATATCCTTGTACATGTCGACATGATTGAATGTGTGGTACTGCTATCCACCAATACACATACCAAATGATCTCTAATGTGCATCTCCACATGCATAAGTCTCAAATACAATGGCCTCTCTACTTGCATCGTGTTGTGTAACTGAAATATGCTACTCTCACAAAGTTCTTCTATACTCTTAGTGTAGCCTCATCTTCAATACTCGGTCCTACCTAATCCTCAATTAGTATGGCTTTCCTGCTTTTAACACTTTGAAAAGTCCCTCATGAGGTGCAACTACCATAGATATAGCAACCAGCTCTGAGGCCCTCCTGTGAGGTTGTACTTGCTTCCCCAATCAGTCATAAGAGTCTCCTATCGTCTCAATGTAGTTGAATCCTATCGTGCACCTTCATCTAACAAGTTTGGCTGAGATCTTAATATTGCACTGTGTCCTCAGGTTTTTGCTTATCCTTCTTTGGACCTATGAAGTCCTTTTCGCCTCGAGAACCTTGTAAGTCCACCAAGCTCTTGGGAAATGCTATAGCTGCAAAAACATCCCATAGCCGATATCAATACATCTCCACATATGTCCAATGTTGTAAATAGTAGAAAATTTGGAATAACTTGTCCTACTCTGCTGTGTTTCTTCGACTGCAACAACTTCTCGATCTGCTTCCAATGAAGGGAAGGCAGGCCACATGATTGATTGTGATCAGTTGCAATCATTGAGCGTATTAATCGATCACAAATAGAAGGAAAGAAAATATGTTATTTTAACAATAGATCACCAGAATTAAGACCATTTAGTCGACAACCATTTCCTGGTAGAAAGGTCTTCACAAGAACTTGTTTTCTCGTTAGCAGAAACTAGCATTTTTTTCAATAACAAACCACGATCATTCAGCCCCGCTTCTTGCAGCTTCTCAACAATCAAAACCCGACCAACGTGCATCGAGTCATGCGAATGACGGATTGATACCAACAGCCATGAACTGAGTTTTGACTGTCTCAAAAACTGTGTGGAAGCACTGGTCCGTTTTATGTGGTTGCTCGACCGCGTGTCAAAAAACCAACCTGATAACACTTGCATGCAACAATCGAGTTTGTCTTCCTCACGGCTCATCCTCTCAATCTCAAAACGCAAAGAAAAATCCGATGTGGATTATAACAAAATTTCTCTTAGAATAAGGAAATTAGGATTAATACTCATATATAATCTAGGGGCCAAAATGCATAACACTATAACACGACCCTAATGGAAAAGAAACAGTTAATATGAACATGTTAAATGTGACACATTGACAATAATATGGATCCTGACTAATCTATATCCATATCTAAATTTACCACTTAAACTATAGATGACTCTAGACCAAATCAAATCAAAATCAAACATAGTAACTCCAACTCCAAATCCACACACTATATGAATCAAGTGCAGACGCGATGTTCCTCTGATCGGCGTCCTATAACACTCCTTTATGGTTAGAGTGGGTTCTATTTATACAGAGCAAAGGGGATTCAAATTGGACACATAGAACTCATCCTGAATTAATAAATTCTGTTCAATTTTGTTGTTTTGAACTCCTAACTGGAGTATCTGGATCTGTCATTTTTCTTGAGAGAAACAAACACTTTACAAATTCTCCCATTTGAAATTATTTGACTATTGTTTCCGAAAAGTAATTGTTATGCAAAAAACAATGATTCGATGCAGATTTGGATGCACGACCACACATACGTTTTACAGAAAAGTCAAACAGGAGAACAAAGAAAAAAGCAAGAATTTACTTAGTTCAACAGTACATGCCTATCCTACAGGTAAAAAAGAAAAGAATCTTTTCTACTATTGCAGTGGGATGCAAAAAAAAAATCCGAATAACAGTAGGATGTCAACAAACTTTCCTACACCAATAGTAGGTTTTCAATATCACGAAGAGACCCCACACCTGAAGGGGTTACTCCCCCACGCCCCCCACCCCCCCCCAGCCTCCACGGCCAACACAAATCACTTATGTTTATTTTCGTTTCGATTGCGTGTTGGGTTTCCAGTCGAATGACTTCCGTGGCAATATAAATGGGAACCATATAAATAGTACTATTTATTTTTCAGAAAACAGAGGAGAATGACAATTTGACAACTGTATAAGCCGCGCTTAACCATAAATAGGGCTTCCTTGCTCTTTTGGTTGTATGCGTTCGGACTTTAGCATCCACTTGTAAGGTGTCTCAAGTGCCACGCCACTTGATTCGTTAGGATTGTCAAGGTGGAAAATCTGTAAAGCAATTGCAGCTTACTTCATAAAGGTGAAGACAAAATGTGTTATTTCTCTTTTATGTCACGGGAAACACTGTGCCCAGGATGCTTCCTCCAGCTTGGACATCTCTCCCTTGCTTAAATTGCAGTTTGTTTCTTCTTAAATTGTTACAATCGTATTTTACGATTTTGAATTCAGCGTCTTTCTTAGAACTCAATAACTGCACACATAATAAAGAATTGTGTGCGCGCGTGTGTTTTGGTAGATCAACCACATGTAAGCTTCTTCCGTTCTTTTTTTCGTTAATAACCAGAGGAAACCACCCGTTAGAGGTTAGACGCAGTTGTTCCTCCAGCGGTATAAAGTCCGTGTGTAGGGCACAATTAGAGGTCCTGTGCTGAGTATTCTCTTGCGCAAGAGGACAGCATCTGTAGGAGTCCGACTCTTGATTGCCTATCTAGTAGAGGGCGCGTACCTTGCCCTATCCACTGTGGACTCTCATTTTGATGAGTATAATCCTGCAACCACTTGCAGAAAAACAGGATCACTATAACAAAAAAGCACTGTAGTCCATAGCGGAATACTTCTGTTACCCCATATTTCTTGCAAGATGCAGCTCAATGATTTTAAGATGACTTCCCTCTTTCTAATTTGCTTTCTCGTCAATTTGGACTCTGTTGTAGATCGCTCCGTTTCTTCTCTTGTCAGGACTCGTAGAAAATTCCAAATGCTGCATCAGTCTTTATTTCCTTACTTGAATACCTTTGTGAAATTAAACCCGCATATCTAGTCAACCAAAATAAGGGCAAACCAAAATCTAACATATATGCACACTCGGGCAAGGATAGCCTCATGCATGTCGGCAATGGAATAGGATTGGTGATTCAATAATACCCACGCTGATTTTGCCTTTGATGATTAGAAAGAATCGCATACTGTTTGATTAGAATTATATCAGACAAGAAAAAGGTAAAGGGCAATTTCTGTAACAGTCTAATGCAGAAGACGACCAATTGGTCCTCGTCTGAAAGATATTCCTTCCATTTTCTTGGAGTTAAAGCGCAAGATGTGCACATAAGCAAGCAGCAGGCTCCTTGAGGCGACGGGTAGTAATGCAACCGTTCAACTTACCAAGCTATTGCTACACTATATTTCTTTTTTTTTCGATGGGTACTGTAATCTATACTATAAACTGCGGAAATGGCAAACGACTCCTAAATCTACTGGCTAGTGAGAACAAGAATAAGTTTCAGTATGAGAATAGTCCATGCAAGTGATCGAGTTCATAAGCTACTAACAGGTACAAGGCTAGAGAGGAGCCACTTGGTCCTGGTTCCGCGTTAGACTTTGGTTAAAATTAGGGACGTGAGGCTTTCTTACCAACTAAAGTTTATATGATTTTTCAACAGATTTGTCATCAGTATCTTGGAGTTTATTGGATAAATGAGTGAACCACCTTAAATCTCGCCAATCTCTCAGGTACAGTCGGTGTCCTCTGGCTAACTTCGTTTTCAAGTAGGCCATATGTGGACTCAAGTAATGGATAATAGGCGTCGACATCAGCATTTCCGACGTTCATCAATCGCGAGTTGCCGTGTTGTCGCGGCGTGGGCAAGCATGCAGTCTTATCTTACTAAGCCTCGATGGAGTGTGTTGCTTTCACACCCACAATACTTCAGGGACGGATAGTCCAAGTGGGACGTGATGTGGCAGTTGATAGTGCCACGTCACTAAACGTCCAAAACTCTCCGTCCCCTTCTGGCCCACGTCGGCGTGGAGAAGAAGAGACAACGTCTGCTTTAATGCCATGAACGTCTTGACCGAGACGTTTGATTTGATGGCTGCCTGTGGGTTCGTTTGACAAGCCAAGCACATTGATGGCTTGGGCCAGGTCTGTTCTATGTGATCCTCTTCTCGGCTCGTTCTTGCCCAGTTGGCCCCTGTCAGAGCCCATTCAGACTTTGTATTAAGATGGCGGAAGGGAACACATTCGTTGGGATGAGGAAACCGCCTTTTCCTAGGTGCAAATTTGCGTGTGAGAGTGGGCATGCTATATCTATCTGTCAATCTATATCCATATCTATATGAAACTGTCTATCACGTTTATATATATATATATATGTACGTACTTATGAAACTCTAGGGTCCTCTAAGTGTATCAAGACAATAGAAAGTTCATATATATATATATATATATATATATATATATATATATATATATATATATATATATATATATATATATATATATATATATATGTACGTACTTATGAAACTCTAGGGTCCTCTAAGTTTATATTTCCTAATCATGACTTGTGGTCAAGACAATAGAAAGTTCACAATTCATCTAAAAAAATGTATTGTTATACTTATTGGTATAATACTAAGGAAAATTATTTTTTTATGTGAACGATGATTGCCCGCCTTGATATGATGGTTGTGGTTGAGATGTAAAGACTGTATAAATGGTCATCAAGAAAAATGAATAGTTAATATTCAAAAAGTAAGAATGTAAATTACTTATTAAACAAAATAAAATATTTTAAAATACAACTTATACGTTTTTCTAAAATCTAGATTATCTATTTCTTCAATCATACCATTTTAATTGGTATGAACAATCCAACATATACGAAAGTCTAGCAACTCCCGAACTCTCTCTATATATAGAAAGAGGAGGCTAAAGTTAGGTATGTGTGTCCATAGATGAACTCAAGGCCTGTTAGTGCATAGCCTTGCCAGGTGAGTTAACACTCTTATAAGTACATGTACTTACATAACTACATTTACACATACACATACATGTACATGCATGTATATCCTTAATATTACATGCATATAATATTTGTATATATAGTTTCGAAGTTTTCTTTTCAGTTTCTGTTTGACGAATAGGCCTAGTTTTTAAACTTAATATTTTATCTTCAATTTGAAAGAAACCTTTCATGTTTTCCTCTCAATATGGCCTTCATTGTGTTCTATTTCTTTCTCCTTTTATTCACAGTTGTCCCACTAACTATTTATCCATAAAAAAATGTTTTTATTTCCAAACTTCATACTTCTCCATAATTGTAGTGTATTGAAGCAGGCCCTATTTTCCAAGTAATCGGGTCCCCGACTCTCTAGTGACAAATTTTAAACTCTATCAACTACTGACTTAAAGGATTGATGTTTATACCCATATTAGACGCCATTATACTAAAAACATATGATACATCACCAAAGTAGAACAAATAAGGTGAATATATGAAGATAAATGTCGGCCATTCGAAATACGGCAACCTCCTCCACTCCTCCACGTGAACGTTCCCTCCAAAACCAATAAGGAAAGCTGCCCTCATCAACAATTCATCTCCTAGTTTCCTTAGTGAAAAAGAAAGCTGCTCTTCAACATTATCTACAACTATCGCCGATTTGCAAGTTTGGTTCTCAGCTTTGCTCCTTCTATGAGAGCAGGCCACCGGTTCATGAGAGTCATAGTTCTGTTCACATAGGAATCATCTGTAAGTTTGATTCACCCTATCGCCGATTTGCATTAGATATCTTATTAAATCGTGAAGTTAATTTATAGGTTCTTAGTTGATAGCAATACCTGCCAAAGTAAAGCGTCCGTCTTGTAGTAACCTCGTTTCTTTTGAACTCTGCACAGCCGATCTACACTAAGCTTTCGCATAGGTTGTCCCTCACCCTAGCTGGCGTCACTTTACCTAAACTTAAGCTTTACCTTCAGCTTACCAAACTTCAATTCCCATAGACCGGACCCGTGTTCTATTAAACCATTAAAGTCCGTCCTACTTAATCATCATATTAATTGAACTTTCGTTAAACCTAGCTGATCTTCATCCTAAGCCATAGACCTAAACAAACTTGGAATCATAACAAAAAATCTGAACCATGTGCGATATATATATATATATAGAGAGAGAGTGAGGTAGAAAAGAAAAAAGCAGAAGGACAAGCCAGAGTTGTGTCCAAAGAACAAATTAAAGATGTACGGGTGTCTTGAGGATGCTTATGGATGCACTTAATAATCGATACATGTTTCTAGAAAAACATTTTAAAAGGAATTCAAGGACAAGACGCAGGTCAAACCTTCTCTTTTATCAATACCCATAAAACCTTACTTGGTCCTAACCAAACTCACCCTAAACATCCATACCTAAACCCTAATCAATTAGACGAGAAGACTTAAAAGTAAAGATCCTCAGCTGCATTGTAACCCCACAAGTCCTCACCTAGAACCCCTAGGCCTTACTCAACTCTAATTGCACCTTAGCCTCCACCAAATGGACCTAATCCCAAGCCTAGCCCCGTAGCACACCTGCCTCACACCTATGCCTATCACCTCAAACAACACATCTGCTCTCCATTGGCACAACCTTGGTTGCCCACGTCTGTAGCACACATAAGCATTCAATTTACATTCTACCAATTTAGGATGATCCCTAGCACGCAATAGCTGACCTTTGGAGCGCAAAGGGCTTATCAGTCTAAGCCCCGACGGATCCTACATTCTTCTTGGATCATTAGAATTAAAGCTATTGCATTGTGAGTTTTATTTTCTTCCAGAGAATGAAAACTTACCGGATACATGTTTTAGAAATTTATAAAACAATGTGTCCTTGAGTTTTCCCTAATATTTCTTATTATGCCAGGGTTAGTCTTTGCTTCTATCCATCTCATACATTGGCTGGAAAAGTTGTTGAATGGATTTTATTTAAGATTGTCTATTGCAACAAGAAATCATTTCTTTTCTATTTCCTTTAGAAATGGATTGCAAAAGTTGAGCCAAGGAAATATTACTAGTAGAATAGAAATGTTCATGATTTGTGTCATGTTACATCATTTTTACTGTTTTAGCATTTCGCGTTTACGGATCATTTAGAGCATGCTTGGTCAATTTCAAGCTAAGGGCATGCTTTAATGAACAAAATACCTAAATCTAAAAACAGGGTCAAATTGAATCCTCAACGGCAGCAACTATACTTCCATTTCTCACATGCCCATATTTGATTTGTTGGGTATTTTGCATGATTATGACGATGAATACTTCATTTTTTCCTCATTTTATATGATATTTCTGTTTGATTTTGTTTTGTCAAGATCATTGGGCTTGGTAGGATGATTGTGGAGAGAGAGAGAGAGAGAGAGGTAGAAAAGAAAAAAGTGAAAGGACAAGCCAGAGTTGTGTCTAAGGGACAACTTAAAGATCTATGGGTGTCTTGAGGATGCTTTTAAAAGGACTAAATAATCAATACATGTTTTTAGAAAGACGTTTTAGAAGGGACTCAAGGATAAGATCAGCCACATAATTAAGTTTTTGCAGCTAACAAAAACAATGGGGGTAAATAAAGATTTGACCATAAAAACTGGCTTGTCACTATAAAAACTTTTTCCAAGAAAAAAAGGCTTATTGTTCAAAAGCAAACAGTTTATTCTTTAGAAGTCCCAATGAATTATAAGAAGTGCAAGCCCAAGTTTTCAAGTGAATTTCGACTAACTTTTCAAGGAAAACGTTTTTCAACGTCAAGCTTAGAAGAGTTGAATTTGAGAGAAAAATTCTCATACCAACATGATCTTTTCATGATACAAAATCTCCTTTATAACAACAACCTTGTTTTACATTATGCCCTTCAAGCTACTTTTCTTGCACTCACCACATGGTTGGTTCATGGAAGGTCAATCACAAGACAACATGATATCAACCCAAAGAACTCATGAAATGAATCTTGTTTTATGAAAATATTAATTTGTAAAGTAACATTTTGCCAAAGTTATGTATGTGAGTTAAATGTGTTTGTAGTCTTTTCCATCAGTTAAGCATATCTTGATTGATGCCGAAGAAGGGCATCTGAAAACACTTAAAATTTTCCAAGAAAAGTTAAATTTTATGCAAAAATGGTTTCCAAATGATTAATTTGAAAGTGCACAATATGATGCCTTTAAATCCTGAATTTCTCGAATGAAAGCATAAATTGGAAGCTGTGCACTGAACTCAAGTGGAGTCTTGAACACCCAACAACCACATGACCAAAAACTGAATCTCGAAGTAGAAGCCCATAATCAAAACCTATTAGATCCAATTGGGGTTCATATATGTCGGTCTATGGCATAAATGCCCTTCCTTCTTAGACGCTGACCTTCCTTTTTTCTTGAAAGCTGACTTTCTTTTCTTAGGCCACTTGCTTAAGACCTTGATCTAAAATGATAGGTTACCTGATCCAACAATGCTGAAATTGACATGTGCTTGGTTGTTGCCTTTTTTATTCTTACCATCTTCTCTTTCTAAGGAATTTGCCTCTTTTCCCTTTGAGTTTTAGGTATGGCAGGTATGGTTTCAAATATTTTAAAACGTTTTTGGTTACCTTGTCCAATAATGTCGAAATTGACCGTGAGGCAAAATAGTTACTTTTTTGATATTTTGTCAAAATTGGATTTTTTGAGAGGGATACAATATACAATTATTTTGAGGTTGCTACAAAATTTTGGTGCGGAAATGAGTTCATTTAAGGTGTTTTTATTTAAAAACCCTTTAAAATACCCAAAAGTACAAATTTTATTTGAAAAAGATAGAATTTCTAAAAGATAGAAAAAATTTGTTTTGAAAAATTTTTGGGTGTTTATAAGAGGAAATGTATCCAAGGCCTCCCTAACAACAAGTTGTAGTGGGGTTTATGTCTAAGACATGAAATAATCCTAAATGTCGTATTTAGGTGACTTTCATGAGTAACTCTATGGAGCCTAAAGCGTAGGATGAGTTGTCATCGTATCCAGTGATAATTGAACTTGTTCAAGCCGGATACTCCTATTTGGAAGGTCACATGGAGAGAGAATATTTAGACTAAGAGGGCAAGACATGGCAGAACTCAGTTGGACTGCCATGCACCCAGATGCCTCAATGTCCAAGTTCAAGGATGCAAAATATAATCCAATGAGTAATCTTATCTTCCATTGAAAAGGGAGAACTTTTGTAACCATAACAAGGTTGAACATATATGCATCAAGGAAACAAATTCAAGGAATGCGTACATGGAATGACGTGTGTTTACTGCTGTTATAGATGCTTTACTTGGAACATTTGCAATCAAAATTCTGTTGGAATTATTGTTAATCCGACTTGCATGTGACCCTATTCTCATCAAATTTAAGTGATACGAACTCAAAGGTTTTACAAATATTGTGTTACGGCTTGGTATTTAACCTAATAATAAACATTGAGAAAAGATTTCTCATTTGCTCTCCTCACATTCCATACTCTTTGACGGGAACGGAATATTGTAAATAAGGGGTATTAGGGCTTGGTCCTCTTTTCGATCTGTATACACGTCATGCCATCTGTGCTACCATGATGATCAGAGAAAACCAAGTCAACCACCCGGGAAAGGAGACCATCTTCGTATGACATTACTTGCACAGTTCGTTGATCGATCTGCTGGACTCATAATGCATATTTCTATCCCCTCCTTATTGTTTAAATTTCTGACAGGTTCAAAAATCTTTTCATTTGGTGAGAGATCGACCCACCCTAAGCCAAATATAACACTCAATTGAATTATGGAAATGTTGATCATTGTCCAGCTGTGCTTTTTTGAAGATAAAATCTAGCTTTTGCTTGATTTTTAAGGGATGAATGTTTGAGATTGATGCTAATTTTTAGTGACAGAAACTCAACAAATTGAGAGGCTTCCGAAATCATAAAAACCATGAGGTTTACATGTGCCAACACCCTTGAGGGAATTATAATTCTCTGTGTGTGTAACTATTCTATGTTTGCTGTTGCAAAAACTATAAGAGAGCAACCATCTTATCCCCATTGAAATGGATACCCTTCGCCACCCCTTGTCTGACAAGCTGAATTGCCATATCAGAAGGTGGCAAAGCAAGCACAAACTTCCTGTATTATCTATTGATTTCTGGGTGCTTCAATTAGTAAATCGAATGGCTTTTGAATATACTTTTAAACAAAAAGAGATCTTTACGCTTTCATTCATTTAAAAAAAATGGTTTCTTCTACCTGCTCTATCAAGAATTTGTGATAAGAATTATGAATTTCCATCTCAGAAGTTGGTTCATTAGGGAGGAGGGTTGTCTCATGAAATCAATTTTTATATGTATTTGACAGAATTTATGATTTTATCCTTAATCAAGTACATCAAAATCTGAATTGTTGTGATTCACATGGGAAGCTTAGAGAAATACGGTGCTGCGATGCTGGGAATATGGTCAAAAGCATGGTAAAAACAAACACTTTAGGAAGAATTCCAGCTAATTATCAGCCCAAGGTAAGCCCCAACACAGTTGGAGACTTATTTCTTAACAATAGGACTCCTCATAGGTATCTCCTCCTTTCAAGAGCTCAAATGCTCCAGCCTAGCCTAAGAGAGAGACATCCTTGAGAGAAAGGTCTGGTTCAACGATGTCAGTCATGCTGCTTTACTCCACTTTAACTAGCATGTGACCATGGAGTTCAGGTATTATTCACCTTAATCGGCAAGTTGAATGTTGGCTACATGATTTGATTTGACTGGTTGTAGACATAATTGGCTCTTGCTTTTCGTATTGGTTGACGTATTTCATGCGGATGTGCTAAATTGTCTCGTTCCCTCATGTATTAGTGACAATTCCATATTTTAATCGGTTTGCGTCTTCTTACGTTGACTGATAGGACCAAGCTCATGCTATGCAATTCCGTGCTCTAAATTATTTTCTGCTTTCATGCACTGGATTGGCTCATGCTTCATGGCAATTAATATGAACCGGTTTTCACAATGATTTCATGCTTAATTGCTTCATCTAACTACATGATCTAACTTCAACTATGTTTGAGTTTGTCACCTCCATGCTCGTCATTGGTCTCCTGTCTCGATTGCTTTCATTTTGCCATAATTGATTTATGCCTCCCTGCTAAAGCCAATTCTAAAGATTTGTTCAATTTTACCTCCACCCGCATATTGATTGACTACATTTTCTGAGTTTATCTCCATGCATGGGATTAATCTCGTGATATGTAATTAACTTTATGTCATAATTCACTTGATACTGTCACTGGTTTAACACTTTGTAGTTCACTCCATATTGTGATTGTTCTTGTCTTGACTTTTACTTCAATCAGTTTTATGTTGTTGCCTCAAATCATGTTTCATGATCCTTTTCTGTTTTACTGACACATGCTGTCGTAATTGGTTCATGTTGATTCAATTCATGTCCTCATATGCTTCGTTCTCTTGTGCAGCGTATATCGCTTCATGCTCATTACTTGTTTTAGGGTCCACATGCTGATGGCTTTGTACTGGTTGACTCCATGCTCTCTCATGCATAACCAACTTCATGTTTCATGACGAAGTCTCGTATCATACAAATTTATTACATATTTAGGATTGGTTTCATGGCATGTAGTTGATCTTCAGTGGGCAGTTTACCAAGGCTTTTATATGCATATTACATCAAACCAGTCTTCATACATGTAATTTTTCATAGAATCAATTGCATACTAGATTATTTTGCATCGTTATTATTCAATCACAGTCAATAATGGATATGCTCCAACCCTATGATGCTTCATATCTGAATTGCATTTAGTCATATTTAATTTTAGTTGCATGCATGATGCAGAATTAAATTCATCCTGTTTCACTACATATAATTCACGAAATCTGCTTGGAGAGAGCTGGTTGTCCCCACCTGGAGCATGTGCACCATCTTGGAGCTGCCCCCCTACTAAGGGAGAAAACTCCAAACAAGCTGCAACATCTGATTCGTGGTGCAAGGATAGAGCACCTTAAAGACACCCAAGTAACACAAGGAGTCGACTTTTGTTAATCGGGACAAAAAGACCCTTGTTTATTGGGACAAAAAGACGTCCCCTGGAACCTAGATGCACCCACACCGTTTTTCTGTTTATTTGTTGTTTATTTGAAATTCTAATCAGGTGCACAACCTTTTCGGATGACCTGCATTGCGTACCTGTTTCAATAGGTCGTTCATTTGCATACAACTCTCGTAGACTTCATTTCTTGCTTGGTTTACTTTATGCACTTCTTTGGACTAGGTTGTGACACCTTTATTTTCATTATTTGCTGCATACACCAGTTGGGCTTGTGCATACCCTGAGTTTGGTTACATGTTTTCTAGGACACTTTTCGTTATTTACTTTCAGCACCTAGAAGACGTTTTTCATGACAAACTTCTTAGTTTGAGACCCCTAGTAGCCTTTGAACCGATGAGTTTGGAGTAGATATAGTAGGTATTTTTGTGACTACTCTTGTGTGCATTTTTCTACTTATATCTTGCTCGTGTTATAGCGTGTACCAAACACTGCACTATTTTGAGCCTTGAAAGAGTCTGTTTGCATTCATGAGCGGAACCCATTCCTATGGTTTCAAATCCACGAACAAACCAAAGAAGAACCTTGTGGCCCAAACTCATCTTCCTACCCCTAACTCAAACCACATCTAGTGGAAGACTCTGAACATGACCTTGACTAAGACTCTCTCACTCATCCTCTTTCTAAGAAGTTGAAATCCAAGGCCTCAAAAAGATACTATCTTAAGGACCTTGACCAAGAATTTGGTCTCGAGTCTAGTGCCTCCTCTCCAACCGAGGAATCCATGAGCTTGGAAGAATGAGCAGACTCTCTCACACAACTTCTTCCGGGAATCAAGAAGAGGCTATGAAGGAAGAAAATTACAAAAAAAAGAGAAAATGAATGTTATCGAATCATCTGAATCTGACTCTAAAAATGAGAGTTCTAGGAAGTCCATTTATAGCCGTAGAAATGCTATAAAGACCCGATTTGATATAGATTATGAAATGGACGGATAAGGAGCTTAAAGAACTCGAGAGTAAGGAGAAGAATGATTTTGACCTATATTAGTTATGTCTGTCTGACATGGATGATGATGATTTTGGGGGTGTAGTTTGCGAAATTCAACGGTTTAGTCGATCTTAAACTCAATATCACCTTCTTTCACCAGACTGCATACAAGTATAGGCCCAATGACAAGAAAATTATCCCACTCTTCTGTAGAAGTCAGAAAAGAGAAGCATCTACATAGTTTCTGACCTTTAGCCTAGTTGGGTACGGAACCTTTGAGTCATCACCACAGCATTTATTGAGAGGTTTAGGTACAATTTGGAGTCCTGGCCTATCATTAGACCCTTAGAGAGATGAAACAATGAAAAAATGAGAACGAACAGTTTTCATTGCTATATTATAGCCATTATGGCCATGATAAAGAAACCACTGCATAGAGAGATTGTTATCCTAAATATTTCTCAGAATTTAATAACTTAAAGTGATGATAACCTTGCATTGGGTTGATACTTTTGAGGAATCGATCAGAGAGGCTACTTGGTATAAATCAACTTTAAAAATGATCTTTAGAATAATTTTTTGAGGGACAAATATTCCAAGTACAAAAGGATTTGATTCTAGGGTTCATATGAACACTATTACCAAATTTGATAAGCCTAAAACAGAAATTCCAAGTACAAAAGGTTTTGAGTCTAGGGGCCTCATGTCTTCTATTACAGTGACCCTAGATCCATCACTCTAAAGTTATCCTCTAGCTACTATCAGTGCACAAAAATCCTTATTCATGGCTATACAACCATTGTTTGTGATCCTTTTGTCCATTGAGAAGATGAGTCTCCTAGAGGTCTTGAGATTCCTACAACTTTGTTTCCATCCAGCGCTCCATCTTCCTCATGTTCTCTCATCTATTGAGCCTAAAGATAAACTTGGAGCTCATGTTACTATTACTAGTTTGTCTCACCACCCTAAAGTCTTTCATATTGGGGTCAAAGTAGACGACTGACCCTTCAGATTTTCATCCTTTTACGCAGATTTCAGCAGATTCCCAGTTTCCCAGTTCCTTGGAAGATGTTTCTGCTAAGGGGTTACGTATCCTTTGGCAGCATCTGAAAAAATCTCAAGGCATAGCTATAACTTTTCATATCGCTCCTCATTATGGCACCTCAAGCCTTGGGTTTGATCCTACTCATCGTTCTTCTTCCTGACCTGCAGTTTGACTTATTTGGTCTCGCTCACATGTTTTATTCTATACACTTCTCTTTTTGTCCCGTGATGCTCCTTTGCACCATCCTATATCCTCACCTTTTGAGTTGCGCATCAGTCTACCATCATGAGACTTATCCCCATGAGTTCCTACGCCGTTCCTGAATACCTAGACACTGTACACTATTATCCCAAAAATCCCAAAAAATAGAATCAGAGATTAAGATTTTCTTCTCTTTGTTGAAAGAGAAAAGAAATAGTGGAAACAACTAAGGCAAAGAATTCAAGAGAAAAGAGAAAGAATGAATTCTTCACATATGCTTTAGAAGTTGAAATTATACATATTTGTAGGTCTACAAAAATACGTTTTTTTGGAACACATTACCCTATTCTAGGACAATTAAAATACACCAACTAAATTAAGTCTTATTGTAATTATCTTGGACTCCTCGAAAATCTAGCATGACTTTTCTATTATTTAGGTCAAAGTGTTGGCTTGGTTCATAGAAAAAACAAATGGTAAAAGTGATGCCATAAGCTTGATTTATCAAGAATTTTTCATTTTCTAACCGCCTCCCTTAAACCGAGCTCATTGTAATTATGCCAATTATTTTTCAGCTTAAGAAAGGCATTCACCCTTAATGGTTTAGTAAATATATCAGCAATTTGATCATCTGATTTGCAAAACTCAAGTACCAATTCTTTAGACCACTAAATCTTTGATGAAATGATAATGAAGACCAATATGCTTGCTTCTCCTATAAAACACTGGATTTTTTGGTAAGATAATTATTGACTTATTATTGTACTTAATCATTGTTGTATGCTCTTGCCTGTGATTTAATTCCACTAACATTTGATGTCGCCAAATTGCTTGAGTAGCATAATATGTTGCGGCTATATATTTTGTTTCTACCATAGATAAATCTACCACTTGTTGCTTCTTTGAGAACAAAGAAAAAATTTCATTTGAGAAAAAAAAAGGCAAAATCGGAAGTGCTCTTCTTTTCTCCAACATCTCCTTCCCAATCACTATTTGTATATCCGACAAGTTCAAAGTGATTAGATGGAAAATAAAGTATATCAACATCCAAAGTACCTTTGATGTATTGTAAAATATGATTAACCACTTGTAGGTGAGATTGTTTAGGAGACTCAATGAATCTACTCACTATTCTAACACTATCTCATTGAGTAGAAGTTAAGTATCATAAACTTCTCACAAGTCTTTTGAAGTACATAGGATCAACTTTGGCATCACTCTCTTCTTTTGTTAATTTAAACCTTCCTCCATCTTGGTTTGTAAGCCTCCATCTTAAAATGCTCAAGAATATCTTTGTCATACTTGTGTTGGTAAATAAATATGCTTTTAGTTGATTGAGTTACTTTAAGGCCAAGAAAGTGAGACCTCAACAATTTCAAACTCAAGTGTCATAGTGTGAGATCTGGACTGGATCGGATCCAAAAAACCCAATATGATCCAATTGGGTCTCTAATGGGACCCGACGTGGTGGAATAGAGGACGAGAGACACAAGCTCCCATTTGCTGTAAAGATCAGTGGTAACCACTGCCTTCCTGCCAACATAAACGAGAGAGGGAGAGGTGGAGAGAGAAGAACAAAAAGAGAGAAAGGCGGCTAAAATTTCTTGTGAAGAGACGAAACTATCGACTTCACGAGATTGATTTTTTTTTTTGTTTTAGACTCGTTTTAGATCCGATTTCGACATGTCTTGAAACATTGGGTTTTTATTTGAACGTAGAATATTAATATTATGCTTTTATCATGATTTAGAAATTAAATTGAGGTGATTAAGGGGAGTTATCACTATTATATTGGGATATGCATAAAAATGTCAAGTAGGGTGTTCTCTTTTCGATTATATATTAGAGGTAGTTTTTAATTGCTTTCAGACGATACATGAGGCTATAAAATGTTTATTAATACTTGTAAATGGGTATATATGTGTTGGCTTGTGAAATAGTCTTTAAAATGCTTTGATGACCATATAAGTGCATAGCATGAGTGTACGAATAAACCACTTAATGGATATGGATCTATCTTTCACGACGGATTATAGATGTATGTATGTAATAGTGTATGACATTATTGGATTGTAGATGGATATATTGGATAGTCTTAACTCATAGATGTGTTGAGTTGTGTTGGCTACTTCGTTGCTTGAGCTGGTTTGTACTTATAATTGTTGTGGGCAACTCATGTCCTCATGTCGGTTACGACATACTTGAGTTGTGGATAAGTGGACCTAGTCAACGACAATATAGAGTTTATGTACAATAGAATGGATTTGATACTTGATTTGAATATGTGATTTTGATATAGATATGTTATTTTGACATAACCGGATATATATGACTGTTGTAGATGTAGATGTGGTTATGTGGATCCTTCTAGATGGCCCAATGGATGTTATTATGGATATGAAATGTGATTCTGAAGTTATTGTTGTGATTATATGGTTGAATGTATGACTCTATTAATGGGGTATCCGGACACTTTTGTCTCACGAACTTGAGGGGTTGGACTTGGTGGGCCCTTGGGAGGCACCAGGCTCCTAGGTCCGACACGCCGAAGGTCACGTGGCTAGACAAGAGTATGGTGCAGGCAACTCCTATAGTGTGACAATAATTAGTTACACTATAGAGTTTATGATATCGAAACTAAATTGCATATTGATGAGTGTTTGAGTATACATGCATGTTTGGTAATGGTATTGTTTTGTTAGATGATATATATTTTCTTACTGTCTGGTTTGAAATGGTACATGTCTATAGTGTGATTATTTATAGAGAGATCACATCCATCTATGAGCACAGTGTGGTGCTTAGATTTTATTTTAAATGTTTTCAAAGTATAGTGAGTAGAGACACTGAGCACGTGAGACATTGAAGCAGGATTTTATCTTATGCTACTAGATGGTAGGAGTTGATAGGTTTCTTGTAGTTTTGAATTTATTTTTGTTGTACTACTGTCTTATTGAATCTTAAATTGTATATTAATAAATATACTTTTGACTTGTCTTTGATTGTATGGGTTATATATCGCCTTCATATTTGTTAATGGTTCACAGGTATCAACCACATGCCCTATATCATGTTGTTTGACACTTATAGGATGTTACACATAATCTCCTTGAAGTTGGCAATCATTTTTTTACTATCTCTAATAAATATTATGTCATCAATATAGAGACAAACTATGAGCATTTTTTTGTTGAAGGCAATCTTGACTTACAAGGTTTGCTCATGAGGGCATCAAACAAATTCATGATCCAAAATATTTGAATCAACTCTTGTATACCAGGTTCTCGGTACTTATTTAGGCCATAAAGTGCTTTCTTCAACTCATAGACAAAACTCTCTTCTCTTTTTCACATAGCCCTCAAGTTGATCAACATGAACTTCTTCCTCAAGTACTTCATTTAGAAATGCAAACTTGACATCCATTTGGTGTATTTCTCAATGCCTTTGAGCAACAAAAGCAACAATAAGACAAATAATATTCAATCTTGGGTTTTTTATTATATCCTTTGACTACTAAGTGAGTTTTAGCTTATCAACATCTTTATTAGGCTTATATTTAGTCTTATAATCTCATTTCACATAATAGAGTTTTTGTCTTCTCAAAGTGGAGTTAGCTCCCACGTATTGTTTTTCTTGATTGCATGGTCCCATCATTATTTGCTTGAATCTAGCCTTCATCTTTTGAAACTTCATGAAATGCTATTGGATCACAATCTATAAATAGAGCATAGTTAACTATTTCTTCATCATAAGTATCATCATCTTTAGATAACATATAATCCTTCAAATGAGTAGGTTAGACTAATTCTTGTCTTGGACTGGGGAAGGTTTAGCTGAATTACTTAGAGAACTTCTTGAAGAATTGGTATGATCATCAAATGTGTTAGAAGATTATAATGGACTGGGTTGAACATCATAATCAATCAAGATGGGTTGAACCGTTTCTCCTCATCTATGACAAAATAATATTGCTTCTTTTCTTCGATGCTCTAATTTCATTCATCTTCCTCTTCAAAGGTAACATCACAGCTAATTGTCGCCTTCCTTGTTACCGAATTATACAAACAATAATCTTTGGTATCTTCACTACACCTAAAAAAATGCATTTATCACTTTTGTCATCAAGTTTCTTACGGTTCTCTTTTGTTATGTGAATATAAGCAATACACCCAAATACATGAAGATAACTAACTGATGGACATCGATTCAATATTATTTTACCTTTACGATTAAGCCTTTGTTGTTTTCCTAATTGATGCAAATCTATGTCGTATTTATTAGATATGCATTGGTTCAATCCAACTTTCACTTTGATGTTAATCTTTCTTTCTCATGATAGGAATCCTTGAGTTGTTCTCAAACTTAACCTCTAAGTGGTAGGTGCTATCAATCTTTAAAAATAGCTCACTATCACCGCACATGTGATTGCTACATCCTTGTGTCTAAGTGTCAAACATTCTTTTAGTTCTCCACAATAGCATCACAAGTGAACAAGGCTTTATCATCCTCATCTCCGTTATTATAAGAGTTTGCAACCTTGACTTGAAAATCTAAATGTTTCACCTTTTCGCTTCTACACTTAGATTTGTAATGTCCATACCTCTTGCATTTTTAACACTACATATGCGACTTATCCTTTTTTATCCAAAATTCTTTTTATGACACGCTTTTTCCTTCTACTATTTAAAATGACTATTTCTATTGTCTTGCAACACTAGTTGCTTTGCAAAGTCTATTCCACCATCTTGTATTTTTTTTTTAGTCATTGCTCATGAACTTGCAGAGAGCCCATAAGCTCATCGATGAACAAAATAGAAAGATCTTGAGACTCTTCAATAGACATGATGATATATTCAAATTATAACATCAAAGTTTGAAGAATCTTTCGATGATTTGTTTGTCTTTGATAGTCTCATGTTGGCCTCCATTTGATTTACAAGTGCCAACGTCCGTGAAAAATAATTAGAAGTCAACTCGAACTGTTGATGGTGAGTTTGTAGACGAACCTTCTATACTCTCTCAACTCCCTTATAAGCTTTGATGAGAATGTCTCATGCCTCCTTTTCCATCTTTCCATTTATCACTGTCTCAAAAAGAGAAGAATCTAACCCTTGAAAAATATAAAAAAGACCTTTACGATTTTCCTTTAGATGCTTTTGCTCTTCTAGTGTCAAATTATTTACAATTATCTGTTCCGTCAATCCTTCCTTGATGATTTTTGTTACCTCCTAAAACCCAAATAACACCTCCATTTAGATTCTTTAATGTTCAAAATTCTTTCCATCAAACTTTGAGATTGGACAATCTTGGTACTATTCATGAAAGTCATTTAAGAATTCTCAAAAGAATTAGGCTCTAATACCAAGGAGGAGAAAAGAAATAGTGGAAACAACTAAGGCAAAGAACTCAAGAGAAAAGAGAAAGAAGGAATTCATCATTGAAGCTTTAGAAGGTCAAATTGCACATATTTATAGGTCGAGAAAAACATGTTTATCTAGAAACACGTTATACTATTCTAGGGCAATTAAAATATACAAACTAAATTAAGGAATGTTATATAAGTTAAACTATAAATTCAAGGTCTTGGAAAGTTATATCAACCTGATTGGATATTCAATTTTTTGGAAAGTTTTGTATTTTGGAAAGTTATCCCATATATATGAACACCTGAAAATCAACTTGTGCACTTAAATACATCTATTTAGCTTACATAAAAACTTGGATAATGGGCCTATATATAATATATACTTGTATGAAAATTAATCATCCAAAAATACTTGAGGACATCTTATCGTGTACTAAGCACAGAAACCTCAAATGATCGAATAATGATCATGCTCTTGCTTTGGAGAGAGTCATCATCAACTTCCATTTTTGTCATTCTTTTAGAACTTCTAGTGGTACAAGTTTTATCTCACTTACACTTTCTCTTTTGAAAGCACATTCACGCATAACCCCTAGTTGATACACAAGCGGGTGCCTCAGTTGAATGACTCCTACTAACATGCCATGGGTTAGCGCAACATCTCAACCATAGGTGATGACTTTTGATTGGTAGAATTCTACTAGTTGTAGTAATATGTTACACTAAATCGGTCCACCGGATCATGAAACAAACCATCTCACCTAGGCAAGGATAGTGATAAGAAATTCAAAATGACTAACCTACTAAAGCCAACAAGATATCTTACCTACATACAATGATTATAATAGTCAAATTTAACCTTGAGGATGGGGTAGCCTATTGAATAATTGTTTTTAAATGAAAATTTTTGGAAAGTCCACCAAATGAATATTTTTTATCAAGTGTACCACAACGAGCGACATCAATTGCCTTAAGTAGAAGGGAAAGAGATTTTTTCTTTCCAATCTTTGATAAAAAAAGTCAATGGCTTCTACATGATAGTTAAGATCAAGAAATGATGTAAGGTCACACCCAAGGAATTTGATACTAGCAACAAGCCATGCGTGTTTTGGAGTTCAAACTCTAGAAAGTATAAATGAATCCACAATTATAAGAACCACAATGGGTTATTGAGTAAATGAGATGAATTTTCCCTCTAAAGTACTTCAACAATACAATTTGATGAGTTGTATATCATCACAAGGAATAATGAGGCCAAGCACAACTTCATCATAAACATTATGACCAAGATATATCAAGAGAACTTTACATTCACCTTTGTATCATGAATGCATATGAAAACAGTATAAAACCACAAAAAGAAGAAGGTGTGATGTTTGCCATCAGAAGCAGGGCATATTTCTTATTACTTAAGGATGAAGTCGTCCCCAAAAATTGCAACAACAACTTGGGAATACTAAACCTCTTGCCAACAAGTGATGTCGGATGCACATGGCCAATAGGAAGGCCAATTAAGAACCAAATGTCGAAGAACATTGGGAAAAAATTGTAACTGGTTGTTTGAACTAGATATAGTTCAGATATCTGATGCTATAAATCCTTCCAAGTCAAGGGCAAAGATGTGAGGTGAAATTCTGTCATGCCTTCATCCGAGGAAGCCATGATGCAAAACTGCATTAGAACCAAAGTTCATGGTAGGTAGGAGGCAAGGATAGAAAAATAAGAAAAAGATGGGAAGTTCACGAAAGCGATAGCTTGAAGGCAATGAGGGTGCATTCTCCTTTATAGCCATTGGACAACCTCAATGGTAAACCAGCATTCCTTAATAGAGGGATAGTTAAGAATTGAGTAGATGATTTTTGTCTTAACATCAATGACGTACGACTCATCCCCTTAATAGGTTCAAACATGAGTCTTAGGGGAGCAAAGTGTAAGTGTATTATTGAAAATAGTATCAACATAGAATAATCCAGAAGGAAGTCCGAAGGACCTAAAAATGGAAGTGTTGATAGTGAATGGCTAGCGACGTACAACCGTGCCCATTATCAACCTATGGTCAACTTATTAAAGCGAATGGAAGTGGGCGATAGGTATATAAGGCTAGAAGAGCATTGAGAATCATATGAAGAATCATTAGATCAATCTTGGTTCTAGTTTTTTATTCCATTCCCAGTTGTAGTTTTTCTAGTTAGTATTTTGTTTTTTTTAGTTAGCTTAAGTGCCTTTCTTTAAAGTTTCCTATAATATATTCTACCACATTTTACTCACTTTCGTTGCTCTTTACACCTTGAGTGGGACTTAAACTCCTCGAGACACTCTTTTGTTTATGCCATCATTCCTAAGGTTCTCTGAAGAACCAACTCATATACTTATGTGAGGATCCTAGGGACCTATAATTGCCTAATCTTCTTAATTTAAACTTTGAGGACGGAGGTTAACATCCTCTCATATTACTTGCATTCCATCTATCAACTATTTATAGACCTAATCCACCTAAGCAAGACCTTGTGCAAAAATTGGAGTATCTTTGTGACAATCGGGTCGAATCAGACTGTATTGAGTCTAACCCAAACTCCACACCCCCATGGAGAGTCTATGAGACCCTCCTACTTAGTAGCCACGATTCATGAAGTGCTTGCAAATACCCAAAGAAGGTGATGGAGATTGCCTTCCTAAGACTCTTGAGAGAGCTAATGTGAGAAGGAGAGAGAAGGAGTTGGGAATGAAAGCATGCCAAAAGAGGGAGAGATTCCACTGGATTTTTGCAAGATTGAGCCCTTCTTTTTCTTTTTTGATTTTTTTGCCAATAGTTTGACAACCATTGGCATCTCAAGGGGAAGAAGAGACAGGAGGTGGAAGACAACTCTCATGGGTCGTCTTTTGGCTCCGATGTATGAAGAATTGCTGGAAGCCATGAGATTTCTAGTGAGTTTATGAGAAAGGGGTAAAATCACCCCATTCTTTTTTTTTCCAAGAAAAACCATCAACAGTGGGTGCCTGTTTCTAGGGGCCATTGGTCCACCAGCCAATGAAAGACCATTTGATGGTGGTGGTTAGAAGGAACTAAAGATGGATGAGTGGTCATACAAGAAAAGACCGTATACATAATGAGGTTATTAGAAACAAATTAGGAGTGGCACCAATAGAGGATAAAATGAGAGAACATCGTTTAAGATGATTTGGACATATAGAAAGAAGATCAAAAGAAGAACCGGTAAGAAGGTTAGAAAAACTAAATTTGGAAAGTATTAAAAGAGGTAGAGGACGACCACAAAAGTGTTGGAAAGAAACAATAAAGAATGATCTAGCTTATTGGGAGTTAACTGCTAACATGGCACACGATAGGGATATGTAGAAACAAAGAATCCATGTAGCCGACCCCGTCTAGTATGGGAAAAGGCTTAGTTGTTGTTGTTGTTATTGTTGTGGCTAGAAGGAACTAACCAAAAACCATCATTTTTTGTGGTCATAACGAGGGTCAATAGGTGGACCGACAGTGCATGTTGTGTCACGTATTGACGATACTCACCTAGTCATGGAACAATGTCCTTGTGTAAATACAGTTTCGAGTATGGATGAGATGTGCAAAATACATCCAAATCCAATTCAATAAATAGAATGGATTTAAATTCCTGAATTAGATCCAAATAGAACTATAACGATCTAAAATGAGTTTTTAGGGTATTTCAAACTCGTTTGAGGTCCAATTTTGATATGGTTTGACTTGATGATTTTATAATATAATATAAATAGTAATATTGTATTTTTATCATAATTTAGAGATTCAATTGAGGTAATTAAGAGGGATTAACATTGCAATATTTAGATCTGTATAGAAGTTTTAGGTAGGTGGATGTGTTTCCTCTGCATATTAATGCTAAAGATAGTTTTAATTATTTTAAATGATGCTGAGATTGTAAAATGATTATTAATGCTTTGAAATGATTATACATGTGTTGTATTGGTTTATTAAATAGAATTAGAAATACTTTATTGATTATATGAATTCATAGCATAAGTGTACTTGTATGGAAACTTGATTTTCAAAAGATAAAGTTACCTTTTTGGCAACTAATCACCTTCCTTCTTCGTCATCTTCTTCTTTCTTGAAAAAACCTTCGCACTTGGCTCATGCTTCCCTTCCTTCGTTGTTCAATTTATTAATTACTGGCATAAAAATAGCAGGATCAAAGACATAACCTCTCAATCATCTTTTTTATTATCAAATGTGAATCATCTAGTTTGATTGCCTTACACAACCCTTTGATCAAACTAGTGTACGTGAATCCCTCTTTGCTAAAGCAAATATGTGCAACATATTTTACAGTATCCTCAAATGCTTCTTGCAAAGTAATACTCCCGTTGTCATCACACTTTTTTTATTATCTGAACAACATCTTCATCTTCAAATTCATGTTCCTTGTCAACCCTTTGTGGCTTGTATTTCACACTAGATCCCCACACCAAGGCATATTTAAATTGCTTCAACATACCTTTGTGAATTCTAATGCAACAATCCTTTTCTTAGATGATAGGATGACTGGGTCATCATAATGAGGATTCATCCCCTTTGGCCTCATATATATGCAAGTCAAATCTAGGTACTCCCATACCTTCTCCAATAAGCCATCAAGATCCTATTCTAAATGTGCACTCATAGGACAATAATGTGGAAGTTTGTCCAAGATCTCTAATTCCTTGATAGTGATTTAATCGATCTTATTGACAACATAAATGCAAGGGTATATATTTTGCTACCCTCAATCACATCTATAAGTCATCAGTTGTAGCTTCATAGCAAAGAGAAATATTTGCATTATGAATTCTATAGTTGTGAAATTTATTCCACCCTTATTTTTCTTTTCAAAGGTCAAATTTGGTGGCTCCTTGTTTAGTCTTATGCCAAAGCCCTTAGTTCTTTCTCTATTAGACACTTCTGAGTTATTGATTTTATGGAGTCTAGAACAATCAAAATACAATTGCATGTCCTTACAGTGTTGATTACCTATCATCCTCTTTCCTTTCCATCCTTTTCACCCTCAATAATACAAGGAAGATCCAATAACTGAGTTTTGGTAAATCACGACTGAAAATCTCTACTTTTGTAACATCAAAACTTTCACTAGCACCAATACCACCACCACCACCTTTTGATAGAGGACCAGAAGTTCCCTCCTTAGCTTTGCAAGCTTACCCTTGAGTAAACCAAGATGGTGAGCACTAACTTTATTCTTTTGTGTCTTTGCCATCTCGTTTTCGATATCCTTGATTTTCTGCATAATGGTCGCCATGGTGAATCTGTCTTGCTCTCGATCTACTCTGATACCATGTTGAAATGTGTGGGAATCGTAACAAATAAGAAAATAATCATAAAAGACGAAGAGTGCAATGGGCGATTGGAAGAGGAGGGCTAACTCTCTAATAGAGGTTGCCCCCCTCTCTTCCTCTCTTTCTATTAATCAAACTCTTAACCTTAATACAAAACGTTCAACCCTTATATAATGGGTTGTAAAACAGAAAATGACCAAAATACTCTTAGTACTATGGGCAATTATAATAATACTCAAATATTAGAAATTACAAAACTAACACTAAAAACAACATATACATATATTCTTCAATAGTAGGAGTGTGTGATAAATTGGTCCCATCATCACCAAAGTATGGAATATTTTCATGAAATGTCACATCCATCACATATAGCTTTTCCTTCTTACAAGATTATAACACTTGTATCATTTCTGAGTGGATGAATATTCTAAGAAAATATATTTAATTGTCCTAGCATCAAGCTTATCCCTTGCATTACAAAAAATATATACAAAGCAAGTATATTCAAACACCCTTAATGGTGTAAACTATTAATGGGGATGGATCTACCTTACAGGATGATATGAGATGTTATTGGATTGTAGATAGACATATCCGTTAGTGCTAGCTTTTTGGTTGTCATTATAATTAAGTAAAATATTATCGGCTATGGATCCATTTTTAAGGTGGTATGAGACATCATTGGATCATAGATGAATGTATCATATAGTGTTAGCTCATAGATGTGTTGAATTGCATTGGCTACTTAGTTGGTTACACTAGTTCCACTTATAGTTGCATTGGACAACTCATGTCAGATTATATGACATACTTAGGTTGAGAATACACGGAACTAGTCAATGAGAGTAGAGTTTTCATAAAGTAAAACATATTTCATACTAGATATGAATGTATAGTTTGAATATTTAAATTGGACTCATGATGTGGATATGGAGATATAAAGCTTGTGAGGTGGCTCCAGGTAGATCTCGTGAATCTAGGAGGTGGCCCTAGATCATTGTGTTTATGGATATTGTTAAGATTAATTGGGTGAATGTATGACCCTACCAATGTGCTATCTACCCATATACCTGAGGGACTAAACTTCACGAGCTAGTTTCCTGATCATCAAGGTCCTTGATCTTTAGTATGCTATAGTTGTAAATAGACCATATCCACTTACGAGCACATTTGTGATGCTCATGTTTTTATCAAAATATTATAGGATTTAGGTAGCATAGACGCTAAGACAGTTGGAGTGTTTGAGGCGAGGCGTTTGACTTCCGCTTTGATATAGTAGAACTCAATAGGTTGTTTGACTTTTTCCCTTAAAAAAAGATAGAATTTGATTGTTTAATGGATCCTATTTCTTATTGATAAATGTGTACATTTGGTTTTAATTATGAAAGTTTGTCATTTAGTTATTTAAATAATGTTGACCTTAGACTTTTTCCTCATGTTTCAGGTTGTGAGCAATATTAGACAAGTCAGTGGAGCATTTATCAATCAACGAGCTTATGCTATGGGTCATGAATAATTGGTATCATAGCCTAGGTTGACGATATTTGGACATTAGAATAGTTATGATCACGATTATTGATGTTGTTAGAGTCCAATTTATCCTTCAAATAACTTGAAATGAATTTTGGATAAAGAAGGAATAGTGGGAGAAAAATTGGACATTGAAGATGAAACTAGAATGATTAAGTTTGCAGTAAACTCATCGAGATAGTGATATGATTATTGATAGAGTTAGAAAACAAGGCACTAGTGATGTTTCTTGGAGAATATCAACACCCAATTGGTTATAAAATGAGCTTGCTGAGTTATCATAGTGTGAACGTGCTAAAAGTCAATATTATGTGATTGAAATTTTAGTATGATATTTGGTCACTTGAAACATTTATGTGGTATAAGTATATAATTGTTTTATTTAATATTAAATTTAAGAGTTGTGTAATTTTAAGGTGGTTTTACTTTAAATTTTTGGTTTAAGATAATGTGAAGGATACAATATTTATGATGTTCACTGTTGTGACGAGGTAGTTGCTTTTAACTTGAGACAATGATTGCGTTTAAGATTGTAGTTATATTAAAGGCGATTTAGTTTTATATTTTTGTTTCTAAGAAGTATTACTAATATTTTATACTATTTCTTATGATCTACCTTTAAAGTTTGATTCGATTAAGTTTTATGATATGAAAAAGAAGAAAATATTTGATAAGTTTTTTCTAAGTTTATATTGTGATGATCGATGCACATGATATTCTTGTGATAATGTAGACAATAAGAAATTGATAGTGGTATTGGTCGATTGATATTAAGGTTACTAATTAAGGATTAGTTGGGAGTAGAATCATGATTATGATTTGTTTCATGAATGATATATGTGTTCAACAATGTGAACAAAAGTTAAGGAATTAAATGGATCATTTTGAATAGTAAAGTGACATGGGTAAAGATGAGGTTTTGTCTAATTACTCTTGTAATTTTATTGAATTTAAGGTATTGTAGAGAAATACTTTCACAATGCGTATGTGATTTGGTTATTAATATTATAAGTCCTATTTGGAAAGGTATTCTTAAATCAGGATTTACATACAAGCCTAAGCATTTGCTATGAGTTAAGATACTTGTGGAGAAATTTCAAATTATGCACTAAAGTAACAATTTTGATAATTTCTTGTAATTGATTTTAGAGATAAATGAGATTGGGATGGCTGTGATTTTTATATTTTGATGGTGGGTTGAAAATTTCAATTATTAAGAATATTTGATTTGGTTCGTATTTGTGATAAATTTTGACCCTCATTATTGTGACGGATAGCACGCCCTACTCACAATAAGTTACATAGTGGTTCAACAAGTAGCTTTGATGTAATAAGAATTCTTAATTATATTGATTTTATTGAAAATATTTTATTCATAATTGTCAGAATAATTTAAGTAATTGTTGTGACTTTAATTTGATCAATTAAGAATTTGGTTATGAATCATTTCTCTTTATGTTGTGTCATGTGTGTAGAAGAGCTCCTACACATGAGGGATATCAAAATTAAGATAATGGGAATTGATAAGTTTATTATTGTTTTCAAAGTTAATTTTGAGTTATACGATTAATTAGTTTTTATATATGGTGAAACATAAATATTTGAGTAGATTTCACATATATTTATTTGTCTTGACTTTACATGATGGGTGAATATAGCATAGAGGCATCCTATACATGAGGTAATTAAGAGGGATTAGCATTGTAATAGTTGGATCCATATAGAAGTTTGAGGTAGGTGGATGTGTTCTCTCTTTAGATGAATGGTAGAAATAGTTTAAATTATTTTTAAATGATGTATGAGATTGTAAAATGATTGTTAATGCTTTAAAATGATTATACATGTGTTGTGTTAGTTTATTAAATAGAATTAGAAATACTTTATTCACTATACGGATGCATAGTATGAGTATGCTTGTGTGCGAGTAAACTATTAATGGGTATGGACCAACCTTCCACGATGTTATAGGGCATCATTAGATTGTAGATTGATGTATTCATTAGTGCTATCTCATTGTTTGTCATTATAGAAAAGTCAAATATTATTGGGTATGGATCTATTTCCCAAGGCGGTATGAGACATCGTTGGATTGTTAATGGACATACCTAGGCATATATGGTTTCGGATAAATTGGAACTGATGATTCCAAGCCACCTATTTCGGCTTACCCAGAACCATGAACCAGTGGATTGCTTATCCAATGGACGATTCAGTATCTAATTTTAGGAAAGTTTCATATCTGGTTTTAGTTTCATTATGGTTAAAAATATGATTTTGGGACGGTTTTGAATCCACATCCAGGAGGTTTCAAATCAAGGTTTTTATTTTTTTGAATCTAGTTTCAGAGTGTTTCTTGATGGTTTCGGATCTAGTTTTTTTATAGTATCGAATCCGGTTTTGTGGTGATTTCAGGTTCAGATTTGGTTTAGTTATATAACTATTAAACAATTTAAACTATATATAAGAGGCTAATACTATATGTTATATAAGAATATAAGTTTATAACTATAAATATTAGTGTATAATGTATTACATTTTACGTACATGAATCATAATACATATATTATATTAAAAAGGATATAGTTATATTATATAAGTTCTTATATATAACTTATAACATAAGTATTACATTCATTTATTAATTTTGTATACATAATATATTACATTAGAAATTATGTATATACTATGTAGTAGACTAGTAGTAATATAACTATGTAAGTATATAGCATATTACATATATGATATATGTAATGTGTTATGTAGTATAACTATAAGTATTGCATTATATATAATAATATGATGTTAAATTGAAGTTATAATATTATAAAAGATAATACTATATATAAAATCATATAAGATGCAATATATATAATAAAAATAAAAAGAAATAATAGGCTTGACCGTAATTCACTTACCTATGAACTATGCCTGCCTCTTATGTATCCTCTTAAATGGGGAGGAATCAAAGCCCATGTAGTGCTCTTACCTTTTGGTAGAAACCTCTTACTTAAAATGATTGACTTTGAACTTAATTATCATTGTCACTCTATGCTTGTGTGGGATCAGTGCCAATAGTATTTCAATCGGCACTTCTTTATGTTCTTATGCTCGATACTTTGCTCTTGTCGAATCATCTAGGCAAGTCTGAGCTTCTAAGATCTCGGGTTGTAATTTGGAATAATGTTCTTCTAATATATTACCGCTTACACTAAATGCTTACTCTACAGCAACAATTGAGACTAGAATAGGAAAAACATCTTTAGCAACTAGAGATAAAATTGGATTATTAAAATACTCCCACCACCATTTTAAAACATCTAATTTATCTTCACCATCATCTTTTTCACATTCACGAAGATCATAGCGAGTAGCATTATATGCCTCAAACTCAATCGAGTCCATAAATTTTGGCCTCTTCTTAAGTATACATTTCAAAATGTGACTAAGAAACATATCACCAAAAAAGGAGGATACATGACTGCATATATTTTCTTCTTCTATTTGTAGAACAAGATGACCATGCACACAACAATAATTGATATATAATTTATTAATATTTAATTTTGTATCATTGATTATAGCGGTGATATCCTTAATCATTTAGTGTAAGATCCTTATAAAACATTCAAAAATATTTTTAAGTTTTCTAATTTTAATCTAGGATCTAATGCAACATCAACTAAACTAATTATTGGAAGATCTGTATAATAATTAAGTCTTTTTTTCATCTCTTGCATAATATAGGATATGTAAGAATGATAGGAAATTGTGATAATGCATGAACTACGTCTTAAGCTTGATAAACAAATAAATGACAAGTTAGATAGTAAACACCAAATAATATATTTGTAGCATTATTAAAATAGAAATGAGATCTAAAAGACATTTACAAATATCCCAATTAGATTTAAATAAATTTGATTATGGAAAATAAAGGTACATAAACTCCGTTAACAAGTTTCTATACAGCACAATCACGGGCAACATTTAATAGGTCGAGTTCAAATGATGTACAATGTCTTTTGAGAATTCTCTTGGTCTTCTACCTTTTCATTAACAAAAATTTATCCATTCATTTTTAAAATTTAAGTACATGACAAGCACATTACTTACATGATAAGCACATTGCTTAAAGGTACATAACATTTAAGTACATGACATGAAAAACTTTACCGCCTAAAATAGGCTAGCATATTCTTTGTAATTCAGAAATAACACATAGAAGCATATCCACTAGTAGAGAAACTTTGTCATGCAGAAAATTGAGCTTGATTAACATCTAAACTCATTATTGTTTAATGCTTTTTCATAATATAATTTCTTAGTATGCCATAACCATGCCCTAGCTTAAAATTGTATACCTTATCATAGTAGTTGTACTTCGCTTGATTTTACACTATCATCAAAATAAATTTTAAATTAATTGGATCCCTGTGACTTAACTTTTGGAGGGCATCCTCCATTTGTAGATTGTATTTTTTGAAGTTCTTACAGAAAAAATGTTTCCTACACAAATGATATGTTAATATTTGTATTTCTACCTATATTTATTGTGCTTTCTTGACTTAGTGGTATTGGCATAATAGGTTTTTGAGGGATATGGCAACTCCAACTTCTATTCAAAATGACTTTTCCCTTGTTTTTAGAACTAGAAGAACCATCACCACGATAAGCCAATAAAAATAACTGAATACATTAAACAATAAATAAAATATAAATACAATGATATGGGAAAAAATAGATAATGAAATTTAAGAATGACTTAAATATGACTTTGGTATTTGTTGTTAAAATATAGCTGCCAAATGTATTGAATTCAACAGTTAGACAATGAGTAGAATTGCTAGACCAAGCGCAAATGGAAGAATAAGAGCTTTTGAGTTTGTGATTTTTGTTTTTAAAAACTGATATTTATAGAACAAAAATATTGTTCATTAAGTGTTTATATTTGTAAATATATACAACTCAAGCGCTATGTTGTGCACATTGATAGTCGGACCGACTGTCCTAGCCAACCAATGGGTGCCATGTGGCACTTGTTGGCTGGTCCATCTCATCAATTTTTTGGATCCAAACCCAGAACTAACAACTTGATTGGGAACCAAACCCAGAATCTATAGTTTGATTTGGAACTAGACCCGATGTTGTCGGTTGATTCGAAACTGATGCAGAATAGACAATTTGATTCAGAACTAGACCAGGAATCACCCCAATGGTTTGAACTAGAACCCAAATAGCGGTTTCAAACCTGGTTCTAGGCCAGGTTTCCAAATAAATAAGGTGTAACCAAATTGGGACATGTCCCAATCTGGTTATGATTCTAAAACCAAAACTATTGGGTCTAATTTTATCCAGTTCTACTTCTTTATTCGGGCCAGGCATGAACCAACAATATCGAGACATACTGTGTAGTGCTAGCTCGTAAGTGTTTTGAGTACTTCGTTGGTCATACTAGTTGCACTTGTAGTTGCATTGGACAACTCATGTTAGGTTATATGGCATGCTTTGGTTGAGGACACATGGAACTAGTCAACGAGAGTCGACAGTTTTTCTAAAGTAAAACAGATTTCATATTGGATATGGATGTATAGTTTGAATATTTAAAATTGGACTCATGATATGATCTGGAGATATGAAGCCTGAGAGGTGGCTGCATGTAGATCTCGTGGATCTAGGAGGTGGTCCTAGATCATTGTGTGTATGGATATTGTTAAGATTAATTGGGTGAATGTATAACCTTACTAGTGCCCTATCTGGATACTTTATCATGTGAACCCAAGGGATTGGACTTGACGAGTTAATGACTTGATCGTCAAGGTCCTTGGTTCAACATGGTGAGAGCGTGGTCGAAGGCCACGTGGCTAGATAGGATACCGGTTTGGGGACTCATACAATGTGGCTAGTGATTGGATACAGTAGAGGTCGTAAGATCGAAACTAAATCAGAATCATTGTTGAGTGTTTCAGTATGCATGCATATTTGAAATGATGATTTTGATTTGAAGGTATAGATTTCGTATTGTGCTATGTGGTTTTAAACATGCATGTCTTTAGTATGCTATAGTTGTAAAGAGAGCATATACACTTACGAGCACGGTTGTGTTGCTCATGTTTTTATTAAATGTTATAGGATTTAGGTAGCACAAACATTGAAACGCTGGGAGTGTTTGAGGCGAGGCCTTTGACTTTCGCTTCGATGTGGTAAAAATTGATAGGTTGTTTGACTTTTCTTGTTAAAAAAAGGTAATTTTTTTTGTTTAATGACCCATTTCTTATTGATAAATATGTAAACTTGAGTTTTAATTGTAAAAGTTTGTCGTTTAGCTGTTTAAACCATGTTTGACCTTAGACTTTTCTCTTCTCTCACGCTTTGGGTCATGAGCCACATCGAATGGATCAAAGGATCGTTGGCCGCTGAATGGACCGGTCATGACAATGCTTGACATTCCTAAGCACAACCACATGATACACGGCATCGGCATCGTTCATGCAATAAACCATCAATATGCTTGAGATGTAGAATATAAAATAACCAACATATTGCTTGAAATGAGGAACCATCCCTAGGAAACCTTATTGAAATATGAAGGCAATTTCATCCAAGCGCTAATATCAGGTCAAATTCTCAATCTGCATAAAGATCCATAAGGACCTCTAAATACGAGGTATGCTTAAGTCAGCTGGCGCCTATCTAGGGTTGGATTTTGAACTTCATTCAAGTATTCAATGGCAATATGGTCGGATTTAGCTTGCATGGTCATAAGTGACTTCAAAATGGGATGCACGCTTTGCAACCACCGGCAAAATTTTAGGCACTAAATGAAGAGGTGCAATATAACCTTCCCTGCCAGTGTTCTGATCAACATGGATAGAGCCAAGTAATTTTCAAGAGTGGGGTTATTCAATGCTCACCATCAGTGCTGGCGCCTAGAAGCCGCGCATTTACGGCTGAAAGTACTAAACTGACTGTTCAGGACTTCTTCCTCTACTCAAAATCTTCGTCGTGTTCGTCTTATTAGCTCAACTGAGTTTAGCTGCACATATCAGCCGAGACGAGCTGAACACAAGAACTTGTTGTAAGGTAGAATTTGTCATTTTCACATACAATTTTGAGCAGAAAAAATAGGTTTAACAGAAGTTAAGCTGGGAATCTGTCCTTTCAGGCAATTTTGCATCTAGTCCTAGATCGATTCCCCAAGGCAGCATGTATAAAGCAATGTCATAGGGAGGGGTCACCGCCTCTGGCACCTGACCGTCCAAAAGATTGGTCTCTCACCATCCAAGTAAGGGTATACTCCTGGTCATAGACCAAAAAGAGCTAATACAAGCCATGGAGGAACGAAAGATGAAATGGTCTGTTCGGCTCAAGATCTTGGCAAGCCAATTCATGTTCATGATATTAAATTAGAAAAAGGGAAAAGTTAAACATGAAAGAATATCAATTAAGACGAGATATAGCTGAGAAGGTAAAGAACCCGGGATCGATCCACTGTCACCTCTCCAAGCCATACACTATGAAATAGAAAAACATGATATCGAAAGAGGCTGAATCGGAAGCGTAATGTACAGCAATTCGTATTAGGTGTATGCTATAGTTCTAGCATAATTTAGTATCATGACATGGTCGGCCGTTGGGGTATCAGGAAGTGATGCCATATTTCTTTCCATCCATTGAGCCCGGGCACACCATATCACATCCCGAACGTGCTGCAAAGTGAAAGACGGGAGAATCGTTTGTCCTCTGCATCTGATTTCCACCTGAGAGAGGGAGAGAGAGAGATTGGTAAGCAACAGCTTTAAACCACAGATAGAAAGAAAAGAAGTTTGTTAAGCATGATTTTGGAGACCACAAACGAAGAAAGGAGAAAATGCACAGAGAACTGCAAACGAAGGATGACCACTTCATGATTAGCTCATCAGATAACAGCTTAGCGACCAGCTAATTGTAACTCAGTGTGATGACTGTTGACCTCCGATCGAATGGTTAAGGTGGACCTGGAGTTTCTCAATGATGGAGATTCTCAGAAGGCAGAGCTCCTTTCCGTCTTAAAAGCGAGGGAGGGACGGAATACGTATGATGTGATGGTACTCCGGACGTAACTATCATGAATCATCCCTATACACGCCAGTGTATTACCCACGAGGGGCCAGAGGTTCCGTGCTAAACTCTCTCTCCCTCTCTCTCTCCCTCTCTCTCTCTCTCTCTCTCTCTCTGCGTGTAATGGAAATGACAAAAATAGCAACCAAATATTATAAAAAGTACACTATTCATGCATTGAAATATCTGATTCCTCGTTGGATCATTCTCAATACCATAGTAGTTTTCATAGTTGCCGTTCGCTTGCTACTGGGCAACTAATTACCAATTAGACCCGCATTTCCTTCTGAACTTCACCTAACCAGCCCGTCCTAACAATCTGTCTGCCTATATATGACCATTTATACCAAAGTTTTTGATAGGCTGAAGCCTCCTAGGAACTGAATCCCTTAACCAAGAAAAGGTTCATCGTCAAAGGCAAGTTCAGTAACCGCACATAAGGCTTCCCTTATAGAAAATGCATGTATTCAGCTACATAGTTAGAAATGAGAGAGTTGATGGCTCTTCTTTCTTGGGAGAGCACGTAAGGCAGGATGAACATGTTTCAACCTAATGGCAACAAAAAAGATCACGTCATCCGAAAAGACGTAAAAGAGTTCTAGTCGTCTATCCCGTTTGGCTAATCTTGAAAGCTTCTCTCTTGCCTAGCCTTGCAAGATTGAGATGAATGGTATCAACTGAAGTTATAACCGGAAATCGATATCATCGAATTGAGAATTGATTATTTGGAGAACACAACGAACAATATGAAGGCACTTTGGACGTTGAACAAGACGATGAACAGAAATTTATTCTCTTTTCTACTTGAAAGGATAAAAACAAAGAGTTTGTCGGTAGAGTTATAATCCGAAAGCGAAATTCATATTGCACAAGGAGAAGAGCGTTAGCTCATCTAGCAAGGGTTCTCAGACTCCCAGCTGGTGGTGAGTTCGATTCCTGGGGCATGTACAGGTGATGTGTCTTAGCTTCGGCCTTCCGTTTTGAAAAAAATATTGCAGGATCTACACTATGGCGAGATGAGGCATCTATCAAACCCAGGCTTTCAAAACCAAAAAGAGTACCTAATCCCCATTAAAAGTATATGCAGACATCAGGAACACGGCGAACCCGATGGCTATTCGCCAGAACTTACAGATTTCTTCGCCCACAGGACTGATGGAAAGAAACTGTTAATATTTCGAAGAAAATTGTGCCCAAAAAGAGAAAGAGGAAGGAAGAAGAATTGAGGAAAAACCAAGGGAATGAGTTCTCGGGCGGATCCTCGAATCAAGGCGAGGTTACCGGTCTATGCTCTTGTCTTTTCCCGTTTTTAAAGTGCTTACTTAAATTCCTTACGTAAGAATTAGTAGAAAAAAGGAGACACGTCTAATCTAAGGGACAATCTCATGCACGTCTTCCTCACGTTTTTCAAATATTATTTATTATAAAACCGTCAAATCCTCAAGATACACTGACGCGCAGACACACACACACACACACACACACATATATATATATATATATATTTCAAGCCCATATCACCTTTGCACAGGACTACCCTTTATTCCCTTTTCCGGGCCATCCATGCACCAAATTCATGATTCCCTTCTTTTCTGCCCCTTGATTAAAACAATTCACGCACCAACTTAAAACAATACCTTCAGATACTCCAAGAAAAAGAGAGCAAACTAGTGATTGGCGCCTCCTTCCAACTTGGATTAATTAAATTAGTTCCATTATTCCTCACGCATTCCGTTCACCAGCTTTTATTAAATTATTCAAAAAAGTATGACATGTTTTATATGTTTCTTCCATCATCTAAAAGACTAATATAATGTGCAAAGTGCATCATTTGAAGAATCGAGAGGGGCTAAAATATTCGTTTCATAAGGAAGACCCGGTACTGTCTGTACTTAACAGGAAAAGGAGGAGAATAGATTGCCTTGATCAAATGAGGTGAGGTGAACGCGGTACGACTATCATAGTCACCAAAGAAAGAGACTGACTACACGTATGGACAGGTGCTCTTCTCTTTGAAACTCAAAGTAAATATAAAAAAATTATTATATTAGTAGGTGTATGTTGAGTGCTACGCATGGGAAGCGAACAAATCTAAGTTTGTTGAGAAAGTCTCTAGCTATAACACGACAAAGCAACGTTGACAAATTGCTTCTTCATTAAGAGAGACTTTGATAGTTTCTCAAGAAGCATGATGATGCATGCATTGAAGAAAAAAATCCTAAGCTCTAACAGTGATGATTTGTGGGTTGAGTATGCATGCATGTTTGCTCAGCCAAAAGATGTCAAAATAGTTGGGACTAGTGTCACCGTTTACACCCATTAATGGGGTTCTTACCTAATCCCTGAATGTGAAAATTATGTGAGGAAGTTGATCCAGCGCAAAGAAAAACTAAGTAATCTTGTACATAAAAATAACAGCATAATCATGACCAAAAATTTGAGGTCACCATCTTTTTATTCGACGAGTCATGACAAGCAACCCTTTTGAAGTGTTGAGAACAGAATCACTGTGCTTAGCAGGACATTATTAAACGATAATCTTGGTGATACAACCACCGTTCCCCGGAGTTAATTAACTCCAGCTTTCAGGTGACCCATTTTAACACGTAAGCTACCCGAGATTCAAGCTCTAAGGACGATACATGTTTCACCTCCAAATGCATCCCATGTCTTACTCTTCAAAATGTTTTTCGAACAGCAACATAGATTTAGTATAAATGAGCAACATATAGGCCAGAATTTGAATTTACTTTCCTAATTAAAACTAATTACAAAACATCAAGCAAAAGAAAGTATTTATAAAAACGATTAATTTCTGCGTGAAGTCACGAAGACCAAACATTGGGTTAAGCATGTGAATACAGTCTGGGATATCAAATCCAAAGCAAAAGATATTATATATTAATGAGTATGAAGAAAGTTAAGAAGTTCAAGTATTGTATGCTAATTATAAAACGTAGTAATGCAGCTCACGATACTAAGAAAATATCTCATTCACCTGTTCGAAAAAGGCATACAGAGCAAAAATTTGCAAATCCCGTGTTGTAGTTTTTGTTATTTATGATAGAGGGGTTAAGCATGAATCTTGGATCAGTTCTTTCTTTCCGGGTTCGGACCACGCTTCTTAGAAGAAAGGAAGTTGCTCAAGGAAACTTTCCAATCGTTCAATTAGACCCATGCTGGAGAGTTTCAATCTGAACTTGGTGGAGCAATGACTTCTTGGCTGCCGACACGCACGCACGCGTGGGCACACACACACAGAATGAAGTGGAGACCTGGAAGATATCTAGTGTTTTTATTGGCTTTGATGTTTGGTAAAGATATTCATATTTCTGGGTCATGACTTCTCAGATAAAGCAATGAAAGAAGCAAAGTAAATGATTAAGAAAATAAATAGTACCATGACATATGTGAATGCACCTATATTTGATCTAGAGACTTGTAACAAATGTAGGTACTGTCTGATGACAGAACTGTGTATTTTTCAATTTATATTCGAAAATTGTTACAAATTGCGTTGGAGTGTAAGAAATCACAAGTTTCGCAGGAAGCTGCTGTCATTGGCAGAGTAGTACATTACTTAGAACGACAGCACCATTTAAATTTTTATATTATTAAATACATTAAAACGATCAGACATGTAACTATTTTCGTTGTAGAGAATTAATTTTTATTATTTTCCTTTTGGGCAGTTGGCGCATTTCGTTACTTAAAAGAACAGTCATCATTTTCGCATCAAAGGTTCTTAAAAGAGATAGGAGGTGGTGAGACGTCCACGTTAAAGGCTATCATGAAAATGTTGAACAATATAGCATGACGACGGTTGAGATTTATAACTAGCCTATAAAGATTAAGCAAAGTGTTTCTTTCTCCTTTCTGGTTGTGGAACAATAATTTAATAAACACCAAAGAAAGCTGAGTTAAAGAGAGAAAGAACAAGTCTCGTTCTTAAGGAATCTAGGTACCCATTATAAACAGCATTGATTGCCACGCCCATTGTTGTGCCGCGCACAGTGGAACCGGAGGACCACCAAGATTGGGCGTCTTTCTTGACACAGTTTAGAACTAAAAAGCGACAGATGCAGAAATCTAGCATAGGTGACAAGATTAACAATTACTCTTTGTAAAACAAACGAAGAATGTGAGTATTTTACTGCTGTATCATACATAATCTTACGGAACATGAACACGCCTCTGAAAGAGGAACCCTACAATTTGAGTGAAAAAAAGTCCAACGAAAAATCTTTCTTTACGAAAACCGCCCTACCTAATTGTGTCAGCGAAAGGAGAATATGGTGGAAAATCAAATATTCCTGTTTAGTTTAGAAAGAGAGTCAAGTTAACTTCCTCAAATATCACACGCAGAAAGACAATGAGTATGTGCTGTAGTAATGATGACCCCATGCAGACAACTGCAGGTGTCTTCGCTCTTAAGCATCGGTGAGACGTCTCGTCATCATCTTGAGCTATAAGTGGGATGCTTGCCTTGCCCTTCCCGGCAAAGTAAAATTTTCACACCATGATGCATTGCAACGAAGCAAGGGAGAAAAAAATAGAAATGGCACAACATGACACATCTACATTAAAAACCTCACCTGTTCTTTTCTATCAACTAAACTTCAAAAGTAATCGTTTTCGTCTTGGAACCCTAAAGGATTTTATCTAAAAGGTAAATCCTGTATAGTTTTTGGTCTGTTTGGAACAACTCTAAAAGCTCTTATTGTGTAGCAAAGCATATTAAGTAAATCATGTATAAGTATTGGTCAGCTTGATAAAAACATACAACTTATATATATTGCGTTGAAGAAAAATGATCTATTTGATACAAACCACGTTAAATCAACCATGTTAATTATTACCATCCGCCGATCCCTAGGAATGTTATCATTAAGTTACTCTACCTATAGACCAATATCTTAAAGTTAAACTGCATTACTGCTATCATTGGTTTAATATTGTTTGATAGCTAACGTGTTAAACTAACATCTAAGATGAACTCTTGCATTATGTAACGGGATTAAGCATAAGTACCTCCGATTCGCTATCCAAAAGGAGCTTGTCAGCCAAGTACTTCAAGATCAAAAGGATGGTCATCTTCCCATCTCTGAAAAGCAAAAGGAAAATGGGATGCATGATCAACGATACTAAAATGCAGAACCTTAAGAGATTAGTATATAGAGGCGCTTGATAGTTTGTGAATCCCCCCAACATTTGAATCCAAAATTGCCAGAAAATCACAGAACCAAACAATGGCATACTTAATTCTGAGGTAGCTCTTCTGAAGTTGAGGCAGAGCCAACTCCCTTATTCTGCAAAGCGAAACGACTGAGACTTGATCAATCAATATCTATGCAATGGTAAGAAGTCAAACTAGAAGGCGGTTGGTGCAAACCCACTGATTCTGTTCGGCCTGAAGAGCGAACCAAAGGCCAGAATTGGTCCTGCCGGGAGGTGCTTTCACAATCTTCATCGCGGTCGAACTTGGGCTGGGCTTAGTTACAGCTGGCTGGGAAGCATAAGGTACGGTCCAAGAGCTTGAAGGGTACGCCGTTTGCCGGAAATTCCAAAGGTATTCTTGCTGGCGCAACCTGAGTCCGGCGAACCCATGAGCGCCGTTTTGGTGAAAAAAGAAGGGCGGTGTGTGCACGAGGTGGCTAGGAATGTTGACGGAGCTGGGTGGGGTTCGTCCGTCGGTGGGTTTGTCCGAGAGTAGATCCAGCTCGACCAGGGTTCTGGGAGGTTGCTCGGGCACTTGGGTCTCTGCTAGCCCGCCTCTCGCCAACCCCAACTGCAGCCAGTTCTCCTCCTGAAGGAAGGGTGCGGGGCTTGAGCTCTGCTCATTGTTTCGGCTCGTAGAGAGGGAGTCTTGCTCGGTTTCCATGTGATCGACGGTTAGATCGGACTTCGCTACGCAGTTGGTTTCGATATTGAAGAGACAGAAAGTCTGCGCATAATTCGGAGCTTTGAGAAGATTGAGGTCGTCTAGTTGTAACGATACGTTTGGAGTAGGAACCATGGTCATTTCCAGAGAGAGAAAATCTGCAACGTGATTTGTCCTTCTCTTTCTTCCTCTCCTTCTTCGTCTTGTTTGTGATCGTTTTCTTGCTTGTAGTTCCTCTGTAGAGGTTTGTCAGCCATGGACATGGACTGCTCGATTTGGCTCAGTGCAGAGATCGATGGTAGTTTCCATATTGCGTGCGACGTCTCGAACAAGGGTCGGATGCGAGAGAGCTTTTCATGGTTGGCGACATCGATGGCAACAAAGATCAGCCTCTGATTTGGCTTTCCATCATGCTTTCCGCTTTGGATACTTGTGCGTTTATGCGATGAAGTTCACAGAGAGAGAGAACCCACATAGTGCCTGGTAAAATGTTGAAAGTGGGTTAGCGTTTTTTAAAGACCTCTCTCTCTCTATATATATATATATGTATGTATATATGTATATATATATGTATGTATATATATATGTATATATATATATGTATGTATATATATATGTATATATATATATATGTATATATATATATATATGTATATATATATGTATATATATGTATATGTATATATATGTATATGTATATGTATATATATGTATATGTATATATGTATATGTATATATATATATGTATATATGTATATGTATATGTATATATATATATATATGTATGTATATTATATCACAGGAAGGTTTACCTGTCATGTCCACAGGGTTGGTTGCGAAATCAGAATTTGTTATTTTCTCTAATACTTGCCGACTAGTTGAGTTGGCATGCGACAAAAGCAAAAGACCATGAGAAGTTAGTATGTTGGTAGGGTGACGCATAATATATAGCACGTATATAATGCGCAAGCATATGACCTCTCTTGCCAATTAAAAATTCACTTACGCTAGTCTGCTTCGTATTGCTTGAAGATGATCGATATATGTATGGTTTGATTAATCAGAAACAAGTGTCAGATCAACAAAGTTTTCCTGTGTAAGATGTTTGATTCATCAAAGAAATTTGTTACCGCTCTCAGGGCATTAGCCCACCTCCACGAGTTCGACAACGTGGGCGTACATAGCCCGCTCTCAGATCACCAAAGTTTTCCTGTGTAAAAGTTTGTAACAATATGATCGTTCCACACGCACCGATGATGTCATATGATTGGTTATATATGATCTGCAGCTGCGAGTTTAGGTAGGGCGACCCCGTGCTTTTCTAATTTATGATAAATTGGAATTGCTATCACGCTCAACGGTTAGGTATAAATCTGGAACAAGCAACAAAGTTGTCTACGTGTGTGTTTGAACTTCCTCTTGAGTTGAGTTGAGTTCGGGTGAAGCCCTTTCCCGTTTTGGAAGGAGGCAGCTAATAATGCGTTGCACAAAATGTGAACAGAGAAATTTCTAAGTGCACCATCATTATACATGAATAGTCAAGTAGGTGACTTCTTGCTCTCTCCTAATCCAAGTTGACATTCACATTACATTTTGGTAGCAAAGCTTTGTTTTCAAAAACAACTTTCTCTTTATCCAATCAGACTACGCTATAAACAGTTGACGAGCCCAAGGCCATTTTATTTGTTGTAATCATGTCATTGAAATAAAGATTACTTCTCATCACCAGCCTCATTGAACCTTAATTTGATCATCATCATATGTAAACATTGTTAATAGATGTATAGTGTTTAATTATTCTCCTCTCACACATTTAAGTGACTTACGCCATGTTTATATAAAATGTATGTAGAAGGGGGACAGAAGGGTAATCGAACAAGCATGCAAATTTTTCTTAAAAAAAGAAAAAAACATGTTTCTTTTTTTTTAATAAGAATGGAAAATTCGTCGTAAATTTAAAGGGCAGAGATGAGAAAATCATGTGCATCCGCCTGTGGACGTACGGACGTTTTACACTGAAGATACGGAGAAAGAGAGAGAGAGAGAGAGAGGGGGGGGAGAGAGAGAGAGAGAAGGAAAATGCCAAAGCCATGACACTGATTATCCCCTCCTCCTGCACACTGACTCTTCTTCCCCCTCTTCTAATTCCCTTTAGCATAAAGCCCCTCTCGCTTTCGCGCGCCCGCACGGCTAACATGGACTTCGCACGGTTTATTATAATTGCAGGCGCATTTTGCAGGCCTTTTAAATTCTCGTCGCCAACCTCCTACTAAACCAAATATCACAAGCTTTCTGGAGACTCTTGGATACAAAAGACCCTTTAGGCCGATTCCAAACCTATGTGGCGGTTTTAAAGCGACTGTTACTGGAATCGATGAAACTAAAGTGAGAACCGGGGCCCATTAAGTTCCGTTCTGTTTCACTTTTCATGGAACCAAAACCAGTCTGAAGTCGAAACGGGGGCTTTCAAATTGTTGGTTCTGTTAAAATTCTTATTTGTCGGTTTCATAGGGTGCCAGACTCAAACTGGAAGCTTAAATGTCCAATAATATGTGGATTTTTAAAATATGTTTTAACAAAAACAGGATACTAATTGACTTGTTTGAATCTCTATCTCTCTCACACACACACACAAAAAGAAAAGATTTTTTTCAGCGTATAATTTAAATCATTTGATTTCTCTTTCTCTCTCTCTTAAACTTGCGTAAGTATAAAGTTGTAGATTCGTGAGTTTTGACTTTGGAAAGAGGATTTTTCTTGTTTGAACAGTTTTTGTACAACTCGAAACGACGTAACGGCGTTATTCCTTTCAACATACAGGGCTATGCCATCCGTGGTATACACGTGTAGCTCTCTCCCCTTAAGTTAAGGGGAATATTCATTAGGAAAATTCGTACTTATAAAAAACTCCTTGGAGAATTAAAGCAGTTGATAAGCGGACCGTCATCAATTGACCTTACGCTCAGAAAACACTAGTGTTGAGGAAAAACCCATAAAGTCAGGGTCTTCATCTGTCCCTAAGTTGGCCTTAATCGTAGGGTTGAAGTCTAAAAAGTTTTGAGAGAGAGTCAGAATGACTAATGACAATGTTGCGCGGTGGGGACTGGTTTGTTCTTGCGCACATCCATACTTGGCTTCCTCATACGGTTACATGCATTTCATGTGGACATGCATGCCTGGAAATGGATATGCATGTTACCTTAGGCGGAATTAAGGACTCTACGCATCTATATATATACATGATTTTATCTTGCCGACTACGGTATGTTCACCTATTATTTTTTGACATGAGTATAATTTAAAAAGTTTTTAAAAAACTATGTAAAATAATATTATTATACAAAAAAATAATGGTAATACATGAATATATATATATATATATATATATATATATAAAGATTATCCCTTTATCATCTCCATTACTATATCTTTATGTTAGCCATTAGCCATCCATGTCTCAAATTCTCCCAAGCAAAATGTAAGGCTTGGTTGTTTATTGTATGTGCATGACTTGAAAAATCATGTGATCCAAACTAACTGAATGAGTTTAAATATGTAATCAAATGGCCAATGTCATTCAATTTTGGTTATGATTTAAAATATTTGATTTTTGACTTAAATAATGAAAAACTCCGTTTTAGTGAAAATTATGTGTCAAAACTTTGACTTTTATGTTTAATATGCGAATATGTTTTGAAACTTGGATCGAATTCTTGAACTCATATTTATGAAATCATATTCCATCCATAAGTAATTTGAAAAGAATATGATTATGTTTCAATATAGAAACTGCCCCATAACACTCGCTTAATTCGTGCCACTTCTCTTTTTTCTTTTATTTTTTAAGCTGGGCGAAATATTTTAGAAAATAAAGTACATCAAAAGAGTGGAACTAAGATGAAATTCTCCAAATTTGTTGCCCACATGACCTTGAGAAATAACAAAGGCTGCAATTCTTTAGCACGAAGCAATTGTATGTAAATGGAAAACTCAGACGGGGTGGTCCATACTTGGATAAAGTTTTGAAATGCTTAATTTATATGACGTTAATCTTGAAAAGAATCTCGTTACATTCACCACTAGAGGACCAACACTTTTGGTTGGGCTCGTGTGCTTATATAATATGTATACATGTAAGTGATTATCCTAGTATTGTCGGTCCTAAGTGCAGATAAAATAGGGTTGTGTTAGTCTTCTAACAGTAGTATAAAATTTTGTCAGATTTATCTATTATAGATTTGGATATTACAGGTGTCTCCTCTTATCGACGAAATGTAGAGTCCAAATATAGTGAAAAATAAGCAAGGGACTTTATGTCTTTATCGAGATGTAGTAAATCATTGGTTTTCACACCATTAGCAGGTGTGAGTAAAGTCGTTAGTCTTGTTATATTGGTGCCCAAATATAGTGAACAAATTATAGACAACTACAAGATAAGAAAACTAGTCGTAGATAATAAGATTTGTGATAATAAGATTCATATTGGTACTTCAAATATGAGAATATAGATTGACAAATTAATAAAAGTAGTAGATACTATGATTAAGAGAAATATCGACATTTATGTTTACAAGAGATATAGTGGATTAGAGAAAAAAAAAGAAGATTGAGAATAAAAGTTTTAAATTATGGTATTCAAGGAAGGAAAAGCCATGAAATAGAGTTGGTATTATTGTAAGTAAATATTTAAAGGATAATGTAGTAGACATACAATGACATGTGACCAAATTATGATGGTAAAATTAGTGTTAGTAGCAAAGGCTTTAAATATAGTTTGTACTTATGCACTATAAGTAGGACTAGAGGTTAGTTTGAGAGAAGTTAAATAAGGTAATTCAAAAAATTTGTGAAAGTATATGATTTATTTGGGAGGAGATCTAAATGAACATGTGGATAAAGAGGTATTAGGATATCTAGGTAATTCATAGAAGCTATGGTTTTAAGAATTTAAATGAGAAAAGGGGACATTTAATTTTGCTATGGCATATGATCTCTTTATAGCTAATATAATCTTTAGAAATAAAATTTAATTACTTATAGGAGTGGCTTTTCATAAATACAAATTGATTGTTTTGCCTATAGGAGAAGATACAGATCATGTTATAAAGAGTACATAAGATCATGCAGTAAAGAGTACATAAAGGCCATGTTAAGAAAATACATTTATGGCTTGTCCCAAACACAAATTTGTTTAACTATCCAACATTCGGCTTCTAATCATTAATTTGCATGTAAGAAAGTAGACAAAAAGGAAAGGAGTACATAGAGCTCTCAAACTAAATGATAAAACTTCAAATGAGAAACATATTTAAACAAAAAAGTTCTTAAAAGAGTTGTTGAATTATATAGGGATACTTTCTAATATGTGAAACAATATAGCATAAATCTAAGAATATTACAAAAGTGATAAAAGATATGTTAGGTGAATATAAGAAAGGTGTATTTACACATAAAGAAGTTTGATGGGCGAGTGAAGTAGTGTAAGATAAAATTAAGTTGAAGAGGACATGTTATAAATATCATTATGCTAACAAGACAAGTGAAACTTGAGAGACTTATAAAAAACTAAAGAGAAGAGAAAAATGTGATTAATAAAGAGAAAGGTAAAATTTGAGAGGCTTTATATAAAAGTCAACTCAAAACAAGGTGAAAAAAATATTTTCAAGATATTGAGGCTATAGATAAGAAAATTAAGGATCTCCTGCAGAAAAGATAATGATGAAAAATTCTAGTGACAAGTAATGATATTAAAAATAAATAGAAAAAGTATTTCTATAAGTTTTGTAATAATAAAATAAGTGTTATTATTAATTTAGGAGAGTTAACCAACTTAGAAAAGTATATAAACTATAATTTCTACAAAGTATTAAATGGAATGAAGTCAAAGAAGATCGTAAATTAAGGTTAATAAATATGTATGACCAAAAAATATTCTTATAGAAATATGAAAAATCTTAGGAGAGATAGATATTACTTAGCTTAAAGATTATTTAATGAAATACAAAGAAACCAAAAGATGCTTGAGAAATGAAGGAAGATTACAATTATACCCATATACAAATTTAAGAGAGACATTCAAAATTGTAGGAATTACCATAATATCAAATTAATGAGTTACACTATAAAATTATGAAAAAAATTATTATACATAGGTTGAGATAAGTATCCAGTATAATATAGAACCAATTTAGATTTATATAAGAAAGACTATTGAAAAGTTATATGAAATAATTATTATACATAGGCTAGTAATTTATTGAGATGTCTTATAAAATAGTTTAGAGCAAAATAAAAGAACATTCACATGATATTGATTTCTCCGTAAAAAGCTTATAATATGGTGCTAAGAGATATTTTTTGAAAAACCTTGAAAAAGAGAGATATCCTATTAAAATACATCAATCTTATAAGAGATATGTATGATGGTACACAACCATATATCTATATAGTAGGTATCACGTCCAGTAAAAACGGACTCCATTATGACATAGGTTTATTGATGTCAGAAACTTCAAGTTTAAATTTTATTTTGTTGAAGAATTTGGATCGAGTGTTGTACCGGTATATCATAGGTTAGTTATCTGAAAATTTTCCCTAAAATACAATTTTTTTCCTTATAAAATTAATAAAAGAGGTTCAGACTTCTTTTTTTTTGGTTCATTCAGCCCCAGAAAGGTAAATATGAGGTCAAAAGGTAATCAGGCTAGAGCTACAACAAAACTATTTTTCTCCATTGGAAGATGGGTTTGCGAGGAGCCGCCATATTGAACTCATGAACTCGAACTCGAACGTTCTTTGGGGAACCCGTGGCTGTCTGTAAATCTAATGAAACGTTATGCAACATGCATAAAGTATCCAGCAGCGGGGACTTTTTCCTCATTGCAGCACACCTCGCACCGAAGATGTGCAATGACGCCATGACTGCTACTTTGTCAACACTCCCTTGATAAATATCATTTGGGGGTTTCTTCTTGCTTCGAACAACAAACTTTTAAGACGCGTAACTAAAACCTTACTTCATCATCATGGTTACCAATTGCAAGTTCTTTCTAAAAGACATTACAAACAATTTGATCCAGTCAGTCTTGAGAACTTCAATTTCTCCGTGTTGCGGATTCAGAAGTACAAATTAACGTCCTCATGTAAGGAAGATGTTGAATGGATCAACTTGGTGGGAAGGCAACAGGCTAATAACGATGATGATGAACGGCATTTCACTTGTCATGCATTGATAAGTTGCAATTGTAAACCTTTTAACTGTTTTACACTTAGTTTACTATGGATTTTGTTTTCATGGTTTGCTTATTAGTTATCATTATCAAATGGTCATGGACCATGGTTTTGATTATGTTATGCAGATTTTTAAACTTATCTATGTTATGAATGTTTTATGATTTTAATTATTGGATAACATGTTCCTGATTTTTTAGTTTTCCGGGGAAATTTTTAGTTTTTTTACTTTTAGGATCTTTAGCCTTGTTTAGTACAACTTTTGCCATATGACATCTGTTTTGTTTATACGACTGCTCTTTAATAGGTCACGGTATGCAAAAAACATGCATGCAGCCACACAACACAACCACAGACATACAGATACACATTGTATATGAAAATTAGTAAGCATGAAACATCATCAGACTAGTCAAAGGATATGGATGACTATTTTATATTTCTTTTACATGTGATATGGGCTTGCCTTCTTGGCTTAGTCTTGTGCTTTTCTTTCAGGTAGAGAATTTGAAGTTGACATTACCAACACTTGACAAGATGTACTCAGTTAGAAATGAGAAAGACACATGTACGTCGTTTTTGACGGATTTTCCTTTACCTAGATATGTTTTCATTTCGTTTGTTTCTTGCATTTCAACCTATTTTTTTCATCAGTGGTTTGTGGGTCTGACACTGGTTTCCCTTTTCGTTTTTTAGAAAATACATGATATCACTTTTGATGTCCTAGTGTTCACTAACCCTGTTGCATTTTGTATAATCTGACCCGAACGTGTCATGGTTTATATTGTTCTTGATATCGGCTGTCCTTTTGAATGTACAAAGGGCCTGCTACCTAGATGTTTTTCATGTGTAGTATGTACATTGAGATAGACTGGGATAGAATCCGGTGCATAAACGAATAAAGCATGAAACCTTTTTCTCTCTATCCCTCTCTCTCAATTACTTCATATAATATATTCTTTTCTTTTGTACATATAATTCACTCTATTTGTTTAAAAAGAGCTATCAGTAGAGAGAGAGAGATGAAAAAGGAGGAACAGACGTGCAGGCATGGTCAGGCACCAAGTGACGGTTTGCACGCGCGGTCAGGGGTGCAGGCCCCACCGTCACCGCACCCATGCAGAGCGTGAAATTTGGTGTCCAGATTGTCGGCGAAGTAAGCCGCCCTCAAAGCTGCTTCGTACGACTATTGCCTGTGTGTGCTTCCCACTATGCATCTAACGCTTTCTACACCGTCTCTCTCTCTCTCTCTCCACAACAATGGATAGCTGCAATCTGATGGCGGATTACATAAATTACCTAAAGATCGAGCGGGTTGCCCATGTATTCGGATGTGGAAATGGTTCACTACAGATGGCTTAGCCAACGATCAAATTTTCTAATGCTGTACAGACGACTCATGGCATGGAGCGCTAAAGCTGACGGACTCAGGCCAGGTTGTTTTTTACCAATCTGACTTCATTCATGATATATGAGCTTTGAACGGTCATTTTATATGGAAAAGTCCATCTTCAATAACAATAACAATTAAGCATAAGTATGAAAAGTCAGATATACGAATTCAATTCGGTAATTTTATGTTCATGTCATAAGTCTAATGCAACTCTCTTCTTTTCATATTCGAGCTTGGAACCATCTTCAATTTGATATTTCTATTTTTTTGTTCATTGATGAGTCTCAAAATAGCCTGACAGCCTTGGGGATGGGGTGTTGGTCAGCAGAACAGTATACCGAATAGGTTAGGAAGAAGAGTACGAGGAGTGGGGTTAGTTGGAGCCCTTATCAAAACCTAGGGTTTCTTTTCTCTCCACAGTCGTAATCTCTTACTGTTTCTGAATTTATTATCTTCATTCGACGAGTAACGGAGCTCTCTCTCTCTCTCTCTCTCTCTCTCTCTCTCTCTCTCTCTCTCTCTCTCTCTCTCTCTCTCTCTCTCTCTCTCTCTCCACAGAGACACACATTATGGAAGTACACTAGTTCTTGACACCCTATCCTTATGCATACAACGCTAATATCAGGAGCACGAGATTCTCAAACAAATTACAAGTCTCTTCTTCCGAAAGAATTCAGACCTTGATTTCCAGATCGATAGAGCAGTATCGAAAAGTGAAGCACCTAATCAAAATCTTTCTATATGTGCACAGGTTGTACGAACAATCTCTAAAATGATGAAGAGAAACATGACATTTGGAGAAAACCCATTATGAATCTGCATGTGCTGCCGATAGAGTGGGGCTTAATTTTGAAAATGACTGTTCCCCCCACAAACTTACTGTTTCTTATTCTAAAATCAAACCAGACATTTGAATGCATGTGTGTTAGCAATATCAACTCGGAAAGTGTATACTATACTCATCAACCCTAGCTTATGGGCGATCGGAGTCCATCAAGGGCGATTGGGACCCTATCATTCCTATATCAACTTCAACTTGGGGAGCAAATGCATCATTTGTAACCGGGTTAAGCTGACTAAGGTCTGCCCAGCATCAGCAGGAATGTCAAATTCTAACTTTTGAATGAAGCGCGTTTTTTTTTTGTTTTTGGTTCAAAAGGATTCAGAGTATAGTGGAATCAAATCAACCTGAAAAGAAAGATATTTATTTATTTATTTGTTACAAAGAGAGTCCGAAGCCCAACACACCCGCAAACACACATGAACTAACTCGCCATTGCAGCGTGGGAGTTTAAAACCCTATCATTGAGCAACTATTGTTCTGGGTGCGAAAAGGAAGATACTATATTAACTGAATTATGAAAACATTTTAACTTTTACAGAAGTAACTAAAACTTTATAAATAGAAAATAGAACACAGCTGAAAAGTTAACCCGATACATTTAACACAAAACAATTAAATTTGTTTTTCAAACGATTTTGCTTCACTGAGCACGTCCTAAGTTGCAAGTTTTAAGGCCACAAGCCATGATTGGGTCGAGCATCATGACACCTGATTCAGATCCTGTGAGTCTGAACCTGTAGCTCAACTCGATTGGATAAGACCAACCCAGATTTTACACTTCTTTAAATCCCGAAGCAGAAGAGGTTTGCTTTGTGGCCAACATGAAGCCAGAAGAGAGCGCTAATGCTCAAGGATACCAACAAAACATAGTATAAGTGGTGTATGACATCCAAGTGGACCTGAATTAAGAGACAAAGATGTTTTTGGTGGTGCCCACCACCATATCAGCAACACACTAAAGGAAGAGGAAAAGGAGAAAACGTGTTGATGACAACCCTTTCCCCAACCAGGAACGTACGAACAGGGGGGAAATAAAAAAAGGGGAAACCCAAAGAGAAATTGTGTAAAGGCGTGGCATTGATCTGGAAAAGGGAAGGGTAAGTGCTTCTGCAGCAATGAAAATAAAGAATTGATAAAGGCATATTTGGGAAACAAAGCGGGCAGCACAGCTTCTTCATAGTGCGTGCATGTGCATGGTGATTTGACAGAGAGAGAGAGAGGTAAACAAACTAGAATCGGCAAACGTTGGATGGAGGAACAAAAACACGCTTAGATTAGTTAAAATTCAGTCCTAAATATTCTCATCGAGTTAACACAATATGAACTTGGTTGCGTTTGCAAATAAAATACAACTTGATTAATTCAGGTTGGGGTCAGTGCGTTCGAAATTCATCAGCCAAACCTAAATCGCGGACCTGATTATGTGAATCCAGATAGGTTTGATTCAGTTTTGTTTGTATCAAAACCGAATCCGATGGTTTTACATACCTACAGCTTGAATGTCAGGTATTATTTTGTGTGCGCCACATCCATAGTTGAGGTTAAGAATAGAGGTCTTCAATGAGTTTGACTGAGTTTTGATGCATACAAGTGGATTTCTCATTTTGTGTGGCAAGATGGTTCAAACTATTGATAGAAACGCTACAAAATAAATGCTTTCAACTTAGTTGAACAAATATAGAATGCAAGTAGAATCATTTGAATACCATATATGACATAAGAATTAAGGTTGATATGCATTGCATCCCAAAGCAAGTTTTTAATACCCAAGGTAAGTTTTTCAAAGTAATAAAAAATTGATAGAGATGTCACACATAAAAATAATATAAGTTGGTTAAAATTGAGAGTTGCATCAGGTACCATTAAAGTTGAAAGGTAAATATTAGAGCAGCAATTAGACTTATAATATTATATTATGTTGAGTGTTGGACAATTAATTATTAAAATGTGTAAAAGATAATTATGACAGAAATGAAGATGTTAACATAGATGTGTTGTCATGAAAATAAAAACTGTACATGTAATAAGGTGATCATAGACAAATTAAAAGTGATATAATAGATTTTGGAATATGCTAAAATTGGAAGAGGAAGACAAAGAATTAGTGTAGCTGACCCCATTTAGTATGGGAAAAGGTTTAAATCCTTAACAAAAGTTAGCTCTAAATTATACAAGCACCAACAATGAAATGGGGAGATGATTCTTGAAGAATATTTTGATTCCAATGTAGTTTATTTTGTAAATAGATGGCTACATAACTGAAATTACACTTAACTTTTAAAAATATAAAAAAATAAAAGGATAGGGTCAAGATCTCACCAACCCCATTGACACCCATTTGATACTCTAGAATGCAATTGGAAAAAGGTACCAAAAATAGAGTTAAACAAAAAATAGTGGTATTTGAGATGACTAGAAGATTGGATTTGCAAAGGTGCACCTACATATACCTTTAGGAATAAGCCATAACCAAGGATGACACATCATACTTATTACAAGCCCCAGCTGCAGATCTATGTTGAGGCTTGAGGATCTATAATTTTTGAAAAATGTGAAGGCTGACCCATGAAATATTTGAACACCACCTCACCTAAATTACACTTTAATTGATATGGGATCAAATAAGCAAATGCCTCAGCATATAAGGATATCAAATTTCCTTTAAAAGAAAAGTACCAAAAAGGAGAGTTATGAGACAAAAATAAATGGTTATATATATCCTTTTGGTTTTCCACCTTACTGCTACCCTCAAAACACTAAGGATTGTTTATGTTTTTAAAGGTTATGAGAGCAAGGGCTGTCATTTTGTATATGTTTCTCATCAAAGCTCTAAGGCGTTGGCAAGGACAAAAGCATTTGTTTTCAATAGCTTCTAAACAAACTTCTCCTCACTAACTCAAATAAATTAAGTTTACATGAATCAAGTTCTAATTGTTATAATTTGGCTTGTCCTCAACTTCATACTCTTGTGATTAGCTTCATCTAGTCAACCTTAAGCTAACTCAACTACCATGGGTTCTCCAGTTTCTTTAGTTATTGTTGAATCAATAATCATCAACAACAACAACTAAGCCTTTTTCCATAATAGTTAGGGTTAACCATGGATTCTTTGTTTCCATAAATTTTGATCATATGCCATGTTAACCATTAGATCAATAACATCTAGATTATTCTTTATTATTTCCTACCAATACATCTGTTTGATGTTGCCATACCTTCTTACCAGACATTCCTTTGATTGCACTTCCACATCTTCAAGCAATCTTAAATTATTGTACCTTTATCATCTATTGTGCCTCTCATTTCATCTCCAATAATTTCATTACGAATAAAGTCTTTCCTTATGTGACCATACATCTATCTCAGCATCATCATTTTTGCCACATGTCTCTTTTATATATGTTAAATAATTAACTACCCAATGTTTAGCACCATGTCACATAGTAGTCTAATTACTGCTCTATAATATTTACATGTTAACTGTAGTAATATCTCCTTATGGCATAGAATACTTGATGTACTTCCCTATTTTAAATAACCTATATTAATGAACTTCATATCATCTAATTGTAATTTTCATATCATCTCTAGGAACCAAATAATCAAACTTGCATTATGTATATTCCATCTTTGTTGTACTAAGTTCAAAGTCTTTATTTTCTAATGTTTTTATCTTCCTTTTCCTTTTAACTTTTTTTTAGATTCATTCATTAACATAGATCATCCATGAATAACATACAGTGAGGTACTTCATCTTCAATATGCTTACCTCTCTTTTTCAAAACTCTCCAAAGAATATCTCTTGGCACCCTATTATAAAAGTTATTTTTTGCTCCTAGCACATGTTATATATTCTAACCAATATAAATGGTATGAAAATTAAAATTGATACATACTGAGTTCTACAAGAATAATTTTTCAATGCTAAAAAATGTTTCAACGATATTATAGAGTGATCTTTTGAAAGAAGGCCTCTGTTTTTGTTCTTGATGGAGGATGCAAAAGTCATGATCACCATGTAATGGAGTTTTGCTGAAAAGATGTTCTTCCTAATGAAAAAAAGGACATTGTTAAAGTCAATGAAACCACATTGATCCATTCTAACTTATTTATAAATGTGATTAAGAAAGCTAGTTGAGCTTATTGGCATATTAAACAAACTCAACGTTGCATCCCAGCTGGGTTCATTTACAAATTTAATGAGTTCGGCCAGGAGCCTAGTTGAGCTAAAAACAAGTCACTTTTGTTTAATGGCTAGCTAAGCACTCTTAACTTGTACTAAATATATAAAGATTCGCAGTCAATTTAAAGAGTTGTCTTGTGTAGAACTCATAGCTTCTCGAATTGAAAACTTTGGTTATGCTCTAACATTGGATCTATACTATTGTACAAGGGGGTTGTAAGTTGAGGAAGTAGAATATATAGTAAAAAGTTGGGATTATATATATGAAACTTTGCCCCACCCTAGAAAGGTTTTTGAATCTACTGCTTTTGTGTTATTGCCAAACATCTAGTATATAATTTGTTTCCTTTGTTGCTTATTTAATTGTTCCACCACTTAGTTTTACTATCAAATGCTAAAGCAAAATCTTCTCACAAAAAAAAGTAGAATGGCCCTTCTCCCACTAATTAGGGTGAGATACATAGATTCTTAGTAGTAGTGGTTTTTCTCCACCATATGATTTTTCTTTACCTTTTGAAGTGTATAAATACCAAAATTTTTCTAGCAAAATATTGGTTTAAAAAATTATTTTAAAAACCAATTTCAAAGCATATGGGGTGAGACCCAAAGTCTTGATTTTTATAAAATTATTACTGTCATAAGAAAGAAATAAAAGAATTGTGTAGGAAAAGAAGAAAAAGGTAGAATTTTGAAGACTTTTGGCTCCAAGGCAACAAAAAGAATGTCACCAAAAGTTTATTCCATGAAATGAGTCAACCATGGCTGATATTCTACTCTTCTTTAGGTATTTCTAACCCTAAAAGAAACAAAAAAAAATTGTTGGGTCATTTACACCCATTTTTATCCAAAAAACCCAGCTAAGTCAAAATCAAGCTCGCTTTTATTTTATTTGTCCATGATATTTTATTAAAAGAAAAATTTTATATATTGAATATTTAATATGTGCTATTTTTTATATTTATAATGCATAAGAATTTCTGCATTCATTCATATACACATGTTCATCCACATGTAGGGTGTCAAATGGGAGTTTATTTGCAAAAATAACAATTTCAATGCATATATACATATATAGGGGTGCTTTTTTTATAAATACTTATATTTGGGGCACTAAAGAGCATGTAATATACAAGGTAAAGTGAAATTTGTGGAAAATATTTTGGAAATATTCTCTTTTGCCTCTTTATTTTATCTTTTTGTCAAAAAGTTGTACATATATTTTTATTTCAAAAACAAGGCAAAAGTAAGCCCTTCCTAAAAAAGCTTATATTAGATTTATGTATGTAGTTCAAACTCTAACTGAATTACGCCTCAATTCCACTAAGCCGAACCCAATCTACCCTAGGCAAAGTGCAACCCACTTCATTGGGACAAGTATTCACACCAAACTACCGGAAGTCACCCGCCTTGCTGCATCAAGCACAAGGATTATGAAGGCTCAGGGTTAAGAGATATTTTTCCACGCCAAGTCAAGCCATCCATGGAGCCTCCAAGCCATGTAGGCACCACCTAGCCTTCAAGCTATATCATTTCAAATGGAGGTGTAATGTTCCAAAGGAAAGTTGTCCCTATTCAAACAGACTTTGTAACATCAACAATCATTGCTGGCAAAATGACAGTAGTCTACTCACGGGATAGAGCCCCATTTATGATTGTTATGAATAAATTAAATGAATTTATCATTCTTGTTATATGTTGTTTATTTTTTCTTGATGTCTTAATTTACTCCAACCTTCTCATGATTTTGTTCTTGTTTCTGTTAACTTATATGTGTTACCCATTGGGAAGACACTAATTTCTCCCCAAGAGTTACCTCTGAAGTACTACTAAGATTGACATAACTATTTTGCGACCACACCATCCTTAGGCCACAACCAACACTTTTCTGATTCCAACAATTTTTGCCAACATGCCAAAAGTTTTGATTTGTTCCTAAACTAACCATTGGCACAACTTCATGATAGTTTTCTAGTGACCCTTGTAGACCATTCAAGAAGACCACAATATTCAAAATTAACTACTAGAGTTTCTCATGAAAGTAAACCAACAACCTAACAACCATGAAAAATAAATATGTACGAATGTTTTAAACCATTTGAATAAGTATAGGTGGCAGTTTAGATCATGTTTATGCTTTCAAAAAATTAACAGAGGTCTAACATGTATGTAATTTCTCCATTTCATAATGCAACTTTAAAATGTTTGTGTACCTACTCTAGTTAATGTATGAGAACTGGGAACTATAATTCAAAATTTTCAATACATCTTACAAAAGCATATATAAAGTTTTGTAAAAGAAGAAACATTAATTAAATATATACCTTCATTAACCCAAAGTTTGAAACAACATAACCTAAAGCTATAAATATAACATAATGTAAAAGTTTATATAGGTTAAAATTAAACTTGGAGAAGTTCTACAAAGTTCATATACACAACCCAAGGGCATACGGTCTATCCATCTACACTACATGCCCTTTTCCATATAGACATTTGATATCATTGGTCTCATCTTTTAGTCTCCCACTAATGGTCATAGGTTCGTTCTAGCTACTATAAAGTACTTTATCAAATGGGTCAAAGTTATGTCCTTGCTTACGGTCTTGCATCCGTGTATAGATAATTCATTAGGAAAAATATTATGTGTTGCTTTGGTGTTCTTCAAGACATTATTTGCCGCAGTGGGAATCCATTTTAAGTGTGAGAGAGTGGATAGACATTATTCCTCTCTTGGTATTATCAAGTCTTCCCATCTCCCTATTATGTCTAGGGTAATAGATAGTCAGAGGCAACCAACAAGACCCTTGTTAACATTACATAGAAAACTATTACTAAGGATCGAGCTTTGCAGGAGGAGCTCCACAAAGCACTTTGGACATATGAAAGTTCTATTAGGACTCCTATTAATGTCACATTCCTTGAGCTTATTTATGTGATAGAGGTCGTACTCTGAATTCATGTTTAGTTTCATCCCTTCATATGATTGCATCTTTTGAGATGACATCTGATGTCCAGCATGATGTCCATTTGGTAGAACTTTATCTCCTCGATAAGAGGTGGATACTCGTTGTTTAACATAATCAGTTATATAGACATCAAGTCACTAGGCACTATGCCAAGCATATACATGTAAGAAAGTTCTGTGTTGGTGATCTTATCCTTAAGTTAATTCCTCATTGTTGTCTTCACCCATTTATATTTGTCGGATGTGATAAATGTATAGTATATAAAGAGATATTATCTATTTTGTATGTTGGATCTTTGCCTAGGAATATTACTCTTATAATCTAGTTTCGGTAGTGGCAGATATGGGTTTTCCTTAAACTTGGTTGAACCGCTGGGATCCATGGGATGTTTTAGTGTTGTGTACCTACAACTCATCTCTGTAAGGTCATTGCTTTTCATCCTGGGAATGACCATTCATTATTTGCATCCTTTTTGCTGGTTTGTGGATTTGAATTCGATTTCAGCCTATTGACTTATGAGTCAAGTCAAAGTCTCCTTTTCGCATTAGAGTTATGGCTTCCTTTATATCATGCCAGAGGCGTTCTACCTCAACATAGTTTTCAAGCTAGCATTGTGACTCGAGGAGGGTTTCTCAGTCCACTATGAATCGAGGCATCTTTTTCACACTCTCACCATCCACCACACACAACTCTTTCACATATCACACACCATGCTCCATGCCTTCCTACATTGTACTTTTCTAATGAGCATTTTTTCATATTACTTTCTGTCATGATAATAATGCCTTCACTTGATCTTGCTAGAGTTTTGTGCATTTTCAAGATTTATAGGCTTTATGAGAGTTGGTTCGATGCACTTCCCTTAACCTCATTGAGCTGCTCTCTCGTCATTTCACTAGGGTCCTATAGAACCTCCGTATGCATTCTACATATCTGGGAGGTTGTCTCACCAATGGCATGCTACTCGTTTGATCGAGTGGACTTTCAAAGCCGAGACCCCCTTCTCCATTCCACTAGACTATATACCTTCATGCCATGCTGACCTTGATTCAATCAAACCATTTTCTCCATGATACCTCATTACGTTCACTTCTTTCGTGATGCATGTTCTACTAGCTTGTGTGATACTCTACCTTCTAGTCCCACTGAGTTATCCAATCTCAGAAATAGGTGGAAGCTAGGTCTAAGGGTTAAGACATACATGCAGTTTTATAATGCTTTAAACGGGTTTTAATCTATCTACATGACAATGGACAGAAGATTACATTTCCTTTCACTATGTACTCCCCCACTTCAAAAACAAGGATTTTAAAGCATCATTCTCATGTCGCTTTGAAACCTATTTTATGAAAGCATGCCCATTGTTCCAAGAAACCTATTTTATAAAGAGAACCTTTTGAGAACGTTAGAACCAAGTTTTCAATTTTAAAGAAATTTTCCAAGGCAATGGATTTCAAAGCATCCTCACCTATCCAAGTTTGGATAAGCATTTCCCGGCTCGACCCAAATCTCTTTATTAAGCTAGTCATCTTTTAATATACAACTCTTTTAGAATGTCTGCCTATTCATGATACATCCCAGAAGAAGACACCGCTTAGAAAGAGTACAAGTTGCTACAATTAAATTTTCTACAAGAGATTTGATGTGAGTTAAATTTTGGAATTTACTTCTTTGTCGTCAACCAAGTCTCACCTCATTTAATATGAGACATCTGTAAAGATCCAAAATTTTCCTAGAAACCTGTGTTTAACTCAGAAAACTGGTTTCAATGCCCTGGTCAAACCTCAAGACAATACTTTGAAGCCTGAATTTTTATAATGAGAGCTCATGCAGCAGTTTGCACCGAGAGTAGATTCAAGGGTCTCATGCTCGATTTCAGATCCCTATAGTACCTTGGATATAGTTGGGATCTAGACCTGCTCCATGAAGATAGATACAAGTTGGATACTTATTTAAGGGATATCCAAATCCACTTTATAATAGATACATATATGGATAGACTAGTTAAGAGGAGATTCAACTCAATCTATAAAGAAGTGACCCTTCATCATGATGACATTATTAGCAGGCCCTAGAGGAGGATATTCATCTCTCAAACCGTCCAAGCCCTGAAGCAACCTCCACGTAGGGCGCCTAAGTACATTTATAAAACAGGTCCTCATACCTAAACAAGCTCTATATTTGATGCCTGAACCGGGGAACCTAACTTGACAAAATTTTGTATTTGAGGATCTATATTGATTCACATAACTCAACTAAAACCTAAGCCCATTTTGAACACATTTGTTTTGACCAATCCATGCATTCTGACCCACCTTTGTTTCATGATTCAATTTTTTTTGTTCCAGCCTTCCCTAAGCCCTGTCTCAAGAGACTTGACCCTAATGGGTCAGGTACTTTTCATCCTGCTTGGTATAACTTGATTCAGGTATATACATTTTTATATGAGCCTTTTAAATATATTTAGAAATACTATTTGCATAAGGATATCTATATGAACACATATATGGATGCACCTAGGGCTGACGCGCTCTTGAGGCCCATTCGCCTACGTTTGGTTTAGTCTTGATTTGACCTCAACTGAAAGCCTAACTCAAGAAGCCTGTTCCCAGTCCAGCTCACCAAGATCTAGATGTCCCAGTCCGGTGTCATTTGAAAATCTAATGTTGGAAGTTTTAGGATCGGGTGCCACAAATCTTAGAGGACCTTTTTTGATGCTAAATTGAAGATGAGAAGGATAAAAGCCACTTAAGTTGGAGAGGGTAAGATTCTAAACAAGTTTCCAAGAAGTCCACTCAGAATCTATCTAGAAAGGAGCGAAAGAAAGAGTTCTTCATAGGTAGAACTTGAAGAAAAACAATCAAAGAAGTTGTGCTTCTGTGATCAAAATAGGAACCCGAACATAAATAAAAGAAGCTCAAATTGATTCAGCTCATCAATGATGATCATGAAGATGTTGAAGATTCAACTAATGTAGGTGATTTTGATGTAGAAGAAGATGACACACCTTATCCCAATGAGATCATGATGTTATATGAAAGGTGTATTACTTTCAAATTTGTCTAATTTGGGTGATCGATGGACTCATGACGTCTACACAGAATTTTGCATGGTCTCCACTTGTTGAAAAGTTGGCGTATGAACCTATTAAAACAAGTGCACCTAATGCTTCTGGGGGTTATGATGGAAACGCCATGGAATGCTCCACTTTATGCAAGGTGTTACATAGCACATGCAACGGGTTGAAAAGAAAGCTGATTTATGTGCCATGATGAAAGGAATTGATGTGGGGTTGGGCATGTCATGGTTAAGTGCCACTGGAGGTGTCAATTGAGATTTTGTGAAGAAGAAAAGTCTACTGAGGCCTTAAAACTTACGAGGTTTCAACCACTAGGTGTTCTTTTCCTCATACCTTGCTCTTTCAAAAGATGAACTGGATGTACCCCGTCATGTGCCTATACTAAACATATTTCTAAATAATTCATCAAATATTTCGTATCGATCCAAACATTTCGAAATTTTAAGGCCTGATAGATCTTTGTGTCAGTTGTCCAATGCAGTAAAGATCCTATTGGGACCCAAATTTCCAAATGTTTATCTTTAGAAGAAGTCCTTAGTTCCTTTCAATATGACTTTGAGGAAACCCTTCTTCCACAATATTGTCTATGATCACCTTATGATTATGGAGCCTAATACTGGTCCCGTAAGAAACCATATTAGTACGCCCTTTCTAAAAGGAGATTACAAATAATAGTTAGGGAGATGCTTGAGCAAGGTATCATCATACCTAGTTCTAGTCTCTTCTTCTCTCCCATGTTGTTGGGGAGGAAGTATAGTGGAGATTATGCATTGATTATCGAGCTGTTAATGATGCACAATTAATGATAAATTTCCTCTACTCATTTTTGAGGATCTTCTTGATGAGATGCATGGACCTTGTTTCTTCTCCAAGTATGCTCATTTTGAGGTCATTGTTCACCTAACCAAATATGCTCATTTTGCGCCACTAAGAGCTAAGTATCATATTGAATATATAGTGAGAGCCTTTATTGGAAGAGTCACTCACCATCATGGTACTACTAAATCCATTATTAGTGATCATGATACAATATTAACTTCACAAAACTGGAAGGAATATATGTAGCAGTCAGCGTAAACTCTCGTTAGTACCACCCTGTGATCCCCAAACCAATCTTCAAACTATTGGTTTTAATAAAATACTTGAGAATTATCTTCATTGCTTTGTTGAGGGAAAACCTTCTTCTTGGTCTGTCCTCATTCCTTGGGTCGTACCCTATAACACTAGTATCTATTTCTCCACTAACATGAGGTATTGAATCTATTGCAAGACAATCTTTTAAGAGCTCAAGAAAAGATGAAGAGTGTACATGCCAAAGGGCTTAAGGAGCCTAGATTTTAGGGATGAGATTTAGTATCGCTTAATTCCAATCCACGCCAAAGCACCAACTTTTCATATGCTTTGCGTCTCTAGGCTTAAGCCTTATTATGGACATACATCATAAAACAGTGTTGGTGGTCCAACGCAAAGGAATAGTGGAGGAGATGATGCATTCTAGCCCAAGCATTTCTCAAGACCAACTCTAGACTAGCAGGTTGTCCAAATCCACCTGAAGGATACAGAAGTCAAGATGGTCCTAAAGGGGGCAGATTAATCATTTTACTTTTGAGTATTCACTGCAGCAAAATAAAGTCATTTCACCAAGATTTACTATAGTAAGATTTGTATCATTAAGTCCAATTAGGTATAGGACTTTAGGTAAACAATGAATTTTATTTCCTTTGGAGTTTTATAAAGGTTAGGAGATATAAAAGAGTCTTATTCCTTGGGGGATCTCATGTAAATCAATACTAAAAATATGTGTAATCAGACATACGGAATTGAATTGAGCTTTACTTTATCCAAAGTGCTTGATGCCATAGAGTTTTCTCTTTCCTCTTTCTCCATTGAGTTAGCTTACTCAATCGAGTTGCTCCTTTCTCTTCCTGTTTCTTCTACTTCTTCAATTCTTTCTCTCGAAATTGAACTACACTCAGTTGGGTTAGTTCTATTAAACCATCCCGGTTTAACCATGTGAGTGAGGAGTTGCTTTGCTATTGTTGGCTTATAGTGAAGGCATCACCAACTAAGCTCGCAGATCCGTTTATCGCTACTCCTGGCTAGAATCTCATACCACTAGCTTCATGGAGATTCATATACATCAATACTTGTTAGCTGAATGACAAACCTACCTGCAACCGAAAGAGTAGCCATTGATGAAAACATCTTATGGTTTATCGCCTACATCTTGACAGCTATTATTCTCAACAGGCCGTCGGATTCATCCATCACTGGTGTCATTCCTTCCACCTTAGTCCTACAACCACTAGTCAAGTCCTTGTTCAGCACTCCATGCATCAAAACCAGCGAGAGTCCAACCTTAATAGGGCCATGTTTGTCACTTGTTTGCCAAAAATTCATCCTACAGATTAGACCATGTTCTGCTAGTTTCTTTCTCTCTTGTTGCCTGCATTTGCACCACCTCCGCGCAGTTATCGACCACCACCAAAAACCCTCGACACCTTTCCCTTTTCCCCCTTCTCGGTGGTCGTTAGATTCATGTCACAGATACTGAATACTGTGGAGGAAAACCTCACTTGCATGTTAGCTCCGGGTTTTTCTGTTTACAAATACATTGGCGATCTAATTCGACATTGCAAGCGCAGTTCAGCAGACCAATACAATCCATCTTTGGCCGACCATATTCCCCTCAAATGAAGTCTTTCTTTTAGGCCCTTGTAGCATCTAAAAGATGTTTTCAAGCTTTTTACCACCATACCCTTCTCATACCCTGATTCATCGAATTATCTACCTTGTTAATCCGACTTTTGGGTTTACTCTTGTGGTTGTGCCTAGTGGTTTTGCCTTGCATGAATGGTAGAAGCACTCAAATGGTCTTAGTGTAAGCCATGTCATTTGTTTCTCATTAGTACAAATTTAACTAGTATTTCAATCATGGATTAATGGATTGACTTATTCCCACTGTCTGTGTATTGGCTACACATTGCCACCCTCTCCTAATGAGAGGAAACTGAGCATGATTGAAGAATTTTATTTCGATTAAAGATGTGTCCACATGTAAGGCAGTTGGAATGCAAGCTGAACTTGAGTTATTATGACATCATTAGTCTTCAGTAGACTATTTTTGAGTTTTGCTTCAAATCTCAATTTAATCTGTATTAAACTTGTATATCAAATTATGTGTCTTTTGATTTTATGGGACTCCGTGTTATGTGATATTTAATTCACAATTGTATTGTTAGTCTATCAGGTTCAGCATATGTTGTGTGGCAGATTGAGTATGACAACTTATGATAGTCAATCTAATATATCTAAACACTGAAAGATTGTGAACTGAAATGTTATGGAGTTCCTCAGTTATAGAAACATTGATGAATGTCTGTATTGGAATATTAATGATATTAGTAAGTTTTAGAGGCCGATTATAAGCCTATAAGGATCTTCCACTTGAGATACATGGCTTTTATAGGACTTCTTAGGTTCCTTTATGGTAAGCGTCGTCACGTCTGTGTATGTATCTTGGGATTAGTGGGGCTAAGCACATCCGTATTGTGCATTGACTTGTAAGTGGTAATTTTGTGATAAATATGTATTATCTTTTCTAATTTTAAGATAAGGGACATTTTCTAAAACCGCTTGTACTTGTGACATGAAGATTCACCATGATTATTTTAGAGATGTGCTTGGCTTATCTTAAATTATGAGGTATAAAGGTTGCAGGGTCCAGCTTGAAGACTTGATAGCTGCAATACAGCCCAGTGGGTCCCACCAAAAATCGTCCAATTAAGTGTGTCGGCAGGGCTTGGATCCAGCCTCTTCTTAAGTACCTTTGAGCTCAAATAAGCCCTATCTAAAAGATCCTACCCCAGTTACACCGATTTTCTTCTAAAAAGCTTGCTGAGTCAAGTTGAGACTAAATTATTTTATACGTATCCATGAGGTTTTATTAAAAGAAAATTTATATTTGATACATAATATGAATCCGCTATATATATGTATGTGTGTTCATACGAATTTCATAACATACATACTGTAGACACCCAAAATTTTCTTTTAAAATTCTTACCTTTTTAGGAAAGTGGCCATTTTAGTAATTTTAGGGTTTTTGAAGGAAAAAGGCACTAAACGAGTTTGTTTTGGTACCAAAATTTTATGGAAGCTTTAAAATGATAAAAGAATGCTTTTCTTTCTGAAAATTTCGAATTTTGACAAAATTGGGGAAAATGACGATTTTGCCCTTAACACTGGAAAAGCAGGATTTCGTTTCCTTAAAAGATTTATGATGAAAAGTATGTTGAAAGCTTGCCTTTTGAAAAGATACAGGTATCAAAAAGACAAGTTGATACCTGAAAAGGACGGTGGGCGCCCAAAAAAAGGAAAACAGGGGTTAAAAAGGGAAAGCGAGCTTCCCAAAAAGAAACGCTCATATTTAGAAAGAAATCAATTTCTAGAGGGCAAGGTCGGTATTATCAAAAGAAAGGAAAGGTGGAAGCAAGAACGAAAGCCTCCGAAAATGAAGGTTTGGTATCAAATGCCTTTCGTAACGTGTCTACGTTATGTTTGGGTATCGAGGTAATTAGTATTGATATACATCAATTTGCATCGTCATTTGTTATTGGTATGCTATTGATATGTTATGATAAGAGCAATTTTAATATCCCAACACTCGTGGAAAGGATTGAATGAGCATGATAGTTGATTTTCAAAAACATAACATGGGCCTTACTTAACAATTTCATAATAGGTAGGCATGAACATAATCACTTTCACAGCAGATGCGCAGATAATGGGGGATTGTTTGAATGCTCTTATACGTGTAATATTAAGAGATTCAGTTGAAATCATCAGCTCCTTAGAAGTGGTTATCAATAGTGTTTTGCTTATGTTACGTGTTCAGTTTCATCATGCTGAATTTCCAAATTGGCCTTGTTACGTAACAAAAATGTTTTCACCAAAACCGAAACGAATTTCAAAGAGCTACTATGCTGCGGCTCCACCTTGGTACGTGCAGTGGTTGTGACAATGACAAAGAGAAGCATAGTACCAAATGCATTTGGCCGAGATGAAAGCAGTATTCGCAGTTACAAAGATCATCCACTCTTGGCTCAAACAACTCGCTTGCACAACTAAATCCAGTGGGTGCGCACGTTGCTAATCAGATTGTCAGCAATTCCAGCAACCTGCAACTGTATATACTTCAGCAGCAGCAGCAGCCACAGATGCGAAAGGTGATGGGTGCACTTACGGGCATGGCAAACATGGGAAATGGCATGGTCAATGGTCCCATGGAACCAAGTGGTGGGGCGGGAGACCTGGGGAACTTTGTTGGCCTTAGTGGTATAGGCATGGGGATCGGTCATATGGGACCGAACATGTCGGCGCCAATGGGTGCCATGCCTGGCTTGGGCAATATGGGTCAGATGGGTCTCAATCCTGCTTCCAATGTCAGCAACGTCCTGTGCATGAATCCGACTGTGGCTGCAAAATTGAGGATGATGCAGCAGAACAGAGGTCAGGGGATGTTGGGCCCGACAATGATGAGGAGACCCATTGACAGTCTGGGTGGAATACCCGATGTTTGGGCAAACACTCAACAGGACTGCCATCGCTACATTGCCGTCAACCACTAGTGGGTGCAGTCCAGCAGCAGGTCGGCTCTCCATCAGGTCTTACCGTAACATAGCCGCAACTACAGCCTCAGGCTCAGCAGCAGATCAGCCCTCAATAGCCTTCAACGATTTCCAACTGAATGTTGTCAACAACTTCTAGCCACAACGATTCATCCATATCTACAATAGAGATCACGTTCAAGGATATCCAAGGCAGATGAAATCAAATACAGATAACGTTCAACAAGGATTATGCCTATCAAATGGAGATCACATTCCAGATAAGATGAAACCAATTCAGATAAGATTTTATCAACACAATAAAAATCGAACTCATCCAAATCCTAACCAACAGGCTTATCCAAATCACAGCCAGAGCCTATAAAAAGGCTCCCCCAGGTGCTGTAGAGGGCATCAACCAGCGAGCATCAACAGAAAATGATCAACCAAGATACAGCCACATTCAATCCGAAAATACAGAGAAATAGAGAGAGAAAGAGAGAGAAAGGAGGGGAAGAAGAAAGAAAAAAGGGAGGTCGGACTGGTTCCGGCGTCCGACGATCATCCGACGAAGCTCTTCTATGTTCCTTCTCACTCACACAGGTTTGAATCCATGCACAAATTTGTTTTAATTCACGAGAATGTGAAGAAGCACAGATTCTGGAAATTTGTATATGAATCAAGGCCTCGAGCTCATGTTCTTCATTTATATCGATACAAACACACATGATTCCTTCATGAACGAAATTAAAATCCATGTTTAGATGATTCTCATGCATCATTAGGACTGATACAGGTAGAATTTCGTTTTAGAATCACGTTAGGAACACTCTGAAATTTTCCGTAAAACTGGTTTCTAAAACTGTCTGTGCACACATGTCTGATCACGGAATTTTTATAGACAAACGCATAAGCCAATTGCTTCGAGATTTTGCATGAATAATTTAGACATATAAGACTTTATCAGATAAAAGTTTGAGTAATTTTTATGAACTATTGCCTAGTCAATTAGTTCCGTGAAGTTTATACAAAATCCAGATTGCGTTTTACAGAAACAGAATGTTTAGTAATAGACATCTGTTCTTTTGCCCATATCTCTGCAACCACTGAATGAAATTGGATGAAATTTGATTCTGTGGACACCTAACATCCGTATCTTTCTAACACAATAAATTTTATCGAAATTGGATGACTGAGTGCTGAGATATTACTGTTTTTCTGAGCTTCTTATTCACAAAAACAGGGCTGTTCCGAATTTTATAATAGTTTCTGATTATGTATTTAATTCTCAGAAAATAAAGAACGAAATTATAAAATAAAAATATATTCTGATTCTACACACACGTATCTCTATTCTATACAATTTTTAGAATTTTTGGAGAATCATAAGTATTTTTAAAAATTCAGAGAACAGGTCTTTGGAACTGAACAGATTCTGCAACTTTCAGAATATGAAAATTTTCAGAAATCAAGAACTTAAACACAAATCTGAAACTGTGGAAAATCTGGTTTTTCCTTTCTCGAATTAACGGATTCAAACAAATTTCAAGCATCTAGGCTGACCCTTGAGCGCCGGTTCAAGAAGGCCTAAGTTGAAAAGATCTCACTTGTCCACAATCGTTCTTAGAAGTCAGAAAATCAGAATTTGTTAGTTTTGATAAACTAACTGGCACGCTCGCGCAACTCGACGTAGTTCGAGGGTTTGATTTTGAATCCCACGATTTGAAATAAAATCACATCTACAGATTCGAACTACGTCGGGTTGCGCGAGCTATGTCGGGTTGCGCGAGCTACGTCGTATCCATGAGGTTTTATTAAAAGAAAATTTATATTTGATACATAATATGAATCCGCTATATATATGTATGTGTGTTCATACGAATTTCATAACATATATACATACATATATATGCACATATAAGACACTAAATGTGGGTTTATATGCAAAAACAAGGCTCCAATGGATGTATATATGTATAAGGGAGTTATTTTCCACGTACCTTATATATTATAGCATTATTATGGATACAAATATGCATGGGTTTCTGAAGTTCGTGGAAAAAGGTTTTGGGGAGAGCTTCTTTGCTTTTGATCCCTATTTTGTGCTAAAAACGTTTCTACACTCCTATGTATTTTGGAAAAGCAAAGTTGAATTTTATTTACATAAGCAAATTGTCTATGAGACTTATATTTATACTTATGTAATTAATTAAAATATGGACATTTAATATTTAGTAAACATGGCTAGATTTTGACTTACCTTGGCTTGATTAAACTAGGTTCAATACACTTGACCTATCCAAGTCAGTTAACCTAAACTGAGTCCTAGTCGACCCTATACATTTGGACCTAAATAAATTTAAGTCAACCTTCCCTAGCCCAAATCGAACTCAACCCTTTGGTCCCTAACTAGACTCAACCCAGTTGAGCCCATGTGAACCTAGCTTTGGATCATTTGATCTATGCATTTGGATTAACCTAACCCAATTGACCCACGGCTGAAGGTTTTGGTTCGACCCACTTAAATAGACTATGTCACAAGGGCTAAGCCATGAAAATTGCAAGACTTTAGAGCCATCAAGCCAAAGGGAGCCACCAAGCCATATGAGAGCCTAGATTTTCAAATGGAAGCTTTAATGGTTGTTATTGTTTATTGGATAGATGAGAGTTGCCTAATTCAAAAAATACCTTCTTTTACTTCTTTATTTTGATAAATTACACACTGCATAAAATATTTGCTATATGTTAAAATTGGTTTTAAAGAGTATCAATTATTTTATAAATTTTTTTCAATTTCACTTGATAATGTTGTTGTAAATACATGTACTATTTCTGAATTACAAAGAATATGTCAGCCTATTTTAGGCGATAAATTTTTCATATTTGATGTGTTTATTATGTACTTAATATTTGTGTACAATATGGTTTGAAGATTATAGGACATGAAATAAAACCTATTAGAGATGTACTTAATTTTCTTTACAGTCATCCTAATGTTAGAAATGAATGAATTGATTTTTGTAAAGGAAAAAGTAGAAGATTAAGAAAATTTATAAAAGACATTGGACATCATTGGAACTCGACCTATCAAATATTGTCAATGGCTATGCTCCATAGAGACTTATTAATGGAGTTTGTGCACCTTCATTTTCTACAATCAAATTTGTTTGATCTAACTTAAATGTTTGTAAATATCCTTTAGATCTTTTTTTTATTTTTAATAATGCTACAAATGTTTTATCTGTTATTTATTATCTAACTTGTCATTTATTTGTTTATGAAGCTTAGGAAGTAGTTCATGTATCATCACAGTTTCATATCGATTCTTACTTATCTCATGTTCTGTAGTAGATGACAAAAAAATATCTTAATTATTATATAGATCATTCAACAGTTAGTTTAGTTGTTATTGCATTAGATTCTAGATTAAAATTAGATGGCTTAAAATTATTTTTGAATGCTTATTATAAGTATCTTTCATTAAACGAGCAAAGGATATCAACAGTATAATCAATGATATATTAATCAACTATGTATCATTTATAGTTTTGTGCATGGTTATAAGTAAAAGAAAAAATAGTAACAGTCATGCACACTCCTCTTTTGGTGATAAGTTTTCTAGTCACATTTTGAAATCTAGATTTAGAAAGCCGCCAAAATCTATAGGCTCAACTGAGTTTGAGGTATATAATGCTACTACTCATTATGAAAGATAAGGGTGAAGAGAAATTAGATGTTTTAAAATGGTGGCGAGATCATCAATTTACTTATTCAATTTTATCTTTAATTGCTAAGAAAGTTCTTATTGTTTCAACCTCAATTGTTGTTGTAGAACAAGTATTTAGTGCAAGCGATAATATATTAGACGAACACTATTCTAACTTACAACTTTAGACCTTAGAAGCTCAGGCTTGCCTAGATGATTGGATAAGAGCAAAGTGTCAAGCACATAAGCATAAAGAAGTATGGGTTAACATATATACTCAAGACTATACTACTGAAAGAAGCACTAGTATGAGTACTATTGGCACTAATCCTATGCGAGCATGAAGCGACAATAATTATTAAGTTTAGAGTAAATCATTTTAGGTAAGGGGTTGTAGATGTGAAAATTTTATTCCAAAGCCTATGTAGAAGCTTAAAACATACTTCTCAATCTACTTCGTTTATGCGCGAGCGTGCCAGCTAGTTTCACTTAAACTAGCAAAGTTATATTTTTGACTTTTAGGAGCGATTGTGGAGAAGCGGGATATTTTCGTCTTAAGCCTTTTTGAACCGATGCTTAAGGGTCAACCTAGACTCTTTGAGGATTAATTTGTGTTGGGTGTGTATTTCTAAAATTCACTTTAGAGTTGATTTTGAATCACAACGAGTCGTGCACTTTGTCTAATGAACAAAAACTTTTTAAGTTCTGAAAAACAAAAACTGATTCTGTTTTTAAAGTTTGTTTCTGAATTTTTTTGAATCTCTTAGAGATCTCCAAACTTCATGAAAATTTCACAGCATACAGAGCAGAATGTGGATATTCTTGTTTTGTATTTTGGTGTTGTGGATTTATAGAATTAAATCCGGAATATACCTCTACTCAGGTGTTTTAGGATATTTTGTTAACAGAGGCTTAAAGAAACATTTGTATCTCGATGTACAGAACTCCAAATTCTATGATTTTAGTCTTGTTGGAAAGCTATAAATAGACTAATTTTATCAAATTTGGTTTGCTATAAACAGAGTTATGAAACTTTTACCCAACCCATGTTGTAGGAAAACAGACTGTGCATAAACTGAATCTGATTTTGACCGATTTTTTCATGTTTTATTTATGAGTCTACACGACCCTAAAATTCTTGAAAATTTTATTTCTAGTGGAATTGTGTGTGTAGATTCTGTGTCTTAAATTTCAAATCATTCGAAACAACCGTTTAGCAATAAAAAATAAAACAATAGATGTGTGCAGGATGCAGAGAAACAAAGTTACAGTTTTAAAATATATATGCATGCATCCATCCGAATTTAAGAGTCATCCACAACAAAATTAAAGCACATGACTGAAGGAAAATTAATGTAAATATATATTTTAGCTTAAGCATAGAGGGGTTTAGGAGTTATAAGTGTGTATAGAGTATAGAGAGGTAGAGAAGCATGGAAACAAATAAGTAGAAGGCATAAGCATAAACGAAATGAAATGGACAGCACTTCTACTTTATTACAACATGGGGAGAAACTTGAGCTTCATTAATATAACCCCTTTTCAAATTGAATGTGAAGAAGAGAGTGTTAAGACTAGCAAATGAGAAAGGAAACTTAGTAACAAAACCTTCAAAGGCACACGGCTCCAAGGAGGGAGGGGACGTTCCCTTTCTTCTTCTTCTCTCACTCTCTCTTTTCTCTATTCTCTCTCTTTTTCACTCTCTCTCTCTTGTTGCAGCACTTCCTCTCTCTCCTAGACCCTTTCCTACACTTCTCTCAAGCCTTGAAAAGTTCCTCCAATGCTTTCAATGCTGGAAAACGTCCCCCCTTAGCCTCTATTTATAGGCCAAGGGGGGGGAGTTGCTAGACCCTTCTTTGGTGTGAGTCAATGGATCTCTTCTTGGCTCCAATCTAAAGAGGTTCAGCTGCACATGGTCTTGTGGTCCCCTAGGTTAAGAGGAGTCTAGCACATGTAACCCTTGACTCGAGTGGGTTGGTCCTTGGCTCGAGCTGGCATGGTTTGAATGCAATCAGCTAGGTGGCTAGGTCATGGTGAGGTACGACCTCTTGTTTTGGGTCCAGCCAAGGTAGGCTAGGTCTTAGTTGAGTAGGTTTAGCTAATGTGGTTCGTCCAAGCACATTTGGTGAAGATTCAATTAGCCAAGGTCAAGGTCATAATAAACATGTTTTGTCAAGCCATGTTTCACCAAGCTCATTTTAGTCAAGGGTAGCCCATGGGTCATGGTTGGGTGTGCTCTTTGAGTCACAATCATCCCTAGCCCCTTCATGTGCATGGGCTAGGTGCAACCCCAACTTGGATTGATCCGATTCTTGGTGTAGTCCCTAGCCTTGATGCGGCACGATCCGGCTAGGCATGCTTGATGGGTCAAATAAGCCACAACCGGTCAAGGTGTCATCCTTCACATGCATGGGTTGGGTGCCATCCCAACTAGGCATTGCTTGGATCGGTTCAACCTTTGGTGTTGCCTTTGATGGAGCCGTGCCTTGACTTGGTTTGATCCACTTCCTTGATCCATAGCTTGGTTCACACAAGCTCGGTCCTAGCTTGATGCGGGCTTGACTCAATCGTCGCCTTGATCCTCACTCCCATCTTTATTTGTTCCTATCCTTGATTTGATCTGGGCTTCATCCCTATTTATGGTTTCAAATATATTTTTTTTATTATTTAAAACCATTTCATTTTGAAATATATTTGAAAACATCAAGTTTTATTGAAATCTTCAAATATTCTTTTCTTTGAAAACAACTGAGTTCTATTCCCAATGTTTGTTTGCATAGGTAACCTGTTTTCGTCTCGTCAGTTAGTCTTTACCGTTTCAACCACTTTAACCCTTTGTTGGGTGTAGGGTGTCGGACCACTTTAACCCTTTGTTGTAGGACTATCATCAATCGAGTGAGTTTTTGAGGCCCGATTTGATTTGGTTTTGATTTCAAAAGGTTTTTTATAAATTTGATATTTAGCAAACATTTATGGGTTTGGTTCTCAATGTATCATTTTTATTGGTTTCTTTGAAGAAAATTGAAGTGAATAGCATCAAGATTAAACACCACATTAATCAAATTATAATATCTGGTACTTAATATTTTATAATTTATAGGTTACAGTATATTTCTGAGTTCTGTACATATTATCCAGTGGCAATAAAGAAACTGCAAGAAACACATTGGATCAATCAAACCCAACAAATACCCCGACCAAGCTGATATGGATTCTCATTTGAATCAATCTCGATAATTCTCCTGAACAGCAACCAAAAACATTCCAAACAATGCAACCTTCTCATTATGAAGATCAAAGTTATTTTCATTACAGAATGTCTGATAATAAAATTTTCTAAGAAAAAGAAAAAAGAAATCACACCTACCTCTTGTCCAGCACAGTATCCGTTGTCTACCATCTGCCTTAATTTTTTCCTTTGCGAAATGAAAGCTAAAAACTGGGAGTCCAACAAAAACAGAAACAATGTAAATGGCACCAATAACTCATCGATTGAATTAAGGACCCAAACAAGTTAGCCTAGTCAATCATTGGTCCAGACAATAATAATTGTGGTTTCTAAGTGTGTTGATCATGCTATAGGTTTTAACGGAGGCGGGGGGAAGAGAGAGAAAGGGTGGGAGTCAGGTCGACATGTAAGCCCTTGACACTGACTTGACTCGAGAGTGAGGAGATATCAAACAGATACCTATGATGGGTTAGTGTACATGACGATCCACGTTGAAATGACTTGTTTTTGGGCCCACTATGTTGGATCACCCAATATTAATCTACTATCCAATGTACACTAACTCTCCTTGGTCCCTTATCGAATGGAAAGAAGTCCATGAAAATTAGTGACATTAGCAAGAAAGAAATATAAAGTGATTCTCAAACTGAAAGTAAATAAGTAAATATATATGTTACTTTATAATCATTCAATAAGATGATATTTGATCTCATTTATTAAATTAATAATATCATTTCTTTTTATCTTAATAATATTTTTAAAAATAATTTACTTTAAAAGAATTTATTTAACGATGGAAGATATTGACCCAAGTATCACTTAAACTAGATCAGTTGATCACAATATTAACCTGTTTTTATGCTTTTTTGTTTGACTTAGATAGTCACGACAAAACCAATGAAATCGCCAAAATGAAATCCGGCCATAGCCAAGCTCGTTCTTCTAGGTCAATTCGTGTAAATCCGGGGTTAAATCGCCTAGGTCACTACTGTAAGTATCCGATCGACCCATTATTGGCATTCCACACGAGACTAATAATATTTCGAGGCGATGTACAGTCATATAATGATGGTCGTGCCGTAAATGGCCATCGATGTGTCGGAGCCTTGATGACTATTTTACTTATAACCTACGCCTAACGTTCGAATGCCTTAATGGCTCCAGAGATTAAACGTGTGCTAATTGAATCTAGCCTTAAATAGTGAATCGACTATTTCTCTAAAGCTTAACTTCCCGCCGAGTAAGTGAATTTGTTTTTGCTTGAGACATTTGAATTGACACTTTCGTCTATTAAGTAAACCATTTGTTCTTAGTTTACATACGACCAACCTAGGTCCACTAAGAATTTCGATGTCACCTTCTTCATAGGCCTTCGACGTAGTCTTCCGATCCTCGACCTAGACCCGTGTCACCGTCTATAACTAATGAATATTCAATAGTAAAGACTAGAGAGTAACAACAATTTTTTTTTTAAAATAATGTCTACAATACCACTTAAGCCTAATCAATCATAATATCCTACACAAAGTAATGCAGTCATGACACTAAAACATGTGGCTATCATGAAAGCAGGCAAATCCAAGGTACTTCCTTCAACCCCCCCCCTTCCTTACCCCTCCACTTAAGATAATGATCGATCTTGTGTCTAGTAACCTAGCTTGAGCATGTCCACCCAAAAAACGTTTAAATAATACAGTTAATCTCACTGGGTCAATGTTCAACTAGTACACATTATGCATTTTGCGTCATTATTATTATGGCATAAAATCAACCAACTGTTGAGCTAATTTATAATCTGCTTATAACTTAGAAGCAAAAAACTATAATCAACATCTTATTATTTAATTATTTTTCATTGCCATAAATTATCAGGTATACAAAGATGATTCTATAAATTCTTAACGTATAATCTATGATGTTACTAGCACACTATCCAGGCCTCATACATAAGAAACAATAAATCACTGTCTCTTACATGCATTATGGTAATTATGATTATACTATCCAAGTGGGTGTATGTATGAGTACCAACCATAAAACTTACTCTTTTATGGTTAAGTCAAATATATTAGTAAGATCAAAGCTTGAACGACTTGATTAGGGAAATACATAACTTTCTCCTCTAGCATGTTACTTAAGAATTTGAATCGAATAGGCTCTTCAGAGAACTATTGAACCAGATATGTCAGACATAGGTAAAACTATACGCATTTTAACCAATAGTATTTCATAAATATTTCATTGTCAATTTGACAATATTAACTATTACAAAAGCGTAAAATTTTACAGATTCTGAGTATTTCAGAATATTGTGGAGGTATTGCCTGCGCTTATTGTGACAAAGCACTTCGTCAATTTAAATAATAACTCTCAATCTGACACGCGTAAAATACTTGAATCAACTAGAGAATAATGAGTAAACCCATTTCTTGGTATATCACCTAGGGATAAAGGTCTTTAATCTCTGAATTCTTTTCTAAGTTCTAATTGGCGTACTTGTTCTTATGACATGTAATAGCTCAGCTTAGTACAAATGTATCCTGATCAAAACGTTTGTCTATAAAGCCTATAATAGTTAAACAAAATAAAGATGTAGCAGCTCATCATCAACCTTTTAAGTCTGGAATACAGTAGTCTATTTTAATTATACTCATCCATACTATTTTATATATATCATAGAAATTGGATTAATATTTATATAATGGTAATTAAGTACTGCTTTCAATTGTAATACTTAAATAAGTCAAAGTCTATTAACCTACCAAAAAGAAAATAAAATATTAATTTATTTCGTTGATTTATTTAAATGTCTTATATCAAAGTAAATATTTAAATAGCTAGTTTATCAAGTCGTTTCCACTTTGGAAAGCATCAACGCATCACAGATCCACAGATGCTTATACTAAGCTCATATAAATATTCTTTGGCAGTATATACAGATATAATACGCTATTTTTTATACACAAGAGCAAAAAGCTTAAAGAAAAATGTGACTTTACTAAGCCATCACAAAAAATTACCATCTCCGTCTAATTTTTCGCGAAATAAGCATAGAAAGATAATAATATACATTTGCATTTCACTAAGAATTTCTCATACAGAAGATGCTGAAATATGAACATATATTTTTAGTTTTATATTTTAAAAGATAAGAAAAAACGGTGAATCACAGCCAGAAAATTATCCTTTTTGCACCATATATTGCTACCTCTTGCATTTTTATTCTGTCCCGAGTTCCCTTTTTCTATGAATTGCAATAGTAGAAAGGAAAGGAGAGTGATTAGGAAGTAAACTCGAAAAGTGGAATGCCTCATAATGCTCTTCTCTTAATGTGTGATATGAGCCCGTACGATTCTTTTCGCCGAAGTTCTTCTTGCTCCGTTGAGCAAGGGTCGATCTTCGATGCTACCAAGTTGTTTGTCTTTGATGAATCTGAATTCCTTGAGTTGGGTATCCGGATGAGCTTCAAGGTGTGAATTGCTAAAATCTGACCGTCGCAGTCTTTGGGTAATGATATGGCTAAGAAAACGGGTTTTTGATGAGAATGAGTATGGGTGAGGTTTTGGTTTTTAAATGGGTTTTTGACCTAGATTAGGTTGAGATTTAATTGGGTTCAATGGGATGGGTAAAGTTTGGAGTTTTGTTGGATTCAATTGGAACCAATTCAAAATGAACTCTTTATAATGGGATCAAATTGGATCCAATCAAAAGGGTGTTGGGTTACGAATCTCGTAATGGGCCAAAATTGGGTTTTGATGAACTCAATTGAATCTGTTTTAAAACCAGAATCTAATGCGAATGGGATCCAATTTAGAACTGATTTGAATTTGATTCAACAAGCATTTTGGATTAAGAGAATGAATGGGGAAATTGGGATTCAATTTAAAGATTAGTTGGGATCCGATTTGAAAACGGTTTGGTTTGGATAATAGGGAAATTGGGATTTTGGCTTGGTTGGATATGGGTCTTATGAGTGAAGCAGGATCCGATATTGATCTAAAACGCTTGAAACTGGATCATTTGGTTAAAAAGAACTGATCGGTTCTACTAGGTTGGAGCCGAGCCGATTTAGCTTAAAGAGGCCAAGGCACGATGATGTTATTCAACACAGGGGGAATGGGGAAAACCAGAGGAAGAGAGGGAAAGAAGAAGAAAGGGGAGAGGGGAGAGAAGAGAGGAGGCTGGTTGGGCGATTTGGACGGAACTGGTCGCGAAGCTGGGTGGAGCGGCGACAGGCAACGGTGGCGAGGAGAGAGGTGGTGGATGGGAGGCGATCATGGCGAGGATGGCTCTGGTGACGAGGTGGCGGTTCAGGCGGTGGCGAGGTCGACGATGGTGGTTGATGGCTTCAAGAAGCTGGAGACGATGGGGGTGCGGTTTGGTCGGATGGAGACAACGGCGACAATGGATGGATCCGGCGGCAGTGGCTTCTACGATATGCACACAGAGAGAGGGTTCTACGTTCAGTAGAGAGAGAGATGCGATTCTGTGCAATCGGCAGAGAGAGATAGTTTCTATTTTTCTTCTCATTTTGTTACAGGATATTCCAGAAAAGGGGATGCAGATTGAGAATCGTAGCATCAATCAATGGAGCTTAGAGGACTTCGATGTAGTTATTCTTCCTGTTCTTCTAGGTGTCATTTCAGTCTCTTTGACCATGTGACGTTGAGCTAGTCGTTGAAAGACGGTCATGACTGCTGCTGGTTGCTGAAGAGCGGTTGTTTGTCGTTGACAGCGGCTGAATGTGGATTGTTTGCGGGCTAGGTTTAGCAGCTTTTGGTGGTAATTTCTTATTTATTTTTTCTCGACTTGTGTTCCAGCAGTTTGCTCTTACAGGAATATATCTCTTTACTTGTATATTAATTTTATTTAGCAATATATTCTTTAATTGTAACGAGATTTTGAAGTAAATAATATTGTAATTTAGTTTTTTATCCTTAATTAGCCTAAGATTCGTAATGATACTTGGAATATGATAAATTAAAGGAGGTGATATATACTATTATTCGAAAATAGATTCATATTTATGTTTAAGAGATAAAGTGAATCGGAGAAAAAGCAAAAGAAATGGAGAATATATGTTTTAAATTATGGTACTCTAGAAAGGAAAAGGCTTACAATGGAGTTGGTATTATTATAAATAAATATTTAAATGATAGTCTAATAGATATATAATGATATGGTGATTAAATTATAACGGTGAAATTAGTATTAAGAGTAGAAGTTTTGAATATAGTTTGTGCTTATACACCCCAAGTAGGATTAGAAGATAGTATAAAAAAGGTTTTTTACGATGAGTTAGATATGTTAATTAAAATAATTTCACAAAGAGAGATGATTTGTTTAGGAGGAGATTTCAATGGATATGTTAGTAAATATCCATTAGGATATCAAGGTATTCATGAAAACTATGGTTTTGGGGATATAAATGAGGAGGGTAAGGAGATTTTAAATTTTGTTATGGGTTTTGATCTCTTTATAGTCAATATAATTTTCAAAAAATGAGAAGAATATTCAATTACTTATAAGAGTGGTTTATCACAAACACAAATTGATTATTATTTTTTTGTAGGAAAAAAGATAGATCGTGTTGTAAAAATTGGAAGGTAATTCTAAGAGAAAGCATAACTACTCAACAGTGACTTTTAATAATGGATTTATAGGTAAAAAAGTGGAAAAAGAATAATAGAGTGCATAGAGTTATTTAGACTAGATGGTGAAACCTCAAATGTGAGGAAGAATATATATTTAACAGAAAGTTCTTGAAGGAGATGTTTTGAATTATATAGGTATACCTTTATAGATGTGAAACAATATGGCTATGCATATTAAAGAAGTGACAAAAGATGTGTTAGGCGTATCTAAGGGAGGCTACCGGCACAAAAAGAAGCTTGGTGGTGTTGTGAAGTGGTGTAAGATAAAATCAAGATAAAAAAGGCATGTTACAAATTATATTATGCTAAGAAGACTAGTGAAACTTTTGAGGTTTATAAGAAAGTAAAGAAAGAAAGTGAAAAATGTCGTTAGTGAAGCAAAAGTCAAAATTTTGTATGATTTATATAAAAGCTTAACCCAAAAGAAAGTGAAAGAGATATTTTTAGGATAGTTAAGGCGAGAGATAAGAAAACTAAGGATCTTACTTTTGTTAAATGTATCAAAGATGAGGATAAGAAGATTTTAGTAGTGAATGATGATGTCAAAAATAGATGAAAAATTTATTTTTATAAGCTTTTGAATGAAAATACATATATTAGTATTAGCTTAGAAAAGTTTGCCAAATCAAAGAAGTATATAAACCGTAATTTCTATCGGCGCATTCAAAATAAATATATAAAGATTGTAAATCTCTAGGGCCAAATAATATTCCTATAGAAGTATTAAAAATTCTAGGAGAGGTGGCTCACTTTCACAAGACTATTTAATGAAATATGGAGAACCTAAAAGATGTCCGAGGAATGGAGAGTGAGTACATTTATATCTATATACAAGAACAATAGAGATATTTAGAATTGTTTGAATTATCGAGGTATCAAGTTAATGAGCCCTATTATGAAATTATGGGAAAGAATTATCGAACAAAGGTTAAAACAAATATCGAGTATAACAGATAACCAGTTTGGATTCATGCTTGACAGATCTACTATTGAAGTGATTCACCAGTGAGACGTCTCATGGAATATTTTAGAGCAAAAAAGAAAAATCTTCACATGATATTTATTGATTTAGAAAAGGCTTAGGATAGGGTACTAAAAAATGTTATTTGGAAAACCTTAGAAAAGAGAGTTATCCCATTGACATACATAAATCTTATAAGAGACATACGATGGTACAAAAACTTGTGTGAAGACTTATGAAGGAATGATAGACTCCTTTAAATTTAATATTGGGTTACATCAAGGATCAACTTTAAGTTCATATTTATTTATATTGGTCATTGATGAGTTAACAAAACATATTCAAGATAAAGTATGCTGGTGCATGTTATTTGCAAATGATATTGTGTTAGTGGATGAGTCTAAGGAAAAAAGTTAATAGGAAATTGGAACTATAGAGAGAAGCGTTACAAAGTAAACAAAGATAGAATACATGAAATGTAAGTTTGATCATTTGAGTACTTGAGAGGATTTAGAAATTAAGATTGACACACAATATATCTCTCACAAGAAAAGTTTTAAATACCTAGGGTCAATTTTTCAAAGTGATGGAAAAATTGATGGAGATGTTATGCATATAATTAATGTTGGTTGGTTAAAATTTAGATAGGCATCAAGTATTATGTCAGAAATGAAGATGTTGAGATGGATGAGTAGTTATACAAGGAAAGACTGTATATATAATGAGGTTATTAGAAACAAATTGGGAGTAGCACCAATAGAGGATAAAAAAGGAAAAAACGTTTAATATAGTTTGATTATGTAGAAAGACGATCAAGTTACGCTCTCGTAAGAATATATGAAAAATTAGATTGTGAAAATATTAAAAGAGAAAGAGGACGACCACAAAAGTGTCGGAAAGAAAATATAAACAATGATCTAGGTTATATTTAGTTAATTGCTAGCATGACACATGATAGGGCTATGTGGAAACAAAGAATCCATATAGCCAATCCCATCTAATATGGGAAAAAGCTTAGTTGTTGTTGTATCCTTAACTAGTCTCTTAAAGTTATTTTCAAATTTAATTACTCAATTTATCATAAAAAAAATGCGAGTACAAATTTGAGTCAACCTTTTTGGCCTATCTCAAACTCCGCTCTTAGTCCTTAACTAAAACTCAAACTCATTGAACGCATGTGACCCTAGCCTACCTAGGTTTTGGTTTGACCTACTTCAATAAGACTATGGAAGGACCAAGCCGAATGAAAGCTCATCAAGCCAAAGGAAGCCACCAAGCCACATGAGAGCTCGTCAAGTCACCAAACCAAATGAAATCTTGGATTTTCAAATGAAGCGTTATTTTGGCTTTATTTTCGATATATTGGCATTTTTTCTTGTCCCTTTGAGGTGTAATTGACCTCTATAAATACTACTATCCAGGCCCTTGTAAAACATTTCTCAAGTCTCCAAGACCTTCCAAGAAATATAGACCGACTTGCTGAGGGATCAAACTAGGGTCGGTCTATGGTATCAACAAAGATCATCCATTCGTATTTAAACTTACTCTTTAGCTTTCATTTGGTTCATATTAGAATTGCGTACTGGATTTCAGTGTAGACACTTATTTGTTATTAGCATCCTTAAATTCATTCATTAGGTATTAAATCGAGTTCATCAAGAAGAGGATTGCATATTCAGTTTCGTGGCAGCTAAGCGTTGAATATGCTTTTGATTCCTACATGTTCGGTTCATGCCTAGCCAATCGCAGCACCTAGCATCCATCTATAAGGAAGCTAGTCCTAGATAATAAGATTCGTATTGGTTCTTGGAATATTGGAACATTATCCGGTCTCAAGCTCGGATAAAGCAGGAGGGTTGTGTTAGGTTTCCGACAACCAACGTAAAACTTTGTCGAATTTTTATACCATGGATTACACAAATTATGAGCATTGTTTTGGGGCGTCCCCGCCTAGCGATGCGCTATAGAGCCCGAATGCAGTGATAAGTAAGCAAGGGCTATTATATTTTCGTCCGTATGTAGTGAATCAATTGCAGAGAGGGTTCTCACATCATGGACGAGTGTGGGTAAAGAAGTTAGTCCCGCTACATTGCCGCCCGAATGTAGTGAATAATTTACAGAGAGGGTCTCCGCATTTTCAATATGGACGGATGCAGGGGGTAAGGAAGCTAGTCCTAGATAATATGATTCATATTGGTTCTTGGAATATCGGAACATTGTCCTGTAAGCTAATGGAGGTGGTAGATACTATGATTTGGAGAAAGATTCATATTCTATGTTTACAAGAGACAAAGTGGGTTGGAGAAAAAGCAAAGGAGATAGAGAATACAGGTTTTAAATTATGGTATTCAGGTAAGGAAAAGGGTCGAAACGGAGTTGGTATTATCATAAATAAATATTTAAAAGATAGTGTACTAGACATACAACAATATGGTGACCGAATCATGACGTTGAAATTAGTGTTAAGAGCAGAGGTTTTGAATATAGTTTGAGCTTACGCACCCCAATTAAGCCTAGAAGATAGTATAAAGACAGCTTTTGGGGAAGAGTTAGATAAGGTGATTCAAAGAATTCTACAAAGGGAGATGATTTATTTAGGAGGAGACTTAAATGGACATGTCAGTAAAGAGGCATTAGGATATCAAGGAATTCATGGAAACTTTGGATTTGGGGATATAAATGAGGAAGGTAGGGAGATTTTAAATTTTGCTATGGCATTTGATCTATTTATAGTCAATACAATCTTCAAAAAATGATATGAACATTTAATTACTTATAAGAGTGGTTTATCACAAATACAAATTGGTTACTTTATTTGTAGAAAAAAAGATAGAGCGTATTGTAAAGATTGCAAAGGTAATTCCACCAAAAAGTTTAACCACCCAACATCAACTTTTAGTTATGGATTTACAAATAAAAAAGTGGACAAAGAAGAAAAGAGTGCATCGAGCTATTCGGCCTAAATGGTGGAACCTCAAAAGTGAAAAAGAAGATATATTGAAAGAGAAAGTCCTTCAAGGAGATGTTTGGAATTATGTTGGTACACCTTGTGATATGTAGAATAATATGGCTATACATATTAAGAAAGTGGCAAAAGATGTGTTAGGTGAATCTAAGGGAGGTGTATCCGCACAAAAAGAAGCTTGGTGGTGGAGTGAAGTAGTGCAAAATAAAATCAAGGAAAAGAGGACATGTTACAAATTACATTTTGCTAAGAAAACTAGTGAAACTATAGAGGCTTATAAGAAAGTGAAAAAGGAAGCGAAAAAGGCTATTAGTGAAGCAAAAGCTAAAATTTGGGAGGATTTATATAAAAAAACTCAACTCAAAAGATGGTGAAAGAGATATTTTTAGGATAGCTAGGGCTAGAGAGAAGAAAACTAAATATCTTAATGTTGTTAGATGTATCAAAGACGGGGATGAAAAAAATCTAGTGGCAAACAATGATATAAGAAATAGATGGAAAAACTATTTTTATAAGCTTTTTAATGAAAATAAAGATGTTAGTATTAGCTTAGGAGAGTTAGCCAAATCAGAAAAGTATATAAACCATAATTTTTACCTATGTATCCAAAATAATGAAGTCAAAGAGGCTCTTAAACATATCAAGGGTGGTAAAGCGATAGGACCACACAATATTCCTATAGAAGTTTGGAAAATATTAGGAGAAATAGGAATCACTTAGCTCACAAGACTATTTAATGAAATATGGAGAAACCAAAAGATGCCTGAGGAACGGAGAGCGAGTACACTTATACCCATATATAAGAACAATGGGGACATTCAGAATTGTCTGAATTATCGAGGTATCAAGTTAATAAGTCATACTATGAAATTGTGGGAAAGAATTATCGAACTTAGGTTAAGACAAGTATCAAATACAACAGAGAACCAATTTGAATTCATGCCATGCAGATATATTGTTGAAGTGATTCACCTTTTGAGACGTCATATGGAACATTTTAGTGCATAAAAGAAAGATCTTCACATGATATTTATTGATCTAGAAAAAGCTTACGATAGGGTACCGAGGGAGGTTCTTTGGAGAACCTTAGAAAAAAGAGGTATCCCATTGACATACGTTAACCTTATAAGAGACATGTACGATGGTGGAAAAACATGTGTGAGGACTCATGAAGGAATGACAGACTTCTTTGAAGTTAATATTGGGTTACATCAAAGATCAACTTTAAGTCCATACTTATTTATAATGGTGATGATGAGTTAACAAAACATATTCAAGATGAAGTGCCTCGGTGTATGTTATTTGTAGATGACAATGTGTTAGTGGAAGAGTGTAAGGAAAAAGTTAATACAAAATTGGAACTATGGAGAGAAACATTAGAAAGCAAAGGCCTCTGACTTAGTAGAACAAAGACAGAATATATGGAATGTAAGTTTGATCATTTGGTTACTTCAGAGGACATAAAAATTAAAATTGGCACACATTGCATCCCCCAAAAGAAAAGTTTTAAATACCTAGTACCAGGTATTCTTTATGATAAGAAGATACCAGTAAAGTTAAAAGGTAAATATTATAGAGCAGTAATTAGACCTGTCATGTTTTATGGTTCTGAGTGTTGGGCAGTTAACCATCAACATGTACAAAAGATGTATGTGACAGAAATGAAGATGTTGAGATGGATGAGTGATCATACAAGAAAAGACCATATACATAATGAGGTTATTAGAAACAAGTTAGGAGTGGCACCAATAGAGGATAAAATGAGATAATATCGTTTAAGATGGTTTGGACATATAGAAAGAAGATCAGAAAAAGAACCTGTAAGAAGGTATGAAAAACTAAATTTGAAAAGTATTAAAAGAGGTAGAAGATGACCACAAAAGTGTTGGAAAGAAGCAATAAAGAATGATCTAGCTTATTGTGAGTTAACTGCTAACTTGGCACATGATAGAGCTCTGTGAAAACAAAGAATCCCTGTAGTTGATCCCGTCTAGTATGGGAAAAGGCTTAGTTATTGTTGTTGTTGTAGTTACACCATATGCATTAGTTGATTTTGGCTTAATCAATTCCAGCATCCATAGGTTCTTTCTTAGTCCTATCTTGCATCAATTATTTTCATTACAGCTGTGTTTCAGTGATTTATTTCCTTGATTCAATCTTGCATGCTTAAATACTGTTTTTGGCATCTTTAAGTTCTGTTTTTCACATATTAGATTTAATTCTTGCATATAGGTCCCCTTCTTGCATCGTTAAAGTATGTTTCTTGCATATTAGATTTAATACTTGCAGAATAGATTCCCCCTCTTGCATATTTAAAATATGTTTCTTGCATATCTAAATTCGTTCTTGGATGTTAGGGTTAGACTTTGCCAATCTAAATTCGATTCTTGCACATTCAATTTAGTCCTTGCATATACCCAATGCAATGAATCCTGCTCATGAGTCCTTAATGGCTGGCTGATCTTTGAACACTGAGATGCTCAGTAAAATAGATGTGGGAGGAAGATTTTTGACATCTCTATATGTATAAAATCTACAACAATCTCGTAAAGTGATAAAGTAATGGGAGGAATTTCGCTTACTCCCAATGAATCTGATACAACTAGTTACGAGGGCAGGTGGGTGAATCTAAGTTCTAGAAAATACAATTACATCTAGAACTATAAAACAATAGTGGACCTTCTATCAAATATGTCAATCCATCACTCTTGAATGCCGCGAAAGTGGAATGGAGGAAATATATCACGAGTATCTGCTATTGACTTTGGTACTGTAGACATAAGCGATGAAATAGCAAAACCACAACAACGAGAAGCCATGATATTCCTCATTTGATACAATACCAATACCTCAATACTTGCGAACGAAATGACATACCGGTAGTCTCTCAGACATCTAAAATTGTTGAAGACATCATTCCAAAAGTAAACTAAAAACGGTTATGCCAAGAGACCCATAATAAAAGAAATGAGTACAAAAGGCGGTCATCAAAATGGATGGTTAAACAAGATGACATAATGAGGTCGATTTAAATTTATGGCAAAGAATGGTTGAAGTTATGACATCGGTAAGTTGAATACGCATACTTATTATTCTTTTACATATACCCGCGAAACCAGAAAGCAATCAACTTATAACTAGACAAACCAAGCAAAACCCTGAACAGACCTTCGGGTTTGTCAACCATTAGCCTTATCGTTACACCATCTTGTTTGTCAGCTACAAGCTAAACGAAGTTTCACTTGTATTATATGAGAAAATGCACGAAAGTAACAGCGCCATTATGACAAATAACTGAGACCCTGAATACAGATGGCAGACAGTGAGCAACTGCTTCAAATCTTTTCATCACTGTATTTTGCATCCGCTCTCCACGAGTTTCGACCGTAACACGTAATTTGAGCACAGTTCTCCCATGGTACTTTTGCACCACAGATGAGCTGATAAACGAACCGAGCTACATGGGCTAACCACAAGCTGCCTAAGGTCTACGGTCTAAATAAGACCATAGTGTTTCGCTGCTTATAAGAGTTCATTTTGTCGAGTACATACAAAAGAAGGTTAGCCCCAGGAATCTGTAGATGGTAAATGATTAAACGTTTCCTCTCAATTATGCACATAAAGAAAACAAGGTTTGACCAACTATTGAAACACGCAGTTTCAACTCAAATTTTGGAGACATTCAAAATTGTAGTACTTTAAACAGCAAGTAGTTTTTCTTGGTTTCCTCTTGACTGAAACAATCTAACAAACATAATACAAGCATGGAATAAGGCCTAATTGGTTCGTTCAACTACTGTACTGGTCACAATTACAGCAAAAATCTGACAATAAGAGTTTGAGTTGGCCTTTTGTTGCCATTGCGATTTGACGGCACGCAAAAAGTCCAATCTCACTTGATCCAGTCAAAACAGGCGTGACCAAGTAGAGATCCAGTAACATTGTACAATTTCCTTTTTCTTTTTGTTAGAAGGGGAATCGAGCTCGCCACCTGCAAGTGTGCATCAGCGAGCCATGGCTGTGAGCAAACGCTCTGGGTGCGATATGAAGGTTATATCTATGCAGGTTATATTCAGCCACCAATGGCTGTGAGCTAACGCTCAGGGTGCGATATGCAGGTTATATCCAGCCACTATGATACAAGACCTGAGTGGAGCCCAGTCACAGAACCCCATTCTCCCATCTCAAGTTTCCAAGCGAGATGCTCGGAGGAGATTGGATATTAACCAACTATGACCTGAACCGCTCTCTTGACGAAGAGGCCAGAAAGCAGCATGAAGAGGTAGCGAATAACAAAAGATGGGGGACATGGCAGATGAATGGATGTTATAAACAAAACGGGTGCATGAATCTAACAAATAACAAGTAGGGAAACAGTTTCCTGAGGAATCCATTGAAGGATTAACCGCAAAGGACCAAGAATTATTACATAATAGCAAGAAGCAGCTGTATGATGAACATCAACACAAGAACCAAACTATAGAACTGGCCAAAACCAGAAAGATATACTAAACCAAAAAATAAACTAGCATCCTCCTAAGGAGGACGCTAAAGAGGCCTACCTTCTAAAATTTGCAGAGGCAACCAAAGCTCCTCCGATGCACTGTTCCAAGGTTTAATTTGCCTCCAATTATGAAGGATGAGAGCAAAACCACCCTCTGCACGAGGCTAAAAAAAATTAGTCCCACCCAATAGGACGATGTCAGGTATCTAAAATTATTAATTTTTTCTCAAAGTTTGATCTGTAGGACCATTTGCCAAATGAAGTAGAGTTTATCTCAAATCTTTGCAAGCTCTTGGGCAGGGGCAGCAGGAGGAGCAAGACCACCAGTGGTTGGCCTGTACAACGTACACCATATGCTGGTTTAGACGAACAAAAGCAGAGAAGGGGAAGAAACTAAAACCTCAGAATACTTTTCCAGATAGGGCAACTTACAGGCCAACGAAAACCTTGAAAGCATCATAAATACCCCATTGCGCACCAGTGAGTGTTCCAATCATGACAATACGCAATGGAAGGCCACGGGTAAACAGACCCCACAAACCGAGCTTGCTTACAGCCTGCAGCACAAATGAAGTTCATTTTTTACGTACTACTATTACTAGTACACGCACAGAGAGAGAAGACTTACATCCCCAACTGTTGCTCCTTTGGCGTTGTTGAGGAAAGATACAAGATTATCAGCAGGATGGGAAACAATGGCACAGAATACACCAGCAACATAACCACCAGCAAAGCTAATACCAAGTTGTGTTGTTTTGCTGCATTGGTCTTTAGGTATAGGAATCGCATACTTGTAGAACATCTCTACAATTGTTTCAAAGGAAGCAAACTTCATCATGGTATCTGCAACAAGCAACATTCTTGTAAGCACATAACTCAATGTTCTGCCAAATCCAGCCCTCCTGTTTCAAGCTGAAACCCATAGTCGATACTTAAGTGGATTAATTCTAATAGAGCAAATTCTCATCATTGCAAAAATAAATATGAAAATCACTATACTATGGAAGCGATAAACTTTAAATTTTCAATTACAGAGTTTGTTTCAATCCTTTCTTGGAAATAAGCCAAACCACCCGCACCCAAAGCGTTAGCTCAACTCGCAGGCACTCTGTCAGGCTTGCTGCTGGCAAGGAGTTCAACTCCCAGAGGGTAGCATATGTGTGCATGTGTTAGGCTTTGGCCTCCCCTTGTAACAGAAAAGTATAAACAAAAATAAGACACGACCTTTGGCCACTCACTCAACGACGAATTAACTGAGTCTGGTATTGCACTAAAATGCTAAACCTTCTAGAAATCTTATTAGGCTAAATATGTGTAGATGGTGCTGATCCCCATAGTTCAAACAAAGATCAATTTAAAAAAGAATCATAATAAATAAAAGGATTTCTGGCATCTTTGACAGGAGAATGCAGCGGAAACAGAATCCAACCATATCAGCAAGCATACTACAAAGGACACCTTGTAATTCAGGGGGGATAAATAGCAAAGAAACTTCAGGAGAGCATACTCGCAAAAGTGGTAAATAATCATGGCCAGATAATATGTCAAGAAACCATATACATCGTGCTTAAACTCCATAAATTAGCAGAAGAATTATTAGCAAACAAAAGAACATGAAACACCTGTAAAAATGTCTTGCCCAACTAAAAACCACAATGCAAAATGAAACACCATTTGTCAAAATCATTGATCGCACTGTTTACAATCACAAAACAACAAAGGACACCAATTTATTTTGTTCAACTTTCTGAATCTATCCAGTAAACTACCCATGAAACCCCAAAACACTTTCCTATTTCTTTTAGTATCCCAGTATCTAAGACAATGTATTTAAGACTGCCACAAAAAAGTGGCATTTGGGAATGCCAATACTGAAGGTAATGCTTGCTTCACAAGTCACTGTGTTGAAAGTTGCTCTAAACAGAGTTACTTGATGCATCTACCCCATTCGTGGAACAACCAATATGCAGAAGTATCCTTCCTATTCACGGGTAAGCATACTTAGTATCTAGAAGAAGCAAGACTTCCCCATGCTTCCCCGACACTTCCTCTTTCTATTACCTATTTGCTATTTTGCTACTTGGTTGCATCTCACTCCCAAATCACTTCCTATCCCTTCAGATTCCAATTCGCTTTATATTTATTCCAATCTTGTATACTAAGTTGCATCCCACTTGATTATTGTATCATACCCCCATTGAATTTGCATGTCACTTTGTTATATGAACCAAAACATGAAGTTACTACCCATAACAAGATGGGTGACAATTATAGCATAAGCAACATCCAAAAGAGAAGTAAAATGTATTTTCCAGACTTGCATACCTATCATCTAAAGATCAATTTCAGCAAATCATTTGCAATGGCACTGCATTACCTATCATTGCTCAGTTGACAACCATATGTATAACCATAAACAAAAGAAACCATGGTTAAAACAAATAGCCCTGTTACGCGATTGTGCTCTTCCTGCCGTGTTTATAAAGAATGAAAATGGTAAGACTAAGATGGAGTCTGCTTTCCATAAATCCCCAAGCTCCACAGAGGAAAACAAACTTTAAGGCTCAAATTCCATAAGTAGAAAGAGATAAACAACAGAAAAGGTTCAAAATTTGTTTGCAAAAGTTGTAGGATAAGGCTAACTAACTTCGTAGATTCAGATGTGGTAAGAAAATGTTGTAGAATAAAGTGAAATAACTTTTAAGATTTAGATTTTGCAGGTAGGTAAATGCACTAAACACCAATGTAATCGTATCATATTGTACAATACGATATGATTTTATCGCGTACCGTATGAAGATACGGTATGATACAGGGGCACGTATCGCTTATTGCGATTTATTGTGCTGTATCGTACGATACACTCGAATCGTACGAGTCGATGTTGATTTTTCAGTTATAAAATCCAAAACTTACGAATTTCATTTATGCTTCTTCTAAAACCCTTTTTTACGTCATTCCTTTGCTTCTAAATCCTCTTCTTACCTTGTTCTTGTTGATTTTATGGTTTATTCCAGTGTTATCCGTATCACATTATATCGTACAATACAATGCGATACATGATACAGGTTATCATGCCGTATCGTACGATACACCCAAAAAAAAATTAAAAAAAATTCAGGTTTCTGGCCTCTCTTCACTTCTCTCCAAGGCATCCTCCGGTATGCTTGTTTGGGATTACAGGTCGTGTATGTAACATGTAAATTCGAGTTAGTTTATAAGAAATTTATTGAATAAGAATAATTTATGAACAAATAAAAATGGTGACAAAATCATTTCTTTTTTGTTTCCAACTTTTAGGTATATTTCTGCTACCCGTTTCTAATTTCATGAAATCGCAAACAATGAAGAACAATTTGGTTGTCTCAGTCCATGCAGTGGGCATTTCACAACTTCACTATTTTAGGGTTCACCTTACATGACTTCCATGGAGTTGAACATGATCAGCATGTGTGAAGCTTAACTCAGTCTATGAAGTTAGATTTTAACCCACCTATCATCCTTTAGTTTGAAACTACTTCAAGCATTAGTTAAAAAGCTAGTCTCCGGTAAGAGAAAAAGAGGATATCATCAAGTAACAATATCACATCACTGGGGTGTCATAGACTCAATAATCAAAGTAATGGATCTCATCGTTTTGCTCACATATAAAAATTAGCAAATGTGTCAACTACATGTACAAAGATAGCATTTTGTTAATTTTGATATATTAGATGCGTGGATTATGGAAGATAACGAAGAAAATGCACTCCTAACCGAAGAAAATATTGCATGGATTAATTTGGAAGGAGCCCAATAACATCATCAAGGAGATGAAGATTTTGATTTTGAAGCAGAAGGTGGTGAAAAACTTTGAATCTTCATCAAGGAGAAGATGAAGATTATTTAGTTAATGATCCTGATTACAAATTTATAATATGTAAATGTAAATGTATTTCATTTTTTGCTTTAAAATATGTAAAAAAAATTCAATTGTTCAATGGTGAATGATCAATATGTATTAAACTTTGCATTATATGAATTCTTTGCAATTACCAGATTTTTTCTATTTTTTCTAGATTTTTACTAATTTTTTATATTTTTTATATTTTTTAATATTAAAGTACGATACGATACGCCCATATCATGGAGCAAAACGATACACGATACGATACGCGTCGAACAACACTGGTTTATTCACAAGATTATCAAATATTTTACCTAATCCAACTACCCATTTATAGGGCCTTTGTTAAATATGTGTCATACCTCTTTCCTTTTCCACCCGATCTTTCACTTGAAAAATTTGGGGGGTTTACAGATTTTGTGGTTCTTAACCTCTAAATTTCTAAAAAGACTTTACCTTCTTGTTGATTATCCACTCTTCTCTTAATGGCTTTCGATCGAGTCGATCCGGCATGAAAATATTACACTCAGGTACGTGAAGGCAATAGGCTTGTGAACAAGTGCATGTTTTGCAATACAGTTCTCGGGTTGCGGAAACTAAGAAGGATGCTAGTGCATGTCCTCGAGTTCTCGAAGCAGTGAAATACGAGATTGAGCAGGTATTATAGGCTTCGAAGGAGAAGAAGAGATTAAGGGTGAGAGAGAGGACAAAAATAGGTGGTTCTGATATGTATCAACTATTTGAAGACGTTTCTGTTCAAGAGATGTATGGTCATGGTGGTGATGAATTCCATGGTGAAGCTCAGATCGAAGAAAAGATGGTTGAAGAGGGGAGGAGAAGGAGAGAAAAGAGAAAAGAAAAGTATAGGTTCTGGTGGTAGTAGCAGTGGAGTTGACTCTTGTTCCACTCTAAGAACTACTACTCATCTGATGCCTATGAGGGATACTAGAGGAGGAGCCAGAAGAAGTAGTGGGATGCTTTCATTTTTTTTCTCACGTATGACTTCTAGAACTTAGTCAGGCGTTAGATCAGCCATGGATTCAAATGAGGTAATTGAAAAAAGTAGATTTGAAGTGTGCTTAATTTTTTTTATGAAAATTGTCTCCCTTTCGATGTTCCAAACTCATTTTCTTTTCACAGTATAGCAGATGCTATTGTCAGTGTGGGATAAGGTTATAGAGTCCTTACTTATCGTGCTTTGAAGGGTACATTTTATATAAATGGATTGATATTGTTAATGCATTGAGTTCTGATTTTAGAGAGTCATGAAAGGTTACAGGATGTTCTGTTATGGTTGATGGTTGGACAGATGATCAACGTAGGTCTTTGGTAAACTTCTTATTCTATTGTCTCAAATGCACATTATTTTTGAAATCATGACTTGTTCCATATTGATAAAACTGCAGATAATTTACTCCTTATTTTCAGGAAGTTGTTGAGGAAATAGGTGTTTCAAATGTTGTTCAATTCATTACAGATAATGCTGCAAATTTTAGAGAAGCTGGTAAGATACTGAGGCAAACCATTCATCCTTAGTATGGACTCAATGTGTTGCACATTAGACTTAATGCTTGAAAATTTGAGTGCAATGGATGAAATAAGAGACATTATAGATACATGTAGAAATGTTACAAAATTTATTTATAATCATTCTTCTGAATTGCATTTGACATGAATTTATACAGGTGGAAGGGAATTGATTAGGCAAATGTCACTATTTTGCAAAGTCGTCATACGGAAAAATGCATTGAATAAATTGTTTACATCTGATGAATGAGACTCTATTAGTTGGTGTAGAAAGAAGGAGGGGATTAATGTGGTAAATGTTTTTAATGTTGATTTTTGGAAAAGTTGCACTAAATTTTTTAAGATGAGTATCTTTAGTTAAGGTAATGACAATGGTGAACAATGAAGATAGACATGTTATACCTTATATATATATATGATGCCATGGATAGCCAAATTAGAAATACAAGCAAACCTTTACCGCAAGCAGTCACTTCTAAAAAAGGTTTGAAAGATAATTTATGCACATTGCAACCGTAAAATGCATCATGATTTGCATGTGGTTGCATATTTTCTTAACCTTTTTATTCGATTTTCTCCTAACTTTGTGGAGGATGAAGAAGTAAAAAAGGGTATATTAAATGTAATCGACCTTGTTGAAGATTCATCTACTCGTTATAATATCCATTTAGAGTTAAAAAGTATTGTAAAGAGTGTTGGAGATTTTAAAAAGGTCAGTTGCAATCCAATTGTATTCCAGATATTATATTTTTATTTATATTCATTTAAGTTATCACTTGATTGATTTTAGGTGTTTTTTATTAATAATTATCATATTTTATTTCAGATGAATGATGGGCTCGTTTTAGTGTAGATACACCAAATATGACAAGGTTTGCTCAACGTATATTCAGCCAAACATGTAGTTCGAGTGGGTAAGAAAGGACTTTAAGCTTTTTCGAATGCATTCACACAAAAAAATCAAACAAACTTGAGCATGCTCGACTGCATGATTTAGTATATGTTGCCTACAACATAAAGCTAAGGCAAATGTAATAATTTTAAAATATATATTGTTTGTTGTTGCCTAATTATTTAATTCCGCCCATGTAAGGGATCAACCTTGCAGAGTCGTTCTCAAGCCCAGATAAAGGAGGAGGGTTGTGTTAGGTTTACAACAACCAGCATAAAACTTTGTCGGATTTTTATACCATGAATTACACAAATTATGAGCATTTCTTTAGGGCATCCCCACCCAGCGATGCGCTACAGAGCCCGAATGCAATGATAAGTAAGCAAGGGCTATTATATTTTCACCTGAATGTAATGAATCAATTGCAAAGAAGGTTCCCACATCATGGACGGGTGTGGGTAAAGAAGTTAGTCCCGCTACATTACCGCCCTAATGTAGTGAATAATTTACACAGAGGGTCCAGCATTTTCAATACGGACGGATGCAGGGGGGAGGGTAAGGAAGCTAGTCCTAGATAATAGGATTCGTATTGGTTCTTGGAATATGGGAACATTGTCCTATAAGCTAATGGAGGTGGTAGATACTATGATTCGGAGAAAGATTCATATTCTATGTTTACAAGAGACAAAGTGGGTTGGAGAAAAAGCAAAGGAGAAAGAGAATACATGTTTTAAATTATGGTACTCAGGTAAGAAAAAGGCTTGAAATGGAGTTGGTATTATCATAAATAAATATTCATATTCTATGTTTATAAGAGATAAAGTCGGTTGGAGAAAAAGCAAAGGAGATAGAGAATACAAGTTTTAAATTATGATACCCAGGTAAAGAAAAGGCTCGAAACAGAGTTGGTATTATCATAAATAAAGATTTAAAGGATAGTGCAGTAGAGATACAACGATATGGTAACCGAATCATGACGTTGAAATTAGTGTTAAGAGCAGAGGTTTTGAATAAAGTTTGTGCTTACGCACCCGAAGTAGGCCTAGAAGATAGTATAAAGACAGCTTTTTGGGAAGAATTAGATAAGGTGATTCAATGGATTCCACAAAGGGAGATGATTTGTTTAGGAGGAGACTTAAATCATCATGTCAGTAAAGAGACATTAGGATATCAAGGTATTCATGGAAACTTTGGTTTTTGGGATATAAATGAGGAAGGTAGGGAGATTTTAAATTTTGCTATGGCATTTGATCTATTTATAGTCAATACAATCTTCAAAAAACGAGATAACATTTAATTACTTATAAGAGTGGCTTATCACAAACATAAATTGATTATTTTATTTGTAGAAAAAAAGATAGAGCGTGTTGTAAAGATTGCAAGGTAATTCCAGCAGAAAGTTTAACCACCCAACATCGACTTTTAGCTATGCATTTACAAATAAAAAAATGGACAAAGAAGAAAAGAGTGCATCAAGCTATTCGGCCTAAATGGTAGAACCTCAAAAGTGAAAACAACAACAACAACAATAACAACTAAGCCTTTTCGCATACTAGACGGGGTCGGCTACATGGATTCTTGGTTTTTACTGATCCCTATCGTGTGCCATGTTAGCAGTTAACTCCCAACAAGCTAGATCATTCTTTATTGTTTCTTTCCAACACTTTTGTGGCCGTCCTCTACCTCTTTTAATACTTTCCAAATTTAGTTTTTCTAACCTTCTTATAGGTTCTTCTTTTGATCTTTCTATATGTCCAAACCATCTTAAATGATGTTCTCTTATTTTATCCTCTATTGGTGCCACTCCTAATTTGTTTCTAATAACCTCATTATGTATACAGTCTTTTCTTGTATAACCACTCATCCATCTCAATATCTTCATTTCCGTCACAGACATCTTTTGTACATGTTGATGATTAACTGCCCAACACTCAGAACCATAAAACATGGCAGGCTTAATTGTTGCTCTATAATATTTCCCTTTTAATTTTAATGGTATCTTCTTATCACAAAGAATACCTTATGCTCCTCTCCATTTTAACCAACCAGCATTAATTCTATGTGTAACATCTCCATCAATTCTTCCATCACTCTGAAAAATTGACCCTAGGTATTTAAAACTTTCCTTTTGGGGAATGTCATGTGTGCCAATTTTAATTTCTATGTCCTTTGAAGTAATAAAATTATCAAACTTACATTCCATATATTCTGTCTTTGTTCTACTAAGTAGAGGCCTTTGCTTTCTAATGTTTCTCTCCATAGTTCCAATTTTCTATTAACTTTTTCCTTAGACTCCTACACTAATACAATGTCATCTCCAAATAACATACACCAAGGTACTTCATCTTGAATATGTTTTGTTAACTCATCCATCACCATTATAAATAAGTATGGACTTAAAGTTGATCCTTGATGTAACCCAATATTAACTTCAAAGAAGATATATTTAAAGAGAAAGTTCTTCAAGGAGATGTTTGGAATTATGTTGGTAGACCTTGTGATATGTGGAATAATATGGCTATACATATTAAGAAAGTGGCGAAAGATATGTTAGGTGAATCTAAGGGAGGTGTACCGGCACAAAAGGAACCTTGATGGTGGAGTGAAGTAGCACAAAATAAAATCAAGGCAAAGAGGACATGTTACAAATTACAATTTGCTAAGAAAACTAGTGAAACTATAGAGGCTTATAAGAAAGCAAAGAAGGAAGCGAAAAAGGCTATTAGTGAAGCAAAAGCTAAAATTTAGGAGGATTTATATAAAAAACTCAACTCAAAAGATGGTGAAAGAGATATTTTTAGGATAGCTAGGGCTAGAGATAAGAAAACTAAATATCTTAATGTTGTTAGATGCATCAAAGACGAGGATGAAAAAAATCTAGTGGCAAACAATGATATAAAAAATAGATAAAAAAACTATTTTTATAAGCTTTTTAATGAAAATAAAGATGTTAGTATTAGCTTAGGGGAGTTAACCAAATCAGAAAAGTATATAAACCATAATTTTTACTACGTATCCAAAATAATGAAGTCAAAGAGGCTCTTAAACATATAAGGGTGGTAAAACGGTAGGACCACACAATATTCCTATAGAAGTTTGGAAAATACTAGGAGAAATAGGAATCACTTAGCTCATAAGACTATTTAATGAAATATGGAGAAACCAAAAGATGCCTGAGGAACAGAGAGCGAGTACACTTATACCCGTATATAAGAACAAGGGGGACATTCAGAATTGTGCGAATTATCGAGGTATCAAGTTAATGAGTCATACTATGAAATTGTGAGAAATGTATATAAGAAATAGATGAAAAAACTATTTTGATAAGCTTTTTAATGAAAATAAAGATGTTACTATTAGAATAGGAGAGTTAGCCAAATCAGAAAAGTATATAAACCACAATTTCTACCGACATACTCAAAAGAATGAAGTAAAGAAACTCTTAAACATATGAAGGATGGCAAATTGGTAGGACTATACAATATTCATATAGAAGTTTGGAAAATCCTAGGAGAAACAGGAATCACTTAGCTCACAAGACTACTTAATGAAATATGGAGAAACCCAAAGATGCCCAAGGAATGGAGAGCGAGTATACTTATACCCATATATAAGAACAAGGGAGACATTCAGAATTGTGTGAATTATTGAGGTATCAAGTTAATGAGTCATACTATGAAATTGTGAGAAAGAATTATCGAACGTAAGTATCGAGTACAACAGAGAACTAATTTGAATTCATGCCAGGCACATATATTATTGAAGTGATTCACCTTTTGAGACGTCTTATGGAACATTTTAGAGTACAAAAGAAAAATCTTCGCATGATATTTATTGATCTAGAAAAAGCTTACGATAGGGTACCAAGGGAGGTTCTTTGGAGAACCTTAGAAAAAAGAGATATCCCATTGATATTTGTTACCCTTATAAGAGACATTTACGATGGTGCAAAAACATGTGTGAGGACTCATGAAGGAATGACGACTTCTTTGAAGTTAATATTAGGTTACATCAAGGATCAACTTTCAGTCCATACTTATTTATAATATTGATTGATGAGTTAACAAAACATATTCAAGATGAAGTGCCTTAGTGTATCTTATTTGTAGATGACAATGTGTTAGTGGAAGAGTGTAAGGAAAAAGTTAATACAAAATTAGAACTATGGAGAGAAACATTAGAAAGCAAAGGCCTCTGACTTAGTAGAACAAAGACAGAATATATGGAATGTAAGTTTGATCATTTGGTTACTTCAGAGGATATAAAAATTAAAATTGGCACACATTGCATCCCCCAAAAGGAAAGTTTTAAATACCTAGGGTCAATTTTAGAGAGTGATGGAAAAATTAATGAAGATGTTACGCATAGAATTAATGTTGGTTGGTTAAAATGGAGAGGAGCATCAGGTATTCTTTGTGATAAGAAGATATCATTAAAGGTAAAAGGTAAATATTATAGAGCAGTAAATAGACCTGCCATGTTTTATGGTTCTAAGTGTTGGGTAGTTAACCATAACACGTACAAAAGATGTCTGTGACATAAATGAAGATGTTGAGATGGATGAGTGATCATTAAAGAAAAGATCGTATACATAATGAGGTTATTAGAAACAAATTAGGAGTGGCACCAATAGAGTATAAAATGAGAGAACATCGTTTAAGATGGTTTGGACATATAGAAAGAATATCAGAAGAAGAAACCTATAAGAAGGTATGAAAAACTAAATTTGAAAAGTACTAAAAGAGGTAGAAGACGACCACAAAAGTGTTGGAAAGAAACAATAAAGAATGATCTATCTTATTGTGAGTTACCTGCTAACATGGCACATGATAGAGCTTTGTGGAAACAAAGAATCTATATAGCCAACCTCGTCTAGTATGGGAAAAGGTTTAGTTGTTATATTTGTAGAAAAAATGATAGAGCATATTGTAAAGATTGTAAGGTAATTTTAGGAAATAGCTTAACCACCCAACATCAATTTTTAGTTATGGATTACAAATAAAAAATGGACAAAGAAGAAAAGAGTGCATCGAGCAATTCAGACTAGATGGTGGAACCTCAAAAGTGAGAAAGAAGATATAGTTAAATATAAAGTCCTTCAAGGAGATGCTTGGAATTATGTTGGTATACCTTGTGATACGTGCAACAATATAGCTATACATATTAAGAAAGTGGCGAAAGATGTGTTAGGTGAATCTAAGGGAGGTGTACTGGTACAAAAAGAAGCTTAATGGTGGAGTGAAGTAGTGCAAAATAAAATCAAGGGCAAAGATGATATGTTACAAATTACATTATGCTAAGAAAACTAGTGAAACTTTGAAAGCTTATAAGAAAGTAAAGAAGGATGCGAAAAAGGTCATGAGTGAAGCAAAAGCTAAAATTTGGGACGATTTATATACAAAACTCAACTCAAAAGAGGGTGAAAGAGACATTTTTAGGATACCTAAGACTAGAGGTAAGAAAACTAAAGATCCTAATTATGTTAGATGCATCAAAGACGAGGATGAAAAAATTCTAGAAGCAAATGATGATATAAGAAATAGATGAAAAAACTATTTTGATAAGCTTTTTAATGAAAATAAAGATGTTACTATTAGATTAGGAGAGTTAGCCAAATCAGAAAAGTATATAAACCACAATTTCTACCGACGTACTCAAAAGAATGAAGTAAAGAAACTCTTAAACATATGAAGGGTGGTAAATTGGTAGGACTATACAATATTCATATAGAAGTTTGGAAAATCCTAGGAGAAACAGGAATCACTTAGCTCACAAGACTACTTAATGAAATATGGAGAAACCCAAAGATGCCCAAGGAATGGAGAGCGAGTATACTTATACCCATATATAAGAACAAGGGAGACATTCAGAATTGTGTGAATTATTGAGGTATCAAGTTAATGAGTCATACTATGAAATTGTGAGAAAGAATTATCGAACGTAAGTTAAGACAAGTATCGAGTACAACAGAGAACCAATTTGAATTCATGCCAGGCACATATATTATTGAAGTGATTCACCTTTTGAGACGTCTTATGGAACATTTTAGAGTACAAAAGAAAAATCTTCGCATGATATTTACTGATCTAGAAAAAGCTTACGATAGGGTACCAAGGGAGGTTCTTTGGAGAACCTTAGAAAAAAGAGATATCCCATTGATATTTGTTACCCTTATAAGAGACATTTACGATGGTGCAAAAACATGTGTGAGGACTCATGAAGGAATGACAGACTTCTTTGAAGTTAATATTAGGTTACATCAAGGATCAACTTTCAGTCCATACTTATTTATAATATTGATTGATGAGTTAACAAAACATATTCAAGATGAAGTGCCTTAGTGCATCTTATTTGTAGATGACAATGTGTTAGTGGAAGAGTGTAAGGAAAAAGTTAATACAAAATTAGAACTATGGAGAGAAACATTAGAAAGCAAAGGCCTCTGACTTAGTAGAACAAAGACAGAATATATGGAATGTAAGTTTGATCATTTGGTTACTTCAGAGGATATAAAAATTAAAATTGGCGCACATTGCATCCCCCAAAAGGAAAGTTTTAAATACCTAGGGTCAATTTTAGAGAGTGATGGAAAAATTAATGAAGATGTTACGCATAGAATTAATGATGGTTGGTTAAAATGGAGAGGAGTATCAACTATTCTTTGTGATAAGAAGATACCATTAAAGTTAAAAGGTAAATATTATAGAGAAGCAATTAAACTTGTCATGCTTTATGGTTCTGAGTGTTGAGTAGTTAATTATCAACATGTATAAAAGATGTTTGTGAAAGAAATGAAGATATTGAGATGGGTGAGAGGTCATACAAGAAAAGACATTATACATAATGAGGTTATTAGAAATAAATTATGTGTGGCACCATTAGAGGATAAAATGAGAGAATATCGTTTAAGGTGATTTGGACATATAAATAGAAGATCAAAAGAAGAACCTAACTAAATTTGGAAAGTATTAAAAGGTGTAGAGGACAACCACAAAAGTGTTGGAAAGAAACAATAAAGAATGATCTAGTTTATTGTGAGTTAACTGCTAACATGGCACATAATAGATCTATGTAGAAACAAAGAATCCATGTTGTCGACCCCGTCTAGTATGGGAAAAGGCTTAGTTGTTGGTGTTGTTGCCTAGTTATTTCTTAATCTTATTAATAATGATTTATTGATGTAGCTATATTGCATTTGATATCCTTTATAATTTGAATATTCTCTTTACAGGCAAATGCAAAAGGATGCAAGAAGGGCAAGGAATGTGTCATATGACCCGTTGAGTTACGAAAATATTGATATTATTGAAGATTGGGTTGAAAAGGAGGAGCTCTGTGAAAACGGGATGACACTCTAAGCCAAAGCAGAACTTGGTGTTGGAGATGATGAAAATAAAGGTGTTGGATGGGCAGATCCAATCATGAAGGAGGAAGAGAGAGGAGATAATGATGATGATGATGATATGGTGGTGATCCTGACTACGTTGATTATAATGCTTTTGTTGATTATGATCCACGTTGTGGATTATTGTAATTTGTTTTAACTAGAATTTATAATTTTGTAAGATTCTCATATTTGATGATTGTAAGTTGTAATTATAACTTTGTTGTTTATTAAGTTAAACCCCTTATATATTCACTATTCAGTATTCTGTTGAATCTGTTCACGTTACTTAGTAGTTAATGGTATGGAATATGGATGCTTGTAGCCTTGTTCATAACTTCATTAAGAGATGTTTTTGTTACAGTATGGATGTTTCTTCATTGTGTTATATATGTTTTATTCACTAATTTTAATTTTTGTATTTTTTGAAAAAAATGATTTTTTAATATACAAAAGAAATATAACAGTGTATCTACCGTACCATAACAATACGGTATAATACAATCGTATCGGTGCCAAGTGTGATACAAGCACTGATACGGTTTTTACAACATTGCTAAACACCCAACGGCAAACTCAAAAGACGACCTTTTGTCTTAGTTGCAGTTAAAATTCCATTTGGCAGCAGTTTCTCATTGGATGTTTACAAGAAAGAGAACTGCATCAACTCATACAACATGCCTCAATAGAATCACGCATACTCTGTAAATGGTAGTGCCATACATAGTGAAAGAAAAGGAGAAACACTTATTTCTATCTGAATCTCAAGCACTTGACTCCGATGTTTATGCATTGTAGTGAAAAGAACAATGTTTGTAAGTAATATGACATCATTATTATATGTATCGCTCCGTAGTATCGTATCATGGGACTCCATAATATGATACAACATGTTGTATCTCACGACGAAACTTATCGTTCAGTATCACGCGATACAATATGTATCATTTGATACGTGACGTATTACCCATATCGTATGATACATGCGATACGCCTTAGACCTTTATAAATGGTCCGTCGGTCGAATAGAACCCTGCGTTTATGTGAGGTTTATGACTTTCGTTTGTTGCTTCTGAATGCTCCAAGGCGACTTCAAGCTTAGGTGAGGCATCTCCAATGGTTTTCAAGGGCCTCCAACGCCACAATCACTTCGACAGCAACAATATCGATGATCTGGTGGTTGTGGTATAGGTTTTTTTGCTTTTTGTCCGTGTATTTGGTATTTTCTTGTGTTATTTATTTTTTATTTTTTGAATGACAATATATGAAGTGTGTGACTATCTTTTCATTGTATTTGTGAAGTGGGAGGCACTTTATAAAAGTCTATTTGAGTGTTTTGGTGGTTTATGAAGTGAAGATTGGAAACTTAAGAAATGCTTTTATTTTTAGGTATATTAAAATTGAAGTGTTAAATTAAGATAGGAAGAAGGGTGTTAGGGACTCAACATATCGGTCTCATGATCCGCCATGACAGTGGAAAGGTGATTAGTAATGGAATTTCTCGCTTGAAACATCACCTAGCAGGTATTAGGAAAGAGATTGCTCCTTGCACGAGCAAAGTTAGGAGAATGTCAAAAGCAATCAAATGGTAATGTCTATAAATGATTGAAAGTATAATTGAGAAGAGGTAAAAATAGTGGATACAGAGATGTTTAAGAAAGAGGATATTGGACTTGGTGGCGGTGATGATAGCATCCCTTCTGATGCTAGGACATAGATTGGTAGTAGCAGTTCTCGACCACTAACTAGGAGAAAGGGGGATTTTAAAGAAGTTGCAAGTGATAGAAGAGGAAGGGCTAGAGAAAGATCTTGTTTTACCATATAATCTTTTTTTCCTCCTAGTACTACACCAAGTGTTCAACCTGGAATTCGTGTTGCTATGACTTCAAAGCAATTGCATGAGTAGACAAACCTTGAGTGGGGAGATGGTTTTATGATGCATCATTCCATTTAATGCAATAAATTCTTTTCATTTTCAAGCAATGGTACTGTCATTGCTAACATTGGTCTAGGGTATAAGATGTCATCTTATCAAAAGTTGAGAGGAAAACTATTAGATAAGAATGTCCTTAAAGTCCAAGAATATTGATAGACTTTGAGAGTCATGGAATGAGACGGGATGCACCTTCGTGACTGATGGATGTACAGATAGTCAAGAAAGTATTTTGTTAAACTTCTTTGTTTATTGTCCTAAATGACTTATGTTTTTGAGATCCCTAGACATGTCAAAGGAATGACATACTGAAAAGGTTCTAGGGCATGAACTTGATAAGGTGATATTGTTGGTTGGACTTAAGAATGTAGTCTAATTAATTAGAGATAATGCAACTAACTATAACGCAGCTGGAATTTAGATCTCATACTGAAGGATATTGGAGAGATAGATGAGGTGAAGGCAACAACTGAGTGTTGTAAAGATATCATAAAATCTATAACCATGCTTTTATATTATGTATGATGAGGAGATACATAGATGATATAGATCTCTTTCGTATAACTGTTACTCGGTTTACAACTAATTTCTTATCAGTATAGAGTATTGTTAAACAAAAACAAGTCTTGAAGAGAATGTTTTTCTCATATTAGTGGCAGAAGTTTATAGGCTTACCTCAAAATAGAAGGAACAAAAAATTAAATGAGATTTCAGAGACAATCTTTAGGAGTATATTTTGGAACTCTTATGTTATTAAGGATCACATGTCCTTTAGTCAAAGGTTTGAGATTGGCTGATAACGAGGATAAGATAGGTTATCTTTATGAAGCCATAGATATTAGATAAGACTAAATAAGTTATTAGAAGCAACTTTAAAAGAATAAAGACAGATTATGTGCCATTGTGGACTATTATCGATAACAAATAGAATAAACAGTTGGCAACTTACTACCTAAATCCAACATTTGGTCTTTGATGAGAATAGAGCAAATGCTATACATTGAGAGATGGAGATATGCGATAATGTTCTTCACTTAATGGGTTTGTCTATAGTCATTCGCAACAGTATTGTCCGTATCGCACCGTATCGTATCGTATTGTGGGCAACCCATGATACGATATGATAACCTATATCGCCGTATCGTGCAATACGACCCATATCGTCTGTATCATACAATACGGGTGATACAGTACGTACGATACGGGCGATACGCCTAAGGACCCATATAAAGGGTTCCTGGTCGAACAGAAACCCACATTTTTGTGGGTTTTTATGGTTTTTTCAGAGCACTTCAAGCTATCTTTCAGTGGTTCTTCCCCTCCTTGGTGTTCAAGACTCCCAAAAAAGTGTTCTACGGTGTCTGTGGATTGTGGTATATTTTAAGTATTTTTTTGAATTTTTTCTTTGTATTTGGTGCTTTTTGGTGTTATTTGCATTTTTTTTTAATAACAAAATATGAAGTTATTAAGTGTGTGGATATTATTTTTATTGCATTCATGAAGTGAGAGACACTTTATTTGAGTGTTATGTGAAGATTGGGGATTTATAAAATTCTTTCATTTTAAGGTTTTTGATTGAATTGAAGTGCTCAATTAAGATGATAGGAAGGGGTGTTAGAGACTCTCAATCTCGGTCTGATGATCCTGCATGGTAGTGGGGTACAGCAGTTGAGGGTTCCAAATTAAAGATTAGATGTTTGTTTTGTGAGAAGGTGGTTAGTGGTGAAATTTCACGATTGAAACATCACCTAGCAAAGACTAGGAAAGAAGTTGCTCCTTGCACGGGCAGAGTTAAAAGTTTGTCATAAGGCATTTAATGGCAATGTCTTTAGATATTGAGAGCATACAAGAGAGGAGACAACAAAAAAATGATTTAGGGATGTTTGAGGAAGATGATGATGATGTTATCGGATTCACTGATAGTATTCCTTTAGATGGTAGAACATAGAATGGTAGTAATAGTTATGGACCACCAAACAGGGGAAAGAGAATTGCTCGAGATTTTGCAAGTGGAAGTGGTAGAAGAGGAAGCTCAAGGAGTAGAGGAAGAGTTGTTTCTAGCATATATTTATTTTTTTCTCCTAACACTACACTTGTGCTCAACCTGGAATTCGTGTTGCTATGGGTTCAGAACTTCATGATCAGGCACACCTTGCAGTGGGCAGATGGTTTTTTGATGCATGCATTCTATTTAATGCAGCAAACAGTTTTCATTTTCACGCAATGGCATAAAGACCGTTGATCCAGGATAAAAAAAATGCATAACAGTTTTCATTTTCATTTTTTGAAGAGTTTTTTCATTTTCTATTTAATGCAGCAAACAGTTTTTCTAACACTACACTTCTAGCATTCTATTGATCCAGGATAAAAAAATGCCCTCTTATCAGAAGTTGAGTGAAAAGATATTACATAAGACCATCATTGAAGTGCAAGAATATTGTTCGACTTTGATAGAGTTATGAAAAGAGACAGGATGCACTATCATGGCAGAAATATGGACAGATAGGCGATAAAGGACCTTGTTAAACTTTCTTTTATACTGTCCTAAAGGACTTATATTTTTGAGATCTCTAGACATGTTAGAGGAGAGGCACACTCCAAAGATCCTAAGGCAAGAGTTTGATAAGGTGATATGCGAGGTTGGGCTAGAGAATGTAGTCCAATTGATTATAGATAATACAACTAACTATAAAGCAGCTGGGAATGAGTTAGCAGATACATATGGGACTTTCTATTGAACACCATGTACAATGCATTGTTTAGATCTCATCCTTGAGGATCTTGGTGAGATGGATGAGATAAAGACAGCAACTGAGTATTGCCAAGATATCACCAAATTTATCTACAACCATGCCTTTGTATTATATATGATGAGGAGATATTCAAATGGTGTAGAGCTTCTTCGTACAACTACAACTCGATTTGCAACTAAATTCTTATCTGTTAGGAGTATTGTGAGACAGAAGCAAGCATTGAAGAGAATGTTCTCCTTAGATGAGTGGCAACAATTTGCAGAGTTGCCTCAAAATAGAAGAAACAGAAAGTTGAATGAGATTTTAGATACAGTCTTTAGGAGTACATTTTGAAATGAATGTGTTAGACTGTTGAGGATTATATGTCTTTTAATAAAGGTTTGGAGATTGGCTGATAGCAAGAAGAAACCATCTATGGGCTACCTTTATGAAGCCGTGGATAGGAAAAAAGAAACTATTAGAAATAATTTTAATGAAAAAAAGTAAGATTATGTGCCCGTGTGAAAAATTATAGATAATAGATGGAACAAACAATTGCATGAGCCTATTCATGCAGCAGCATATTATCTAAACCCAGCATTCAGGTACTCGGCATGCTTCAAAAGGGACGGTGAGGTTAATCGAGGCATCATTGATTGTATAGATAGATTAGTTCCAGATGAGAGAAGAGCAGGTGCTATACATCGAGAGATGGGGATCTATGATAATGCTCTTCACTTAAGGGGTTTGCCTATAGCAATTCGCAACCGCACTAATATGCGCCTAGGTAAATTATTTATCTTCGTATTTAAGTTTCTTAAATCTTATATTATTGTGGATTAAGTCTCTAATGTTTCTCTTTTTCTATAGATGTTTGTTGGAATAGGTTTGAAAGTGATTACCCAAACCTTAGAGATTTTGCAATAAGAGTTCTGAGCCAAACTTGCAACGGGTTGTGAAAGGAATTGGAGTGTCTTTGAACACGTACATATAAAAAAGCGCAACAGGTTGGAATATAAGTGGTTGAATGACTTAGTTTTCATTCGTTGTAACATGCGGCTTCGCGAAAGGTAATATTCTATTAGTTAGTACTTAAAGATTCAATTAAATATATTGTTTGACTTCAATTGTTAATGATATTTACTAATTACTTATCTTTTTTTCTTGTAGGCAATTGAAAAAGGTAAATAGAGAAGAAAGCCAATTTGATCGAATAAGTTTGGATAATTTTGATATATTAGAAGACTGTATTATTTTGATATATTAGAAGACTGCATTATTGAAGATAGTGAAGAAAATGCCTTCCTAACTGAAGAAGACATTGTGTAGATTAATTTGGAAGAAGCGCAACAACATTATCAAGGAGATGAACATTTTGATTTTGAAGGTGGTGAGGATCTTTAGCAAGGCGAAGATGAAGATTATTTAGTTAATGATCCTGATTAAAATATGTAAATGTAAATGTATTTCATTTTTTGCTTCAAAATATGTAATTCTTTTCAATTGTTCAATGGTGAATGATCAATATGTACTAAACTTTGCATTATATGAATTCTTTGCAATTATCAAGATTTTCCTAAATTTTTCTGATTTTTTTCTGATTTTTTTGGAATTTTTTTAGATTTTTACTATTTTTTTAATATTACAACACGATACGATACGCCCGTATCGTGGACCAAAACGATACACGATACAATACGCGTCGAATAACACTGACTCATAGCCATAATAATATACGTCAAGATAAATTGTTTATCTTAATATTTAAGTTTATTATAACTTATATTTATTATAGAATAACTCATTATGTTTCTCTTTTACTATTAAATGTTTGGTGAAATATGTTTGGAAGTTATTGTCCAAACTTGAGAGATTTATAATAAGAGTTACGAGTCAAACCTATAGTGCAACTGGTTGTGAAACGAATTAGAGTGTCTTCGAACATATCCACACAAAAAAGCACAACATGTTAGAACATAAGCGACTTAATGACTTAGTTTTCATCTATTATAACCAGTAGCTCTGACAAAGGTAATAAAGGAGTAGTTATTAATTAAGTATTCAATTAAATGTTTCATTTTATTTAATTATTAATGTTATTTACTTGCTTTTCTTGCAGAAAATTCACAAAATTAAATAGGAAGGAAAACCAATTTTATCCAATAAGTCTCGACAATTTTGATATCTTAGAGGAGTGGATAATGAAAGATAGTAAAGCAAATACACTCCTAACTTAAGAAGACATTCAATGGATTAATTTGGAAGGAGCACACCATCATCAAGAGAATGACGATTTTGATTTTAAAGATGAAGACGGTGATGATCTTGAAAAAGGAGGAGAAGATGAAGATTATTTAGTTGATCATGATTACAGTACGTAAATATAATTCTTTTTTTAATTATGAAAGTTGTAATTTTTTTTGCTAAAGATGTATTACTTAAATGATTTAGACATTGAAAATTGAATGGTGATTGATGAATATGTACTCAATTTATGCATTATATGAATTGTTTCAATTTACGTGATTTTTCCTGAATTTTTGTAATTTTTTTATTTTTTCCGATTTTTTATTATTAAAAAATGATACGGGACAATCCGACATGTATCGTGAACTAAAACAATACATTATATGTACGCATCAAACAACACTTATTGTACTCACACACCAATCAGGGCGTATTACACCTTATTTTGTACAACGAATTGTGCTTTTGGCTTCAATATAGTCATGCAATGCATCATATCAGTACCCTATACAAATAAAGGGTCTAATATGATATAACAATTCAGATTTTGAGACTGAAACCTTTCGTTATAATACCGCATCCTAAAAATCTCTATTTCGCAACCACGCCAGAATCCACCCAAAAGACAAAAAAGCAATTGTGATTACATGCCTCTCCACAATTTCTCTTAACTTCAGGCATAAAGTTAACATATAAAGTTATAAACTCACCATGGTTACTAGCCAAAACACAACCTAATGTAAACAACAAAATATGTACAATTCTCCAGGGAAAATCTAACTCTTGTCTTCTTAAACCGTAGAAAACTGAGCAAAAAATCTGATTTAACACAATCAATCAATTAACAGTCAACAAATATTTAACGTAGACAGTGTTGTCAAAACCAAGTTGTATTTAATAGTAGCAGAACTTGGCATTTTCTCACCAAACTAGAAAGCCAAAAAGTGTAAAATTGGTTCCAACCTGTTTGAAATTGTTCAAGTTTAGCAACAATCCCAACAACATACGTCAAAACAAAAACACTAAGCAAACAATAGTTTTTTTTAAAAGTTTTGTACTCACAAGGAATCTGACGCCCCCAGAGAGGAACAAGTCCCTTGTAGAGCCTACCAAGAATCAAAAAGAAATAAGAATAATTAGAACAAACTCTCATTAGAGTCACAACTTAAACCTACATGAATTGAAAACTTTACCCAAGAGGTCCTTCAGATTTAACAAACTTAGGAAATCCATCTGCCAAGCCCCTGGCAAATCCTGGCTGAGTCTGAACCCTGACTTTTACGGCCTCCATTGGGCAAAGGGCAATATCCGCGATCACCTCAGCAGATGCAGATCCCGCAAGGTATATCAATGTCTTGTACTTTGAAGCATATTCCGGCCCAGCAATATCAGAATAATACTTCTTGAAGAACTCGTAGAAACCAAATTTGCACGCACCCTGGGCACTATAGCCAAGCAGGGTAGGCACCCATCCCCTGAAGAAACCCCTGAGTCCTTGTTCCTTAAGCAGGACACCGAAGCCAGAAGAGATACTCTTGTATTTTGCAGGATCAATCTGGAAGTTTGGCACACAATTAATTAAAATATAGTAATCCTCAAATAGAAATGAACAGATAAACCATAAACCAAACTCTTCTACAGTAAACGCGCATAATAAGAACAATCTAACAGATGGACGAATCAATATGGAAATAGTAGATCAAGAAAATGCGGAAGAGAGATTGGGAGTTGGAACCCTTATTGTTCCAGCTCACGCAGAGAACCAGATGCAACAGCTTTAATCATCTACTAGTAAGTGATTCCTCAAAAAAAAAAAGGAGTTGTTCACAAAAATCGTTTTCAGTCCCAATAACAAATATGCAGAGATAGGTAAGTCCAAGTCAGAATCTACAGAGAACCTACAGACAGAAACAGACAGTTTAACTTATTTATTCATTTATTTATATGAGAAGGAAGGACTGAAGTACAGTGAAAGAAACCAAAGGCTCAAGGAAACGCAAATCAACAAAGTCGAAAGCAGATGTCCGCAACTCATAAGTAAATTCATTACGGGATCTAATCAAGCACCTTGAAAAGAACAATCGACTATTAATCTAAGACTCCACCAAACGAAACCCTAACTGATCCAATGGTAGCATGAAGAAAAGGAGCCGAAAGAATACCTGCATATTGCATTTTACGAGATCGAGAGGCGTGACGGTCATGTGAGTGAGGCCGCAACTGAGGATGCCACCGGCAGTGCAGGCAGCGTAGAAGGCCGGCGAGTACATTGCGATCTTCCCAGGCTCGCTAGGCGCCGGGACGATGAACGACCCAGAGGAGCAGAACGGCTTCTTCGAGGCGGAGATGGACGAGGATGTCATCGCCGAAGCAAGGCCTGGGTTCTCGACGGCCTTGAGAGAAGAGAAGGCCGATGAAGAGTAAAGGAAGCTAGGAAGGAATGACTGCCGAGCGTTCTCAGAGAGAGCCATGGCGAGGTCAGCGAGGCGGAGGTGGAGAAGGAAAGCAAGGCACCGAGGGAAAGAATGCGAGACCGTGTGAGAGGGCTTCTCCAACTTTATGGCTCAGCCTCAGCGTCTCTCTCTCTCTCTCTCTCTTCCCGTGAGGTCGCCCCACGCTTTGACTGCCGCTCCCTCGCTCTCCTACTTTGGGAAAGTTTTGTCTTAGGACTATGAAGCAAAATATCCCGGGTTTCTCATTATTTATCAAACGTGTCCCTATCATTCGGAATTTTATGCCGAAATGGTGCCATTTTTTCTCCTGGGGGAGGCCGAAGCCTAACACAACTCTGAATGCGTGGAGTGCCCGTTTCTGTGTCTCGTATCCACTGCTACTTTTTCACGATACGAGATACAAACTCCAATAAACTTGGGCCGGCAAGGTCTCAGTCAAGAACGGGTCAACCCAAAAGCAGGTTGAATTCATTTTACGTCACTTGAGGTAGACACAAACATGGAGCTTCAAGTTGTATTATACTCGGGTTCTCATGCCGTATATGTAATGTTTCGGATCGTCTTCTTGGTACCAACTTGCGTTCATATCAAAAGTAAGTAAGTCAACCCGATGGCTACCCAATTCTCTTTTCCTAACTTTGGATGGATATGAACCTGGTCCTTTTGGTTCATCCTGTCTTCCCGTAGCATCCAAGATTGCCATCATACGAGAAAAATGAAAACGTATGCCTTGTATATAGGCATTACTAGGAAGATTGCGATCTTCGAAGCCATGGATGGAAATGATTCTCTCGTATAAGATGGGTTTCTCAACCCAAAGAACTTACTCAACAATAAGGGAACTCATACAATAGCTAGAGAGACAGACAGAGAGAAGGCAAACTTGGTGATGAAAATTGGTGGTGTGCACAGCTATGCGCGAGCTCAGTTATGCCCAACGGCAAGTTGAGGGGCAAAAATGCTCATCAAACAGTTCAAACTGTCGGCTATCGGCAGGTTCTTTCAGTGTTCTCTACAATAATTCCAGTAGCCTTCTTATGTTGTGTAGCTCCATCGGTCTAGAGAAGCTGAAGAATAGAAAGAAGATTTAGGTATATGTTTACGGTTTATGTACAACCTAATTTCACAAAGAGTGTTTATGCTTTTCACTAATTTCACAAAGAGTGTTTATGCTTTTCACTGTTTTTTATGTTTTTTCCTTTGTGCGTTGCTATGTATTTATTGAAGAGCACCTGCTCCAACCTCCAAGATTTTCAGGCTGAGCTTTTCATTTTCGGAGCCCTTATCTGGTCGGTTATGAAGCTCATCCATAACAGACTGACTGTTATAGATTAGCTTCGTAACCATAGGAAATGGTTGGATAGTCAATCAGTCATTCCTTTGAAAACCACCGAGAATGGACATCTCGACTTTACATTCTCCCACTTGGCCATTCGAGCCAAATGATCTGACATACTAGTTTTCCTCCCACTTTTGCTGGGTTTTCCTAGTAATGTCATTTTATGATTGCTATTGCAATCATTACCCGTTGTGTGGTTTTTTACCTACACAATAATCAAACATATCTCAAACGCATGTTTGAGAAAAGATCCTTTATTATGCCTTTAGTTAAGGGGTCTGCCAACATATCTTGAGTTTGCATGTATGAGATGGATATTTTCTTTCTTATAACTGTATCATGAACATAGTAGTATTTTACCATTATATACTTGCTTTTAGAGTTGTCAGTTCTACTCTTGATTAGAGTAATTGTTACATTATTGTCACAATAAATAACAACTGACTCGTTGGCTATGTCCAACTTCAAATCTCGTATGAAGCAGCTTATACAAACGGCCCTTGTTGCAGCCATACAACAAGGCACATACTCAACCTCCTGTGTATGCAATGTCACACAACCCTCTTTCTTACATGCCCAAGAAATAGCTCTACATCCAAATAAAAATATTTGACCTAAGGTTGATTTATTACCGTCTTTGCTTCCAACAAAGACTGCATCTGAATATCCTATCACTTTTTGTTAATCTGCTTGAAATCACAATTTCAAGTATTTTGTTTCTTTGAGATATGTTAGAATCATTTTCACAGCTATCCAATGTTGTCATCAATTATTATTTTGATATCTACTCACAAGACCAACAACAAAGCTGATATCTGGTTTTATACATAGCATAACATACATCAAGCTACCCATAGCTTGTGCATAAAGAACATTATGCTTATCATCTCCTTCACCGAGACAATTAGCCTTATTAAGTTTTACCCCTTTGCAACAGGTATAGAAGCAAACTTGCATTCACTCATTTTAAACTTCTTGAAGATATAATCAATATATCTCTCATGGATTACGCATAGTAGCTTAGATCCTCTATCATGAGAAATCTTTATACCCAGATATATGATGCTTCTCCCATATCCTTCATTTCGAACCTTAAGTTTAACCATGACTTGGTTTTGATAATCATCTCATTGTCATTCCTAGTCAATAATATGTCATCTATATATAAAGATAAGATAACAAAGTGGTTATCATTGTTCCAAATATATACACAATGATCAAGTTCATTAGCTACAAACCCAAGTTCAATTATGACATTTTGAAAAGTTAAATACTATTGGTGAGGTGATTGTGTCAGGCCTTATAGGAATTTTCTCAACCTATATACTTTATTTTCTTGGCCTTTAACTATGTATCATTCTCCATATATATGATTTTATCAAAATTTCTATTTAAAAAAACAGTTTTTACATGTAACTTATATAAATCCAAATCATAATATGGAGATATTTGTAGGATTATTCTAAAGAATCCAAATCTATCCCCTCCTTTTGCGAGAATCCCTTTTTCAGAACCCATTTGCAGCCTGTGAGTTTTCTTCCTTTTGGCAAATTAGTCAATTCTCAAATTTGGTTTTTCTTAATAGATTTTATTTTCTCATCCATGGCTTTTTCGGAGTTTGTTACTTCAAATGAGTTAATAGCTTGCTGAATTTCACACTTCTTGTAGAAGATAAGTGTGATAATCCTTTAAGTATGACGGCGTGAACCTAGACCTTTTATGTCCACTTAAAGTTTTGGTTGATTTAGGAAGATTTTCTATGGGTTTAAACGATGATTGATCTAGATCTACTAGATTGTCAATATACTCATCATTATTCTCAAGGATATCATTTTTAGTATATTCTAAGAACTCAACATCTATGCTCTCTATCAATCCATGATCCTTATGATAAAATCGATATCCCTTTGACTCTTTAGAATATCCAATGAATATATATCTAAATGACTTGTTGTCTAGCTTATCTATACTAATCAAAGATTTTTACATGAACAATAGATCCCCACCTCCTGAGATGACTTAGGTTGGGTTTTCTTCCAAACTACATCTCATATGGTATAGTGAATACAACCTTATATGATACTCTATTGAGTATGTATATTGTTGAACTTACTGCTTCTTCCAAAAATATCCTTGGTAGAGAGGTATCTACTAATATTGACCTTGTCATGTTTAGTAAGGTCTTGTTATATCTTTCAACTATACCATTTTGCTGAGATGTCATCGGCATTATATTTTGCTTTGAAATACTAAAGTTTTTACAAAACTCCAAAAATTCTGTAGAGGTGTATTCACCATCTCTATCTGATATCAAGACTTTGATTGTATACCCTAGTTTATTATCATCTTTATACTTATATTCTTTAAATACTTCAAGTACCTCAAATTTATGTACTATATATATATATTGAGTAATCATCAATAAAGGTTATGAAATAAATATTTTCTTGATGTGACCTTACTTTGAAGGATCCACATAAATCAATGTAAATAACTTTCAATAGGGTTATTGTCCTTGTTGTTTCTTTGAGAAAAACTTTTTTTGTCATTTTTCCTTGTATACAAGCTTCACACTTACTGAAAGTATTTTTATTAAATTTTGGTAATAAGTCAAAGTTAGATAATTTTCTCAACTTTTTTAGACTTATATGTCCTGAGCGTTTATCTCATATATTCACATCAACATTAAAGGTACAATCAATATAAACAGAAAAACTTTCAATTTCATTGATTTTCAACTTGAACAATCCATGTTCTATATCAAATTCTCGAGAGAAAAACACTCTCCCATGCTTCCCCACAGTAACTTTTCTAAGAACAAACTTGACCTCAAAAACCTTCTTCACTAAAGTAGGGACTGAGACCAAATTGAGCCTTATGGATGACACAATCAATACATCAGTTAGTATAATCGGTGTACCTTATATATAAATTTTAAAGGACTTAGTTCAAAGAACATATCTAAGAAAATATTATTTTTCATGTATACCCGATGTTCTCTTGGTTTATATTCTTTTAGATTCATTGCTCATTCCTTACTCTTTGAGATGTATCTCATTGCTTCTGAGTCAATCCACCAACCAGTAATCAGGCGATTCATGTATAAGCATTCTGATATCACGCAAATTATGTCCTGCTTCTCTGATTATCTGCGTTATTGGTTATTTGTATCATTTTTATTATTGCGACAATCCCTCTTATAGTGTCTCATTTTTCCATAGCTAAAATACATGACCCAAGAAGCGATTTCTTATGTTTTCTTAAAAGATTGACCGTTCTTTTTGTTATTTTTGTCAAACTTTTTGTTTGGTTTATTTCTTCTTTGGTTGACTTTGGAGTTAGACCCTATCTCATCTTCCACTAATAACAATTTATCTTTTCTGTTTTTGTTCATGTGTTCTTGTTCAATTGCTAGTTTGAGGGACAATTCTGAAAGGTTTATTTCAGACCATAGTCTAAGGACAATAGTGACTATGTTTTAGAATGGGAAAGACTGATGAGTATTGTGATATTTGCATTGGTTCTAGGACGATTGATTTGGCTATAGTTAAATCTCTTGACATTACTAGCATATGGTTCATACATTCTACTATATTATTTGCTTCTTTCATTTTATAGGAGTTATATCTTTGTAGTAATAACTGAACATGTAGTTTAACTGTAGTGTTATATTTAGTTGTTGTTGACTCAGACAACTCTTTTGTGGTCTCATATTCTTCAAAGACCCTAATCAGATAGATCATCCTCCATGTATGTCAACATGATTGTTCTTGCTATTGTGTCATCTCTTAGAAATATTTTATACATTTCTTTTGTTGCTATGTGACGTCAAGCGATCACAAACACACTATTTTCTTCAATATATACTCTACACCTTCAAGTGTAAGAAGAGCCAACGAGATTCTTCTTTTCTACGTTTGAAAATTTAGACTATTTAATTTTTCTGTTTTTGCCAATTTAGATCATATATTCTTCAATTCATTTTTATGTATTTAGCCAAATTAACAATTAGACGGTCTAGTAAGAAAACATTCACCAAGCAACAAGCAAAAGATAGCAAAAATTTAACTAACAAAATGCATAATATCCAAATACTCAACTTAAAATAACTCATGTTACTTAAAACTAGTTTTATACAAGTTTTAGTGTCATTATTGAGTTTTAATAACTTGATTATATTGTAGAATAAAACTAAGAATAAATCTGTAATTTTTTCCAAAAAATTCTTGCCTCCAATAATTTTCCCAAACAATAGGGGTAAACCAGTAATTTTATTTGTATGTCTGGTTTTATAATTTTCAAAAAGACCAAAGATAAAACAATAAAATTGATATCTAGTTTTCTATAAAATTCATTATTGATTAGAGATAAATTCATAATTTTATCCTAAGTTTGAATTTGTAAATTTTCAAAAAGACAGGGGCAACCTTGTCTTGTAACATAGTGGCAAGACTGTAAACTTTTTATCAGGTAAGGGTAGGAAAGTAATTCACTGTCCAAGTATTCTGTAATTTTTATAAACAGCCAAAGGGTAACTTAGTCTTTTCACCTATTTAAGAGTAAAACTATCTTTTTACTCAAAATATCTAGATATTTTCGTAATTTGACCCTATGGTATTTTGTAGTTTTAAAAACCAGACAAGAGTAAAGCAACTTTTTAGTCTATTGCTCGAGGAGGTTTCCTTGAAGTCGTTGGTTTCCACTCACAATTTTCTGAAACCGATGGGCGGTTTTCCAGGAGATATAAAAGGAAGGAGAGAGAGAGAGGGCTTTGCCTCCCCTCCGCTTGTCCTGAGTTCCCGCTTTCGGCTGACCTGGGTCTTTCCCTTCAATTGAACTGAGGTTGGCTTGGGTCTTTCCCTTTGGTTGGCCTAGGTTTTTCCTTCCTCAAACTGAAGGCCTAAACTTTGTGTTTGTTTATTTTTTAATCTGTCAGCTTATTCTTGGTCTGACCTATGTTTCTCTTTTGCCAGTTTAGTGTGTTTTGTTTTGCTTTGGCTGTCTAGCTGATTTGATTTTTCGGATATCTCAAAGCATAACCTTTGGTTTTCGATAGCCTTTTCCGACTGTTACGAATTAGCTCCGTAACCGCCATCACAGGAAATGGTTAGATGGTCAATTCAGTTGTTCATGTCAAAACCGCCGAGAGTGACCATCTCGCCTTTACACAAACCAACTCAAAATTGGGTTGGGGAACGAAGGAACTATTTTGGGATAGTTGATTTCAATGCTCGCTCGAAACAAACAACCATAGGCTACGTCAAAGGCAAACAATGCATGGTCAAAAAATTTGATAGGTTACGTCCGTGTAAACACAAAATGGTCAAAACTTTTCAAAAAGGTAAATGGAAGTCTCCAAACAAAGTCACTATTATTAATTCGAGTTGCTCGAACTTTTTCGTTTCTTAATAGGCCACGAGGAATAAACGGCGCAGGGCCGTACCTAATTAACTCTTTTATTCGGCAATCGAAACACGTCTTATCAGAATGGCAACGTAGTTAAGAAGAGCGCAATACGGGAATTTGTATTCTTCTTTCCGAAAGGTGGGAAGTGATTCTCTGGTCTCGCTTTTCCCAAGCCTTCTTTTCAACGAAATTGAGTGGTTGACCATATCTTGGTTGGTGGGGTGGGGTCCTTCTCCTCGACCGTTAGGTTGATTCCTCTTCGCCTTGTTTCACGTCAGCACGGTGCGAGGCAACCCGACCTCAACTGGAACCTCAAAATTCTATCTCCTACCTACCCGATAACCCGATGAGGTGGATACAGGTTCTGCTCGTTTCTTCTCCGTTTGATAACAGGTCTGATATTGGACACCATGCACTCCTATCTCCAACTCAATAACTTTTATAAAGATCTACATGTATTTTACACACACAATATATATACACTTATTACACAGACACACATATATCGGATTGAGTACCTTCTTATGCCATACCCGATCCGTAACGGGTTGTTCACTTTTCATTCGGATTGGTTTGACTCAGACCCCTACGAGTCGGGTCAATGTTGTCATCCCTAGTGGGAGGCCGAACGGCCATCTTTCATCTTCAAGTATCCCAAAGTGGATATCCGTACCAGCCCAACAAAAGGAGACATTGCCTTTGCTAATTCTAATGGAAGAGTGATCTCAAATCGGTCTATTAGTTAGCACATTCGGCATAGTTAGCAGCTCCGTATCAATTAAAGTAAGGTACAGACTATTTGGCTTTAAGTTTAAATCCGACCCTACCATATACTTGTTGCACTTAGGGTTTAGTAACAGTTGGATAATAAAGAAAAGCAACTAATAGATTCATTCTTTTCTTCTTGAGGACATAACTAGATTCAGGTTGAACTTGCAATGTCTAATATATGGATGTCAGTATGATTGGATCCTATCTAACTCTCAATTTCGATATGCAAGATCTTAATGTTAGATATTGAAAAGTATTATTTCCAATATGGTCCTTGTATAGTATTGATTTCATCATCTACACAATTTGGATTCGGTTTTCCGTATAGAATATTTACAAGAACCATATCTAATTAATCATCCAAGGCTGGTAATGACATTGCCACCTCAGCATAGACTTACCTAGAAATAGGGGTGTACATTGGTTGGTTCCGTTCAATAACCAAACAAACCGAAAACCAAAATTGGTTGAAATTTGAAAACTAAATTCGGTTCTGTTTTGTTATTCGGTTTACTCTGTAAGATAGATACACATATATGTATGTATAATCTATGTATGTATATATATATGTTATGAGTATACATATGGATATATGTGCATATATGTATATATAGTATATATATACATATGCACATATATATATATATATAGATAGATTATATTCAATTATTCGTTTTCAAATCTTAAAAAGCAAACCAAACCGATAAACAAAAGTTTTATAAAATTGTAAATAGAAACAGAACCGATTTACAATAGAATCAAACTAAAATAAAAATTTTGGTTCAGGCCGGGTCGCTTATTCAGCTATATCTGAGTGATGCTCACCCCTACCTAGAATCACACTTGGTCCAACATTTGACACCCCTCATTTCAAATGGCACGAAAAAAATTCTAACCTACTCGTGTTTTAAGTGCAAAAAAAATGCTGCTAATAAAATGTTAGAAAACTGTAGAACGTATACTTCAACGATAACCGTTATAGTATGGAACACTTATAAGTTATATAAATTAAGTTTAATAATTTTAATTATAAAAATATAAAAATTGTGGATTACTCATCTTGTTTTGTTTTTTTCATGCGAAAACCATCACCCTCATATGATGATATTCTCCTTGCAAATTGATAACTTCATGCATAGTTGTATCGTTGTAAGGAGACAATCTAGGTAAAATGAAGGATGGTGAGGTTCTCCTGCTCTCACAACCAACAGGGAGTGTAAGAGGCTCTGGAGTGGATCCCATAGACCTTTTCTAACGCTCAAGTTAGAAAGAGGATTAGGAATTAGGAATCATCAAGGAATTGTTGAAAATAAACAATAGAGCATAACTTTCACGTAAGGTGTTGCATGTATTTATAGTGGGAGGAAACTCTAAAAGTATAGTATTTTATTACATGCGTGTATATATATGTAGTATATGTGGTTCATATATATATATATATATATATATATATATATATATATATATATATATATATATATATATATATATATATATATGTATGTATAGTCTTTTCAATTACATGTATATATACGTATACATACATACATACATATATGTATGTATAGTGTTTTCCATTACAAGTATATATGTATATACACACATATATACTTGTGTATATGGCTTGTTGAAGCCTGAAATATTGAGATTGAATATGGATTTCAAGTAGATTTGGATTGGGTCTTACAGAACCGATCTAATATCCCACAGGTCAATCCAGCCCCAGGGCCAAATGGGCCAGAGAAGCCCATTTTGACATCTCTATATTGCATGGCTCATTACAATGGACTGTTGGCCAAACATGCATCTTTTTCATTCTTGTGTGAAGAGCATGCTCATCCTGGGACATCATCTCACTGCCATGCAACATAGTGACATTCATTAAAAAAAAGAAATGGATGCTCTGTCTTCGTAAGGCTTTTACTCCTTTTCGCCTATTAATCTCAACATTTTGCCAAATGAGTTGAGGCTCCATTCTCTTCGAGCCTCTTTGCTTTCTAGCCCACCCCCCTACTTTTCTAACAATGGCCTTCCTTTCCAGCTTCCTCCTTTTCTTCGTTCATGGCAATTAGTACACCTCGCTGATATCAATGCATGATACAGACAACCACAAGGTGGGCCCCGGTAACCATGAGACCAACGGTGCGGGAGGCAATCGAGTGGAGGAGTTGGAGGTCGAGGAAGTCGGTCAAGAGGATTCTGATGGTGTCGAAGAAAACGCAACACCAAAATGTCGAAGAGAGTCATTTACTCCATGGTTGAAAGAGTTTTGTATACCTTCTAACTTTACCTTTAGGGCAACAAAAAGCAGCCCACTTGATTGATTAGAGAATTGATTGAGACGAAGAAGTGGGTCCATGTTCTACAAGCCAAGTTGGAGGCCAGCCATGTAGAGGTTAGGCGGTTAGAAGATGTGTATGAGGGGCTCTACCATGATGTAGATGGTTGCAGGGATCGGTCCAATGCTGCCACCCAGGTAGGGTTTGTTCTATTTTGAGAAGAACTTGGCATACTTAGGCTTTCTGCCCAAGAATGTCATATTTCTAAGAACCAAATCTCCTACCTGCAACTTCTAGGCCTAGCTATCTTCTTATAGTGTTGGGTCAGTTTCTATTCATGTGCCGCTTATCAGGAGATGATCAAGTCTTGGGTTTCTTGTAAGAGGTACAACTCTTCCCATTTCATGTTTCTTCCAGAGTTTGAGATTCAAATTCACTCATCAAGGTTGCATATTCTATCTAGTATGTAACCAAGATTCACAAGGGAGAAGATGTTTTCGTTGTAAGAATTTATTTATAGCATTGAATAAGCAATCCTGAACTATACTTCAGTAAATAACAAAGATATGGTATCAACTATTGCAAAATAATACTTTTGATGAGTATCAACTAGACTTGGCTTTGTAAGATGAATTTTATGCCATTACAGCTTAAATCAAAATGTTCCGATGAGCATTCAAGAAAACCAAGGTTTGTTCTAGAATCATGCATTGTCTAAGTTGTGATGTAAAATTGAAGTTACAAATAGTATAGTAGACATAATGTAATGTATAATAATTTTCATGAGTACAACTAACAAGGAGAAAATACAAAGGTATTATACAAAAGTGGTCCTTTGCTTTATGAAAGCTACCATTATGTTCCAGGTTGCATTAAGAAAAGTTTATTTTTGTTTTGCTGGCCATGGAAAAGATATTCTACAGATCCTTAGTAAGGTTCAAGTTGAACTCAACTTAAAATACATGACTTTAGTCCTCAATGATGTCGTGGTAAAGATCATCTTCTTTAATATACCATTCTTGTCCTACTGCATCGGACACTATATTACTTTTGGAGTTAAAAGCTCATATACTCAAGATTGAGTATCCCATGACTATAAAAGAAGGATTAGTTTCGGTTTCAGTTTTTTTTACCCCCTTTGGTTAAATGTCTTTAGCAATCACTATTACTCTTGGTAGGACACACCCAGTGACCCATAAAAAAGAGACACGAGTTAGAAGCTTCGACGAAACAACAAACTAGTGTGAGGAATATCTCCACAATACACATATTGGACGTAGGGGTCAGTCAAGATTCTTTCTTGAAAAACAATCTTCACGCAAGACATTTTTTAACATATTCCTTGAAAAATAAGCTTCGAGCAAAACATTTCACAATTATATTAAGAAAAATGTAAAGTCAAAATCTTTAAAAACTTTAAGTTCTCAATATCTTCATTCATGAAATGTACATACAATTTTTCATTAGCTTTTTTAGATAACATGGTTGAAGATTCTAAAAAAATGCTCAATCTTTTATCGTTCTTACTCATCTCAAACCAAAACCAGTCCCAAGCCTTTTCCCATGTGCAGTATACCATGAAACTTGGTGCTATATCATATTCACACTCAACTTTGAAACAGAAAGCTTATGTTCTACTCTTTCCTTTGAACATCTTGTAGGCCTTTCTCTTTTTCTTTTAAAATTGTTGCTATTTAACTTTTTACGTTATTATTGGTCGTCCCTCTAAGTTTCTAAACCATTTTAACGTGTCCCTCTCCACACTAGACTTACCAATAACCACATTACAGATTTGATCTTTTTGTTCATATCCAACTAATAATTTTTATTTTACCACAAAAACCTTTTGCATATGTTGTTAGTTGACTGCTCAATACTTTGGCACTGTAGAGTGTTTGACAAGTCCAGTACCATTAACGATATCTTTTGTCACTTAAGATATTTGATGCACATTATAGTTAATCTATATTAATTCTAAATATGCATGTCTCCAAATTTCTCTATCTTTTTGAAACTTTGAATTTAAAATTTAGAATTGAGGCTTTATGGTGGAATATGTGTCAACTTTTCACTTTTGTTGTAGTTACAATTTACATTATGAAATATATGTTCTTTATGTATTGTTTTAACTCTACTAAGTTGAAAGTTGTATTCTTCTAAAATTTCTCTCCATAATTCAAGTTTATCATGTCTCTGGAAATATAATAAATATTATGTTATGTCCTATTTTTAAAGATTCAACTACAACCACACTTTACAACCAAATAAGATAGAAATGCATAAAGGATTAATCATTATAAAATCTTTTCATAAACGAAAATCCATGAACAATTCTCAATTGTTTTCAGATAAGTATCCTATCATATACGTTTTCTAGTTTAGCAAATATCATATTGTGTGTAATTTGTTTGCTAAGGAATAACATAGATAATAGATATTGAAAATTTAGAAGTCTATGATACCATGAAAATAAATATCCTTAGCCCCCTCATCCATTGGAAAAAGAGCCGCTCAATGGAATTAATTTGTCATCTAGTGTGTTGACTAACTTTTACAAAAATTTAATCAGATTGAAGGTTTCAAAAATGATTTTCCAGTTTTAGGAGAGTTAAAACCATCTACTCAAATTGAACGCACCGCATACAGAAGGATGCCAGTTGAAGCATCTAAAATTTCATTTGCACATACTTTGTGAGATCTGATGATACTTGAGAAAATTCCAAATTGAATTTATGTCCAATATTTGCATATGAATTGGACAATCATGTCTCGCAAGAACCTTTTATGGGTTAATTTCCTTGAAGAAAATCATGTATTGGATGATAGCTGAAGGAATTTCAAAATCCATATCTATATGTGATAATGCCTAAGAAAACTTCAAATGGATTTAATTTATTTATTTCTTCAATTTGGAACAAATATGTTTTGTCATAATGAAAAATATTATAAAGGGTTAGTTTCAACCATGCATAGTACAAATCTCGCCCTCTTGCAAGAAGGAAAAGCCTTCTATGGTCCTTTCTAGAGTAGTATATACATTGTAAGAAAGTTGTGTCCATGAAATAAAACTTCTTCCGTAGACAAGAAGAGATATGGGCATAACTTTGCAAACAGAATTCAATGTGAGACACTACTAGCTACCATTAAAGAGAGAAAGGGGGAACCTACATAGAATATGAAGTGGAATGGGATCCCATCCTAGGTTGATACATAACTAACAGAATTCAAACTCTGCCATGTCTTATGAATTTTTTACTTACAAAAAAATTTAGATTTTTCTACAAGACACTTGACTTATTCTTCAAGAGGACAGTTCCTAGAGATCACTTGATTTATTCTTTCATCAAAGAAGTTCTAGTACTTAGTTTTATTGTCTTGATTTACAATTATTTTGCATAATTAATTCATTTATTAGATTGATTAAGATAAGTTTAGGTATTTAATTGATTTTAGTGTTTTGTGGAACTATTTATTGCTTAAATGACTGATCCTTGAATCTGTTGGCACCATTTATTATTATGCCTCTCTATCAAATACAAGGGTATTCATAACTTATGCTTACACATATGGGAGTTACCTTTTATGGAATGGAAGGTAAAAGCAATAAATACAAAGTAAGGCACCAAGCAACAAGTGATACTAGTAACAAATAGATATTTATGTAATTACGATGAATCCCCCCATCGTCCTCTGTTATTGGGTTGGAAAATGATTATATAAGGTATCTTTTTGTTGATGAGCTTAGAAGTATATTAACTATATCTAGGCAACCAATGTTAGTAGTATAAGGAAAATCATACCGAAGCAGCAAGTGCCTCTTATCTTTATTATAACATTCTACATTGAAAAATTGATCGCTGATTTATGACACATATTTTCTCATTCCAACATATTCATATTTTTCTACGAACATTATGTTTACCATGTACTTAGATGCATTTGTAAAGTTATTGTTTCGTAATAACGTTATCTATAGTATATAGGCTATTTACACGTATTCCAAACAAATAAAATGTAGTATAAAGCATACAACTAATTTCTTAAAACAAATGTATTGGAGCAAATTTGTGACAATAATTATATCACTAATAAGACACCAACCATCATATTGTCATTACTAGACTTAATAAAACTTGGCAACAACCATTCCATGGGATACCTTGATCCCCTTTTCCTATTATATATTATTCATGACGTTCTTCTAACAACTGTGTCTATTTTTGCAAAAGCATTTACCCTTGAGCAATTCCTGAGCAGTAACCTTTGCGTATATTTTGTTGTTGTTGCTACTATTGCTACTAGTGTTGGTCATCTACATGTTAAAATTGCCATACATTATGCTTCTTGCCGCTGATACTATTTAGCACCACTTTTCTGGATATTGATCAAGTAGTTCAACAGGGAATAGGGGGGCTAGGTGGTACATCAATAAACATAAAGAAATTGATAATTCATGTAGAGAATCCGTCATATGTTGTGCTTAATTATAACTACGAAATATGAAAGCATATTATCAGCTAATTGAACTCACAACTTACGGTTCCAAATAATTTTGCAAAATTGAACTAACTCATCCTAATACACATTGACACCATTTTCTTTTATGCTTTTCTATCAAATAAGAGTAAATTCAGGTTCAGTATTTGAAATTGACACCATTAATGCTTATACATATGGGTTTCACTGTATACATTGAAATTGAAATCAAATTATGAAACCAAGCAACATGCATTTCTAGTAACAAAGTGATATTGATGTAAATATGATGAATGTTTTCATCTTCGGAAAATGATTTTGACTAAAGTTTGTTTTAATGCTAAGTTTAGATGTAAAGATTATATTAACTAAATCTAAGAAATAGTGCTTGGTGAACGTTACTATCAAAAGAAAATTCATACCAATGGTGTTGACTTTTCTTATGCTAATATTTCATGTTAAAAATTGATTGCCCATTTATGGCACTTATCCTTTCTTATCAAGAATTTTCTTGTCTTTCCTATAAATACAATGCTTATAAACACAAAGTTGTCAGTCGTAGCACCTTAATCTAGAGTATATAGATATTTACATGAATTATCAACAAAGAAACATGACATAAAGCATGCCACTTGTTTCTTAGAATAAATGCAGCACGTGAGCAAATGTTGAGTGCTGATAAACCAGAACTTATATAAGCAAATTGAAAGATAACAACCATCCTATTATCACTGCCAAACCTGCAAAAACATGGCAGCAACACTCATTTTATCCCTATACCATGATTATACTTATTATAGGGATTAATATTTTAATTGGATACCTAGATCCATCTTGCTTGCACTTCTCCTTTTATCTAGTACTTGTCATTCCCAACTCATTTTGCCGTAATGGTTGTTGAGTTCTTTCTAGCATTTTATAGTATCATTATTATATTATCAACAATGTTTAGCACCCTTTCAACAACAAATACCAAGAAGTCTTAGCGCAGAATCAGTGTGGTACGTAAACAAAAATTAAACATCAAATAATCCATCTAGAAAGTTTGTAATCGTATATATTGCACTTAATTATAACAAATAAATATAAATTAATCTTTCAAGTAAAACTAAAACTCCGCCCATGAAAGGGATCACCCTTGCATGGCCAGTCCAAAGCCTGGATAAAGGAGGAGGGTTGCGTTAGGCTTCCGATAAGCGTAAAACTTAATCAAATTTTTATACCATAGATTATACAAATTATGAGCATTGCGTTGGGGCGTCTCCTCTTAGCGACGCACATAAAAGCCCAAATGCATTGAAAAGTAATTAAGGGTCTTTATATTTTCGCCCGAATGTAGTGAATCAATTGTAGAGAGGGTTCATACATCATGGACGAGTGTGGGTAAAGAAGTTAGTCCCACTACATTGTCACCCGAATGTAGTGAATAAATTATAGAGAGGACCTCTATATTTTTAGTATAGACGGGGCAAGGAAGTTAGTCCTAGATAATAAGATTTGTATTGGTTCTTGGAATATTGAAACATTGTCGGGTAAGCTAATGAAGGTAGTAAATACTATGATTTGAAGAAAGATTCATATCCTATGTTTACAAGAAATAAATTGGGTTGGAGAAAAAGCAAAGGAGATTGAGGATGCAAGTTTTAAATTATGATACTCAAGAAAGGAAAATGCTCAAAATAGAGTTGGTATTATCATAAATAAAGATTTAAAGGATAAAGTAAACATATAACAGTATGGTGACTGAACCATGACGTTGAAATTAGTGCTAGGAGCAGAGGTTTTGAATATAGTTTGTACTTACGCATCTCAAGTAGACTAGAAGATAATATAAAGACGGCTTTTTTACAGGAGTTAGATAAGGGTGAGCATAGTTTCTAACACTTTTTTGCTTTTTGAATTCAAATTATAACCATCTATTAACTCGAGATTGGTGGTTGAGATTTGTTTATATTCATTTGAACCTAAGTGTGTTGTCATATGCCTGGTTCTCTCTTTGTGTATGTATGTATTAATCTAGTAAAATTTTTATGGGGTGCGACTAATGTCTTGTACGTCTATTTAAGGTAGGGTGAGTTGTGTACAATTGTCATAGATTTAATTATCTCCTCTAGTATTTTTATTTCTTTTTTAAATTTCAGGTGGGTGGCCCGTCTAAATGTAGATTTGACGCTATTTGTATATAGAGAGGGGGATAGATGAATAGAGATACAAAGATATAAAATATAGATATAGACATGTGCATATATACACTTTCGAGTATGGTGATCCGTCCTTCTCCTTCTTATCCTCCTTTTCTCTTTTTCTCTAAAAAAATAAGGGAACATGAGCATAGAGACAAGAAGAATTTTTTTCTTTGCCTCTAGAGAGATCCATTCTCACTTGGCCTCCCATTCTATACTCTCTCATTTTCTCTTCCTTTCACGTGATGCGAGGGTTAAGAACAATAATAAGGTGATTTTGTGCCGATTAGTCCTTTTGTGCTTGTAGAGGGTTGTGGACATGTGTTTGTATATCGAAGAATAAAGGTAAGGACTTCATTTCGGCAGTCACAACTCCTTTCCAACTCATTCATTTTTGGTGGCAGATCTTAACTAAGTGGGATATCAATATGGTGTTTGGTGTTTTAGGTGTTGGACCAAACCAAAAGAAGATAAATTGTTCATCTTATCCTAAAGTCATGTAAACCTTCTTTTGAATGTTCATGGTTACAAAAGATACTTTATAAGTTAAGATTGCATGTAATTAAACTAGGCAATGGTATGATAATGTTCTTCACATTAGCCGAAATAGATAGAAACATGAGTTTAAAATGATTTCAAACACAAATTGAAATAAGTTGTCCATGTAGGATTTTTGCTTGCGTGATTCCAAGATTCCGATTGTCTATTGTCGAGCTCTTCTTAGTACGCCTGCAGTAGAAGGTGAATATGTTCCTTTTTGTGTTTGAGGTTTTCTCACAGCGGATCTTTTCGGGAAAAATCTGTATATTTCTCAAAATGTTTTTATGTACGCACTGCTCTGTATTTATAGAGCAGTGCAAGCTCCTCCATTTTTTCTGGTTATTCCTGTTGGGTTTTCCTCTTTAGGAGCCTTATCTCGATCGTTATTGTGATTTTCAATAATGGTCTATTTGTTAATATTTTTTGTTTAATGTGATCTTTTTTTAAACTGAAAACACTCGTAACGACTAGATGGCCAGTTCAACCGTTACCTTTGCTAGGTTACCGAGAATGACCACATTCCAACATCTTCCACTTGGCCATTCGAGCAAAGTGTATTGACATACTAGTTTTCCTCCCAATTTTGCAAGGTTTACCTAGTAATGTCATTTCATGATTGTTGTTGTAATCACTACCCGTTGTGTTGTTATTTCCCTACACAATAATCAAACATACCTCAAACCCATGTTCGTAACATATTTTGAGAAAAGTTCCTTTGTTATGCCTTTAGTTAAGGGGTTTGCCAATATATCATTTGTTGGCATGTATGAGATGGATATTTCCTTTCTCATAACCATATCATGAACATAGTGGTATTTAACCATTATATGCTTATTTTTTGAGCAATCAACTCCACTCTTGATAAGAGTTATTACTGTGTTATTATCATAGTAAATAACAACTAGCTCGTCGGTTATTTTTAACTTTAAATCATGTATAAAGTGGCTTATCCAGACAATACTTGTTGCAGCCATACAACAAGCCACATACTCAGCTTCTTGTATATGCAATGCTACACAACCTTTTTTATTACATGCCCAAGAAACAACAACACCTCCAAATAAGAATATTTGACCTAATGTTGATTTATTGTTATCTTTGCTTCCAGCAAAATCAGTATCTGAGTAACCTACCACTTTCAGTTCATCTACTTGAAAACACAATTTGAAGTCTTTTGTTCCTCTCAAATATCTTAAAATCCTTTTTATAGTTATCCAATGTTGTCATCCAGGATTACTTTGATATCTACTTATAAGACCAACAGTAAAGCTGATATCAGGTCTTGTACACAACATAGCATACATTAAACTACCTACAACTTGTGCATAAGGAACGTTAGGCTTATTGTCTCTTTCACTAGGACAATCAACCTTACTTAGTTTAACCCCTTTTGCAACAGGTGTAACAACAAACTTGCATTCACCCATTTTGAATTTCTTGAGGATATAGTCTATATATTTCTCCTGACTCAAGCATAAGAGTCTAGATTCTCTATCTCGAGAGATCTTTATACCTAGGATATAGGATGCTTCCCTCATATCCTTCATTTCAAACTTTGAGTTTAACATTGACTTGGTTTTGATAATCATCTCATTGTCATTCCCACTCAACAATATGTCATCTACATATAATGATAGGATAACAAAGTGGCTCCCATTGTTCCAGACATATACACACTGATCAAGTTTATAAGCCACAAACTCAAGTTCTATAATAGCATTTTGAAAGGTCAAATACTATTGGCGAGGTGACTGTTTCAGGCCATATAGGGATTTTCTCAACCTATATACTTTATCTTCTTGGCCTTCAAATAAATTCTTCGGGTTGCTGCATGTATATGATTTCATCTAAATCTTCATTTAAAAATATTGTCTTTACATCTAACTGATGTAAATCTAAATCATAATATGTAGATATTTCCAAGATTATTCTTATGGATATAAATTTTGCAATTGGAGAATATGTCTCAACATATAATCTATTCTCTCTTTTTGCGAAAAACCCTTTGTAACCAACCTCACTTTAAACTTGTCGATTAAACTATCGACCTTATATTTCTTTTCAGAACCCATTTACAGCCTATAGCTTTCCTTCATTTTGGCAAATCAACAAATTTCCAAACTTGGTTTTTTTCAATGAATCAATTTTCTCATCCATGACTTTACCCTAGTTTGATGCTTCTGATGAGTTCATAACTTGTTGATAAGTTAAGTTATCAGTTAACTCATCTAAATTCATTGAGTTACACACTTCTTCTGCAAGATAAGTGTGATAATCCTTTAAGTAGGACGGAGTGACCCTAGGCCTTTTATGTCTACTTTTCGGTTGTTTCAAGAATATCTTCTATGGGTTCAAATGATGATTGATCTAGGTCTACTAGATCATCAGTATATTTATCATTGTTTTCCAAGATGTCATTCTTAGTATCTTCTAAGAATTCAATATCTCTACTTTCTATCAATCCGTGGTCCTTATGATAAAATCGATATATCTTTGAACCTTTTGAATATCTAATGAATATACATCTTAAGGACCTATGTCTAGTTTGTCTCTAGACTAATCAAAGATCTTTATATATGCAATAGATCCTCACCTCCTAAGATGACCTAGGTTGGGTTTTCTTCCAAAAACATCTCATATGGTGTAGTGAGTACAACTTTACATTGTACTCTATTAAGTATGTAAACCGTTGTACTTACTACTTCTCTCCAAAATATCCTTGGTAGAGAGACATCGATCAACATTGACCTTGTCATATTCAATAAGGTTTTGTTATATCTCTCAACTACACCATTTTGTTGAGGTGTCCTAGGCATTGTATTTTGCTTTGCAATACCAAAGTCTTTACAAAATTTAAGAAATTCTACAGAGGTATATTCACCCCTCTATATGATCTTAAGACTTTGATTGAATGCCTTAGTTGGTTTTTCACTTCTTGATTATATTCTTTAAAAACTTCTAGTGCCTAAAATTTATGTGCCAAAAGATATAAGTACGTATATCTAGAGTAATCATCGATAAAGATTATAAAATAAACCTTTCCACGATGTGATCTTACTCTAAATGGTCCACATAAATACGTGTTAATGATTTCCAATAGGATTGCTGCCTCTCTAGGAAAAACTTTCCTACAGAGTTTTTCTTGTATAAAAGTTTCATACTTATTGAAAGTATTTTCCTCAAATATAGACAATAAGTCAAAGTTAGATAATTTCCTCAACTTTTTCAGACTTATATGCCCAAGGCGTTTATGTCACACATTCACATCAACATTAAAGACACACTCAATATAAGCAGAAGAACTTCCAATTTCATTACCATTTAATTTAAACAATTCATACTCTACATCAAACTCCCCAAAGAATAATATTCTCCCATGTTTTCCCACAGTCATCTTGTTAGGAATAAACCTGACCTCAAAACCTTTCTTTACTAAGGCAGGGACTAAGACTAAATTATGCCTTATAGATGACACAATTAATACATCAGTCAGTACAATCGGTGTGCCTTGTACAAAGATTTTTTAAAGGACCCAGTACCCAAAACATCTAAGAATATATTGTTTCCCATGTACACCCGATGTTCTCCTGGTTTGTATTCCTTTAGATCCATTGCCCCTTCCTCGGTCTTTGAGATGTATCTGGTAGCTCCGAAGTTGATCCACCAACCTGTCACCAGGCGGTCCATGTACAGACATTCTGATATCATGTAGATTATATCGTGCTTCTCTAACTCTTCGTGTTGTAGGTTATTTCTTTCACTTTTTCGATTGCGGCAATCCCTCTTATAGTGTCCAATCTTTCCACAGCTGAAACACTTTACTCGAGAAGCGGTTTCCTATAATTTCTTAAAATTTTGATCGTCCTTTTTGTTATTTTTTGTCAAACTTTTTGTTTAGTTTGTTTTTCTTTTGGTTGGTTTTGGAGCTAGACCCAATCTCATCTTTTACTATTAGCAATTTTTCTTTCTTGTTCTTATTCATGTGCTCTTGATCTATTGCTAGTTTTAGAGACAATTCAGAAAGGTTAATTTCTGGTCCTAATCTGAGGGTAGTGGTGACTATGTTCCATGATAGAGGTAGATTGTTCAAGATTGTTGATATTTGCATCAGTTTTGGGATGACTTTGTCACAGCTAGGTCTCTAGCCATTACCAACATGTGATTTATATATTCTACTACGTTATCTCCTTCTTTCATTTTAAAGGAGTTGTATTTCTGTAGTAGCAACTATAAATGTAATTTGGCAGTTGTGTCATACTTGGTTGTTATTGAATCAAATAGCTCTTTTGCAGTCTCGTATTCTTTAAAGACCCTAATCAAGTCATCCTCCATGTATGTCAACATAACTGTCATTGCTATTGTGTTCTCTTTGAGAAATGTTTTATACATTTCTATCTGTTGCTCTTTTGCGGTATCTTCCTTGATGTTATAAACTATGCCTTCAAGGAAGAGATGGTGGTTATAAGCAAGCAAAATATTTTGAGTAATATGTTGGGATGAGCATTGATGAAGTATTGCTACAGATTAAGTTTAGAATCATTGAGTTTGAGGTACTTCGAAATAATCTTTTGAAGGCAACAATGAAAATAAGACTTTATTACATTGATAATATCAGTTTTGTTGTACATTATATCAAGATATGTCTAGAAACATAGTGTTAATAATGGTTGTGCATCTACTAAAAAGGGTTGATGGTTATGTGAGTGCAATAACATTAAATTACTTATACAAGCAGGTAGGAAAGACATCTCGAATAAAGACAAAATAACTTAGTGGACATACTTCTTTATTTTAAGTAAGAATTTATACTATTGTTGTTTTTTACAATATCTTTAATATAATTTTTCATAATTTCAGAATTAAGTTATATATTTTCATTGTCGACATAAATTTATAAGTATTTTCTACCTTTTACAGGTAACATACAACCAAAATAATCGGATGAGAAACCATCAATAGGCCGATCGATAGGAAATATTTGTCATAGGAAATCTCCTATCAATCGACTTATTAAGAATTATAAACAATTAGATTTGATGATGATAAAGTAGATAATTTATAAAACTAAAACTATATTTTTATTTATATTAAATACAACTTATGACGTTATACATTCTAATCTTTTATTTTCTGAAAATAGTGCGTATCGGTGGCGAAGCCGCCGATTCTTCTTTGAGTGGGCTTGGACATTAAATGCAGATTGTTTGACAACCATATAATTTTGTAAAATACTTGGATTGTAATGCATATACATTGATAGATACCACATATGTATTTAGTGTATAGATATTGTGAAACCTTATATGTTAAATTGTCCAGTTCGATAATTTAGCCGTTATCAAGGTATCTAAATTGTATTGATAAGGTTCTCCATTACAAATAGACCTACAAAGCTCCATGCAAATAATACATAGTACGAGCCACGTGACGCTACTTGGGGCATAACACTCGCTCTATTTTGAGCTTGAGCACTTTAGTGTCCTAGTAGCATATTCTCATGAGTGAGACTAGTTGTACATAGAATAGTATATTTCTCGAATACATTAGTTTATTGAGAGATTTTATTAGTCGATTGTGTTTGACTGCAATTAGGCAACCCGAAACATCATTCTTCATACATGTATATAATGATTATTTATGTTAGCATGATCTTTAACTTTGTTTTAATTTATTACACTATACTAACTTTTTTGTAATTACTTTCTACTACCATTTTTTTATCACACCATATAACATACTAGTACTAGCTTTATTATATTCAAAACGCTTGCTATGGTCATTGTCGAGTGACTCTACATTATCAAAGTTAGAGGCATATGAACAATGCTACTAATGAGTACATTAATTAACTATATATAAGGATGATGGCAAGAATGCACAAACACAATGTTGTAGATGATTCATGCACTCATGATAATCTATTTTATATAGGGTTTATATCTTATATTTGAGATGTTCTTTTATATTATTCATTACATGTATATATAAATAACGTCCGTAATGAATAACATTTTAGTTCATCACTAATTGTGCTCGTTATACACAACTATTATGAAATAATATTTTTATTTCAATTGAAAAATAATTACATTTACAAAATACAAATAATAACTAATCATCATTCTCAATATCGTATAAAATATCATCTCTTAATCCTCTTATTTATATACACATCTCAACACATTAATGAAATAGTCAATTCTAATCCTCAACACTTTCATATCGGTATCGTTCCCAAAATGAAAAGATAGGACTACATTACGACTAAACAAATCCTCTATTGCAAACACGAGTGAATAGTAAGTCCATCATCTTCACGGTCAACAAATGTTTTTCTACTTAATTGGCCAATTAGTTATAGAATAGCACTATAATCACTTCTAGTCTCTTTATTTTCGGCATAATAACTATATTGATCAATTGTCGTTTTCTCATAATCTATCCGACCGTAAGTCCTTTCACTTGAGTTCTTTGTCATTTTACAAGAGATACAATATTTGAAGTATACATACATATATAACATGAGAAATACAATCTCATTTGATTGAGATGCTACTCAATCACATCTCCCTTTTAGGAAGAGACATGACTAGTATGTGTCTCTCCTTGAAAAGAGATGCTCCTATATTATGTTTTGAATAAAAAATTTAACGACAGAATCGTTCGACCGAATCTTAAAACATTAACAAAACAAAAAACACAAAAACAATAAAAACCTATAAAATACGAAAATATTTCTAACAACCAACCTCTTAAGACCTTGAAAAATTAAAAAATCGAACGTATCAACCTTCTCTCTCTCTTTTTTTTTATAAACCTGCGATGAGGTTAGTAAGATATAATCATGTATTCTTTAGCTAAAAAAAGCAAGAATAGTTCCAAATGGATGAAATACCAATCCTCGAAATAATCAGAAGAGAATGTCGAAATTAGGTATGGAGAAGAGAGATATTTTTTTAAATTAAGGATGTGTAAATATTTAAAAAAGATGTGTAAATAGTAATCCCTTTCGAACCTACGTATTCGTGAAACAATATGAGCATCACAAAGGACATACGGACAAAGTGGAAAAGCTACGTGCACATTTTAACTTTGCAAGCATTTAAATACTACTAAAAAACGCATTGTTTTCTTTCAGGGTGTTACGGGGGGTGTGGGTTCTTCTTCTAGTTGATAAACGAATACAAATTTGATCAACCCCAACTGGTAGGTGTTTACGTTTTTGTTTAGAGACAAACATGGTTGAGAAGAACTACCAAAATTATGTAGAATTATTATACATGTTTTTGTTTATTCAATGTGTGTGCGATGAATCGTTTAATCAATGTGTGCGCGATGAATCGGCTTGGCGCGAGCGAGCCGTGAGAAACGGCTGGATCGGAGGCCGGAGTGAGGCGGTGGGGTGCATCGATCGGCCGTACGTCAGCGATCATCTGAGCGGGGGGAATAAAAGCCAAGTTTGGACGGGCCGTACGGAAAGAACAGACGCCAATCGGTCTCCCTCCTGTTCAAAAAGGGGCGTAGAGTGATGTAGACAGAGCTGAGAGATCACGAGAGTGTGAGCGAGTGAGACGGACGACGATGGCACGGAGAAGGTCGGAGATGAAGCGCATCGAGGATCGAACGAGCCGGCAGGTGACGTTCTCCAAGCGTCGGAAGGGTTTGATGAAGAAAGCCTTCGAGATCGCGGTGCTGTGCGACGTCGATGTGGCGCTCATCGTCTTCAGCTCCAAAGGGAAGCTTTACGAGTTCTCCAGCCGCTCCAGGTATGCTCTCTTCTTCTTTTTCTTCTCTTCTGTAACATTTTCATGGATTTGGATGATTCTGGGTAGTTCGCTACTATCTGGTCGACGGACTCCACTCCTCTCGGCCGTATTTCGGTTTTCCGTTCATTTTATAGCTTAGTGAGGGTTTCCATCTTATTTTCCCGTTTCGTTTTGGTGTATCTTGGAGGAATTTGATCTAAGATCGCCAATTTTGTCAAAAGAGCCTGGTTTCTGGGATCTCCTCCGCTGAAATCGTTGTATTTGTTGAAATCTGGTGAGATCTTACGGGAATAATCTGACGAAGTCGTGTTCTGATCGATCCTGATCTGGCTACCCGTTTGAAATTCCTCTGATTTCTCGTTCAATCTTTTGTCGAACTCTCCACTCTTTGGTTTTGCCATGCTATTAAGTCTAGAGTTCTCTAATCTGTGTACGTCTCTTCCGTGCAATTAAAGACTCTCTCTTTAGGAATCTGGCCTCTATAGCATAAAGAGAGACGGGGGAGGCGATTGTTAGTTTGGGGGTTGTTCTATACGATTTAGGGTTCAAACGTGTTGTGAGGCGTTAGGTTACGTCATAGCGGGTAGGTTGTGAGCTTCGTCGTGTCCCCGCCTTTTCACTTTGCATGATATGCCTGAATTTCGCAGACTATTTTATGTGACGTTGGTTATACTTCTTGCGGGAGATTCGTATTCTTTTGTTAGGTTGGCTGACTAATTCTGTTCCTCGCCATTGACCATGCCCATGCATGACTTGCTTGCTTTTGGACTATGTTTCGTTTACTCACTTCCTTTGTTATAGTGGTTCACCGTTGCTGGCGAGTGTTACTGAATACGTTTTATTTTCATCAAGCTATGCTTACTTGGGTATCCTGCATGTTGTAGACAGTAATGCTTCATTATTTCAGAGGCCAGTACTTTTCTAGAGACTGTTATGAGGATGAGGAAGGAAATTAGAAGTGACCATGCGGTTAATGTGAGGATGTGCTAACTGCTTAGAGCCAAGCATGTTGGGGCCCCCTTTTCTATTTTTGGGCATACCTGGCGCTTTGATTCTATGGTCTCCGTGAGTTCCTTCTTGTCGTAGACAAATTCATAGGAGCAAAGTAGTACTGATTTAGTGGAAGGAGAAAGTTGCTGGAGTTTGACTGCATTCATCCAGTAAAATGGGAGTCACGAGAAGTAGATCAACTAATAGCTTTATCTTTTTTTCCCTGATATTCCTTTGCAAAGAAATTTTGGCTGCTCTTATGAATAGCTTGACTATTTCAGGGCGCCCCATGAAGTTCATCTAACTTGCATATTAGGATAAAAGGGATATTGAATTGTCATATGATGTTTCCTTTTATTTTTCATTTTCTCTTAGTTACTAAAAATATACCTGCATTCCAGTATGATGGAAACATTTGAGCGCTACCAGGCGCATGTGAACAGTGAAAGAAACGTCAGGAGAAGTGAAGAGCAAGTAAGTCTTACACCATAGTGAAATCATTGCCAATCATAAATACGATGGAATGTTGTCTTGCACTTCCTTTGCTTCATGCCACTCTTAAGGGTCAGGTTAGGATGTTTTCATGATGCCAACTAAACTAATTCTCCTTTTATGCTTATATCATCAAGTTTATGATGGCTTTACTTAATTTGCAAAGTAGAGCTACTGTCACTTTGAGATATCATTTGAGCATGTAACCATTGCAACTTGCTTAGTTGTTTTTGAAACTCTAGTATATTGGAACCTTAGCTAGTAGTCAAACATTGTATTGGAAAATGATGCCTTTCTACGATTCATTAAGTTGACTAATGAAAATAAATTGAAGATATAGACGTTTTGAGTCTCAGACTAATACGCTAACTGATGAATCCTACACTTTACAGTTCTAATAGTGTTTCGTACAAAAGATTGCTATCAGAGTGTGCTAGTAATTGTTTTCTTGGTCCTTCATTTGTTTCTTAGTAGGCTAAGTCAATTCTTGTTTAAATCAGAAATTATATATGCTTACTCCACATCATCGAAAACAAAATCTCCAGGATACCTTGGAGTGTGATTTCGGTCATACGGAATATGAAGGTTTAGATTCATGATATGTCTATAACTCAAAGTTGAAACCATCTTATTAACTGTCTGCTTCACAAGTTAACTACAAGAACACCTCCATGTGCCACTACACTTATAAATATAGTAAGAGGGTAAACATGGTGGCGTAACATTTACAACAATGCAGGTTGATAACCACAACTTTCCCATTTGTTTTCCTAGCAACTTTTGTGTCACAATGTTAAAAAGTTATATCAACATGCTACATACTATGATATAATACGAGTTAGAGGCGCCAGTGAGAAAAAAATGAGGTCGTGGAAGGGTTGAGCTTATTTTCAGCAAGAGATGAATCCTCTGCAACAGACTGATTGGACTCGGTTCAGTAGAATGACAGCTACAACATGCTGTAAGAAATTAAAACTGAACTTTTGTAGGCTGGATCCAAGATAGTCTGGCATCTTGTTAATTTACTTTCGTAACAGGAGAACTTAGCATCATATTAACTGTCTGGTTCACAAGTTATCTACAAGAACACCTCCATGCGCCGCTACACTTATAAATATAGCAAGAAGGTAAACAAGATGCCGAAACGTTTACAACAATGCAGGTTCATGACCACAACCTTTCCATTTCTTTTTTTAGTGACTTTTGTTTCACAATGTTAAAGTTGCCAGCGTGCTATGATATGATACAATCATACAAGCGAGGGGCCAGCGAGAAACAAGATAAGGTCGTGGAAGGGTTGAGTTTGTTTCCAGCAAGAAATGAATACTCTGGAACAGACTGATAGGACTTCGTTCAGTAAAATGACAGCTACAACATGCGGTAAGAAATTAAGGCTCAACTTTGATAGGCAGGATCTGAGATAGATTTGCATCTTGTTGATTGATTTTCACATTAGGCAAAGGAGAACTTCACATCATATATTAGCAAGCGCGAAGTTGACAGTTGATTAACAAGATGGAAGAACCATAGCATACAATATATTGTCACGCCCCGGGGTTGGAATCACCCAACGACGTGGAACTCGCGACCAATGCTAGGCTACGCACAACCTAGCAAGCCTTTCACCAAGGATTGAGAGGTTTAACGGAAGCTTAAGACTGATGATTGGGAGGGTCGATTGGAGTTAGTAAGGATACTTGAGAATAAATAAGAAAGCAGATTGTATTGATAGCAAATAAAGGTGCGTGGCCTGCGACACGCTTACAACTCAGATGCGGGACTCTTCCCTCGAAGAGAGTTTATTGCTAGAGTTACCAAGGCGTTACCACGCAGGGGCCTGGTTACACAACCATAGTAAAGTTCGCGGTCGAAGGGTCACATTCTTCCCCACCTAAGCTCTTGACGATCTCGGCAAGTTTCGCTGTGATGCTCTTGCAACTCTGAAGCTCTTGGCGTGTAGGGGCCTGGTTACACAATCATAGTAAAGTTCGCGGTCGAAGGGTCACATTCTCCCCCACCTAAGCTCTAGACGACCTCGGTAAGTTTCGCGGTGATGCTCTTGCAACTCTGAAGCTCTTGGCACGCTTGTCTGCCTCTCAACCCACTGTACCTTTATCTTCTGCTGCTCCTATTGTCCTTCAGGGCACAGGTTCTCGTAGTAGCTATGGCCTGCACATTACATGTCCGCATGATAAGCCTTAGGTTTGCTTGCATGGAAGGCAATTAGCAATCTATCATGGACGGGCTCTAGTTGGAATGGCCGATCCCCTACCCTTAAGATGACTGGTTGAAGACTGTCATCCTTCTGGACCGTCGCAATGCGTTGCCTCGCGATGAGACCATCGCACCACTTCGAATTCGTCTACTTCTTTATGTGCGTCGCTGTCTTCACATGGAGCGATTGGGCAAAATCACGTCGATCCTGTTGATCAACGCAGAAGTTGTACGGTTGGCAGTGTCTTGCAGTGTTGTACAGTCATCTTTTGTAGTGTCTCCAACTGTCCTCTGGGTACTTCGCTCATATGCGACTTACTTTGCATCCCCCATCTTGTCTTGCTAGCAACAGACTTGCGTCATCGTCTCTTAGAACCAGAACTTGTACTTGCTTTACTATCACGTTGCCCGCCAGTCTTCCAGTGCTGACGGCCTACCCCTTCTTCGTGAGGTAGGTTCCTTGGACGTGCGGTGTACAGAGTGTCTCCGCATTCCTTCAGTCTTGCGGCACCAGTCTTCGAAGGCACCCTACTGCGAGGTATCTTTTATTCAACACCCTGCAGCGCTACTCCGTGTGTGGCATTCCCCTACATCTGACATTCTTCGAGCCGAAGCACTGACACCTTTCGAACATGACCATCATCCGAAGCCGATGCGCGAACAACACACGGTTGATCGCAATCCATGAAGACTACTATATTTGAGGCTGGTCGTACAGTGTTGTTTGACTCGTATTATATCGTGTATCGTTGGGCTCCATGATACGGGCGTATCGTATCGTATCGTACTTTAATATTAAAATAATGCAAAAACTTAATTAAAATCAATAAAAATTAGTAAAAATTTGAAAAAATATAAAAAATCCAAGAAAAATCCAAGAAAAATCTGGTAATTGCTTTAAATTCATATACTGTAAGTTTAATACAGATTGAGCATTCAACATTTAATAATTGCATTCAAATTTATATATTTTGAATCCAAAAAATGAAATACAAATTACATAATACATATACAATTACATTTTACAAATTGTAATCAGGATCATCAACTAAATAATCTTGTCTTCTCCTTGTTAGAGATCCTCCTCCTCATCATCAACGACACTTTCTTCTTGGAAATCAAATTCTTTATCTCGTTGATGTTGTTATTGCGCTCCTTCCAAATTAATCCAAGCAACGTCTTCTTCAGTTAGGAGGGCATTTTCTTCAGCGTCTTCCATAACCCAATCTTCTAATATATCAAAATTATCCAAACTTATTGGGTCAAACTGACTTTCTTCTCTATTTACTTTTTTTAATTGCCTACGACAAACAAAGATAAACAATTAGTAAATAATATTAACAATTGAAGACTGAAGTTAAACTATATTGAATTGAAAATTTGAAAGTAATACAACATTACCTTTCACGAAGGCGCATGTTACAACGAATATAAATTAAATCATTTAGTCTTTTGTATTCCAACCTGTTACGCTTCTTTGTATGGATGTGTTAAAAAACACTCCAATTTCTTTCGCAACCTGTTGCACTAAAGGTTTGATTTAAGACTCTCACTGCAAAATCTCTAAGGTTTAGACAATCAGTTCCAAACATGTTCCACCAAACATTTGTAGAGAAAGACAAACATTAGAGACATAATCAACAGTAATATAAAAATAAATAATTTACCTTGACGCATCGTAGTGCGGTTGCGAATTGCAATAGGCAAATCTATCAAGTGAAGAACATTATCATATATCTCCATCTCTCGATGTATCGCATCTGCGATGCTCTCATCAGGGACTAATCTGTCGATACATTCAATGATTCCTCGATTAACCTCACTGTCTCTTTTGAAGGTTGCTGAGTACCTGAATGATGGGTTTAGATAGTAGGCTGCTGCATGAATAGGCTGATGCAATTGTTTATTCCATCTACTATCAATTATTTTCCACACGGGCACATAATCTCTCTTTTTTCCATTAAAGTTATTTCTGATCGCTTCTTTTGCTCTGTCCATGGCTTCATAAAGGTAGCCCATAGATGGTTTCTCCTCACTGTCAGCCAATCTCAAAACTTTTACTAAAGGAAAAGTAATTTTCAATAATCTGACACATGAATTCCAAAATGAACTTCTAAAAACTGTTTTTGCAATCTCATTTAACTTTCTATTCCTTCTGTTTTGAGGCAACTTTGCAAATTATTGCCACTCATCTGAGGAAAACATTCTCTTCAAAGCTGCCTTCTGTCTCACAATACTCTGTACAAATAAGAAGTTTGTTGCGAACCGAGTTACAGCTGTGCGAAGAAGCTCTGCACCTTCTGTATATCTCCTCATCATACACAAAACAAAGGCATGGTTGTAAATGAATTTTGTAATATCTTGGCAACACTCAGTTGCTGCCTTTATTTCATCCATCTCACCAATGTCCTTGAGGATGATATCTAAACAATGCGCTGTGCGAAGAAGCTCTGCACCTTCTGTATATCTCCTCATCATACACAAAACAAAGGCATGGTTGTAAATGAATTTTGTAATATCTTGGCAACACTCAGTTGCTGCCTTTATTTCATCCATCTCACCAATGTCCTCGAGGATGATATCTAAACAATGGGCTGCACATGGTGTCCAATAGAAAGTCCCATAAATATCAGCTAACTCCTTCCCAACTGTTTTATAGTTAGTTGCATTATCTGTAATCAATTGGACCACATTCTATAGCCCAACCTCTTGTATAATCTTATCAAATTCTTCTCGTTGGATCTCTGCAGTGTGCCTCTCCTCTGACATGTCTAGAGATCTCAAAAACATGTGTCCTTTAGGACAATATACAAGAAAGTTTAGCAATGACCTTCCTCGCCTATCGATCCATCCATCTGCCATGATAGTGCATCCCGTTTCCTTCCACGACCGTATCAAAGTCGAACAATATTGCTGCACTTCAATGACGGTATGATCTAATATCTTCCCTCTCAACTTCTGATAAGAGGGCATCCTGTATCTTGGACCAATGTTAGCAATTGCATCTATCATTGCTTGAAAATGAAAACTGTTTGTTGCATTAAATGGAATGCATGCATCATAAAACCATCTTCCCACTGCAAGGTCTGCCTGATCATGCAGTTGTTCTGAAGCCATAGCAGCACAAATTCCAGGTTGCACCAAGTGTAGTGGAAGGAGGAAAGAACGAATGTATGGTAGAATAAGCTCTTCCTCTATTCCTTCCTGAACTTCCTCTTCTGCCACCTCCAAAGTCTTCAGTTGCAACTCTCTTTCCCTTACTAGGTGCTCGTGAACTGCTACTATCAATCTCTGTTCTTGCATCTAAAGGCAAACTATCAGTCAATCTAACTCCGGTGGCAGTAGCATCATCATCTTCTTCACACATTTGGAAATCATCCTTTTGTTGTCTCCTTTCCTATATGCTCTCAATCATCTGCTTGCCATTTAATACCTTCTGGCACACTTCTAACTATGCCTTTGCATGGAGCAACTTCTTTTCTGGTTCCTGCTAGGTGGTGTTTCAACATTGAAATTCTACCACTAACCACCTTTTCACAAAATAAGCATCTAATCTTTAACCTTAACCCTCAACTGGTATATCCCACTGCCATGCCGGATCATCAGACCGATAATGAGAGTCTCTACCACCCCTTACTGCCATCTCAATGGAATACCTTAATTCAAAGAAAAACCTTAAAATAAAAGCACTTCATAAATCTCCCAATCTTCAAATAACACTCCAATGGAGTGTCTCCCACTTCATGAATGCAATAAAAATCGTATACACACTTAATAACTTCATATTTTGTCATTAAAAAAACAAATAAATGAAATAATACAAAAAATAACAAATATAAAATAAAAAAATAAAAAAAAACATTAAAAATATACCTAAATATGAGTTTGGAGGGTTGCACGGACACCGTAGGGTACGATTTTAGAGCTTTGAACACCAAGGAGGCGAAAACCGGCTCTTAGGGAGCTTGAGGAACCCAAAAGGAGAGAAGAAACTCGTAAAAAATCACGGGTTTCGGTTGGCCCGAGACCCTTTATAAGGGTCTCAAGGCGTATCGCACGATACGGTGCGATAAGCTTTTAATATCGTGTATCGTATCGTGCCCACGATACGATATATATCACACCGTATCTCTGCACGGTGCGATACGGATAACACTGTGGTCGTAAATGGCTCGCCTTAAAGAACTCCATGCCAAGTATCACCCGATATTCAACCAACGGTGCCACTGTGAAGTTGGTTACCCAACGCCAACTCCCCACTCGAGTCGCAACAGTAACTGCCTCCCACAGGATGGGTTTGGACTCTCAATTCACAGCCTTCATGTTGCCACTGCTTCCCACTACCCTTAGGCCCAAACGTTTAGCTTCTTGCAGGCACATAAAGTTGTGAGTTGCGCTTGTGTCTACCATTTCCACTGTGTCTTTGCCATTGACAATAATCGGTATGTACATGAGAGTCTTGTTCGTTGGCTTACGTGACATTGATCCCCCATCTATAACATTGAACTGTCTCATTGCACAAATCCTCATAGTGTCTTCTCTTGGGTCGCTATCCGAAGTATCTGTCCTTTGCATGACATTAGCAGCGCTTGCAAAGTCCTCCTTCTTGTGTTCGCACTCATTTGAGAAATGTTGGCCACCATAATACCAACATTCTTTCTTGAATGATCCCTTGATCTTACCCTTCTTCGTATGGTCTTTGTTGTTTCCATGGTCTCTTGGTGTAGAAGACTCGATTGGGGTATCGTTTGAAGTGTCATGCCGATTCCCATTCTTCCAACCATTCTGCCTTTCAGAGTCATGTCTGTTTTTCTTTGAACTAGTTGGCTGACGATTGTCAAGTAGACGTTCCGCCGTCGTTATAGCTTCAGAAAGGGTCTGCGGGTTGATCCTGTTCAGCTCTTGCTCAGCCTACGGCTGTAACTCATTAAGGAACTTGAATAAATGATCTTCTGGACTCATCGTCTTGATGCTCAACATAAGGGTCTGGTATTCCTTGATGTAGTCTTGCAACGATCCGTTATGCCTCAAGCCATCAAGCTTCCTTTTCGGGGCTACTTCAGTATTGTGCGGTAGAAAATGTTCTCGTAGAGCTTGCTTGAACAGATCTCAAGTGTGGATGTGAGTGAGTCTTGCCTCAGCATCCTCCTGCATGCGACGCCACCATAACATGGCATCGTCTTGCAGAAACATAACCACTAGTGCTAGTTTCTCTTCTTCATCCTCAAGCTGATCTACCTTGAGGTAGAGGTCAATCTGGTAAAGGAAGTTCTCTAATACCAGTGCATCACAGCCCCAGCAAAGGCCTTCGGTTCTCGAACCTTGATGCGACGTGGTCGGTCTACTCCCCCACCATGTCCATGCTCGTTTGTCATTCTGCGCTCGACACTATCCAATCGAGCCAGCATCTCCAGTTGAGATTGTTCGAAAGCCTGTCTCTCCGGAAGTTGTGCTGAAGCACTCTCCTCGAGTCTTTGCAGTAGAGTCATGACATTTGTCTTCATCTTTTCGATGCATTGCTCCTATCGCTCCACGCGGTCACTAGTAACGTCACAGGTATACTCGCAAGCATCCATGCGTCGTTCCACGTCCCTCACAATAGTGCTCATCTCGCCCATTAGCCAGTCGAAGCCTTTCGCAGCACGCGCTACTGCAGCATCCAAAAGGGCTACCAACTTCTCTAGTGTGGTAAGCCTATCGTTGACGTCAGGTGGAGTTTCTGACATAGACTCGATAGGGTCGGCCACTGGTACAACCTTCGACTTCTCCTTTTTATGACGAATGTGGTCGCCAACCATCTCAGTGTTAGTGACCATGACGTCAACGTGGGCAGTCATTGACGTAGAAGAGTTACCTATCTGCTATCAATATGGAGGGAGTGTGTCCCGCACCCACTCTCGCCACTCTGAATCGGAACTGCTCGGATACCAAAGTTGTCATGCCCCGGCGTTGGAATCACCCAACGACACGTAACTCGCGACCGGCGCTAGGCTGCGCATAACCTAGCAAGCCTTTTACCAAGGATGTAGAGGTTCAGCGGAAGCTTAAGACTGATGATTGGGAGGGTCGATTGGAGTTAGCAAGGATATTTGAGAATAAATAAGAAAGCAGATTGTATTGATAGCAAATAAAGGTGCGTGGCCCGCGACACGCTTATAACTCAGATGCGGGACTCTTCCTTCGAAGAGAGTTTATTGCTAGAGTTGTCAGGGCGTTACCACACAGGGGCTTGATTACACAACCATAGTAAAGTTCACGATCGAAGGGTTACAATATTATACAAATGCTTTTCGGTAAGTAATAGTCAACTGGGATCCGTGAAATTTGATCTCTACACATGTTGAAGGCACCCTTTTCACCAAGAAAATTTTACAAGGAAGATAGTGAATACCTCATCATAATTGTTTTGGACCTAAAATCGCAAGATAGAGCTTGTATATACAAGTCTTATTTCTCGTTTGGGGTTACCTTGGTTTACTTCTCATTATTGCTTTGGACAAAGTTTTTCTTTTTCAAATTGTTAATTTCCCTTTACATTGTATGTCAAAAATTCCATTTCCCTAATGCAATGTTTCTGCTTAATCGGGGTTTTGATTGACAATTTTTTGCGTGGACATGGGTCCCTATTTGGTAACTGAAACTTGTTTTGGGTCTTCCATGCCATGAAACGGTCTTTTCCACAATCTTCTTTTAGTGTACTCACTATTAAAGTGTAAGACAACCTTGATCTTGCAAATTTGGCCCTGCTATATTATCTCCCACTGCTTCAGCCACCGTTTTGGATGAGGAATTGACACACAGATGCCGACTTGAAAAACAATAATCAAAATATCTCCCCTAAAAAGAATCAATAGTCAGAATTAAGCAGGAATTTCAACGGCGAGTAGCATGAGTTCTTGGAAGGAACTCTCAGGATGCTTAGGATTTGGGAGATTATTGTTAGTCTTGATCAGGGAAAGCCATGTTCTTGTAGCTTGATTGGAGGAATCAAGTATCATGGAACAGTAGAAATAAACGGCGATTCAATTGAGCTCTAGAGCAGTTCTTCTATAATTGGCCATCACCAATATGCAACACATTGAATCAAACGTTTATAGAACAATCTTATGAACTAGACCAGTTCTTCCATCTGACAATAAATTCAGGACCTTCAGCTATAAATCGAATTTGCCAAAGCCAAAGTATGAAGCCCCAGTTTGTCTAGGAAGGTAGTCCTTTAGTGATGTTTTTCAACGGCACACCTTGATCAGCTTGGAAGAAGGGATATCTGCACTAACTTGATTATTCTTTTCTATTATGTACATCCTTTCTCCATCATACCCAACCACATCTGGTCTCACAATTCATTTTTAACAACTGCTAAGGTTGAAGCACCCGATGCTTTCCAGTTCCAGGAAAGGAATCCCAGACAGAAAAGGAAGACTTTCAGGCTTGCAAAAGTCTTGGATTATAGAAACTCCCTGTGGATAATTTTGGCATATAAAGGATACGTGTTGCGTATTATGCAGACTCGAACAACTCATACTCTGCCAACACATTATCTGTGATAGTTACCATTTGTTGGGATGGCCTAATTCATTTTCCTACTTTTGAAATTGTTGTAGAACATAATTGGATATTACTTATTACTTCATTCTCTTCATTCTGATGGCGCAACTCAGTTTTTCCGCCCTATAGCATCTGCGATAGCATGCTATAATGTTTTAGCTGTCCTCTAGCCATTATAACACGTGGAACTTATCGGCAAACTCCAAAATCTGCTGAGCGTTATTGCGGACCACTATAGCAGTATGCTAACTTTATTTTGCATACAAGCGGGTCGATGTAAATGGATATAGATCGACTCGATACAATTTAAAACATTTATGAATAGAAACCCTACAAGGTTTATGTAATTTTTAAAGTCTTTCTCTTTCCTCTTCTACCTTTCCACTACCGGCAGCAGCAACCACGAGTAGAAGCTGGCGACAATGGTCTCTTTCTCTTTCTGTGATTTTCCTCGTCCTGCCATGTCGTTGGAGACCTCCACTGCTGCGTAAAGGAGTCATATAGTGCCTCTCTCTCTCTCTACGTGTGTGTTTCTATGTGTGTTTGCGATGCAATCGCACATGCCATCGATGACCTCTGTTTATTAGTATTGTTCGCTTCTATTGCTGCTTTCTTTCATCTGAGATTATGCACGAACCCTGGTTATGTGCTTGGATTTAGTAGTTCAGACTTAAGACACCCTTGCTGTTGTTGTTTCATTTGAAAATTTTGTTAAATGTTTTGATTGATGAGAATCATGTTTATGCACATAGTATAGCATTGGTTTTACGCCTACCTTATGTCACACATGAGGCATAAGTAGTTTGAACTAAATGGATTTGTTTTGCAATGATTTGCATTTATACTTGTAATATAAGTAGTTAAATGCTTTGAGCATGGATTCAGGTTCTTTTATATTCTTTTATTTTCCAACTCTTTTTGTCAATCTTGTGCATTTATGCCTTAATGGATTATGGATGGGAAATAGTCGTCACCTAAAAGAACTTGGTGCTAAAATAACTTGGTTATATATATATATATATATATATATATTTTAAATCTTTTAAAAATTTAAGTTTAATGCATATGCCACGTGATATTTATTGTTTGTCTTCTTAGAATTTAAAATTTGTTTATTTATTTTGATTTATATTTATGAATATGGTGGTTATGTATTTCTTGATATTTCTTAGAAATTAGAGAATCTATTATCTATATACATATAATTTTTTTTATCACAAATGAGAGTGTACCTTTAAATCTGTTATATCCCATTATTGATAACATAGATTGGCAATCAACTCCCTAGAGTTGAGGTCCATAAACTGTGATAATTGTCTTGCCCTTGCTCTGCAACTTTCTTGGTTGCTTCACCACTTGCTGAGCTTATGCATTACCTTTATTTAGGATTTCATTTTGTCACGGCAGTTTTCCTTTGTCGTCAGCTTGATTCTCCCCCGTTAATGTACGAATGTTTTCTACATAAAGTCTCCCAGTTGAACTTGAAATTCAGATTGAAGGGTTTGAACTATTCATTGCTTATCTTTCACATGTTCAGAAACGGATGCAAATGCCAGAAGCTGACAACAATACGGCGAAGCCGACAGACAAGGAACCCGTGGACAACTTCCTGACGATGGCTCTTCCTTCAACTCTTTGAGGTCCTTTGATTTTGTACAAGTAAAGTATAGAAAACTTATATAGACAGTGGCACCTAAAGCAAACCACTTGTTTCTGTTCGCAGCGTCTGACTGTAATTCTGTAGATGCACATGGTAACAGAGCGCAGTTGTGTAAACGCGACCCTGGAGCAACTTGTTTTCTCTGAGAAACAATTTTCTCTTTTTTACTATTTGTGGAAGTCTGAGATAAGTGAAAGAATATCTTATATGCCAGCTCAAAAACAAACCTGCAGCCGCTACCTAATATATTAACTGTTATCGTTGTTTAAGTGCCCTCTTCTACCGGCCATCTGGATGTTCAGAAACAGGAAGATCACCGCTGGCACTCCCTTCTTAAGGACCTTTCTGTAATTTAAGGAGCTAGCGTGGAAAGGTCCTATACACTCAGAAGCAGGGAGAACTTGATTCACACTGTCCTATTCTGCCCCGCCCCCGACACACACACACACACGTGTTCGTGAAGGTATAATTAGAAATAAGATGCCCTCTGCACTCTAGGTGGATTCAACTGTCCGGTCCCGATCCATCCTACGTGGTTATGTGTTTCCAACAACAACAATAATAACAACCAAGTCTTTTCCCATACTAGATGGGGTCGGCTACATGGATTCTTTGTTTTCACAGAGTTCTATCATGTGCGAATGTTAGCCATTAACGTAAAATAAGCTAGATCATCCTTTATTGTTTCTTTCCAACACTTTTGTGGTCATCGTCTATCTCTTTTAATACTTTTTAGATTTAGTTTTCATATCTTCTTATAGGTTATTCTTCTGATCTTCTTTTTATATGTCCAAACCATTTTAAACGACACTCTCTCATTTTATCTTCTGCTCCTAATTTGTTTCTAATAACCTCATTATGTATATGGTCTTTTCTTGTATGACCATTGATCTATCTCAACATCTTCATTTTTGTCAGAGACATCTTTTGTACATGATAGTTAACTGCCTAACACTCACAACCATAAAACATGGCCGGTCTAATCGTTGCTCTATAATATTTACTTTTAACTTTAGTGGTATCTTCTTATCACAAAGAATACCTACTCCTCTCCATTTTAACCAACCAGCATTAATTCTATACGTAACATCTTTATCCATTCTTCATCACTCTGAAAAATTGATCATAGGTATTTAAAACTTTTCTTTTGGGGGATGCAATGTGTGCCAATTTTAATTTCTATGTTCTCTGAAGTAACCAAATGATCAAACTTACATTTTATATATTCTGTCTTTGTTCTACTAAGTTGGGATCCTTTGCTTTCTAATGCTTCTCTCCATAGTTTCAATTTTCTATTAACTTTTTCCTTATACTCTTCCACTAATACAATGTCATTGCAAATAACATACACAAAGCACTACATCTTTAATATGTTTTGTTAACTCATCAATCATCATTATAAATAAGTATGGACTTAAAGTTGATCCTTGATGTAACCCAACATTAACTTCAAAGAAGTCTGTCATTCCTTCAAGAGTCTTCACACATGTTTTTGTACCATTGTACATGTCTCTTATAAGGTTAATGTATGTTAATGAGATACCTTTTTTTTCCAAGGTTCTCTAAAGAACCTCCCTCAGTACCCTATCATAAGCTTTTTCTAGATCAATAAATATCATGCGAAGGTCTTTCTTTTTTGCTCTAAAATGTTTCATAAGACGTCTCAAAAGGTGAATCGCTTCAACCGTAGATCTACTTGACATGAATCCAAATTGGTTCTCTATTGTACCTGACACTTTTCTTAACCTACGTTCAATAATTCTTTCCTACAATTTCATAGTATGGCTCATTAACTTGATACCTCAATAATTCGCGCAATTCTGAAAGTCTCTCTTATTCTTATATATGGGTATAAGTGTACTCGCTTTCCATTCCTCAAACGTCTTTTGATTTATCTATATTTCATTAAATAGTCTTATGAGCCAAGTGATTCCTATTTCTCCTAGTATTTTCCAAACTTCTATAGGAATATTGTTTGGTCCTATTGATTTACCACCCTTCATATGTTTAAGAGCCTCTTTGACTTCATTCTTTTGAATACGTCGGTAGAAATTGTGGTTTATATACTTTTTTGATTTGGCTAACCCTCTTAAGCTAATACTAACATCTTTATTTTCATTAAAAAGCTTATAAAAATAGTTTTTTCATCTATTTCTTATATCATCATTTGTCACTAGAATTTTTTCATCCTCATCTTTGATGCATCTAACAAAATTAAAATCTTTAGTTTTCTTATCTCTAACCCTAGCATCTCCTTGAAGGACTTTCTGTTTAAATATATATTATTTCTCGTTTTTGAGGTTCCACCATTTAGTTCGAATAGCTCGATGCACTCTTTTCTTCTTTGTCCATTTTTTAATTTGTAAATCCATAACTAAAAGTTGATGTTAGGTGGTTAAACTTTCTTCTAGAATTACCTTGTAATTTTTACAACACGCTCTATTTTTTTTCTACAAATAAAGTAATCAATTTGTGTTTGTAATAAGCCACTCTTATAAGTAATTAAATGTTCATCTCATTTTTTGAAGATTGTATTGACTATAAAGAGATCAAATGCCATAACAAAACTTAAAATCTTCCTTCCTTCCTTCCTCATTTATATCCCCAAAACCAAAGTTTCCATGAATACCTTGATATCCTAATGCTTCTTTACCGATATGTTCATTTAAGTCTCCTCCTAAACAAATCATCTTCTTTTGTAGAATCCTTTGAATCACCTTATCTAACTCTTCCCAAAAGGTTGTCTTTATACTATCTTCTAGGCCGACTTGTGGTCCGTAAGAACAAACTATATTCAAAATCTCTACTCCTAACACTAATTTAAAAATCATGATTCGGTCATCCTATCGTTGTATGTCTACTACACTATCCTTTAAATCTTTATTTATGATAATACCAACTCCGTTTCGAGCCTTTTCTTTACCTGAGTACCATAATTTAAAACCTATATCCTCTATCTCCTTTGCTTTTTCTCTAACCCACTTTGTCTCTTGTAAACATAGAATATGAATCTTTCACCGAATCATAGTATCTACCACCTCCATTAGCTTATCGGATAATGTTCCGATATTCCAAGAACCAAAATGAATCTTATTATTTAGGACTAACTTCCTTACCCCCCATATTCGTGCATATTGAAAATACGAAGACCATGTCTGTAAATTATTCACTATATTTGGGTGACAATGTAGTGGGACTAACTTTTTTTCCCACACTCGTCTATGATGTGGGAACCCTCTCTGCAATTGATTCACTACATCTAGGCGAAAATGCAGTGACTCTTGCTTACTTATCACTGCATTCGAACTCTGCAGCGCGTCGTTTGGCAGGAACGCCCCAAAGCAATACTCATAATTTGTATAATCCATGGTATAAAAATCCGACAGTTTCACGTTGGCTATCGAAAACCTAACACAACCCTCCTTTATCCGGGCTTGGGATCCGCAATGGAAGGGTGATGAGTTTGTGTTTCCATTTATCGTTTTTCATAAAACCTTAACTGGCACAAGGGTGCACGGGATTCCCTTTTATCTCAATAATTTGGTTGTTCTGCCCCACTTAATGTTTGTAAGCATAAACTTTTGTCCGCGAGATGTGAAGTTCTTATTTTCCTTCATCATGATCTTGTAGTCCCTTTTTGGTAAACTTTCAACTTCTCAGTATGTTGCATCACAACTATTACGTAGATCAAAAACAAATGTCATTCTCCTTATTTATAGTCGAGCTCGAAGTTCATAGAACTTTGGTCATCCACCAAAACACCGAACAAGCTCATATGAGCATAGCAGGTATTGCAAGCTCATCAACACTCAGCAGGTATTGCGAGCACTCCTGGCTAAAGAGGCTACAGAGAGTAAAACCGCAGGTTTTTGGTTCACGGGACTTTGCATCTTCAAGTTCCGTTGTGCAACAAATGCGGAACTCCTGGATGACATGGAACTATGGTCCTAGGCTTGATTTGCTTAGTAAAAAACTTTGGAACTCATGGCCGACATGGAACTATGGTCCTAAGCTTGATCCGAGTAATACACTTCGGCACCGGGACCCATGCGCCTTGACGCTGCTCTGTTCACACAAAAATCTAGAGGACAATACCGCTGACATAACAAGAGACAACCATGGTAGGGTCGTAGCCACAAGTGATCAAGCAAACTCTTTTGTACCCAAAATACTGAACTCCTCATCGGAAAAAGGTAAACAATTAACTTTATGGTACATATTGTCAGCACCAAACTAATCGAGGTTGAGAATAACCCAAAACCATCGTTCCTTTTGGTTCGTATGAACCCTCTTACAGGCTGAAGAACGGTCAAATTTATCGAACGGAAGCCCCGATTTTATACGAGGCTAAACCAGACCTGTCTTTTTGTACCTCTTTCACTGTCTATTCGTTCCTTCACGTGAATAACCCAACTAGAAGGTTGCCTCCCGCATGGTACTCGAACATGGCTCGAAAGCCAGTACTAATGAGCTTGAGCTTGATTCGCTCCCTTTTCAAGCTTGACAAGATCGATTTTCGTTGTCATTAGTAGATCCTGAGCAGCCGAGCGACTTGCTTCCCCCATATGAAGCACAGACGTAGTAATAATATCAGAGGCAGATTTCAAATTTAGAAACTTTTTATCTACAACAATATCGTGCCTCCTTTCGACGAATTCGCTTTAATATGTCCACTTTTCAATTGGAAACTGGGCACCGAACAGAAGGTTGTTTTGGTACATTCAACTAGAACGGTGGATGTTCTGAGGAAACTAGCCGGCAAGATAACCTTGGTCCTTCGGCATTAATCATCTTGCCGATTTCGAGCAACCATGGTTTCAATTTAATTTTCTTGATGGAGTTGCATCTGCGTCTCCATCAAATCGGTAATGTAAGTAACTTAGAGCTCCTAGAGAATAGCAGAAACCTGAAACTTTGGGGAAATTCCATGATGCATCCATTATTAAAATGCATAGCAAAGCCTATCCATCGAGTTCTAGTAGATGCATGAAATTACATAGTACACTGGACAGACACATGGAAAATATTGTCGACAACCAAAGGCGCATCTATCTCTAGCCAAAAATCACTCAAACCGGTTCGTATTTGATTAATCCAACGCCACAGGTGAGTTCACGACAGCCAAAATTATCTTGAACTGTTAGTTTGGTTTGAAACTGGCCGTGTCTGCATAGAAGGTTGCTTGAAACATAGCATTGCATAGCTAGGTATAATGTGTCATGTCCTTGATTAAAATCTCCTTCCCAACCTTTGATAACATGTTTTCTTTTTCGAACACATCCACAAATAGATTGTAATGTGACATTTTAGAACTACTAATTCAAGTAGAAATCCAAGATACTCTTCGACATACACTATTGTATTGATTTTATGTTTCATTTTAATGTCTTGTCATGTTACATTACTCACATTTTTGCTAAATAGCTATTTCTAGTAATTAATTTGTTATCTAGATGTTGTCCCATAGTATTATACAAAATTGTTAACATTCTCTTAGATTTGGTTTGATGAAAATCAAGCTATCACTGACATAAAAGAGATGTAAGATTGACCTTAGTCTTTTCAAGAATTATTGTTAAACATTATTCATATAGTTGATTCACCGCTTGAGGTTTAAAGGGCGTTCCTTCATTACTATTTGCTAATAGCGAGTATGAAGTTGATGATACACTTTTAATAACTAGATCCATCCATTTTTCTTGAAAACCTATTTTTTGGAGAAAACATTCTAAAGAGCTCCACTCTATCTTGTCATATGCTTTGCTTACGTCTTCTTCATCACCGTATATCCCTCTTTATATTGATGTTCTTGTTTATAGTGTGAAAAAGTTCATACCTTGAAAGTATATTGTTTATTATACTTTCATAATCGACAAAAGCACTTTGAGTTTTGAATATAGTATATAGAAGCACCGTCTTCATTGTATTTGCTAACATTTTGCTTATAAATTAGTATACAACACTATGTAAGGTAATTTTCAAAATAAATGTAGTTACAACGTCTAAGCATGAATAGGTACTTAAAGAGCATCATAAGATACCTTGAATGACCTTTAACTCTAGGTGGCAATTGAATATAATGTATAGTGGTCACTCTAGAAGAAAATTGTCATGAAGGCTTAACATGAAGAGATTGATTAATGCACTGTAAATATTTGAGTTATGACCCTTTATATTGATTAGTTATGCTAAATCGTGATAACTCCTATGGTTAATGGGCATATTGGCCTCAATAACTCTATGGTCATGAGGTTGGTCATTTCTTAATCATAAGAGATGCATAATTAAATTTCAAGAAATTATTAGAATTAAAATATTTAATTGTTGTTAAAGAAATCCAAAGAGGCAACTAGATTGAGCCATTCCTATCCTAGTGAAAATAGACAAGGGATAAAAAAGTTTTACAAAAACATAGGAGCAGAGAAGGCAAGTGGACTTTTTTTTTACTATACTTTATAAAGAGCTCTTTGTATTATTCTCTATTGAAACCATCCTAAAATTGTCTATACTAGGAAGATTCAATGCTTAATGATCATGCTTGATCAAGATGCCACGAATGTAATTTTATGCTTCTACAAAGTGTGCTAAATCCTAACACAGGTATCAGAGCAAGCTATTCCCAAGTGGGTTCATTTTTTTTAATAATTGAAAGAAAGTAAAACATTTTTTGTCTTCTATCTTCTCTTCCTAAAATAAAATAACATTTAGAGAATAAAAAGAAATGAAGAAAAAGAATGATTGTATTTTTTCTTTTAAAAAGAAAAGAAAAGAGTCTTTTGTTTAAGTAATTATAAGAGAAAATTTCTAATGGTACGACAACCAAATATAAAAGATGTTTCTTTTGGTTGTGTTGATTCAAAATTGGCATATAACTAGAATCAAACATGCATTTCCTTTGTGATTTTAATAAACAGAAAGAAATATAAAAAATTTCTTTTATAATTAAAATCTCTATTGAGAAAGAATTACAGGAGAATTGAAACTCATGTTGTATCCTTAATGTTTTTTATCCTTATCTAAAGGATTTAACAACGAGAAAGAAAAGAATCTATAATTGATTCTTTTCTCGTCTAGTTCTTTCCTTGTCCAAGTATAAAAATAGAAAAATACATATCTTAAATCAAATACCCAACCCCTATCTAAAGAAATATGGTCAAGCTCGATACTAATCGAAAAGAGTGACACAACCACATAGATGAATGATATTTAAAAAAGAAAGGGGGAAGTAAAACTTGGCAAAAAATCTAATTGGCAAAACCTCATATAAAGATAAGAGTGACTTGTTTCTTTGGCCAATGACATTACAAAATTCCATGGTATCAATCAATAAGTCTATTCTGATTGGTTAATGACCTTTAACCTTTCTTTATGATCATCAGATAAATCCTTCTCCCTTTTTTATTTTTCCTATTATGTTAGGATTCTTTAGAAATCTTTTTATATGATGGACAAGTAAGGAAAAAGAGAGTAGGATAGGGGTAAATATGGAAATGGGACATTGTATTTAAAGGGAGGACATGCATGACTACAAAATGAAAAGAGATATGATGAGCGGGTTGAGCTAGATATGTGAAGCTATACAAACTTCTTTCAGAAGAGAATTGTTTAGAAACCACAAACAAGTCCGTCTAACTTTTTGATATTATAGAACGGTATTCTGAGTTCTTGAATTAGTAGGTGAGCTAACTCACTTTCTTAAATTGCAAAAAGTTGTTCATAACACCTAGAGTTTACGTACAACTCTTCTTCATTTATGGAATTTGAGAAAAGGTAGTTTTGTAATCCAAATTTATAAAAACATGCTCATTTCCCTTTTGAGTTTGCAAAAGGGTAGTAGTGTTATATAAATTTTGCAATAAATTATCTCTCACTTTAAAACTACACAATGAAGCTTGTCAACTTGTAAATTATCAGATTTTTTTTTTTGAAATTATTGACCTTTTATTGATCAATAGGAGGTTGTTTTTGAGCATAAGTAAATATGTTTAGATCCATTTGTATACAATTACTTGATGATGATATATCAAGTTGATCTTTCCTTTTGACATATGGATCTAAGAACTCCATTGGATACAATTACTAATCCAAATTTTTATTTTATGTTTGTCATGAATTAGGAATGGCAAAGCATATTTCTCAACATATGGATAAATATTCCATGATTACATCATTGCTTGATTAAGGATTTGAATGATTGTTTTTGATATATTTGAGAGCAATAAGTGGAGAGCCCTTGATGCTTATGCATGCTTATTGTGCAAACTTTAGAACATATTTATTGTTCTAGTATTGATATGACTCATGACACTATATTTCATACTCTCTATGCTATTGAACTTAGGGTGAGAGATATGATATATTTAAAATCACAATGGTGTCCTATTATGATTGTTAACCAAATATTATTAAATATTTGGTGGTAATGTGCACTAGAAGGATTATGTTATCATTGTTACAAAATTATAGTTTAGCTATTCTAAAGCTATGCTATGCATATTAGAGATATTCATATATGCTAGTGTAATGCGATGTGATCAATGCTAGAGAATATATTTAGATCCATTTATATGTTCCTCATTAACTCCGCCCACGTAAGGGATCACCCTTGCATTGCCAGTCCCAAGCCCGGATAAAGGAGGAGGGTTGTGTTAGGCTTCTGATAGCCAGCGTAAAACTTCGTTGGATTTTTATAACATGAATTACAAAATTATGAGCAATGCTTTGGGGCGTCTCCACCTAACGATGTGCTGCAGAGCCCGAATGCAGTAATAAGTAAGCAAGGGTCACTACATTTTTGCCCAAATGTAGTGAATCAATTGCAGAGAGGGTTCCCACATCATGGACGGGGGTAAAGAAGTTAGTCCCGCTACTGCCCAAATGTAGTTAATAATTTTCAGAGAGGGTCTCCACATTTTGAATATGGATGGATGCGGGGGGTAAGGAAGCTAGTCCTAGATAATAAGATTCATATTGGTTCTTAGAATATCAGAACATTATCCGATAAGCTAATGGAGGTCGTAGATACTATGATTCAGAAAAAGGTTCATATTCTATATTTACAAGAGACAAAATGGGTTAGAGAAAAAGCAAAGGAGGTAGATGATACAGGTTTTAAATTATGGTATTCAGGTAAAGAAAAGGCTAAAAAAGGAGTTGGTATTATCATAAATAAAGATTTAAAGGATAGTGTAGTAGACATACAACGATATAGTGATCAAATCATGGCATTGAAATTAGTGTTAGGAGCAGAGGTTTTGAATATAGTTTGTGCTTACGCACCCCAAGTAGGACTAGAAGATAGTATAAAGACAGTTTTTTTGGGAAGAGTTAGATAAGGTGATTCAAAAGATTCCACAAAGGGAGATGATTTGTTTAGGAGGAGACTTAAATGGACATGTCGATAAAGAGGCATTAGGATATCAAGGGATTCATGGAAACATTGGTTTTGGGGATATAAATGAGGAAGGTAGGGAGATTTTAAATTTTGCTATGGCATTTGATCTCTTTATAGTCAATACAATCTTTAAAAAATGAGATGAACATTTAATTACTTATAAGAGTGACTTATCACAAACACAAATTGATTACTTTATTTGTAAAAAAAAAAAGATAGAGCATGTTGTAAAGATTGCAAGGTAATTCTAAGAGAAAGCTTAACCACCCAACATCGACTTTTAGTTATGGATTTACAAATAAAAAAATGGACAAAGAAGAAAATAGTTCATCGAGCTATTTAGACTAAATGGTGGAACCTCAAAAGCGAGAAGGAAGTTATATTTAAACAGAAAGTCTTTCAAGGACATGTTTGGAATTATGTCGGTATACCCTGTGATATGTGGAACAATATGGCTATACATATTAGAAAAGTGGCGAAAGATATGTGAGGTGTATCTAAGGGAGGTGTACCGGTACAGAAAGAAGCTTGGTGGTTGAGTGAAGTAGTGCAAAATAAAATCAAGCCAAAGAGGACATGTTACAAATTACATTTTGCTAAGAAAATTAGTCAAGCTTTAGAGGCTTATAAGAAAGCAAAGAAGGAAGCAAAAAAGGTCATGAGTGAAGCAAAAGCTAAAATTTGAGAGGATTTATATAAAAAACTCAACTCAAAAGAGGGTGAAAGAGATATTTTTATGATAGTTAGGGACAGAAATAAGAAAACTAAAGATCTTAATTATGTTTGATGCACCAATGACGAGGATGAAAAAATTTTAGTGGCAAATGATGATATAAGAAATAGATGAAAATACAATTTTTATAAGCTTTTTAATGAAAATAAAGATGTTAGTATTAGCTTAGGAGAGTTAGACAAATCAGAAAAGTATATAAACCATAATTTCTACCGACGTATTCAAAAGAATGAAGTCAAAAAGGCTCTTAAACATATGAAGGGTGGTAAATTGGTAGCACCAGATAATATTCCTATAGAAATTTGAAAAATACTAGGAGAAAAAGGAATCACTTGGCTTACAAGACTATTTAATGAAATATCGAAAAACCAAAAGATGCCCGAGGAATGGAGAGCAAGTATGCTTATACCCATATATAAGAACAAAGGAGACATTCAAAATTGTGTGAATTATCGAGGTATCAAGTTAATGAGTCATACTATGAAATTATGGGAAAGCATTATCGAACATAGGTTACGATAAGTATCAAGTACAACAGAGAACCAATTTGGATTCATGCTAGGCATATCTACTATTGAAGTGATTCACCTTTTGAGACGTCTTATGAAACATTTTAAAGTAAAAAAGAAAGGCCTTCACATGATATTTATTGATCTAGAAAAAGCTTATGATAGAGTACCGAGAGAGGTTCTTTGGAGAACCTTGGAAAAAAAAGGTTCTTATTAACATACATTAACCTTATAAGAGACATGTACGATAGTGCAAAAACATGTGTGAAGACTCTTGAAAGAATGATAGACTTGTTTGAAGTTAATATTGGGTTACATCAAGGATCAACTTTAAGTTCATACTTATTTATAATGGTGATTGATGAGTTAACAAAATATATTCAAGAGGAATTACCTTGGTGTATGTTATTTGCAAATGACATTGTATTAGTGGAGGAGTCTAAGGAAAAAGTTAATAGAAAATTGGAACTATGGAGAGAAACATTAGAAAGCAAAGGCCTCCGACTTAGTAGAACAAAGACAGAATATATGAAATGTAAGTTTGATCACTTGGTTACCTCAGAGGATATAAAAATTAAAATTGACATACATTTCATCCCCAAAAAGGAAAGTTTTAAATACCTAGGGTCAATTTTTGAGAGTGATAAAAGAATTGATGGAGATGTTACGCATAGAATTAATGCTGGTTGGTTAAAATGGAGAGGAGCATAAGGTATTCTTTGTAATAAGAAGATACCATTAAAGTTAAAAGGTAAATATTATAGAGCAACAATTAGGCCTGCCATGTTTTATGGTTCTGAGTGTTGGGCAGTTAATCATCAACATGTACAGAAGATGTCTGTGATATAAATGAAGATGTTGAGATGGATGAGTGGTCATATAAGAAAAAACTGTATACATAATGAGATTATTAAAAACAAATTAGGAGTAGCACCAATAGAGGATAAAGTGAGAGAATATCGTTTAAGATGGTTTAGACATATAGAAAGAAGATCAAAAGAAGAACCTGTAAGAATGTATGAGAAACTAAATTTGGAAAGTATTAAAAGAGCTAGAGGACGACCACAAAAGTGTTGGAAAGAAACAATAAAGAATGATCTAGCTTATTGTGAGTTAATTGCTAACATGGCACACGATAGGGATCTGTGGAAATAAAGAATCCATGTAGCCGACCCCGTCTAGTATGGGAAAAGGCTTAGTTGTTGTTGTTATTGTATATGTTCCTGATTAATCAAGTTAAACTTATTTGGATATGGATCTAATGGTATGAAACATACTTAATTAATCATCTAAGTTAATGCTTCACACATATCATGATTTATGTATTATGAAACATATATATGTAGCTCCCACATGCTCGCATAAATAAGGACTTTGATGTTTCTTAAGCCTTGAAATTATTTTATAAAATGGCTTGTGATATCTAATATAACCTAAGTTTATTTAAACCTAGGAAAAGTGAGAGTTATAATTTGTCCAAAGTTTCTAGGGCAACTTTTTGAGTAAATCTAAATATAATGTTTTATCTTGTTAATTTGTGAGATGTAAATTATGACTAGAAAATAACCATCATGAATTGTCACATGTGTTGTAGATGTTAATATGTAATTCCTACTTGATGACATATAATATGTGAATATGCTCGCTTGATTAGAGATCATGATTGAAAAATAACCATCATGCATGAAGCATATTCACAATGTTTTTGTTGACATCATCTTATGATTATAAAGTTGAATAAAATCTCATGACATTTGTTTGAGATTATATGGTAATTGTAGACGTAGAAATTTACTCCAAAGTCTATGTAGAGACTTGAAATAATTTTCACAAACTACATCGTGCGCACACATGCCAGCTAGTTTACTTAAACTAGCAAAGTTTGTTTTTGACTTCTGGAGTAATTATGGACAAGTGAGATCTTTTTGACTTAGACCTTTTTGAACCGATACTCAAGAATCAACCTAGATACTTTGATGATTAGTTTGGATCAAATATGTTTTCAAAATTCACTTTTAATTATCACTAACTTAGCCAAACTTATTTACCTGACTTATGGAAGAAGAAATTTCAAGGTTTTGAGAAACAGAAACTCGTTATCTTTTCAGAACTTATTTCTAGATTTTTCTTGATATCTTCTGAATCTCAAAAAATCATAAATTTTTACAGTGAACAAAGACTAATATGGAGATTCAAGAACTATTTTTATTTTTATTTTATGTGTTGTGAATATACATAATTAAATTAGACATTGACCCCTTGTTTAGACATTCGGGACAGTTCTGTGATAGAAATATAGAGGTTTAGTAAAACGTCTATATCTCGGTGCCCAGACCTCCGATCTTTATGAACTTAGTCTTGTTAGAAAGACATGAATATTAGCTTTCCAATAAGACCAGTCTCATTGAAATTAGTTTACTACAACAAAGTTATGTGATGATAACCCAAGCTCTATTGTAGGAAACAAGGGTTTGACAAGTTCTATTGCAACTTTAATGATTTGTTCTGATTTTAATTATGTGGTTGAATGGTTCTAAAATTCTTGAAAATTTTAATAGAGGTGGGCCTCTGCGTTTAGATTGGGTGTACAAAGTTTCAGAACATTCAGAGTATAAAGCAAGGAATTAAAAGTAAAGAACCAGAGGTATGCAGGATGCTGAAAATAGGTTTTCAGGTTTTAAAATGTTTATGAATGCATTCCACCCGAATGTAAAAGATAATTCACAGCAATCCAAATGTTAATAACTGAAGGAAATGAAGTAAATTATATTTATAACTTAAGCATAGAGGGGATTAGGAGATATAAAAGATATATCATATAAAGGGGTAGAAGAAACTTCAAATTAAACACATAATAGGCATGAACCAAACGAAATTTGGGCAGCATAATATCTATCTATTACATCAATAAATGGAGTCAGCTGCTCCTTAATTACAACCCCTTTAATTGAAATGAAATAAGGAAGAGATCAAAGCAAAGAATGGGAAAGAAATCAACATTAATTGGAGGACTCCTTGGCAACGGATGAACACGGTTTGGGGTGGGCAACACCTCCAAACTTCTTCTTCCTCTTTTTCTCTCTCTCTTTCTCTCCCTCTCTCTCTCTTTTTGCAGATTTTCTCCACTCTCTATGCTCTCTCCAAGGCTCCTTCAAATGCCTTGAACCCAGTCCCAAGGTCTCCATTTATAGCCTTCAAGTGAACTCGAGTTGGGTATGGGTTTGTTCTTAGCCCAATGTTTGATCCAACCCATGAGGGAGTTGCTAGTCACATGGCCTCACATGGGGCTCATGGTGGTCCCCTTAGGTCAAGGTAAGTCCAGCTCCATGTGATGAAGGCTAGGCATGGCTCGGTTTGGTGCCGTGCTTGGTGCAGTCCCATCTAGTCATGGCTTGGCGTCATGGCTTGGCGTGGTCCAGCCCTTGGTGCAGTCCCTTGGTGTAGTTTCGCTAGGCATGATGCCACTTGGTGCAACCCTTGGTGCAAGAGACCTGGCTAGGCATGCTGCATCCCATGACTTAATTGTCCTATTGTTTTTAATCCAAAACATTGGCTTGTTCAACTTGGTTTTAGCCGAGCTTTGACCTTGGTCTTGGGCATTGCTCTTGACTTGGCCTAACCGACTTGGGCTAGGTTGGTGCAGCCTTAGTCCACACTTAGTGTGTGAGTGTGGTCTTTGTATTAGTCATTTGGCCATTACATTGGACTTGTTTTGACTTACTTTGGCCGAACACACACCTTGATGTTGGACTTGATCGCCCTAGCATACTTGGGCTAGGTTGGCGCGACCTTTTAACTTGAATTGAGTCTTCATCCTGAATTTGATTTGCAGCTTATCCCTAAATTGAATTGGACTTGAATCCTTTACTTGATGTGGGCTTGCTTATGTTTTGAGGTTTGATTAGGATGCTTCATTCGATCCCGCTTTGGCCTTGAGATCGGTTTTGGACGGTCGATCGTGCATTGACCCACCCATTCTTTCATCCTGAATCCGTGGCATGGCTTTCTTAAATTCTTTCTTATCCTCTTTTGACCCAAGCTTTATTCCATCTTTGATCAAATCAATCCCTTTTTAACTTTGAAAACTTAATTTTGTAACTTCAAGTTTTAAAAACATTTTAAAATGTTGTATTTCTGGTATTTTATGAAATTCATAATCTATGTTGAAATTGTGAAATTAAAACAAACCTAAATTTGTTTTGAAAATTTTAAAACATGCTTGGATTTGTTTTTGAAAATATTTTAGGGTGTTTACAGATGACAATTTTTTTGTTTTGTACCTAATGGTGACTATCTTTGTCATATTATATCTCATATTTATGCTATGTTTGGATAATTGCATTTATTCATGAGAAAAACTTAAGATACACCATGATGTATAATTATAATGTTTTTGTTGCTTTGGAAAAACTGCTTCAAATGTGAAGCACGATATCTAGTGAGTTAGTTACAAAAATAACTTTGAAAAGTATAGTTATATTGCATGATTATGGTGTAAGATTTTGCATATGATAATAAGGTTCATATTAAATCTCTTTTATATATTGGATAAATTATGTTTATCTCTAAGAGAATCATGATGTGTATCATGATGCAAAAATGCTAGTAAAAGCACTATAAAATAAATCTTTTATTTTATTTATACATGAGATCCTCAATATAGATCATTTATCGATGATATAGAATTCATAATTCTAGATACATGAATTTGATATGTTATCTTATTGTTCTATAGATAATGTACATGGCTATGGTACATATTGTTTTGCAAACAATATATAGTACATATGGATAAAATTAGAATAATTCTAATATTTATACCTTGTGAGAATATGTGTCATATCTTTTGATATGAATTACCATATAAGTGATTGTACCATTTACTTAAAATGACCAAATTCACATTGGATGGTAATTTGATCGAGATCTTATGGTCATTGGTTCTCGTTAAGAAATACATTTCTACAATTAATATAGAGTGTGACCTTTCTTTAAGAAAGAGGTGCTTCCCTAAGGGTTGTAATCTTAAGTCGAAAAGGGTTCATGACTTTTCAAATTGTCATAGTAAAGTGTCTATAAAAGCACATTCCTTAGGATAAAAGAATTTTCTTTCTCCACTAAAGGAGATGATATTTCTTAGTTATTAAGAAACAATGTTGTGTAGATATAACTCGCACAACAGGATGAAATGATTGCTTGTAGTATAGCTTATAACTGGTAATGCCAAGAACAAGCATATTATGGTTGTCATTATATTAAAAGGGCTATCAATAGGTTCATACCAAATAGCATATTTGAGAATTTATTCTTAATACATGGTACATATATTTATGATATACTTAAGATTCTTAGTTATGCAGAAAAAGAACATGTGGGATACAACAAAACTGCATAACAGATATAAGTATTTGTGTTATTGTGCTTCAATGTTCTAAACATAAACAATAGAATTACTCATAATGATACAATTAGAAAACACATGAGGTTTCAATGTACCATTTTTTCAGCTCATACAACCAAGTGATATAACTGATAAAAATTTCTAATATAGTGAGATACAAAATCATTGTATATATGTTTGGAATAATGAGAGTCACTTTGTCATTCTATCTTTATATATAGATGACATTATTTTGATTGGTAATGACAAAGATATGACTGTCAAAACTAAGTTTCAATTCTATGTTTAAACTGAAGGATATGGGAGAGACATCTTATATCTTGGGCATAAAGATTACTCATAATAGAGTGTTTAGACTATTATATCTAAATCAAGAGAGAGAGAGATTTACCATATCCTCATAAAATTTAGAATGAATGATTAAATTGACCAGCACATCCATTACAAAGGAGTTAAGATTTGTAAAGCTGATTGTCTAGGTGATAGACAAGAAAAACCAAATGTTTCTTATGCTCAAGACAAGAAAAACCAAATGTTTTTTTATGCTCAACCGGTTGGCAGCTTGATGAATGTTATATTGTGTATGAAACTTGATATCTATTTTATTGTTGGCCTCATGAGTAGATATCAAAGTAATCCTAGCTCACAACACTAGGTTGCTATAAAAAGGATCTTGAGATGTCTAAAGGGATAAAAGATTTGAAATTATGATATCAAGCTACAAATATGTAGGAGCACATAATGCAAGTGGACTTTTTTTTCACAATACTTTGTAGAGCTCTTTGTTTTCTTCTATGTTGAAACCCTCCTAGTCTTGTCCACACTAGGAAGCTTCAATGCCCAATGGCGATGCTCGATCAGGATGCCTTGGATGGGATTCCATGTTTCCACAAAGTGTGCTACATCTCAATAAATCAAGGATTAAGTTGAGGCCTATAAATAGTTGGACCTAAAGGAATAAATAGATCAATTGCTTTCGGTTGTGTTTGTGCAAGACAAACCAAGCCTCTTTATTGTATCTTAAAGGTGTTCAAATTATTAGTGCATTGTATTTGGTATTCAATGCCTATGACAGTGAGTAAACCTAAAGGTTAATGTTTATGGTATCCTGAACAATTGCACTTCCCTAATCTCTTTTTTTGGGTATTGACTTTTGAAAAAAATGAGTTAATTCTAATTTATCAACATTACCTTTCAGAAAAGGTTGATTTTTGACACCTTCAATAAAATATTTGACTGCCAAGATCTCTAAAATGGTTGAGCCTTCTCCAACAGAAGCCTACACGAGTAATCTCCAACACATTACATAATGAACGCCTTTAACATTGTTGAGGCAATTTAGCAACACTTTAGATATTTTCTTTCCATGCTGACTCCAAAACCTTTTATAAAGGAAGATTGGCATGCCTTGAAGTCCTCTTTCTTTATGAGATTCTATTTGCTTCAAAACTTCCTGCCCTTCGGACGTTGAAATGACATGTTTGGAGTTCATATTTTCATCCACCACCTCTTTAATCTTAGTTAGATCAAGCACCCATTGCCTACTTTCGTTATGTACTTTAGAGAAATGCTATTCTTTTTTCTATGAGACACGTGATAGTGGAAATATTTTGTATTTAGATCCACTTTTCTAATCCATTTTATACTTGACCTATGTTTCCACATGATCCACTCTTCATTTAAAAGAGTCTGCACTAGGTCAACACAATCCTGTTTTAACTGATTAATCACATCACTCGGACTCTCTTTCTGTTAAGGATGTACCTCTCCCTCAAGCTGCTTAATTTTGTGTCCCACATGTCCAAAGGAGGTCAGATTCCATGTCTACCGGTTATGTTTAAGGACTTTGAGCAGACATGCTAGAGATTATGTTTAATGAGTTTGAGCAGACATGGTTGATTTGGATCCACCAAAACCAAACTGGGCTAGGAACCGGAACAAGTGAAATTGGACCTAGAGTCGGGCTTGAAACCATGAACCATTGTGTTCGATTTAGGTTCCACCTTATATGGAACCTTGGTAACCGAGTCGGTTCCTTGTCTAACGTCTGAGTTTCAACTTTTGAATAACCTCTTTCAGGTTTTGTGTGGGATGGATAATATCTTGAAGACGCCAATTGTTTCACAACAATCGGTATTAAACGGAGTAGCACAAAAATCTGGGACAAAGGAAATTACAGAATTGGGGAAACGCTTATACATAACGTTAATATCTGGAGACAGCACTGTAAAATAAGGCGAGAAAATCCTTTTCCTTTTGCCTTAATCCGACATACTATGAAATTGTGGACAATATTGTTTTGAAAGAAATTAAGGAAAAGAAAAGCATGACACGTTGCCCGTACTAGGGTTCCCCTCTCTCCTGGAGGGCAAAAATCCGAGGGTGGATAGACGCCCGCCCGACTACCCTCCTTATCTCGCTCTCTCTGTGCCTGAAGGTAGAAAGTGAGGTCGAAGGGCGGAGTGCCGTAACTCTCTTCTCCTTCCTTCCTTCTTCTTCTTCCTTTTCTTGTTTCTGATTAGGATTTCGGAAGGGGAATCTTCTCTTCTAGGTAAGTTTTCATTTCCCTTTGTTTTTTTCTTCTTCTTTTTTCTATTTTTTTGGTAATTCTCTTATCTTTTGCTGGGAATTGGTGCTGCTTGGTGAATATGGAGTATTTGCTAGGTGGTTAGTTTTGGTTTCGAAGGAAATTAGGGCTTGGAATTCGTTATATGTGAGTACTCCTTTGTTTTATAAATCGATAGCCCTAGCTTTCATAGCATGCTTGTGGTATTAGTGGATGTTTTTTGGAGATCTCTTGAATGGTTAATTGTTGCCTGAGTCGTACTTAGCTTCATATGGAATGGTATGGAAATCGAATTGGAGAAGGTTCTCAAGTGTGGGTTGGTTCTAGTGAATGGAGGCTTATGCATTTGGAATGCTTGGATTGTCAATGAAGAACGTGCGGGGATATCTGTGTTTTTACGGAAAATGATAACGTGTTAGGAAAAAGAAGCGGAGGAGCCTGTCTGTATTTGACTTTTGGAGTGACGAGTTTTGATGAGAAGAAATGGTGTCTACGTTGGTTCAAGTGAATGGCGGCATATCCGTTTGCCAAAAGATATGTATTTCTATCTAGATTCTTTGTTATACAAAAGGAAGTGTAGCTTTGTAGTATTGTGGATGAAAACCTGATTTATTTAGGAAATTATAGATTCTTTTGGTTATTCGGTTCAGCGTTCTTCTCGCTTCTTGTGGGAAATTCAGGCCTTGGGATGATGCTGTAGAATTCTTTTACTGTTATCCGTTTTTCCTTGTGCGACTGCTTGAGATGGGCTCTCTGTTTCTCTATGAACTCAAGATTCGGGAAGAGGGTTTATTGTTTAATTGTTAACAGCTAGGTTGCTTTAATTTCTTTTGCTGTTTTGTTTTTAGCCACACACCATTCAAGAAGAGGATTTATTGCTTTATTGTTAACAGCCCGGGTTATTTTTATCTCTTTTTGCTGCTTTGTTCTTGAAATTTATCCTTAAAGAACGTGGGGAGGAACATCCCTTTCTCTTCCTCTCCTAAGTACTTCAGGGGCTTGTATAGAACTTCAAGAATATAGTTTGTCTCCATATTATCGTTCCATCATATCTACTTGTTTAGTTCTTTATGCATTTCCCCCCTTTTGGATATAATCTGTGTCAAATTGGTGAGTGGTAAGCCATGAGCTTCTTACAAGTTGTGACCTTTCCCTCTTTAGAGAAAACAGTGGAAATGCTCATGGAATCAGAAGTTCAGAACTGGCAAAGAAACAACTTCTCTTTTTCCTTGGTCCTCTTATTTTTGAGACAAAGAAATCACTTCTCTTTGTCCTTCCTCTTTCATGATGCCTTTAAGTTGCACAGAAGGAACTTTAAAGCACCTTTTTGTATCTGCATTCCAGCATGAATATGATGATAGAGCATAGTAAAGTTGCTATATCTAGTTTCAGTTTTGTGGAACTTTTTCTTTTCCTATTTGCTTTAATCTTCTTTCTATTGCTACAGATTGTCGTGTATCTCTGTTGGGTCAAAGGAGTTGGATTCTTTTGCTGCAATCATGGCTGGAGCACTTGTGCAGTCCTCAATTCTTCCTTCTGGTGTGATAAGCAAAAACAATAGGCAACTTCAGAGCTCTGGGAAAGGTGGACGGCCTGTAACAATGATGGGTACTGTACATGCAAGTGGCAGAAGTTTACAAACATTCAATGGTTTGCGTGGATCTAACGCTATAGATATGCTTTTGAGAAGTGGCAAGGACTTTCATGCTGCTGTTGCATCCACTATTTCTGCTCCTTGTGGCAAGGGAAGCCGAGGAGTAGCTGTAGCTATGTTTGAGCGTTTCACTGAAAAAGCTATAAAGGTCATTATGCTTGCACAAGAAGAAGCAAGACGCCTTGGCCACAACTTTGTTGGCACAGAACAGATTTTGTTAGGTCTTATTGGTGAAGGAACTGGTATTGCAGCAAAGGTGCTAAAGTCAATGGGAATCAATCTTAAGGATGCTCGGGTTGAGGTTGAGAAAATTATTGGGAGAGGTAGTGGATTTGTTGCTGTCGAAATACCCTTTACTCCTCGTGCTAAGCGTGTCTTGGAACTATCTCTAGAAGAGGCACGCCAACTTGGTATGCATCGTAGATGCTCTGTTTATGCTACATTTTCCTTGTCTATGACTCTATATTACAAAACTTCCATTTTTTTTATTTACACTCTGAATAAGTTGTGGGACGTATTCATCACTCTCTTTTCATGGAGGAACCCTCAAACTGTTACTGATTACTAATTGCAGGCCATAACTATATTGGATCTGAGCACTTGCTTCTAGGATTGCTTCGTGAAGGAGAAGGTGTTGCTGCACGTGTTCTTGAGAATCTTGGTGCTGATCCCAGCAACATCCGAACACAGGCAAGGCCATTCTCTTGCTGTAGTATTTTTGTGTGACGTGATTCCTATTTGACCATTTCCCAATCTTAGTGGTTCTTGTTCCCTTGCCTTTATATATTTGTTGCGTGGAGCTTTCCATGTGATATGTTAGTAGTTCACACTATTTCAACTCTTGCATCTGCTGTTACATCATTGCTTATTCTGTTCATTATTTTGCATACTCAAAGTTCCTTAATACAATAGGTTATCCGCATGGTTGGAGAAAGCACTGAAGCTGTAGGAGCTGGTGTTGGAGGAGGCTCTAGTGGTAATAAGATGCCAACACTGGAGGAGTATGGAACAAATTTAACAAAGTTGGCAGAAGAGGTACTTGTTCATGGTTTTTTTTTCACTGGTAGTTCAATTTTTGAAATTGTTAAGAAACATTCACATGCAATCTCCTGTTTAACAGGGAAAGTTAGATCCTGTTGTGGGAAGGCAATCTCAAATTGAGCGAGTCACCCAAATCTTAGGAAGGCGGACAAAGAACAATCCATGCCTTATTGGAGAACCTGGAGTCGGAAAGACTGCAATTGCAGAAGGGCTTGCTCAACGAATAGCAAGTGGAGATGTACCTGAAACTATTGAGGGGAAAAAGGTGGGTCCGAATGATGTAATTCATGTCCATTAGTCTGCACATCAAAATCATCAAAGAAGCTGACTAGATTCTAGTTTAAGTATCACGTAGAATGACAGTCGTTAAATATTCTTAGTGGGGTAACTATACTTGGGAGTAAGTTGCACCTCTGGTGGCTTGAAACACCAAGGTTAGGGTTCTTGTCCTTAGGGCCTGTCCTGGACATCAGCTTGTGAGAGAAATGGTGCCTGGGACATGCACCTATATAGCACAATGGTCCTCTCCTATTATGCTACTCTTCCTCGGTCTGTCTGTCTGTCTCTCTCTCTTAAAAAATTCTCAATAACCGTTGTGTCTATTTGTGAAAATTTCTTAATATGTTTTGATCTTGATCTGCATAATCTTGAAACCTACTGAGTTTTTTGGTGAGATGCAGGTGATTACTCTTGATATGGGTCTTCTTGTTGCTGGCACAAAATATCGTGGTGAATTTGAAGAGAGATTGAAAAAGTTGATGGAGGAAATCAAACAGAGTGATGAGATAATTCTGTTTATCGATGAAGTGCATACTCTAATTGGGGCAGGTGCAGCAGAGGGAGCGATAGATGCTGCAAATATTTTGAAACCAGCTCTTGCAAGGGGCGAGCTTCAGGTGTTCTTCTCTATAACTTCTCCGCCAACTTACTCAATATCTACATGATTTCTCTGCTTAGCATTTCTGCTGTTTTAGTAATTGATTTGTTCTCTTCAGTGCATTGGTGCGACAACTCTGGATGAGTACAGGAAACACATTGAGAAAGATCCTGCATTGGAAAGGCGTTTTCAGCCTGTGAAAGTGCCAGAACCAACTGTTGATGAAACAATTCTAATTCTAAAAGGTCTGCGTGAACGTTATGAGATCCATCACAAACTTCGATATACTGACGAGGCTCTTGTTGCTGCTGCACAACTTTCATATCAGTACATCAGGTTGTTAACTAAGAGCACCTCAACTTTTATTTCATGCTTATTGCTTATTCAAAATAATCAAATTGAAAAGTCCAAAATAAATGGCTGTTCAATGTGCATACCATGGAACATTTAAGAGTAGACTATATTAAGGGAAATGCTATTGCATAGGACCAGCTAACACTCTATGTTCCCAACTTATTGTTCCGTATCGTACGATACGGTGCGATACGTATCGTATCGTGGGAAGCCACGACGGGCGATACGTCCAAAATTTTTTTTCAATTTTTTTTGCAGGTTTCTGGCCTCTCTTCGCCTCTCTTCACTTCCCTATGCTTGTAATTTGGGTTTATAATTTTATTTATTGAATAAGAATAATTTATGAACAAATAAAAATTATGACAAAATCATTTTCCTTTCTGTTGCCAACTTTTAGATATATTTCTGCTAGCAGTTTCTAATTTAATGAGATCGCAAACAATTAAAAACATTTGGTTGTCTCGGTTCATTGAGTGGGCATTTCACAACTTCACTATTTTACGGTTCACCTTACGTGACTTCCATTGAGTTGAACATGATCAACGTCTCTGAGGCTTAACTCAGTCTGTGAAGTGAGAAATGAAGCTCAATCATTAGTTAAAAAGCTACTCTCTAGTAAGAGAAAAAGGGATATCATCAAGTAATAATATCACATCATTAAGGTATCATAGAGTCAATAATCAAAGAAATTGAGCTCATTGTATTGCTCACATATGAAAATTAGCAAATATGACAACTACATGTACAAAAATAGCAGTTTGTTAATTTTGATATATTAGATGAGTGAATTATGGAAGATGACGAAGAAAATACACTCCTAATCAAAGAAGACATTGCATGAATTAATTTGAAGTGCAACAACATCACGAAGGAGATGAAGATTTTCATTTTAAAGCAGAAGGTGATGAGAAACTTTGAATCTTTATCAAGATGAAGATTATTTAGTTAATGATACAAAAACAACGAAGCCTTTTCCCATACTAGATGGGGTTGACTACATGGATTCTTTTTTTTTTTTAAATCCATGGTAAGCCCGACAAAGTTTTACGCTGGCTGTTGGAAGCCTATCACAACCCTCCTCCTTTATCCGGGCTTGGGACCGACCATGCAAGGGTGATCCCTTACATGGGCAGAAGGATTATTTAGTTAATGATCATGATACAAATTTACAATATGTAAAATGTAAATGTATTTCATTTTTTGCTTCAAAATATGTAATTTTGGATGCAATTGTTCAATGTTGAATGTTCAATCTGTGCTAAACTTTGCATTATATAAATTTAAAGCAATTATCAGATTTTTTCAGATTTTTCAGATTTCGTATTGTGGAGCCCAACGATACGCGATACGATACGCGTCAGACAACACTGCTAATCATACCATGCAATATCATAATGTGGCAACATGAATGGATGTGTAACTCTAGTAGAGCGTCTTCTTGACCTATACATTACTGTATCGCCAAAAAAGTGTGGCAACCACAACGATTGAGCCTTTTCTCATACTAGATTGGGCTGGCTACATGAATTCTTTTTTTCAATAAAGTTCAATCCTGATCTTGTGCATTGAACTCCAGAGAAGCTAGATCATTCTTTATCATTTCTTTCTAACACTTTTTTCGTTGTCTTCTTCCTCTTTTAACATATTTGCGAGTGTACGACACTTAAAAGAAAAATCAAAGCTCGTGACTTACCCAAATAAAAAGCTAAATGCTTTTATTCCTCTCCTTTTTGTTTCTAAAAACAAGCGAGCATTTAATGTAGCCATCCTAGTTAATGAGGCAATAGTTCTCCCACCTCATTAATATATATAGAGAGAATGTAGTAAATGTGCAAACCCATCAATGTTCAAACATTCTTAAACATCTCAACCGTTTGAGTTAGAAATTTAAACTAAAGGAGGAGGGTTGCGGTAGGCTTCTGAAAGCTAGCTTAAAATTTTGTCGGACTTTTCTACCATGGATTCTACACGATAGCACGTGATAGAGATATGTAGAAACAAAGAATCCATGTAGCCGACCCCATCTAGTATGGGAAAAGGCTTAGCTGTTGTAAAGAACTCAATCATGATTGACATATTTAAGGAGATTTGAGCATGGATGAGTGTGTGCACTATGCTTTCTCTCTCTTATATATATTTATATTAAATATATAAAATGTTCAGGTGTGTGCGTAATTATGTTCCTCTGGTGTCATTTCTGAAAGGTCAAAACCAAACAATAATGGAATTAATATATTATGCAATTTTTTCCTATGCATAGTCATAGACCAGGACCATTAACATTTATGCTCTTTACAGTGTAAAGAGCAATAGCGCACACCTGGCTAAGGGGTTCAACTGACAAGTTGAGGTCATGTGTTTGATAGCCCAGGGCTTCAGCCCTGCCCATTCAACTAGAAAGAAAAACAACAACATATAAGCCCCTTTTGAAATACAAAATTGACTTGTAAATAGTCGTTCCAAGCTTTGCGCGAATGAAGATTATATATCCATATGGTTATTTGTCAAGATCAACTCTGCAGTTACTTTGTTAGAGTTGCATTGTCCTCGAGTACATGGTCTCCTTAAAACACACACACGTGTCAAAAAAATTTGTATTGGCATTGCGGTATTTTCATCCTTTTACGGACCTAAATTTTCCTGAAAATTTCCTAAGGAACACACATTTTATTGGAAATGTTTGAGATTTTTTCTTGCTGAAATTATTGCTACAGCAAGATTTGTGATCGACTTATCTTATTAGTACGTACAAAACGAATAGGTCCGTGTGTGGAGATTGGCATGTACTTTCATGGCTTTGACACTTGTAGTATGCAGTGCAGTTGGTTAATTGTGGATGCCGAACTTGTTAAGGGCTATATGGAATCATAAAGTTATGGTTTTCTAGAGAAGGCATGGCACTGTCTTTGGCGGTGAAGCAACAAGCATCCTATCTGCAATGACGTGCTGTACCTTTCCCGATTAATCTTGATTTAGTAAGGTTTAGGGACACAAATATGTAACCTGCATGTGGTAAGTTTGATGCCTGATATGTTAGGGGCTTAGTTGACCTTTTAGTAAATCCATGAGGGTGTTTTCCAGCAAAGGCCCTTTTTGCTTTAAATATAACCGCAGTTCTGGGAAGAAATAAATTAAAAGTCAGGGATGAAAGTTTCTGCTATAGTTTGCTCTTCTATATCTACTCTGGAAACTTGTATACAAACTTCAGAAGTTATTTTGGCATCATGATGTGCTCCTAACGTGTCAGCAAACTGCAGTGACCGCTTCCTACCTGATAAAGCCATTGACCTGATCGATGAAGCTGGCTCCCGTGTACGGCTTCGCCATGCACAGGTTTGGTGCTTCTGTTTTCAGAAAGGCTAGTTGGTTTTGTTTTTAGCATAGGCCTGTGAAGCTAATTGGTTGCCTTCTGCTACAGCTTCCTGAGGAGGCCAGGGAGTTGGACAAAGAGCTCAGGCAGATCACAAAGGAGAAAAACGAAGCTGTGCGCAGTCAAGATTTTGAAAAGGTATCTTATTCTCGTAAACTTCTAAATCCCAATGCAAGCCAAATTGAGACCTTTCGTAAGTTGATTCTGATGTTCCGTTTCGTAGTGTTCAAGGTGAAAGCTTATCAGAGAAACTGTATTCATCTGTTACATGGATAGTCCCATTCCTTGGTCATGTGGTACCGCTCTGCATAACTGCATCAAAGTTGGCAGTGCCTCATTTACATCCACTAGCAAGTTTATCCATGTTAAGCACCCAGTGTAACTATGATCCTATGCCAACATAGTTGTGGTTAAATAACCGAGAAAGAGATCTGTGCATGGCTATTGTTATTTTGCGTTTTGTGAAGTGGTAATCATCATCTTTGGTTCATGTAGGCTGGTGAGCTGCGTGATCGTGAAATGGAGCTGAAAGCCCAAATTGCAGCTCTCACAGAGAAAGGTAAAGAGAGAACAAAGGCTGAGAGCGAGGCTGGTGATGCTGGCCCCATTGTGACTGAAGCTGACATACAACACATAGTGTCTTCATGGACTGGCATTCCTGTGGAAAAGGTCTCCAGTGATGAGTCTGACCGTCTTCTGAAGATGGAGGAGACACTGCACAAGCGAGTTATCGGTCAGGATGAAGCTGTCAAAGCTATCAGCCGCGCTATTCGCCGTGCCCGTGTTGGCCTCAAGAATCCTAATCGACCCATTGCAAGTTTCATTTTTTCTGGTCCCACTGGTGTTGGAAAGTCTGAACTTGCTAAAGCGTTGGCTGCATACTACTTTGGATCAGAGGAAGCCATGATTCGTCTCGACATGAGTGAGTTCATGGAGAGGCATACGGTCTCCAAGCTCATTGGTTCACCACCTGGTTACGTTGGTTATACGGAAGGTGGACAGCTTACGGAGGCAGTGCGCAGGCGTCCTTATACGGTTGTTCTTTTTGATGAAATTGAAAAGGCTCATCCTGATGTCTTCAATATGATGCTTCAGATATTAGAAGACGGCCGATTAACAGACAGTAAAGGAAGAACAGTGGATTTCAAGAACACGCTATTGATAATGACATCTAATGTTGGAAGTAGCGTGATTGAGAAAGGTGGACGACGGATTGGATTTGACCTAGACTATGACGAGAAGGACAGCAGTTATAACCGGATTAAGAGCTTGGTAACTGAGGAGCTCAAACAATACTTTCGTCCAGAATTCTTGAATCGTTTGGATGAAATGATTGTCTTCCGGCAATTAACCAAGATAGAGGTGAAAGAAATTGCGGATATAATGTTGAAGGAAGTATTCGAGCGGCTCAAGGCAAAGGATATTGAACTTCAGGTGACAGAGAGATTCCGTGATCGGGTTGTTGAAGAGGGTTACAATCCAAGTTATGGAGCGAGGCCTTTAAGGAGGGCAATCATGAGGCTACTGGAAGATAGCTTGGCAGAAAGGATGCTTGCTGGTGAGATCAAGGAAGGTGATTCTGCCATTGTTGATGTTGATTCCGATGGCAATGTGACTGTGCTCAATGGATCGAGTGGGACGCCGGAGCCCTTGTCTCCAGCCCTCTCTGTGTAAGAGGTTGTCTTGGCACGTCAACACTGTCATTGTTTGTTCTGTCCGAATATATATCCACTAGCGGTAAATGGACCGGAGAATGTCTGCGTTTGAGGCATGAGGAAACTAGATCTGTTTGTACGATACGGAGTGTCTCATCGCTGTTTGCGAGGGGATCACATGATCTGGGAGGTGCGTTGCATTAATCTTTTGTACTAATGCATGAACTCCCAAAGCATTCACTGCTTCCTTTCTCGATTCCGCCTTGCTTTTTCAAGTGGTGCTTTCTTTAGCATGTAAATGTAAATGGAACAGACTTCCTCACTGCATCGTTTTCTAGCCTAAGCCTAACCTTTAGTTATTTATTTAAGACGGACAAAGTTACCGTTTTAGTATTTTCTGTGTGGTGCCTTGAACTCGTTGTCTAGTACATCAATATGGAAAACTCTCTCTCAAACGAAAAAGAAAGGGAAAACTTCCTGTTCCTGAAGGTCAGCATTTCGGAAGAGTTCCTGTCCTTCAAGAGTGATCATCCAGTCGGGATCAGGCCGAGTCTTGCTGGATATGTAACCCCTTGAGTATTAATTTGAGAAGCCAACCAACCTCTAGTCAAGATACCTGCCGCTTTTTGTGCGGCATTGAATGGGCTTGCACTTGGGTTTCGCATCAGTTTTGGCTGAAGTTAAGCTATAAACTATTTGAAGGGGTCATTATTTGGGCGCATGCACCACGCATTACATGCGTTTTCCCTTTTACGGAGGCTCTTTTAATGGTCGTTTGCGTGTTTGAGTGTGGTGATTCATTGCCGCATCTTACTCTCAGATCAAGGATTGAAAGTAGGGGTGGAAACATAATGGGTGTACCAATAAGTATTGGTCTATCATCTTAACCTTTTGTGAACGGCAAAGACTGCATGGGATTTGAGGAGTCGCTGATGTAAGGAGTAATGAGCCGTCACAGAATCACTAAATATGTGAAAATAATGATCCACTAATAGAAATGGCTAACCCCTTCTAAAAGTATATACGATATTTATTAGTAAACTATTCTAGGAATTAGTGAAGCTGACGATTCATCTAAAAAAGCGAATCATACCCTTGAACCAACCTACCTCAGCTATAAAAGGAGGCGACTATCGACCTTAGAGGATCGTCATCATTAGGTACAAATTATGAGCTTGCTCACTTTTCTGTCTTTATTTTTCTTTCGCAGTTGTAATCACTATTTGTAGCTCTTTTCTTTTAGTTAATAAAAGTTATATTTTCTTCTCTTTGCTTCTTTTGTGAGTTTGGCATTTCTGCATTTAGTTGTACAGTCAAACCTACAACTATAAACCTAACTAAAATCTGCACTAAGTTCTGAAATTTGTCAAAAGCCTAATTTTGGACGGAATTTCTCAATTCTTGAACATGTAGAGGGTTCATCTTGCCTACGGATTGTCGCTCGAATCCGAATTCGGACGACCGAGATATGATGGAAACAATTAATCTAACTCTCATAGAGATACTCAAGATTTTAGTCGACAAAGTATACCCCATTATTGAAAGGCTATAACTCGATAGATTCTAGTTAGAATTAATCGATTTTTTATTCTATGAAATGGTTTTCATGTATTTTTATTGAGAAATTTAGCAGGAAAACAATATGAGATTTGATAGAAAAGTTATAGCCAAAACAAGTTGATCCTTGTAGGAGGCTTCTATTAAAATTGGTTGATCTTTGGTTTGTTGGATAATTTTGTACGTTTATTTTCTAATACATCAAGAATCGTGTTAATCATAGTTTATATCAAAGGAGATATGATCAATATAACCTTATCAAGCTATTTGCGACTCAACCTAATTTATATCTTGAGGTGACCCAAACTCAAGATATTGCCTAGTTTTCGACCTGATTTCGACTCAAAGATCAGCAGGAACTTGAGAAAACTCAAGAAGTGCTTGAGAAGGCTGTGAACGCCTCAATCTTCACCCTTTATTACTTGGATACTCATAATCTCATTCCGGGAAACTCCAGCGCGCCTAACCGTCAAGAGGGTGAAAGTTAACATCCTCTGACACGAATGTTATCCAGAGTTCCAAGTGATCTCTCTCTCACACACACACGCGCACACACACAGAACGCTTAAATATTTATATTTTGTGGGTTTTCTGTTGTTTTCTGAAGGTGCTTTGATGGTTTTATTCTTATATCTACTTTTCTTGGAAAGCACTCTTTCATTCATATGATTTTTTTCAGTATAAAGTCCATAATTATCTACATGCAGAAAAGAACACGTCTAACCAAAGAAAATGTTATCGTTAAGATGGAGTTTAAGACAAAATACAAACCCAATTGAATCTGTAGTGCAAATAAATGATGTGCAACAGAGAAATTTAAAGCATGCATTAATCTGAAGGATCGTCTCGGACTGATTCTGCAAAAACTTCATGGATTGTAGTGTCACATCATATGCGAATTAAGGGGGTGCTGAAAAATATTACCCTGAAAGCATAACTCCAACGACAACCGTGCTTTCGATCATATTGATTCTCTAGTCAGTCCATCAGAATAGGCTTCACCAAGCTTTCATATCCCAACGAAATTTTGATCTCTCTCTAACTCTTCATTTAGGCATCCATTCTTATGTAATATGAAGAGAGATATTTGTAAATAAGAAACCAGCTCCTATCCTCATTAAGAGTCATCAAAATCTCAATAAATTAAGAAACCAAATATGCGTAAATTTATCCCAAAGAATTTACTTCATTGGTTTTACTTTTTATTACTTACGACCTTTTACGGTTCGACCCTAGCACAACAGCTAAAAGCTCCTTGACGTGGACCAGGTTTCAGCTTTAGTATAATCTAAGTTTATCACAATATCAAACCCTTATTTTGGTGAAACAGTATTCTATGTTGTGCGACCCTCTAGGCACATTATTAAATGGGATTATATAATTTAACTCTTTGAATTTTTTCCCCTAAGATATAATTCAAAAAACTTCTTTGGATCTCATAAGTTGTGAGGGGTACCTAACCTAGCATATCGTGACAACCTAAATAATAAACAATGTTTATTACTGCTGATGAAAAAATGCAGGAGGGCACGTGGCTGGTCAAGAGTCTCGAAAAAGAAGTGATACTTAGCTCTTGAAGAGTCGAGATCTCAAACATGGAAAATAGGTCCATTATCTGGAATTGATCTTAAAGTAAGAATCATCGGTCCTTTGACACATCCCAATTAGCGTGACAACAAAAAGGGTGACATAAATATAGAAGTAAGTTATTGAGAATCACATCTAAAAAGATTAACATGTTCTTCGTTGTACTTGTGAAAGTCTATAAATAGGCATATATAATCAAAGATGAGAAAAAAGAATCAGTCATACAATCTTTCTCCTTTATCTTTCGTATGAGTAGTAGTAACGTAGCCTCTTTATCTTCTCAAGCATACGAGTGCTTTACCTTTCTACATAATCCTATCGACAACCGAGATATGCACAGTCGGATTCTCGGAGGACCCATTTCATCACTTGATATCTTATCTAGCCTTTTCTCTCCTTTGGAAAATGAGGGTAAGAGTTCTAGAGCATGCTCCTCCTATATCTTATTGCATTCCTATCAAGTTTAACATCCTCTACCATTCAAGTGGATCCATCATTGCTTATGACAAGACATTTTTAGCATTTCCAATGAGACACATAACCTTGCTTAAGGGGTTACCCAATTTATACACACTCGATTTAGATGAGTGTACTTGATGGCATCTTCCAGTACCAATACTGATCATCATTAATAATTGTCACTAGTTGAGAATTCCCGAGTATCATGCTTAAATGATCCAGTAGGCCATCCACCACCCTAGTAAAGAGAGTGTGTTAGCTATATCTCATGTTTAGTTGACTGAAAATGTTGTTATCAAATGCCTATGACCATCAGTTAATGATTGGTTGTAGAGTAGTTTGGAGACCTCCAACTGATATTATTCCACCAAATGTAGAAGCAACCACATTCCAACATGGAGCGATGTTCAACATTTATACAGGAAGCCAAAATATTCTAGGACCCTTTGTAACTCAAAAACTTGATTTGCAATAGGGATGAGTTAATATCACTTAGTGATCACTCGAGTTTTTGGTCCCAATATCATCTTTTCAAACTATAAGCATTGACAAACCTTATATTACCTCGACACCAGTTAGTATGATGGGGGCACATAGCAAGTGTTGGGAGTTACATATTCAGTATCTCACCCCATGGTACTACTAATTGTTTCAAGTTTCATGGTTTCTCAAGCAGGGTGGGTTTCCCGCCACAAGCATAGCCACTAGTTTCCCTACAACATTAAGCATATCAACCTAAAGTATTGTCATTTCAACCTTATTAGGTACCACTCTCACCAGCACACCATTAGTTTGCATTCAACAATCATATGTCGAATCAATTCTTAGGGTTAGAAGATGTATTTATGAACCGTGATGGGGTCATTGACTTAGTTCAAGACATGTTTGGGATTGAGCTCCAAACACCCAATACTAAAGTTGATTGTAAGCCATATCCTAAATGAGTAAATAGACTTAGCCAATCCCTAGAGGTTACAAAGCCAAGTTTACTGCCTTTTTGGATTGACTCAATTTACTCTTGGGTGCAGGAAATTAGGCAATAGTGAGTTTCATAAATTTAAGTTTTTCATGTGTTTTCTCACGAGTCAAGCATATGCTTGGTATATTTCATTAAAGCTTGCATCAATCCAAACTTAGGTGAAATATAGAAGGCATTTCCTAAGTGCTACAATAAGATTCATCCTCATCCCACACCTATAAACTTGATGAATCTTCGCCAAAGAGTTAGAGAAACTATAGAGGTATTTTTTGAGAAATCCCATAAATTGGTTACATATTGCCAGATATAGATCACCAAGGCTCAATACATGACTTTGACATGTAACTGCCTGCATACAAAGATTAAGAAGGGTTTATAGGACATTTTTGCCCGATTTTTAATTGCACAAAAGAGATCAAATACATAAATGTATCAAGTAATAAGTGAGAAATTTTGAGGCATAATCAACATCAAACTCTGATTTCCTGCCTTGAAGATATGATGCAAGATACCAATGACGAGTCTAAGTTGAACTCATAGTTGTTAAGTTAATATAGTGACCTTCTTATGTTTGTAATGTTCTTCATCCCAAAAGGGAAGGAGAAAAAAGGTGATGAGAAAGAACCATGGCTTTTCAATATCTCAAAAGCTTATTAGATCTCCGATTTATTTATGAAAGATCGATAAATTCATTTGCTTAAAGAACATTTGATACCTTTCAAAAGATGCGTTTAAAAAGATGCCATGATACTATAAATGGTACAATATGACTTTATATGGCATAAATCAATACGTTAAGTTTTGCTTGGTTATACAACAAGGTATTACGGATGGTCATCTAAAGTTTGTAGATAAGAAACTTGGGGCTGATGCAAATCTATTCCCGTCTATATTAGTTGTAGGAAAAGATGTTCCTATTTTGGTACTATGTACTATCATAGTGGAATAAGGAAAACAAAAGCAGCTTGTTCAAGGTGAGGGAAGTAGATCATCACTGCACGCATGTCCTGATCCAACAAGGCCAAAGTACTTAAAATTCGGTGAAAAATTGAAAGTCATGGATGAACTCAATTTTGCTAAATCCATTCACTTATCGAGTCGCCATATATACCAAACTCAAGGACATGGCCAAAGCATGTACTGGTTTAACCCATTAGAGCCGCAACATAATCTTCAATCTTATCTAGGGCCGTGAGGCAAACTCCATCATCAAAGAGTTGTTATGTGCCGACAAGTTTGGACTTTGGGGTATCCTTAGGAGAGAAAGCTAGGCCAAGATCGAAGTTTCATCACCATCATTGAGGTTTGAGTGCAAGCAATTTAAATTCATTGGATATTTTTGGGGATAAAGATCATTCTTCATTACAAGGTCAAATGATCAAGCCTCAAACTAATTTATTAAAAGTTGAGCAATGGTTAGAAAATTCTTTGTTGAATAGGAAACTCATATCCCCGCATTGGCCGATTACTTGTACCTAGAAGCAACAGTCTCAATGAAGAAGGGTTCAATATAGAGCAGGTTGGAACTTGATGGTCTCCCTCATTGTCATGAAAGATATCTTTCGAATGACCATTCTCTAATCATCATAGATTCTCATGAGGAGTTATAGCATGATTATCACTCCCAAAGATGAAGATGGAGTCTCAAATACACCTCAACTTGTCATAAGGGATTAGAAATTGCCTCTTCTATAATAGAGGATTTTGTAAGGGTAGGCAAGCAAAAGGTGAATGTTGAGGAATCCAAGTCTGAAGGGTGTCTATATTTTCCATCCAAAGAATTAGAAGAATAAGCTGAAGCGGTTCTCGACGAATAGAGGAAAGACAGGTTGACTACTCACGATCCCGACCATGAAGAAATGAATCATAGAATAGAGGCTCTCCCATCCTTTGATGAGGACTTCATATATACATAATATATAGTGCAAAAGAAACTAGGGAATAAGAGAAGGAGACTTCATCCATTACAAATTTCAAGGTATAACATATTATGAAAACTAGATCAAATGCATATCAATTTTCTTGCTATATAAGAATTGTTGGAAATTCAAAGAATGCATTGTCGATTGAGGTTCTTAAATGGTCACAAAAGTGAATTAGTAGTCACCATGAAATAAAAAAAGTTCTTAAGGATGAACTCTTCTTGGATGAGGCATACATATCTATTCTTAGGAAGGGATAATTATTATTTTGCCAGTAAGTTTTGCTCCTCAAGGAGACACTCAACTTATTATCAAAGATGATTTCCTGTATATAAACATGATTGGGAAGCTTTGATCAATAGTGTTGATGTTCCAATAGTATTTGAGAAGCCACTAGAAGCTATGACAAGACATCTATGATATTGTACATCATCATAGTAGTCAATGATTGACTTTTAAGTGGGTGTTCGTTGATGGCGAGACAGAATAGAACATAATATCGAGCAATATATTACGATAGAATGGGAGGACACCTTATGATGTAATTACTAGAGGTTCAATTTTCAAGGAGAATTGTTGCTTGCCATGGGTAATAGTTGTTGACCTCACTCTGGACTTAAAGGGAAGCCATAGATATTGTAAAGATATCTGATTAGCTTCCAAACTAGCTAACTCCTATCACCAATACATGTTCATGTCATGCACCTTTATATAGTAATATCATGATAGCAATCAGTCATCATAGTGGTTACTTGAATTGCAACAATATATATATATATATATATATATATATGCCTACTTTTAGGTTTTTTTGATTACCATTAGCATCTGGTCCTCTACCCCTTTCAAATTCCATATAATATATAATGACATGCACACATTCCATTACCTACATGCCCTTACTAGTAGTTTTTAAGATGACATTCTCAAATTGGAAGACAAGTAAATCACACCAAAAATGTTATATAATCCAAATGGCTCCTTTCAGTTGCATGCCTACGTAAGAGAAGGTCATCATCTACAATTAAATAAAGAAGCATATATGAATCATGAACAACATTTTCGACCAAGAAACCATGATAACATATCCTTTCTTTCGAGACAGGTTCAATGACAGTGCTGATGATTTAGATCAAAACAATCAAGAAACCAAATACTAAAAATTACTCTGAAAAGGATTAGATAAAAATAGATAGGGTCTAGAATAGCTACATACCTTGACAATCTTGATGAAAATTATGGCTAGCTTGTTGCAATCTCATGGATCCTTTCTTTCAGGACAGGTTTGTTGGAAGCTGAGTGACTATCAACATGTGTTTTCATCTTTTTAGAGATCTTCACATTAAGAGAAAGTCACATGTGATATAAATAATCTTCACCCGATTTTTCAACAAAGCTAACCACATTCCCAATTCTATAATAGAATTTCTATTAAAGCATGAAAAGTGAAGTGCAAGAAAGGAAGCAAAATAAGTCCCCAATTAAAAAACCACAAACAAAAGATAATACCAACAAATAAAAGAAAATAGAGTAGAGGGAAGGAAGGAAGCAAACGAAGTCCCCAATCAGAAAACAACAAATAAAGGAAAACTGAATGCAAGAAAGGTCTCAATTGTTCTAGTTACTAAAGGATTGCTATGCCTCAAAAATAGATCTCCCATGTACTCGTAAGATTTAAACACTTTACAATTCATCAATACAAGTTATTGATGTGTTATGCACAAATCAAATCTTCTTCCTACAAAGAGAAACAAACAATCTACTAAAAGGATAATATATTCAAACAAATTATAGACTCTACCAATGCAATGAACGATAAGATAGTTTATTACTTGTCAAATTCATTATAAAGGTGACACATTTAACACTTTATTGGTGTCATCCAATTTATCGTTCATGGTAATATAATCATCCACGCTAGGCTATTTAGCATATGAAAACAAAACAAATAAGCAACATTTAATATAATCATCAATGCAAAGAATTGAGATAAGTATTGGATACCATTAGTCTATATAAAAATATAATCAATGATACAAAATCAACCAAAGATCGATTAAAACATGTCTACTCTATGTATAACTAATGGAAACGGAAATGAGTATTATAACTTAAACTTGTAACACAAATACAACCAAGAGTTAAGCTTAAACTTTAAAATAAAGGATTGCAACTCTAACTCTTGAGCATGGAAGTGTAGTAAACTTGTATAACATCATAACACATACAACATGGTGGCTCAATCTCTTAAGCATGGGAGTGCAGCCAATTTGTATAGTAGGACACATAAAGCATGGTGGTTAATTAAATTGTTGAGCATGAGAGTGCAATAAATATATAGTAGGATACATAAAGCATGTTGCTAGTTTCTCCACCAATGTATACATCAAAAAAATAAAAAGAACTTTTCCAAAGAATGGAGAGGCAATGGTGAAAGTTTTGCGTATATATACCAAGTCTTTCAAAGACATTTTAACATATCTGGTTTATCTTTTTCTTTTTGGTCATGGTGGGAGGCTGAACCCTAACACACAAATAGGAATTCCCAAGAATCGAAACTCAACACCTGCATTATGTGAGTCAAAGATCCATATCAAATAGCTAATGCTATGTGTGGTCTAGCCCATCATTTTAATAAGCAGTTGGTGGATGTGACTCCAAATTTAAAAAATCCATAGAACATGAAACAAATTATCTTGTTATTTTTGTATAAGTTTAAAAATCCATTGGGCCTATTTTTCAAATAATATGATGTTCATAGACTCTATATCTCGATCAATGAGGTGTTTATAGAGCAAGTCATTCATCTTTTTCAATATGAGAATAATGGATCTGTTTGTGTGAATCCACTTGCTAATACCCAAGTAACTATATAATTAATGGTCAACCACTTCTTATAAAATGCAAGAGGTTGAACACTTGTATTCCCTAAACAAATACCATCTCACCTTGCCAATGACTCACTGGGGTGGGTTGCAAGTAGAGGATGAAGCCTCTTCACTCTAATTTGATTTTAAAATAAAAATAAGTACCTAAAGGACAAAGACTCGATGATGCAATGTTGATGTAGAGGACCAAAGGTATGGAGGAAGCCGGTTGGAGGGAGAAGAGCCACATGGAAAAGAGAAAGTAAGTTAAGAGGAACCCTAGGCTCTTTTCAACATTAATGTGTATATATACTTTGAGTCAGGTCAAGTCTACCACAAACCCACTCTCGCCCCACCTTGTTGTAGGGTGGGTTTCCAAACCTGGAAGCTTGTCTCATATGGGTCGAGTAAGAGCAGGCACCCTCAAGGTGGTCTAAATTGTCATCCTAAGAGATACAACATCTTTTGGAGGTAAATTTCACCAAAAATACTCGATAAGTAGATTGATTGTCTAATATTATTCTTGTCCTTAAGAAAAGCAAAAAGTTGCGAGTGTGTATTGATTATCACAATCTTAATTTAGCCACTCAAAAGATTAATATATTATGCTAATGCTAGATATGGTGATTGAGACAACATATGCTAATGAGATCTTATAATTTATGAATGGTTCCTTGGGGTATAAGGAGATCAAGGCAAATCCTAAAGATACACATAAAACATTCCAAATATATAAGGGCGTTAGGGATCTACGAATGGGTCGTGATACTGTTTGTACTTAAAGATGCTAGCACCACATATCAATGAGTGATGAACTATATTTTTTATGATACAAATGGAAAAACCATTGACATATATAGATACATGATATTGTGTTAAGTGTGAAAGCTTCAAACAACATTTGTTCAATCTTGAATAAGCTTTTCAATGGATGTGAAGGGAGCATGTAAAGAAGAATCTTAGCAAGTATATTTTTGCTATTTTTGTTGGATCTTTCTTAGGTTCTCTCGTACATACCAAAAGGATTGAAATCAACCCAAATAAAATCAGAGCCATCATTGATATACGACCACCCAGGATAAAGGAGTTGTGAAATTTAATCAAGTAGGTTAGCTATTTTGATGCTTTATTGCTAACATTACAAGAAAAATGAGTCCCTTAACACTTAAGTCATAGGATGTAGAAAACAACAATTGGTATTTCAAATAATCAAGGAGTATTTAGAAAAAATTGTTGGTGTTATGCCCCTGGTTTCTAGAAAACCATTGAAACTATATATAGTTGTTATGAAAAACACCATCAATGCCCTTCTAGGGCAAGATACTATTGACAATACTAAGCAATTATTTTCTATTTGAATTGGTTACTCATGAATGTAGAGTCCTGATATTCTCCAATTGAAAAGCTATGTTTGGCCTTCTATCATACTGTGTTTGAAATTAGAACATTATCTTCATATAACAAATGGATATTTTGCATTACATTCTCAGTCACCCAACTCTCAAGGGCAGGCTAGTTAAATGAGCAATCAAGCTATACCCTTTTGACTTGAGACACTTGTAAACACCCCGAAATCCCACGAATTTCTTCAAAACAACCTGGTTTTATACAAGCAGCCCCAAAGGGTCATTTTGAGTCTGGAAACCCAAGAGCCTTCCAGACAACCCTATATATATGTTTTAAACTCTGTATTTCAAAAATATGTAATATAGCTTTTGAAAACCTGTTAAAACACGTTTTTGAAACCCCGAAGCGGCTTGGCCCGATCAAGACAGGACCAGGAGAGCTAAGAAGAGCCCGGAACCGGAGCACACGTCGAGCCCGGCACAACAACTCTTGTATTTGATTCACACCCCCAGGATCTCGAACGTCCAAGACCCTGTTCTTATCAAAATATCATTTGAAGTCATCTCCGGAAGGCAGAAACGGAGGCGGACGACCATGTTGGCGAAGACCCAACACAGACGGAGTACTGATGCTGTCAGACCCCGCACAAATCGTCCGTTTCGAACCTAGCTCGAAGGAGTCAGAGTTCAGTTTGGATTGGATCTGGACCATATATATCCAGATCCCAATCCAAACCCATATGTGGACTTGGATTTGGATTTGGATCCAGAGATCCAATCCAATATCCATATCCATGGCCCACATCACCTTCTCATAAATGGAGGTGGGGCCCACTTGAAATTCACGTGGGATTATGGGCATGAGAGAGAGTGGGGATAGAAAATATCAAGAGTGTTGTAATTAAGCTTGACTTGTGTGTCAAGTTTGGGGTTAATCATGTGGGTTAGCCTAATTGAGTGGGTTTAAGCTTGTAATTAGCCAAAACCTAACCTAAGGCTGCACCAACATGAGGTGGTTAAGGTCTATGGGCCATGCAAAGGGAGCTCCTTCACCTAAACCTAACCCAAAACACCTAATCCTAGCCTACCCCCCTAATCCACCCCTAATCTGAGCCTAATCACCTAACCCACTTCCCTAATCCCGGCCTAATCCCAACCTAATCACCTAACCCACTTCCCTAATCCTAGGTTAATTTCCCTAAACCTAGCCTAAACCTAGCCTAATCACCTAACCTAGCTCACTAAACCTCACCCTAAAACCCAACCACCTAACCTAGCCCTAAACCCCTAAACCACCCCTAGCCCACAATCTATCCAAACCACTAGTTTTCAAAATATCTGGCCCAACCCTTTCCAGCCCACCTTATCTTCATACCACCCTACCTAAACCACCTAACCACTACCCCAAACCCAGCCCTAACCCACCTACCCATCCCTATATAAACCCCCCCCCCCCTTGGGGGCGGGTTTTCCTATCTAGCGACTTCACCCATCCCAGCCGGGTCCCCTCCTTCCCCAAGTCCAGCCGAGTCCCACCATCTCCCACCTGCTCCACCTGCTCCACCTGCACCGCCACCTGCTCTCCATCCCACCACCATCTCCCAGCCGGACGCCACCACTTGCACTACTTCCCAACCACCCGACTTCTCTCTTCCATCCACCGCCTCTCCCCATTCAGTAAGTACCCCCCACTCTACCTAGCTCCTTCTCTACTCCCTCTCCACTCCTAGCCACCCACCATACCACCATCTTACCTACACATCATCCCTTTGCTGCCCCCATTCTCACCCAGCCGAACCTATCACAACCTAAACTACCGGCCACTACCTAACCATCCTATCTACATCCGGCCACCCTATAAGACTCCCATTCGGCCTTCCCTTAAACTCCCTTTAGGTCCATACTCCCCAATACTCTAGACTCTCCTAGTGACCCTACACACTCACTTGGCCCAGCCCTTTAATTCCCCACATCAAGGCGACACCCATTTGCAGCCGGCTACCTTCGAGGCGCCTATCCCGCGCCCCCCTTGCAGCCGGCCAGCACCACCCTTTGTCGTTCACCCTTGCGGAGCTCCCGTTTGCAGCCCAAGGCGAAGGCCCAAGCCCACGCTCAAGCAAGGCCTCTACGGACCAGCTACTCGTAAGTGCCTAAACTCGGTCTTTAGTTGTATACTTGCTTGAGATTCAATTTGATACGGGGTTGTAATAACGGAGCATAGTCTCCCCCCGTTTGTAATAACGTGGCTTTGCACACCCACACACATGCACACTCTTAGTTGTGCACGATTTTGAACACACACGGGCCTAATCAGCCCCTAATACATATATATATATACTTTCATTTTCGAAGGGTTTTTGCTTAAGTTGGGTGCGTTGTCTTTCAATTCAAGCACTCACACACATTGAGCTTTCGCTCTTATTTGAAAGACCCAAGTAAGGGCCGACCTATACTATTTGGGTTTCATTTCATGTCGTGTGAGTAAGTCTTTCAATTCAAGCACTTTCACACACATTGAGCTTTCGCTCTTATTCCCAAGACCTTAGTAAAGGCCTTATTGCAGTTATATTTGGGTTTCATTTATGTCGTGTGTGTAGTACTTCAATTCAAGCACTCTCACACACATTGAGCCTTCGCTCTTACTCCCAAGACCTTAGTCAAGGCCATACTGCAATTTATATTTGGGTTTAATTTCATGTCGTGTGTGTAAGTCTTTCAATTCAAGCACGCACCCACATTGAGCCTTCGCTCTTATTTGCAAGACCCGAGTAAGGGCTCATATACATATTCTATATACATATCTCCCTTCGGTTATTTTCCTTCGGTTATTTCCCTTCGGTTATTTCCCTTCAGTATTGTCTTTACATTTTGGGTTTTCCCTTTGGAGTAGCGTGAGTTTGCATTGCATCTACGCCATACCCCGAGGTAGGACGCATATTGCATCGAAGCAAGCCCCGCTCGAATTCGCCCATGTAGTGGAGTGTTCATAACACACAAACTAGGTGACCCGAAAAGGGATAAAAGAAAAGACTTAGGCACGTGCAAATCCACGTGATCTAAAACATGCAATCGCATTTTAAAGACCCGAAATAGACACCTCGAACCGCTTCGTAGACTTTCTCTCCAAAACTCGATTTTTGCAAAGTGTACACACTGACCCTTGCGCATCGGTGTAAGAAGGTCTGCGACGACAAGAGCTTACTTGCTCATAGTCGCAATGTTTAGAAGTCAGTGTTAAAAATATCTTCGCTAGCTTAGGTAAGCTAGCTGGCATGCCCTGTTTGCATACATAGGCCTTAGACACACGAGAGGATCCGCTCCGAGCCCTGAAAAAGGCGAGAGGCGGGGATTTTCGCGCGTCTACAGAGATTGGCACGCCCGGTGGGATGTGAGCCTTTCAAAAATCGAGTTTGTAAGTAGAAGTCTTGCGAAAATTTTGTAAAAAGGTGTTGTTTTAACTTGTTTTCTTTGCTTGTACTTAGGACATTTTGAAAAAGCTTGAAAAGCATGTCAAAATCCAATCCAAGTGAAGTGTCGAGCCAAGGCTCATGCGCATCAAGTTCTCACTCTCGGAGGATTTTCAAAAACAAAATAAAACTAGATGAAATCGAGGACTTGAGATGGGAGTTTGAGGCCAAAATCGATGCTCTCAGCCAAGAGGCTGAAGTAGGCGATTCATGTTCATCAAATGGTGAACAAAGGCCTAAAAAGAAATCTGAAAAACCTCGCAAGCAAAAAGAGGCCTCCGTAATGGAAGGCAACCAATACCACGAGTCCTTCACACAAAAGGACTGTAAAGCCCTACAGCAGTTGCTAAAAGGGCAGAATAAAGAGAAAAGAAGCTACGCCCTGTCTGATTTCCTTCCTATGGACTACGAAACAGACAGTGACGATGAAATACCGAACTTCCATCGGTATGATGGCATGGGAGACCCTAGGTCTCACTTGCAGCTTTTCTCACGTCGAGCCCATAAGAAGAAAAAGGACTCGATGAAATGGGTATATTGGTTCCCTCTATCCCTTAAAGGCACAGCTGCCAAATGGCTGGCTTCCTACGATTTAAGCCAGTTCGCTACTTTTGAAGAGTTAGCAAACTGCTTCATGCAAAGATTTGCACACAACGTAGAAGTCACGCCGACTCTAAATACCTTAAGAGATACAAAGTAAGGCATGAACGAAGACATACATGCCTTCATTATAAGATGGAGGTCGCTTTTGGGCCAAGTGCGGGAGCCCATATCCAAAGGATGCGCAGTAATGCTCATCCTGGATTATTTTAAAAGCGAGTTAAAAACCCTTCTCTCGCTCCATGAGATTTCAACTTTCCATAAATTGATAAAAAAGGCCTCCCTTTTCGAAACCAACTTGCGAAAAGGGACATACGATCACTTGTGGAAAGGAAGTGCCGTTCCAAAAACCCGTTTGGAAAAGCCCATCGTATATGGGCTGCCCACGACGGACAAAGGGGCAAAGCCCCATAAAAGCGCCAATGTCCGGGTGGATCCAGGCATGGCAGGCACTTCCAAAAATTTTGAAAAATTAGAAAATAAGAGGGAACGCAATTTTCAAAAACCGATTGAAAAACGGGAGTATACTCCGCTGGGGCAACCTGTGTCGGAGGTCCTAGACCTCTTACTTGCCCAGGGCATGATAGAACTCCCTAAAATCCCCGAAGGAGTCACTTCCAAAGGGGGGTATTTAAACCGATTTTGTAAGTATCATCGGCTCAAAGGCCATGATACCAAACGCTGCTTCTCTCTCTTAAATAAAATTGAGAACTTGATAGCAGAAGGCCGGCTCCAGGTCACTGCGGAACCTGAGCCACCTCAAGCTATCTTCAAGGAACTCTTTCCCAAACACGCCGGTGGCAGTGGGAAAGGAAAGGAGGTATGTACCCTCACCATTTCCAAGGAACTAGCACGAAAGCCAGAACCTGGTCGACCTACTTGTGCGCCCATCCTTGTACTATACAAGAGGCCCACCCAAGTCGTCATTCGGGGACCACCAAAAGTGGAAACCCCGGTAAAACCAGTTTTAAAAATCCAAGGTTCTTCTCAGCTTATCCTTAGAGCCAAGTTTAGCGCGAACCCTAGGCTGGTCGTGGGAGAAGTCACTAGATCCGGGAGGATCTATCAACCCCCGCACCTTCAAGGTGCTCAAAAGGTGGTCAGTGTGCCTGGCCCCTCAAAAGCATGTATCCCTAGTGGTCTGCCAAAAGCAGATAAGGACAAAGTCATCCTAAATCCTTATGACTTCGAAAACCACCTTTCAAAGATTCCTATTCACATGTCTATCCTAGAGCTTATAAAAACCTCGCCTAGGCATAGACTTGTATTAGAGAAAATTCTAGAAAGGGCCAAGGTTGATTCGAACATAAGTCCGGAGTCCTTGTCTGCCCAAGTGGCTTTATTAGGAGCAAAATCGCCCATCACTTTTTCGGAAGATGATGTAGATAGACCCTACGAAACCCATAACCAGGCCCTGCATATCGAGGTGGTTCTAAACAACCACTCTCTGGACAGGTGCCTAGTCGATGGTGGAGGAGGGCTCAACATCCTTCCACTTCATGTGGCATACAAAATCGGAGTCACCTTGACTTCAGTAAACCCAAGCCCCATCGTTATCACTGGATACGATGAGAATGCGTCTAGACCTTTAGGATCCATCGAACTCCCAATGGAAACGGGAGGGATCGAACACACGGGGGTGTTCCATGTCTTGGACATCCACCCCCATTATAACCTGTTGCTGGGAAGGCCCTGGATACACAGTTTGTGCGCTGTGCCATCCACCTTCCACAGGTGTGTCAAGATCCCTTTTAGGGACCAGGTCGTAGTGATCCTAGGTGAGAGTCACCCACAGCTTCAGGGGATCATAAACTCCCCTTGTTTATCAAGCTCCCAGGCCCATGAGGCTAACCTGGGGCAAATTATGGTTGAGCCACCTCGGCTCATGTTGAACAACCTTAGGAAGGTTGTATGTGTGAAGGGGCCGCCCAAAGCAGGCCCCCTCCCGACTTTAATCCTCCTAGGAAAACCCAAGCGTTCCCTATTTCCAAAGCCCCTGGACAAGAGGCCATACAAGCCTAATATGGACGATAGCATGTTTCAGGACCACGACTTGTATCCTACTTTTTCAAAAAACAAAAAGTCGTGGAACATGTTGTTAAACATGGGCTACACGCCTTATAAGAGTCTAGGGGCACAGAACCAGGGTCTCCTAGAGCCCATCCTTCCTAGGGCCAACCCAAGCCGATATGGGATCGACTATACTTCCCGAATACCACTGGAGCCACCCCCTGTGACTACCTAGGTCAAGGGTGCCCCGGAGCCTGCCTTAGAAGAGACCTATGATTTAGACCTCCTATTCCGAGTCTAACCCGTAGTGTTTTCCCTTTGTAGGTATGACGGAAGATCCCTTTTCTAAAAATACCAAAAACATTTGAAAAACTTAAAATCAAAAAAATCGAAAAATAAGAAAAACCAAAAACAATGGAAAAACAAAAACTCGAAAAAAGAGTACTTTGTATAGTTCCCAAAGTTCTTGTTTTACAAAAACCTAAAAAAATCGAAAATTTGGAAAACACCAACAAGATTTTGTACATAGCTGCTCATGGTAGGACTTTGGCAAAAGAAAAGGATTTCGAAAGAAACGTCGTCTGCATAGCCAGACCAAAAATTTCGAAATCACTTGAAAATCCAGGTACAAAACCAGGTCATTTTGAAAACCACGCATCAAGTTCCCTCGGGTCTATAGCCCACGAGAATGATCAAAGCCCAGAAGTGGATCTCCTTGAGGAAGATCCCACTTCTGAGCTCCCAAAATTTCATAGAATTCTCGATTTTGAAAGACCTTCCCAATCAGTAGGAGGAGATTTCATAGAGGTGAACCTAGGGGATGATTCCAATCCCAAAACCATCAAAATAGGCGCATGTTTGCATGGACATATGAAGACATGCCGGGTATAGATCCCAGCATTGTCGAGCATCGTCTTCCCTTAGATGCAGGTGTAAAACCCATAAAGCAGAAGCTTAGGAAAATACACCCGAATGTACACACGCAAGTCAAAGAGGGTTTAGAAGATCTGCTAAAAGCCGGATTTATACAACCCATTGCGTATTCTGATTGGTTGTCAAATATCGTTGTGGTTTGAAAAACCAATGGGAAAATTCGAATATGCATCGATTTCAGAAACCTGAATAAAGCCACTCCAAAGGATAATTATCCTTTACCAAACATAGATTTGATAGTCGATAGTACTGCAAATCATGAAATGTTTTCATTTATGGATGGCTATTCAGGCTATAATCAAATCAAACTAAGTCCACGAGATCAGGGTAAGACCGCCTTCACAACCCCATGGGGCACGTACTGCTATACAGTCATGCCCTTTGGTTTGAAAAATGCCGGCGCAACATACCAATGAGCCATGAACACGATCTTCCATGATCAAATTCATGAGCTTATAGAAGTGTATGTAGATGATCTCTTGGCAAAATCTAAAACCCGATGCACCCATATCGAATGTTTACAAAAGATTTTCGAAAGGCTTAGGCTTTACAAAGTAAAGCTAAACCCTCAAAAATGTGTGTTCGGGGTAGAATCAGGGAAGCTTCTAGGCTTTATGGTAAGCCAAAGGGGAATAGAAGTCGACCCCTCTAAGTGTCGAGCCATCATAGAAATGGCTCCACCCTCCAATCTCACCCAAATCCGTAGCCTCCAGGGTCGTTTACAATTCGTTCGCCGATTCATATCGAATCTGGCAACTAGATGCGAACCCTTCAACAAACTGTTGAGGAAGGGTACGAAATTCTTATGGGATGACGAATGCCAAAAGTCCTTTGAGAGACTGAAGGCATACTTGGTTAATCCCCCTGTTTTGAATCCTCCAAAACAAGGAAAACCGCTTTTATTATACATCTCCGTGCATGTAAATGCTTTAGGAGCCCTGTTGGCTCAATACGAGGATGACACCCATAAGGAGTATGCCATCTACTATATTTCGAAAACTCTCTTGGCTTATGAACGAAATTATCAAGCCATGGAGAAGACGTGCTTGGCCCTAGTCTGGGCTTGCCAGAAGTTTAGACACTATTTTCTACATCATGAGATCTGGATAGTGTCCAAGCTTGATCCAATCAAGCACTTATTCGAAAAACCCATTCTCACAGGTAGATTGGGCAAATGGCAACTCCCTCTAATGGAGTATGATCTGAAATACCATCACCAGATCTCCATTAAGGGGCAAGCCCTAGCAGATTACGTGGCTGAATTCCCCTTAGAGGACGCATATCCCACTCTTGTCGAAATGCCTGATGAGGGCATATTGCAAAACCATTTTCAAAACCACATTTTGGCAAACTCTTTCGAAAACCAAGTGTGGAAGATGCACTTCGAAGGGGCACGAAACCAACGAGGGTCTGGTGCCGGGGTCATCCTAATCTCCCCTGAAAAGGGCGAGATTCCCATAGCAGTCCGCTTAGATTTCGAATGTTCCAACAACGTAGCTGAGTATGAAGCACTCATACAAGGCTTAAGGATTTCGAAAACTCTAGGGGCATCATGCATCGAGGTCTTTGGAGATTCACTCATTGTCATAAACGAGGTTTTGAAAATTTGGCAAGTACGTAATGAGAAACTACTTCCATATCACGAGTTGGCCACTCGATTGGTCCAATCCTTCCAATCATGTAAACTCACACACGTAGGAAGAGAGGACAATGTCATCGCTGATGCCCTCTCCTCCTTGGGTTCAGCCCTGAAGGTCGATCCCATTTTAGGGACCAGATCTTTGGAAATATGGCATGCGCCCCACCCATCCACACACGACTTGGATATTTGCCAAAACAACCTAGAGTCTATTGAAAAACCCTGGTTTTATGACATAAAACAATTTTTAGAAAATGGGGGATTCACCGAGGATGCCACATCAAAAGATAAGGCATTCATTTGTAAGATTTCGACCCGATACACCATTCTGGGTGGGGTCTTATACAAAAAGAGTTTTACCGGCATTCTGCTTAGATGTATCGACCTAGAGGAGGCTAGGATAGTGATGCATGAGTTCCACGATGGAGAATGTGGAGGTCATGTTAATGCCAATATGATGGCGATGAAAATACTTAGAGGGGGCTATTTTTGGTCCACCCTGAAAAAGGATTGTCACGATCATGTTAGGAAGTGTCATCCATATCAAGTGCATGGGCACGCCATCCATATCCCTTCATCTGCATTGCATTCCGTGGTCAGCCCCTGGCCATTTACCATGTGGACGTTTGACATCGTAGGCCCAATCTTTCCAAAGGCCTCGAATGGGCATCGATTTATTTTAGCAGTCACGGAGTATTTCTCCAAGTGGGTGGAAGCCATTTCCCTAACCAATGTAATGGGGCAACATGTGGTGGCTTTCATCCGGAGGAATATCTTGGCTCGATTTGGGGTTCCACGAGACCTTGTGTCTGATAATGGTACCCCATTCAAGAACGAGCGGATGGTTAAGTTGTGCAACACGTATGGCATAACTCACCACTTCTCCTCGCCCTACTACCCTCAAGGCAACGGCCAAGCCGAAGCCACAAACAAGACTCTCATTAGTATTATTGAGAAAACCTTAGAGAAGGGTAGGATGTGGCACGAGAAGCTGGATGAAGCCTTATGGGCTTATAGGACTTCCATCCGGACTCCCACGAATGCCACACCATTCGAGTTGGTCTATCGCACAAATGCCATTATTCCCATTCATACTCAACTGCATTCATTCCATACATCCATAGCACTCGACCTCCCCCTAGAGACGCTTCAGCATGCTAGGATGGGCGAACTAGATTTGCTAGATGAGAGGCGACTCCTTGCCATGGATCATGCTCGTGCATACCGGCAAAGGATAGCCCGACATTATAGCAAACACATGAGACCTCGCCACTTTGAAGTGGGAGATCTGGTCTTAAAAACCATCCACCATCGTGGCCCACACCCCCTAGGCAAGTGGCGCCCCAACTGGGATGGACCCTATGTTGTACGAGCAACCACTACGAACAATTTGTATTGGTTGATCGATGTAGAAGGTAGGAATTTAGCAGATCCTATCAATATTCAATACTTAAAGAAGTATCATGTGTAGGATCTAGATTAAATTCCAGTTTTCGAAAATTTAAAAGGGATAGCTGTCCTGAGACATGTGAATAAGGTGCAAAGGCAAAGTCGTGTGACCCTGAGTGAGAGAATTCGCACTTGTGAAAGAGTGGAGTCTTCAAAATCATGGTTACATTTCAAAATCCTTCTTCTTACAAAGAAAGGCCTAGTTCAATATAGCAAGATACTTGCAAGTAGTACGTGCTATTTCTAAATAGGTTGATCTGGAATGGATCGAGTGTAGGCTTGGGATAAGTCCTCCCCTCTTCTCTTCTATTTCCAAAAGGAAAACAAAGGCCCAAAACAAAAGGGAATTTCCCATTCAAAGTCTCTTTCCAAAAGAAAGAAACCAGAATTTAAAAGAAAAATAGATTCTCTTATAAAAAAAAGAGGGATTAAAGAAAAAATACTCCCAAAGGGATACCCTCGATGAAAAAAAGGAAAAAGAGGCCAAAAAGCTCAAAAAGAGCAGTTTTCCGCCTTCTGTGCCTCAAACCACGGGACGCTTCAGAAGGGACCGTGGTATCTCTTTCTCATCCCTGGCTTATCCCAAGCTAAAGCATGGTTCATTTCGAGGAATCCTAAAGTAAAAATCGGATTTACTTACTTGAATTTCATCTTGTTTGAGAATTCGACGTTTCGAGTAAGGCGTAGGAATTTGAAATGAAGCTTGTTTTCTTATAAACCTCCGCTAGATAAGCGAGTGTTAAGACTCAAACAAGGGCAAGCACGAAGAGCTCGAGATCCTTAGGATCGAGGCTCAAGACAGTTGTCCCTTTTGTAAATAGCTTTTGTAATTAAGTTTTGAAAACTGAACATCGAACAACATAGGATTTGCTCGTATGGAGCAGTAGGCCTTGTAAGTCTCTAGAGTTCGACCACATCTGGTCTCTGGGAGGTCGCCCCTTTTGGCACCACACCCATGTCATTTGCATTCCACGCATGGTACTTGCATGAACATGATCCCATTTAGGACCAGATTCCATGTAGAACCCTTTGGCGTGATATCTCCTGCTACTAGAGTTTGTAAATTGAGATTTTGCTAAAAATGGGATGATCCCATATTCTTCGTGGCTAAATCTAGGGAGACATTAAAAGGGGTGTTTGTCATCTTTGCCCTTATCCAAATCGATTTGGACAAAGCCAAAGAGGGGCATCTGTAAACACCTCGAAATCCCATGAATTTCTTCAAAACAACCTGGTTTTATACAAGCAGCCCCAAAGGGTCATTTTGAGTCTGGAAACCCAGGAGCCTTCCAGACAACCCTGTATATATGTTTTAAACTCTGTATTTCAAAAATATGTAATATAGCTTTTGAAAACCCGTTAAAACACATTTTTGAAACCCCGAAGCGGCTTGGCCCGATCAAGACAGGACCAGAAGAGCTAAGAAGAGCCCGAAATCGGAGTACACATCGAGCCCGGCACAACAACTCTTGTATTTGATTCACACCCCTAGGATCTCGAACGTCCAAGACCCTGTTCTTATCAAAATATCATTTGAAGTCATCTCCGGAAGGTAGAAACGGAGGCGGACGACCATGTTGGCGAAGACCCAACACAGACGGAGTACTGATGCTGTCAGACCCCGCACAAATCGTCCGTTTCGAACCCAGCTCGAAGGAGTCAGAGTTCAGTTTGGATTGGATCTGGACCATATTTATCCAGATCCCAATCCAAACCCATATGTGGACTTGGATTTGGATTTGGATCCAGAGATCCAATCCAATATCCATATCCATGGCCCACATCACCTTCTCATAAATGGAGGTGGGGCCCACTTGAAATTCACGTGGGATTATGGGCATGAGAGAGAGTGGGGATAGAAAATATCAAGAGTGTTGTAATTAAGCTTGACTTGTGTGTCAAGTTTGGGGTTAATCATGTGGGTTAGCCTAATTGAGTGGGTTTAAGCTTGTAATTAGCCAAAACCTAACCTAGGGCTGCACCAACATGAGGTGGTTAAGGTCTATGGGCCATGCAAAGGGAGCTCCTTCACCTAAACCTAACCCAAAACACCTAATCCTAGCCTACCCCCCTAATCCACCCCTAATCTGAGCCTAATCACCTAACCCACTTTCCTAATCCCGGCCTAATCCCAACCTAATCACCTAACCCACTTCCCTAATCCTTCCCTAAACCTAGGTTAATTTCCCTAAACCTAGCCTAAACCTAGCCTAATCACCTAACCTAGCTCACTAAACCTCACCCTAAAACCCAACCACCTAACCTAGCCCTAAACCCCTAAACCACCCCTAGCCCACAATCTATCCAAACCACTAGTTTTCAAAATATCTGGCCCAACCCTTTCCAGCCCACCTTATCTTCATACCACCCTACCTAAACCACCTAACCACTACCCCAAACCCAGCCCTAACCGACCTACCCATCCCTATATAACCCCCCCCCCCTTGGGGGCGGGTTTTCCTATCTAGCGACTTCACCCATCCCAGCCGGGTCCCCTCCTTCCCCAAGTCCAGCCGAGTCCCACCATCTCCCACCTGCTCCACCTGCTCCACCTGCACCGCCACCTGCTCTCCATCCCACCACCATCTCCCAGCCGGACGCCACCACTTGCACTACTTCCCAACCACCCGGCTTCTCTCTTCCATCCACCGCCTCTCCCCATTCAGTAAGTACCCCCCACTCTACCTAGCTCCTTCTCTACTCCCTCTCCACTCCTAGCCACCCACCATACCACCATCTTACCTACACATCATCCCTTTGCTGCCCCCATTCTCACCCAGCCGAACCTATCACAACCTAAACTACCGGCCACTACCTAACCATCCTATCTACATCCGGCCACCCTATAAGACTCCCATTCGGCCTTCCCTTAAACTCCCTTTAGGTCCATACTCCCCAATACTCTAGACTCTCCTAGTGACCCTACACACTCACTTGGCCCAGCCCCTTTAATTCCCCACATCAAGGCGACACCCATTTGCAGCCGGCTACCTTCGAGGCGCCTATCCCGCGCCCCCCTTGCAGCCGGCCAGCACCCTTTGTCGTTCACCCTCGCGGAGCTCCCGTTTGCAGCCCAAGGCGAAGGCCCAAGCCCACGCTCAAGCAAGGCCTCTACGGACCAGCTACTCGTAAGTGCCTAAACTCGGTCTTTAGTTGTATACTTGCTTGAGATTCAATTTGATACGGGGTTGTAATAACGGAGCATAGTCTCCCCCCGTTTGTAATAACATGGTTTTGCACACCCACACACATGCACACTCTTAGTTGTGCACGATTTTGAACACACACGGGCCTAATCAGCCCCTAATACATATATATATATATACTTTCATTTTCGAAGGGTTTTTGCTTAAGTTGGGTGCGTTGTCTTTCAATTCAAGCACTCACACACATTGAGCTTTCGCTCTTATTTGAAAGACCCAAGTAAGGGCCGACCTATACTATTTGGGTTTCATTTCATGTCGTGTGAGTAAGTCTTTCAATTCAAGCACTTTCACACACATTGAGCTTTCGCTCTTATTTGAAAGACCCAAGTAAGGGCCGACCTATACTATTTGGGTTTCATTTCATGTCGTGTGAGTAAGTCTTTCAATTCAAGCACTTTCACACACATTGAGCTTTCACTCTTATTCCCAAGACCTTAGTAAAGGCCTTATTGCAGTTATATTTGGGTTTCATTTATGTCGTGTGTGTAGTACTTCAATTCAAGCACTCTCACACATTGAGCCTTCGCTCTTACTCCCAAGACCTTAGTCAAGGCCATACTGCAATTTATATTTGGGTTTAATTTCATGTCGTGTGTGTAAGTCTTTCAATTCAAGCACGCACCCACATTGAGCCTTCGCTCTTATTTGCAAGACCCGAGTAAGGGCTCATATACATATTCTATATACATATCTCCCTTCGGTTATTTTCCTTCGGTTATTTCCCTTCAGTATTGTCTTTACATTTCGGGTTTTCCCTTTGGAGTAGCGTGAGTTTGCATTGCATCTACGCCATACCCCGAGGTAGGACGCATATTGCATCGAAACAAGCCCCGCTCGAATTCGCCCATGTAGTGGAGTGTTCATAACACACAAACTAGGTGGCCCGAAAAGGGATAAAAGAAAAGACTTAGGCACGTGCAAATCCACGTGATCTAAAACATGCAATCGCATTTTAAAGACCCGAAATAGATACCTCGAACCGCTTCGTAAACTTTCTCTCCAAAACTCGATTTTTGCAAAGCGTACAGAATGACCCTTGCGCATCGGTGCAAGAAGGTCTGCGACGACAAGAGCTTACTTGCTCACAGTCGCCACGTTTAGAAGTCAGTGTTAAAAATATCTTCGCTAGCTTAGGTAAGCTAGCTGGCACGCCCTGTTTGCATACATAGGCCTTAGACACACGAGAGGATCCGCTCCAAGCCCTGAAAAAGGCGAGAGGCGGGGATTTTCGCGCGTCTACAACACTACCCTCTCAAAATAGTGAAAGGATAGGTTGTGGCTGATTTCTTGGCATATTTTATGTGCATCGAGCTTATTGACCCTTTTAGTGTAGCACCAAATATGTTAGGCAAACAACCAAGTGTAATAGAGGCGTGAGAATCGGTGATTGTACCATTTTCCCAACCAAGAAAGTGGGAATGCTTACGATGTCTTTAGATCTAGGATTCACTAATAATGAAGCGGAATACCAGGTTTTGATTTACAATTTAAGCCTAGTCCCTATTGTTGGTACAAGAAAGATACATATTTAAAAGTAGTGCTAAGCCAATTGACTCGGGATTACCAATGTCATGGTTCTAACCTGCAACCTTTGTATCAACATATAAAAGGTTTGTTAGGAACTTTCTCCAAAGTAAAGTTATCATACACTTCCAAAGATGAGAATCAAGTGATGAATAATTTAGCCCCGACTATTTTAAGTTATAAGGCAATACATGAGACCTAAACACTAAGAGCCTCAATTCAAGAGTCAAAAGAAGCTAACAATTGGAGAGACTTATTGATAAAATACTTGAATCGACCTTCACATGCTCAAATATTAAGACATGATGTAGGTATTAAGTTATACCTTGTTGGATGATGAGTTGTATACGAAAAGCCATTAAGGTACACTTTTAAGATGTCTAATTAGGGTTGTAACCCAATCAATAATGGCCAAGGTCTATTAAGAAATCTATAGAGGTATTATTGGCCGATCATGCATCAATATTATATTAGTTATGCAAAGGGATGCCAACAATATCAATGTTTCGGTCCCCTACAAAAGTGTTTGTGAGAGAATTGCAATACATCATCAAAAGGGCATGCTTTTTTCATAGTGGCTATATATTGCTTCACTAAATAGGTAAAGGCATTACCATCAAAAGTAGTGACCTAAGATGATGTGATCAAGTTCATTAAAGACCAAATTATCTTCTGATTTGAGATTCTGGAGTTGATTATGACCGATTAAGGAATGATATTCACAGAAAAGTAATGACTTTTCTCAAGAGCTTTGGTATCAAACTTGTGCATTCAACCCCAGTGAATGGTCACATTAAGGCCACCAATAGGGTGACTACCGATTTGATTGAAAACTCTATTGAGGAAAATCTATAAAAATAGCATGAGGTGTTACTTGAGGTTCTTTGGGTATATTGAAACTCCAAAGCCTCAACGACTGGCATGACTTCATTCCAACTTGCATATTTATTAATAGAGATTAATATAGAATCTTTGTGGGCAGCCAAGCAAAACAATTTGCAACCTGATGAATATTTGTAGTTGTTGATGGTAAAACTTGATTCGATGGATGAAGATCAATTGATGATTTTAGACAATTTATTTGCAAATAAATGAAAGGTTGCTTGAGCATACAACAAACATTTTTGACAAAATCAATTTCGAGAAGGAGGTTTAGTCTCGAAAGGCTATCTTACCAATAGCCCTTAAAGTTCAATAGTGTAAAAAGTAGTCTCCCAATTAGGATGAACCCTATATAGTATTGAAGGTTCTACTTAGTAGGGCTTATAGGTTAGTAAAAATTGAAATGAAAGAATGTTCGAGAAGCATAAATGAGAAATATTTGAAGAAGTATTATCTTTTGTTTTGAGAAAGATAATTTATTTGAAGAATTTAAATTTGATGAATGTGTGATTCTCAGCCATCAATAGTTCTTTAGACACTTAGTTCTTCGAGGGGGCTTTCAGATATGTCTCCTCTAAATCTCGTATTTTTTGTCATTCCTCCTCTTAAGCTCCAATCATGACTATTAGTTCTTGGTAGAGCAAAGCCAAACTATCATTGAGGGGGGCAAGTTGTGAAGCAAGGATAGTGATTCCCAAAGAGAGAAAGTTACATTCAAGGAGATCAATACATTCACAAGATTCTCGACATCAGTCCATGCTATCTTGTAAATTGGAAGCATGAGACTAGAATCTACTAGGAGACACTCTTGATCAAGCTCATTGTTATGCACGACAGTCTAACTTAAAATGACCATCTGACAAGCATTGGTAGCTAATACATGTAAACACCCCAAAATAAAACAAATTTCGAAAACAAACACCTGGTTTGAAAATGCAGTTCAAAACCAGATTTTAAAGTTTTCGAAACCTCGGGGGCTGTAAAAGCCTGAAATTTTGGTTAAAACCCCGTTCAACTTGATTTTTCCACATATGGGCCAAGTCCCACTTTGCCAAAAAGCCAAAGACGAACAGGTGAAGCATGGAAGATGACGCCTGATCAAGAAGCAACCCATAAAATAGCTAAAAAGGGCCAAATCCAAAGCAGCTTCAGAAACAGGTGCAGAAGCCCAAAAGCAGTACCCTGGCCTGATAAAAGCTAGGGCCAAAAGGAGAAAAAAAGGCCCAGGTCCGATGCAGAATGCAAGCCCAACACACCTAGAAGCCAAATCAAATATATCCACCCAAGCAGCATAAAACTGAGCCAGAAATGGTGAAATTGAGCAGAAACGGAGTCTAGAACGGCGAGATGGAGTTCGAACGACAAAACTAGGGAAAACCTAGCATAAGACGGAGCGCTGATGAAGCTAGGGCCTGCACAAAACGTCCGCCTCGAAAAGCCAAGAAGGACCATCCAGAGAAAATTTGGATTGGATCTAGACCATATATATCCAGATCCATATCCAAATAGTGTTTGGATTTGGATCGATCCAAATAGTGTTTGGATTTGAATTGATCCAAATAGTGTTTGGATTGGATCAGATTTGGACCAAAATATCTAGATCCGTATCCATATAAATGTTTGGATTAGTGTTTGCATTTTAACTTCATCTCAAAATGCATAGCGCTGCTAAATAAGCGTGATAACTAGGCTGGCAATGAAACAAGATTTGGAAAAGATAAACCTCCAGATTGGTTACCGAAATACTAAATATAATTGGCAAGATCTGTTCCTCAGAATACCAATAGGAAAAGAAAAGAGTATTAAACTCGATACAGAGGAAATATTGAAACATGAGAGCAATTCAGAAAGAATAACAAAGTAACTTACGGCCATGACTATGAAGCATTAGCAACAACAGATCTCTAGTCAGCGCAAAGTCATCTGAAAATATCTTCACTGAATGACTAAGAAAGTATGCTTGATTCACAGATCTAACAAAATAACTCTCAGGGAAAAAGACCACATTTCGGTACTTCAAAGACAGTATTAGTTAAGCGGGACATCCTTGCAGCTATCGGTGATATAGTGGAATCCCTCTACGGTTTGAGTTTAACATCCCGGAATTACAAATTCACTAATACCTGCAGTTCATAGTTCCTTAGAGTTGATCATGTTCCCAACCAAGATCAGGCAGGCTGTTAGAAAGCAAATAAGAACTACAAATGCTAGTAGGAGCTCAGAAGTTTGCATTTGCCAAAACCAAAAATAACAACATGCGCGTTGGTACGCAACAGTTTGTTTAAGAATGGAAAAGCATATCCTCTAAAGCATCCTCAACCAGGAGGGTTGCATGACTACCATTATTATGCTCGAAAGTTGAAAACACAATTCTTTTAAGATTATGCATTGTTAATTCAACTCCGCTCATGTAAAGAATCACTCTCGCATAGCCGATCTCAAGCCCGAATAAAAGAGGAGGATTGTGTTAGGCTTCCGACAACGAGCGTAAAACTTTGTTGGATTTTTATATCATAGATTACAGAAATTATGAGTATTGCATTGGGGCCGAATATAGTAAAAAGTAAGCAAGAGTCACTACATTTTTGTCTGGATATAGTGAATGAATTGTAGAAAGGGTTCCCACATCATTTACAGGTGTGGGTAAAGAAGTCAGTTCCACTACATTGCTGCCCGAATATAGTGAATAAATTACAGAGAGGGTCTCCGCATTTTCAATATGAACGAATGTGGGGTAAGAAAACTAGTCCTAGATAATAAGATTCATAGTGGTTCTTGGAATATCATAACATTGTCCGATAAGCTAATGGAGGTGGTAGATACTATGATTTGGACAAAGATTCATATTCTATGTTTACAAGAGACAAAGTAGATTGAAAAAAAGCAAAGAAGATTGAGGATACATGTTTTAAATTATGGTACTTAGGTAAAGATTCATATTCTATGTTTACAAGAGACAAAGTGGGTTGAAGAAAAAGAAAAGGAGAATGAGGATACAGGTTTTAAATTATGGTACTTAAGTAAGGAAAAGGCTCAAAATGGAGTAGGTATTATCATAAATAAAGATTTAAAGGATAGTGTAGTAGACATACAACGATATGGTGATCGAATCATGACGTTGAAATTAGTATCAGGAGCAGAGGTTTTGAATATAGTTTGTGCTTATTTTTGGGAAGAGTTAAATAAGATATTCAAAGAATTTTCCAAAGGGAGATGATTTGTTTAGGAGGATACTTAAATGAACATGTTAGTAAAGAGGCATTAAGATATCAAGGTATTCAAGAAAACTTTGGTTTTGGAGATACAAATGAGGAAGGTAGGGAGATTTTAAATTTTGGTATGGCATTTGATCTCTTTATAGTCAATACAATCTTCAAAAAACGAGATGTACATTTAGTTACTTATAAGAGTGGCTTATCACAAACACAATTTGATTATTTTATTTATAAAAAAAAAGATAGAGTGTGTTATAAAAAATGCAAGGTAATTCTAAGAGAAAGCTTAATCACTCAACATCGACTTTCAGTTATGGATTTATAAGTAAAAAAAGTGAAAAAAGAAGAAAATAGTGCATCGAGCTATTTAGACTAAATGGTGGAACATCAAAAGCGAGAAAGAAAGTATATTTAAATAAAAAGTCCTTCAAGGAGATGCATGAAATTATGTTGGTACACCTCGTGATATATGGAACAATATGGCTATACATATTAGGAAAGTGGGGAAAGATGTATTAGGTGAATCTAAAGGAGGTGTACCGGTACAAAAAGAAGCTTCGTGGTGGAGTGAAGTAGTGCAAAATAAAATAAAGACAAAGAGGACATGTTACAAATTACATTATCCTAAGAAAATTAGTGAAACTTTAGAGGCTTATAAGAAAACAAAGGTAGTGAAAAAGGCCGTCAGTGAAGCAAAAGCTAAATTTTGAGAAGATTTATATAAAAAACTCAACTCAAAAGAGGGTGAAAGAGATATTTTTAGGATAGCTAGGGCTAGAGATAAGAAAACTAAGGATCTTACTTCTATTAGATGCATTAAAGACGAGGATGAGAAAATTCTAGTGAAAAATGATGATATAAGAAATAGATGGGAAAACTATTTTTATAAGCTTTTAAATGAAAATAAAGATATTAGTATTAGCTTAGGAGAGTTAGCCAAATCATAAAAGAACATAAACCACAATTTCTATCGACGTATTCAAAAGAGTGAAATCAAAGAGGCTCTTAAACATATGAATAGTGGTAAATCGGTAGGACCAGACAATATTACTATAAAAGTTTGAAAAATCCTAGGAGAAACATGAATGACTTGGTTCACAAGATTATTTAATGAAATATGGAGAAACCAAAAGATGCCAGAGGAATGAAGAGCGAGTACACTTATACTCATATATAAGAACAAGGGAGACATTCAAAATTGTGCGAATTATCGGGGCATCAAGTTAATAAGCCATACTATGAAATTATCGGAAAGAACTATCAAACAAGAGGATAAGACAAGTATCGAGTACAATAGAGAACTAATTTGGATTCATGCCAGACAAATCTACTGTTGAAGCGATTTATCTTTTGAGACGTCTTATGAAATATTTTAGAGCAAAAAAGAAAAACCTTCACATGATATTTATTGATCTAGAAAAAGCTTACGATAGGGTACGAGGGAGGTTCTTTGGAAAAAAGAGGTATCCCATTGACATATATTAATCTTATAAGAGACATGTATGATGGTACAAAAACATGTGTGAGGACTCATGAAGGAACGACAAACTTCTTTGAAGTTAATATTGGGTTACATCAAGGATCAACTTTAAGTCCATACTTATTTATAATGGTGATGGATGAGTTAATAAAACATATTCAAGATGAAGTACCTTCGTGTATGTTATTTGCAGATGACATTGTATTAGTGGAGGAGTCTAAGGAAAAAGTTAATAGAAAATTGGAATTATAGAGAGAAACATTTGAAAGTAAAGACCTCCGACTTAGTAGAACAAAGACAGAATATATGGAATGTAAGTTTGATCATTTGGTTATCTCAGAGGGCATAGAAATTAAAATTGGCACACATTGCATCCCCCAAAAGGAAAGTTTTAAATACCTAGGGTCACTTTTTCAGAGTGAGGAAAGAATTGATGGAGATGTTACATATAAAATTAATGTTAGTTGGTTAAAATGGAGAGGAGCATCATGTATTCTTTGTGATAAGAAGATACCATTAAAGTTAAAAGGTAAATATTATAGAGCAGCAATTAGGCCTGCCATGTTTTATGGTTCTGAGTGTTGGGCAGTTAATCATGAACATGTACAAAAGATGTCTGTGACAGAAATGAAGATGTTGAGATGGATGAGTGGTCATACAAGAAAAGACCGTATACATAATGAGGTTATTAGAAACAAATTAGGAGTGACACCAATAGAGGATAAAATGAGAGAATATTGTTTAAGATGGTTTGAACATATAGAAAGAAGATCAAAAGAAGGGCCGATAAGAAGGTATGAAAAACTAAATTTTGAAAGTATTAAAAGAGGTATAGGATGACTAAAAAAATGCTGGAAAAAAACAATAAAGAATGATCTACCTTATTGTGAGTTAACTGGTAATATGGCACATGATAGGGCTATGTACAAACAAAAAATCCATGTAGCCGACCCCATCTAGAATTGTGAGTTGTAGTATGCTTGTTAATTCTAAAGATCCAACTTCCAACAGATGGTGCGGTAATGCTAACTTTGTTTCCATATATCACGGTTACATGATGAATAACCATTGTTCAACTCGAAGCACGAAGGGAGCAAAAAATTAAAAGAATGCATCTTCTGCATGCACTTCCTTGAGGGGATTTCCTTGCCACCAATATTTGATAAAAAGTTTTCCTTCTCTTAAAAAATTATTATCCGCTGCAAGGAGAACTTCTAAATGCTTTATCGTGCTGCTTCTCTTCACACCAACTTCTATGAGTGAACTGCCAACCTAGTTAGCTGTTGACAGTCCAGTAACATCCTTCACTCGCATTCTGAAATGAAACGTATACATGAGCTATAGAGCGTAAGAGCAAGAGTCATGATGTCATGGTTATTTAACCAAACTGTTACTGCACGATTATTATCGTTTGCACAAGGATGAACTAAAACTAATAAAGAAAATCTTTTCTCAACGCTGACAATCTTTATTCATACAAATAACATTGGTCTGCCTCTAGTTTCTCTTTCCATGACTATCCATTTGTCTGATGGTTGACAACACATTATCAAGTTTTTGCCAATGATTAGGTACAAAGGATTGGATCATAACCCCCCAAAGTAAATGGGGAACAACAGAATTAAAAGATCAGGAAAATTTTGAAACAACACTAGATTGAGATGCAGTACCCTTCAATTGAATACTGACCAAATAAATTACCAGTTTTGCTCCTGAACATCATAACGTGGATGCTTCCCTATGAGACCCAAAGATTGATCCTTCCACTGTAACGCAGAAGCTTTTCTATAGTAACGCGGAGAGGTTCAAACTATATGACAAACAAATAAGAGAACTTAATGTCCTCATCTGCAAAAGATGGCAAACCACCAAAATGCCAAATCAGGCTTGTCTATGAAAAAAACTGGCTAATTGATAAAGCAAACTACATCTAAAAGACAAGAAACAACTAGCAAAACGATAAAGCAAACTACATCTAAGGAGACTAAGCAATTGAAAATGTTTTTTGTGGTAAAGTCAACAATAGCTGCCTGATTTATATAAATAAATATATCATCAGGTTCAGGAAAAACATGAGGCCCTAGAATCAAGAAGGATCTGAGAAAATCTAGCCTGGATGTTAAAGAAATACTAAGAAAGAAGCTCTATGTCAGATCCAACAAGCAGTTCCAATTGCAATTGTGCTCGCCATCCTCCACATAGCTCTCCTGAATTGCAATCAGCAGGTATGAATGGTCTAGCCCTAGTTTCATCCCACAAGGTAATGACCTGGGCTATGAGTTACCCAGACAAGAGGACTCCTCTGATATTTGTGTTGCTTCCTCTGGAATTTGTTGAGCGAGAATCTCTGCCTCTTTGAGATTACCACCGTTTTGTTTTCATCATAACATTGATTTGTTCAACTAATATAATAAGAATAAGTTTGCATTTGAACTTCATCTCAAAATGCATAGCTACTAAATAAGCGAGATAACTAGGCTCACAATGAAACAAGATTTGGAAAATATAAACCTCCAGATTGGTTACCTAAACACTAAATATAATTTGGCAAGATCTGCTCCCCAGAGTACCAACAGGAAAAGAAAAGAGTATTAAACTCGATACAGAGGAAATATTGAAACATGAGAGCAACTCAGAAAGAAATACAAACTTACGGCCATGACTCTGAAGCATGAGCAACAACAGATCAGGAAAACTTGAAATTGGAAGCAAATAGAGAATCCATTTCATGGTGAAATTTTCTGTAGTCAGAGCAAAGTCATCTGAAAATATCTTCACTGAATGACTAAGAAAGGATGCTTGATTCACAGATCTAACAAAATAACTCAGGGAAAAAGACCACATTTCGGTACTTCAAAGACGGTATTAGTTAAGCGGGGCATCCTTGCAGCTATCGGTGATATAGTGGAATCCATCTACGGTTTGAATTTAACATCCCGGAATTACAAATTCATTAATACCTGCAGTTCATAGTTCCTTAGAGTTGATCATGTACCCAACCAAGACCAGGCAGGCTGCTAGAAAGCAAATAAGAACTACAAATGCTTGTAGAAGCTCTGAAGTTTGCATTTGCTGAAACCAAAAATATGTATTTAAAGCACAACATCCGCGCTGGTACGCAACAGTTTATTAAAGAATGGAAAACCATATCCTGTAAAGCATCCTAAACCAGAAGGGTTGCATGACTACCATTATTATGCTCGAAAGTTGAAACCACAAAAATTTTAAAAATTTTGCTTGTTAATTCTGAAGATCCAACTTCAACAGATGGTGCGGTAATGCCAACTTGGTTTCCAAATATCACGGTTACACGATGAATAACCATTGTTCAACTCGAAGCACAAAGGGAGCAAAAAATTAAAAGAACGTATCTTCTGCAAGCACTTCTTTTGGGGGATTTCCTTGCCACCAATATTTGATAAAAAGTTTTCCTTCTCTTAAAAAATTATTATCCGCTGCAAGGAGAACTAAATGCTTTATCGTGCTGCTTCTCTTCACACAAACTTCTATGAGTGAACTGCCAAGCTAGTTAGTTGTTGACAGTCCAGTAACATCCTTCTCTCGCATTCTGAAATGAAACATATACATGAGCTATAGAGCGTAAGAGCAAGAGTCATGCTGTCATGGTTATTTAACCAAACTGTTACCGCACCATTATTATCGTTTGCACAAGAATGAACTAAAACTAATAGAAATAAAGAAAACCTTTTATCACTGACAATCTTTATTCATACAAATAACATTGGTGTGCCTCTAGTTTCTCTTTCCATGACTATCCATTTGTCTGATGGTTGACAACACATTTTCTAGTATTTGCCAATGATTAGGTACAAAGGATTCGATCATAACCCCCCAAAGTAAATGGGGAACAGCAAGAATTAAAAGATCAGGAAAATTTTGAAACAACACTAGATTATGATGTAGTACTCTCTTACTTTTGTATTCAAAGTAATACCCTAAGTGCGACTGGGCAATTCCACCCTCCATCCCCTTGCACCAACTCTAATGGTCCTAAGGGTTGCTAACCTAGGGTTAGTTTGAAGGGACTCTTCCTTGTGGATGAACTCTTGTGAGAGTTATAACTGTATTGTGCTATTTCTAGAAATGCTATCCAGTTTTTCTGACTGGCAGTTACGTAATGACACAAGTACTCTTTGAGCATTACGTTCAACCTTTTGGTTTGACCGTCCTTTTATAGATGCTGAACGATTAGAAAAGTAGCTTTATCCCTAGCATTCTTAACAACTCAACCCAGAACCTACTGGTCATCGCAGTCACTTACAGTTTCCTCTAGCACACCAAAATGCTTGGCTATGTTCTTCAAGAACACTCTTGTTGCGTCTTTCACGTTACAGTCTTTTGGTGTTGTCATAAAGACTCTATATTTTGAGAATCGATCTACTACTATGAATATCGTCTCATTCCTATCTACCTTTGGTAATCATGTTATGAAGTCCATTGAGATTGGTTTTCAAGGTCTTTTTAGAATATGGAGGGGTTGTAGCAGTCCAGTTAGTCTCTATCGTTCCACTTTGTCCTACTGCTAGGTGGGACAAGCGTGTATATAGTTTGCTACTTCGCATGTCATGTGGGGCCAATAGTACCAATGATTGAGGAGTACTTTTGTTTGTTCTACTCCTGGGTGTCCCGCATATGGTGCATCGTACACCTCGTGCATTAGCACTCTTCTTAGCCCTCCGACATCAAGTATCAAGTGTTGTTTGTGCTTAGTTCTAATTAAGCCCTCTTGAAGTTGCTATTTTTCTGAAGTTTCAAATTCGATTTGACTCTTGATTTGGATATAAGAGCCGTCATTATGGGTGTGTTCCCTTATCTTATCCACCATCTTACCCCTGATCCTGACTATGGCCCCGAAAATCCCTTCTGTTCTCTTTCGACTGAGTGCATTAGCTATTGCTTTATTTCTTCCTAGACAATACACCATTCAAAGTCACATTCTTCGAGTTTTAAGTCATCTAGCTTGTCTAGGCGTTAACATCTTCTAGATCTTGAAGAATGTGTTAGCCACGTTGTCAATCACTACTGTGAATGACAAACTTAATAGATATACTCTCCAAATCATTAGGCAATTCATGACTACCTGTAACTCACGTTCATGTACAGGCTACCGAGTCTCAACATTTTTTAACTTTCGACTTTCAAATGCTATAGGATGCTTATTTTATATGAGAACACTCCCAAGTGCTCACTCATTTACGTCTGTGTGTACTTCAAAGGGTTGGGAAAAGTCATGAAAGTGTATCATTGGCTCTCTGCAGATTGCTACCTTAAAGGCTTCTAGTGCCTCCACATACCTTGAAGTTCAATTCCAAGCCTTGCCTTTCTTTAATAATTCGGTAAGAGTTGCAACCATCTTAGAGAATTTTTTGATAAATTTTTTATAGTAGTTAGCCAGTCCAAGGAAGCTCCTTAACTCTCACATTGTTTTAGGCATTTCTCAACTTTTGATTGCACTGACCTTCTTAGGATCCATCCTTATTTGTCCCACCGATGACATATCCTAAGAATGTTATGCTGTTCTTCCCAAATTCACATTTATCTCTTTTTATATAGAAAGCTCTCCTTCAGTATCTCAAAGACTATGGTTAAATGTCGAATATGTTTCTCAAAGACTAGTGTTATACTGCCACAAATATGTCAACTATTCGTGTAATACTTCATTCATAAGTCGGTAAAATGTAGTCGGGACATTGGTTAATCCAAAAGACATCACTAGGAATTCATATGCCTATAATGGGTAACCATCATCATTCTTGCTTCATCTCTCGGTGCTATTCTCACTTACTAATATCGTGACCTTAGATCTAGTTTGGAGAACCATTTCACACCTCCTAATCTATTAAAACGATCAACTATAAGGGGAATCGGGTACAGGTCCTTTACCATCACTTTGTTGAGTGCGCGGTAGTCTACGCACATCCTCAGTGATTCATCTACCTTCTTCTGAAATAACAATAGTGATCCATAAGAAAATTTTGAGGGTTGGATCATGCCTGCATCAAGAAGCTCCACCAGTTGTCTTCTAAGCTCCTCTAACTCAAAAGGGCTCATTCGGTATAGGGCCTTAGACGGTGTCCGCCCTCCGGTATTCAATACTATCTCATGATCGGTCTCTCTTCTTAGCAGTAACTTCTTGGGTAATTCTAGAGACATTACGTCCTCAAAATTCTTCAAAACTTTTTTTTATTTCTAAAGGTTCCTCTTCTCTTATGGACTCTTCCTTACGTTCCTCTAGAATTGCAAGGAGTGTATGATGTCCTTTCTTGAATCACGACTTGAGTTGCATGGTTGAGAGGATCATAACTCTATATGTTGCATCCAAAGGAGCCTTCCTCAAGTTACGTTGATGCATGAACCTTGGTTGACGTGCATCCACGCATAATAGTCCTCCTAAGTGTGGTGTGCTCATCATCTTGGCCTCTCGAAAGAAATCACATTCTAACACAACTCCAAAATTGTCAATATTGTTCACTATGAAGTCAATTTGACCCGCCTAACACCCCACTTGGATGTTGCATGCCTTAGCAACCCCTGTCACCTTGTTTGCTTGAGCATTAATCGCCTTTAGTTTTTATTCAAATGGTGATAGCTTAAGGCCCATAGACTTAGCCATGCTTGTGGAAATAATAGAATGTGAAGCCCCAGTATCAGCAAGTGCACACACTATCATGCGTTTGATATGTGTCTCCACGAAAATGAAACTCCGCTTCGGTTTTTCATTTACCTTAGCAACCCTTAGAAGTAGGAAGCTTGAGGCTTGAGCATTGCTTGTGCTGGGATCCTTCAAGTTGTCTTCGGCATGAAAGGTGGCAAATTCCCTTTTCCCTTTTTTGAATTTTGGTTTTTGTTCTCTCCCAAAGACTTCACTTTGGTTTCCTTGGTTTACCTTTCTTCTATTTCTTGGACTTGTATTTTTTCGGCTTTTCTTTATTCTCTTTCTTTTCAGGGTCTTCTTTACCACATTTTGAACCCCTAAGGTCTAAAAGACTCCACGGCTGCCATGGCCTCAATTATCATAGATGGACTTCATCTTCATAGTTCAATTTAGACACACGTTGGAAGCCCTTCCTCAAAATAAAACATTTTATCCAAATTTTGGTACGTATTTGTGCTAAATTTTATCCACTTCGCTTCATCTTCGTACTTCGCCATATATGATTTGTGGGTGTGAATTGTATTTTGAGTTCATGCTTAAAATCATTTTAAGTTGAGGGTAGGGGAGCTCCACCACCAATGGCGGATGTTTGCCTTATTCTCTACCATAGTTTGGTGTCTTCCTTCAAGTAGAGGGTTGCCACCATAACCCTATCTGGTTTGGGAACTTGGGCCACTCCTAGATACCGATCCATGTCCCATGGAAAATTATCTAGAGTCTTCTTGTCCCAAGTACCATCGCATTATATGGGTTGAGGTATTTGGATACGAGTAGAGAATAGGGAATTACTTGTGTTGTTTGACTACTAAAACTGCTCAAAAATGATGGGGTTAGATTGGGTTGAGATACCCGAACCTTGGGCTGGTCCCATGGCCTCTCGTGGTGGAGGTTGCTACTACTAAAGTGTGTCTATATGCAACATCATTTGTGCCAACACTTGCTTGAGTGTCATCCTTTCCGATGACCCCTCATCTTTAGCTGCCTCTCTTCTCCTCTTCCCCATTTCAGCTCATTACAACACTTTACAAAGTGTATTAGAATCCCAACCCCTTATAGGACTGCTGTATATCAAAATTACAACCCAAATAGACCCAAATTTATACCTTTTTTCCAAAACTGAATTATAGTGAATTGTCTAAGAAAACTACTAAGACTTAAAACGTAAAATTGGATCACTTCCGGCACACTTTCTCCAATAGTGAATTGCCAAGTGTTGATTCTAAGAACAATTACAATGTATCTAGAAATTTTTAAAACAAATTTAATAAAAAAACTCCACCATTTTCTCAAGAAAAGTAATTATACAACATAAATTGTTTTCGTCACTAACAAATCTATCAAACTTAAGATCACAAGCTCTTTTCGGTATCAAATGACGTCCAATTTTCATGATTCTTATTCTCTAGACTCCTGACACATTGGAGCAAGTTTTTTCTTTTGACATATCATGGCTTATTATCATCAATCATTCAGAATTCAAGAGTATAAACTGAATAAACTTTTAGATTAATCAAGTTCAATTTTGTTTCAATAGAGTTTTTGTTCTTACAAAATTTTCTCTCCAATTCAAGTGGATTTCAACCACTTATGAATGAATCCTTATTGGATTAAGTGTTTATTGTACAACATAGTTAGATTACACTGAAAATGGGCACGGAGTACCTGTTCTTGGCTGAATTTCTAGTCGAATAGAATGCAAACCGCTTGTGCCTCTCTCGAGCTGTTTATACTTTCTAGCTGCTAGATTTCAATTGTTCTTCAGCCGATCAAATGATTGAGAGGTTCTCATAACAAATTATCATGAATATAAGTCAAACCTCAACTAAAGTGAGTTTACTTACCTCGTGATGGCAAGCAAAGTCTTTCTGCTTTAAGCCTAACTCCAAACCATGCGTGTAGAACTCTTGCACATGGTTTCCCTCTCAGTCTTAGTTTGATACACCAAGGCGGAAGCTTGCCCTCCTCTCTTGGCTTCTGTCTACCCTATCTTAGGCTCTTGTTTGCACACACACAAGATCCACTTAGTTAGAAATAAGTAAGAGGAAGAAGAATACCATTCATTCAAGCTCTAGCATACACCCAACATGAAGCCTCTTCTCGACGTGTTACAAGACTCACCAGCTCTCTCTCTAGAACTCTACAGTACTCTTACTCTAGACCACTCACAAGCTATTGCAATTTCCCCCCTAACTGCCCTTTTATAGAGTTTGCTTGGGTGTCCAACACTCGTGGAATATCTTGGCGCTAGCTAGCTCGCACTGGTTGTCCTTCCAACTCCTTCGAGCCCTTGCTTGATTACAACATTTACCATTCCTAACCTAGACCCAAACCACTTAGTTAGGTTCACCTATTTATAGGTTGGCTAGGGCTACTAGGTGAGGGTGTACATTTTCATCAAGTCAAAACATGGACTGGCCTCATGAATGGCTTGGTAGGCGATTGTGGTGTCAAGGTAGAGCATTGCACGCGACAACTAGAAGGCGCGTTGGACGTGGTGCTTGGGATCCAGCTATGGTGTGTCAGTGTTGTAGCGCTAGGGATATGTAGTGTTGTGCAGTGTTGCTGCGTGGTGAGCATGTGAGCACCTCTTAGGCTTGTGACACTAGTAGGGCAGTAGTGGCAGCACATGTTAGGCGTGTGCCAACGTGTGGGTGGCACATGCTAGGTGCGTTTTAGCACGTGGTGGCAAACTCTAATTAAAGTGAGTTTGCTTACCTTGTGATGGCAAGTAGAACCATTCTATTTTCAGCCCAACTCCAAAACTATGCGCATGTACCATTGCACGTGGTTTCCTCTCTTTCTTGGTTGATCTCACAAAAGCCGAAGCTCACACTCCTTCCTCCCCTTCCATCGACACTCCCTTATCCACTTGGTTAGACAAGAAGAAAGAAGTTACCATTCATTCAATTCACATCAAAACTCGGAGTGTCGGTACCTTCCCGATGCTTTACAAGTCCTGCCCCCTTTTTCACTCTATAAGACACTAGCACACTCTCACTACACTCTTCACAAGATGAAGAGAGCTGAACACACTCACATATGGTCCCTTTTATAGACAAGGCCTGGGGGCTAGTGCCTAGGATATTCCTTGGAATATCCAAGCCCCACTTGGTGCTCGCTGGCGCCAGCTGACCCTTCCAACACATTCCAACCCCTTGCTGGTTACAAGATACAATAACCCACTAGCCTAAATCCAACCTACTTAGTTAGGTGCACTTAATTACAAGTAGGTTAGGGCTAAGGATGAGGCTATAAAAAACCTTCAAGCCCAACACAAGCTGCACTCATTGGGACAAGTGGCACTCTAGCGTTGCGCTAGGCAGCTAGATGAGACGCCTGGAAACCTCCCTAGTGTTGGTGCCCTACCATTGTCCTACTACACTATGTCAGTGTTGGCATTCTACCACTCATTCTGCCGGTGTGTGTGGTGCATGTAGGTGCTCTTCTCAGGGTTGTGACAACTCTCCCCTAGTTAGGTCAGGACTCGTCCTTGAGGCCTTGTAGTATTCTCCAATGTCTTGGTCTTGTGCCTTTTGCTTGGTGTGTTAGCACAACATCGATAGCCGCAACTTTCCTATGTACTTGCAGTATTAGATGATCTGTTCTTAGTGGATCCTCGAAGTACAGTTTCAACTTGGATATGTGGAACACGAGATGGATCTTTAGTCTATCCAGTAACTATCCTACCTTGAATTCTACCGGTCTATGATATTTATCGATGTACTTTACCATTTTGTCTGGAGCTCTCTCAAGCAAAGCCTTAGTCTCTCTCTATATAGGGTCTTTCTCTCTCAGCTCCCTCAGTGCGATCGGGCAATTGAACTCCCCATCTCCTTGCACCAACCCTAATGGTCCTGAAGGTTGCTAACCTAGGGTTAGTTCAAAGGGACTCTTCCCTGTATAGGAACTCTTGTGAGAGTTGTAGGTATATTAAGCTACCTCTAGAAGTTACGCTTCTAGCATCGCATTCAACCTTTCGATTTGATTGTCCATTTGTGGATATTGGGATGATGAGAACGATAGCTTTTTCTTTACCATTCGGAACAACTTCCCCCAGAACCTCCTGGTGAACCGTCCATTACGATCTCTCACAATCTCTTCTACTACACCAAAATATTTGACTACATTCTTGGAAATAGTATCAATATATCATTTACATTATAGTCTTTTGATGGCACCATAAAGACCCTATACTTTGAGAATCGATCTACTACCACGGTTTCTCACTTTATGAATCTATTGAGATCGATTTCTAGGGTCTTTCTCGAATGTGTAGAGGATGTAACAATGTAGCTAGTTGTTGTCGTTCCACTTTACCTTATTGGCAGGTAAGGCACGTGCATATGTAGTATGCTACTTTGTGCACCATGTGGGGCCAATAGTATCCGCGATTGAGGAGTGCTTTTGTTCGATCTACTCTTGCGTGTCCTACATATGGTGAGTCATGCACCTTGTGCATTAATTCCCTTCTTTGCCCTCCAACTTCAGGTATCAAGAGTTGTTTGTTTTTAGTTTCTACTAACCCCTTTGGAAGTTCATATTTCTCCGAAATTCCAGCTTCAATCTGCTACTGATTTAGGTATAAGATGTGTCATTCATGGTGTGTTCTCTTATCTTATCTATAATTTCATCCCTAATCCTACTCATGGCCTCGAGAATCTCCTTTGTTCTCTTCCAACTGAGTGCATCTGCTACTGTATCATCCCTCCTCGAACGATACACCTACTCAATGTTATATTCTTCAAGAGTTTCAAGCCATCTAGCCTGTCTAGGTGTAAATTTCTTCTAGATCTTGAAGAATGCATTGGCACATTATCAGATACTATGGTGAATGACGACCTTAAGAGATACACTCTCCAAATCATTAGGAAATGCATGACTACCAATAGTTCTCATTTGTGTGTGGGATACCAAGTTTTTGCATCTTTTAACTTTTGACTCTCAAATGCTATCAGATGCTTGTTTTGTATGAGAATACCTCTAGGTGGTTGGTCACTTGTATTTGTATGCTATTTTGAAGGGTCGGGAAAAGACTAGAAGGTATAGCATTGACTCATTGCATATTGCTACCTTAAGGGCTTCTAGTGCCTCCACGTACTCTCAAGTCCAATTTCATGTCTTGCCTTTCTTCAATAACTCGGTAAGAGGTGCAACCATCTTGATAAATTTCTTATAATAGTTGGTTAGTCCAAAGAAGCTCCCTAACTCCCCCACCATTTGAGATGTTGCCCAACTTCTGATCGCACTTATCTTCTTAGGATCTATCATAATTCACACTTCTTTCTTTTCACATAGAGAGGTCTTTCCTTTAATCTCTTAAAGACTGAGGTCAAATGTCGAACATGTTCTTCCAATGTTCTATTGTAGATCATTATGTCATTGAGGTGTACTACTACAAATTCATCCAAATAGCCGTGTAATATGTCATTCTTCATATGACAAAATGTATCTAGAGCATTGGTCAATCCAAAAGGCATCACTAGGAATTCGTAAGCTCCGTAACGTGTAATCATGACCATCTTTGCCTCATCCCCCAATGTTATTCTAAATTGCCAATATCGTGACCTTAGATCTAGCTTTGAGAACCACTTGACACCTCCTAATCTATAAAAAAGATCAATTACTAGGGGAATATGAAACTTGTCCTTTACTATCACTTTGTTGAGTGCACTGTAGTCTATGCATATCCTAAGTGATATATTTGTTTTCTTTTGAAATAATATTGTTGCTCTATAAGAAAATTTTGAGGGTTGGATCATGCCTACTTTAAGAAGCTCCCCCAACTGTCTCCTAAGCTCTTCTATCTCGGAGGGACTCACTCTATATAGGGCCTTAGATGGTGCCCATCTCTAGGATCCAATACTATCTCATGATCAGTCTCCCTTCTTAGTGGTAGCTTCTTAGGTAATTCTGGTGGCATTACCTCCTCAAAATTCTTCAACACTTCTTTTGTTTTTAAAGGTTCCTCTCCTACACACTCTTCCTTGGGTTCCTTTAGAATGGCAAGGGCAATTAGATATCCTTTCTTCTATCCCAACTTGAGTTGCATGGTTGAGAGGATTATGGCTCTACATATTGTATACAAAAGAGCCTTCCTTGAGCACATTGATGCACCAACCCTAGTGGGCATGCATCTACACACACTAGTCCTCCTTAGTATGGCGTGACCATCATCTTGGCCTCTCGAAAGAAATCACATCCTAACACAAGTCCAAAGTTGTCAATATTAATCACTATAAAGTCTAATTGACCCAACCAACATCCTACTCGGATGTTGCATGATCTAGCAACTCCCATCACCTTGGTTGCTTGGGCATTCACGGTCTTAAACTTTTGGTCCGAGGGTGATAGCTTAAGGTCATTAGTCTTGATAATTTTTGTGAAAATAATTGAGTGTGAAGCTCTGGTATCCGTGAGAGCATGCATCACCGTGCGTCTGATGTGTGTCTCTGTAAACACCCAAAATTTTTTTTATGAAAATTTTCATCTTTTAGAAAGTTGGCTATTTTTGGCAGCTTTAGCTTTTCAAATAAAAATACATCAAATGAACCCATTTTGATATCAAAATTTTCTAGCAACCTCAAGACGATAATATACAGCATCCCTTTTAGGAAAATTCGAATTTTGACAAAATTTTATGAAAATGACTATTTTACCCTCAAGACCAAATTGCTAGGATTCTGCGCTTTTTATAATTGCCTTATAAAGAAAATTGATTTCAAACAATTTTTCTTTAAAGAAACAAATGAAAAGAAAAGTATTGGGAATAAAGCCCAATGCTTTCTAAAAATAGTATTTGAAGACTTCGTCAAATTTAATGTTTCCAAATATAAAAAATGTTTTCTTAAAAAAATGTTTGGAACCTACCATATGTGGAAAGTGGCAAATTCCCCGAAAGAGGAGATGACATGAACCAAAAAAGGCAACGACTGAGCATATACCAATTTCGGCATTGTTGGGTAAGATAACCTATCATTTTTAGTTTCCGGTATTAAAAGGAAAGTCGACATCCAAAAAGGAAGGTTGGCGTCAAAAAAGGAAAGTCGATGTTCAAGAAGGAAAGTCGGCATCCAGAAAGGAAGGTTGGCGTCAAAAAAAGAAAGTCAATGTTCAAGAAGGAAAGTCGACGCCTAGAATGGAAGGTTGACGTCCAGAAAGGAAAGTCGGCGTCATCCATGCAAAAGAATGACCAACATTCACTTGCTAAAATGCAACCATTTTCAATAAGGCAACTTGCATTATGAAAATTTGCAGCAAAGAGGCATCCTTTGGCCTATAAAAGGGGTCTTAAAGGTGTTGCAAACCATCAATCCGAGTTCAGCAAACCATCCAGCAAGAGGGAGAGAAAGAGAGGGAGAGAAAGAGAGGGAGGGAGAGAAAGAGAGAAGGCTGCAGCCCACTGCCAACCACCAGTTGCAAACTTTCCTCCACCTTCTATCACAGGTTCTTCCTTGCTTCAATCATCTCCTTTTTCAATAAATATTATGGGCTTATAATTAAGGAGCTTAAGTTTCCATGAAGATGTATTGATTCAGATTCATAGGACAACCCCATCTTTCTTTTATGTGGCCTTTGTTACATGCTTTGATATTGGTTCTTTCGACTCTATAGCACAACTTAAGATCATAAACCTCTTAATCTCCCCATGTTTACGTGATCCTTAGGATTTAGACTATTTTTTTATAGCTGTAGATAAGTTTTAATTTGAATTAAAACACAAACATAGTTATGAAAAATATGAAATCTGTTTTTCTGCACTCTACATGTGTTCGGTAAAAGATTTCTATGTGGTTATATCCCTTGCTCCAAATATGTCTAAATTTGGCACGTCTAATCTAAACATACAGAGGCACTTCTGATAAAAATTTCACAAATTTTGGGTTTGTTAAAACATCATTAAGAAAATCAGAAAAGTTTTACAAAAATAAGAACAGATTCTATAAAACCAGAAGTTTTTTTGACACAGGTCGGGTTATTCCTAAATATCTTTGTGCATAGTGAACCAAATTTATTGAAAATGGTCTCTTTGGAAAGTGAAATCCATAGCTTTCCAACAAGATCTGAGCACAAAAATATATCAATTTTTTTAAACCTCTGATTTTCTAGTATAGATTTGTCCCAAATGTCTGAGTGAGGTCTGTTTCTGGATTCAATTGCATGAATTTGTAGCATATAAAATAAAAACAAAAATATTTTCTGAATCTATACATGAAAATCTATCCTCTGTAAAATTTTAAGAATTTTTGGAAACTTGAAAATATTTTTTAAAAATCAGAAACACGCCTCTCAAAACAGAACCAGTTTATGTTTTTTAAGACTTGAAATATTTCTAAGTTAAGAACCAAAATCACGATTTTGTCAAGCTTTTAATTAGAATCTTGTTTTTTTCAAAACTTATCGGATCTGAAACGATTTTAAAAGTGTCTAGACTAATTCTTGAGCATTGGTTCAAGAAGGCCTATGTCGACAAAAGTTCACTTGTCGATAATCGCTATACGAAGTTAGAAATCAATCTTTGCTAGTTTGAGCAAACTACATGCTAGCACACACGACGTAGTTCGAGAATTTCATTTCAAATCTTCACATAGATTTCGAAATAAAAATTCATGTCTAGAGATTTGGCACCCCCGGTGGGACTTGAGTCTTAGGAAATTATTTGAATCCTGTATAAGTTTAAAAACAATTCATTTTTCAAAATCGTGATTCTCAAAATAAATTCTTATACACAGGTTGATCATGTCTTGTTCAGAGGGATCTTGTGAAGTGTCAAGCCAAGCCTCACGCTCTATAAGTCTGTTTTTTAAAAACAATTCAAAAGAAATTTCAAAAAACCAAGGTACCTCCCGAAAAAAGAAAATAAAAGAAATCGAGGAAAGAATCGCCGCATTAAGCCAGGAGGCTGATGCAGTGGAATATTGCTCCTCTCATGACAAGAAACCCAGGGCACATAGAAAATCCTATCATTTGAGAAAGCCCAAAGTGACCTCCAAGTTCGAAGAAAAACCAGAACTCGAGTCCTTCACTTTTAGGGATAGAAAGGCCCTACAACAACTATTAAAGGGCCAAACGAGAGAAAAGAAGTCATACTCACTATCTGCCTTTTTACCCTCTGATTACCAAACAGATAGTGACGATGAAATACCGAGCTTCCATCGGTATGATGGAAATGGAGATCCTCGATCCATCTCCAATTATTTTCTAGAAGAGCATATAAAAAAAAGAGAGACTCTTCAAAATGGGTTTACTGGTTCCCCCATTCTCTAAAGGGGGATGCATCTAAGTGGCTGGCTTCCTACAATCTAAGCCAATTTGCCAATTTCGAGGACTTGGCGAATTGCTTCATACAAAGATTCTCCCAGAACTTAGAAGTCACGCCTACTCTCAATACTTTGAGAGACACCAAACAAGCCCCTAACGAGGATGCACATGCATTCATCGTCATGTGGAGGTCACTCCTAGGCCAGGTCAAAGAACCCATCTTTGAAGGATGTGTAATAATGTTTATCCTCGAAAACTTCAAAACCGATTTAAAAGCTCTCATCTCCCTACATGAAATCTCTAGTTTCCAAAAATTAATAAAAAAGACTCCCCTCTTTAAAACAAACTTGAAAAAGAGAACTTATGGAGATTTGTGGAAAGGGAAAAATTTTCTGAAAACCAAGTTTGAAAAACTCAGGGCATATGAGCCACATGCACCAGAAGGAGGAGCAAAATTTCAAAAAGTGGCCAATGTCCGAGTAGAGTAAGGTTTGGCTGGGTCCTCTAAGCCTTCTGGACAAAAATCTTGAAAAAAATATAAAAAATAGAAAAAGTTTTAAAAAAAAGAATACACCAACCTTGGACAACCACTCCCGGAAGTCCTAGACATTTTGTTAGAACAAGGACTTACGATTTCCCCTGAAATCCCCGAAGGAGCACCTCCTCAAGGAAGGTTTTTAAACAGTTTTTGTAAATATCATAGGCTCAAAGGCCATGATACAGAACACTGCTATTCCTTGAAAAATAAAATCGAGGATTTGATAGAGCAAGGTAGGCTCCACGTCTCGGAGGAAGAAGACACCCCTCAAGCCATCTTCAAAGAACCCTTCCCGAATCACGCAAGTACGAGCGAAAAGGACAAAGAGGTATGCCTTTACTCAAACCAAGTTCATGAGCATGCATTGCATATGATTCACACTACTTGCCACACACCACACCCTCTCGTAATAAAAAAAGACAAAAAAATAGTAATCCGAGGAGCACTTAGAGTCCCACCCTAGTTAGAGCATTTATAGAGATTCGAGGTGCCCCAAGACATCAGATTAGAGCCAAGATAGGATCGAGCCCTAGAGAGAGTGTAGGGGAGGTGACTAGATCTGGAAGAATCTATCAACCCCCGCACTTAGCTAAACAAGCTAGCAAGGGGGTGGTCGTTCTGCCCGACCCCTCAAAAGCGTGCATTCCTAACTCATTTCATGGCATTGACAAAGGTAAAAGTGTTGTGTTAACCCTATATGACTTAGAATTATATCTTTCAAAACTTCCCATAAATCTGTCTATCTTGGAGTTAATAAAAACCTCTCCTAAACATAGACAAGTGTTAGAGGGAATTTTAGAAAAGGCTAGGGTTAACACTGCCATAACTCCCGAATCCCTATCCACCTTGGTCTCTCCCATCTTTGCCAATGCCCTAATTGTATTCGCCGAGGATGACTTAGAAAGACCTGATATGACCCATAACCAAGCCCTACACATAGAGGCGGTATTGAATCAGCATCCTCTCAACAAGTGCCTGGTTGTTGGGGGAGGAGGTCTAAATATTCTCCCTCTCCATGTGGCCTCCCAAATAGGAGTGACCATCTCCATGCTAGAACCAAGCTCAATTGTCATCACAGGATACAATGACAATCCATCCTATCCCTTAGGCTCCATAAAGTTACTCATAAAAGTTGGCCAAATACCACACGTGGGGTTGTTTCATGTCTTAGACATAAACCCTCACTACAACTTGTTGTTAGGAAGGCCGTAGATACATTCTGTCTGAGCTGTCCCTTCAACCTTTCATAAATGCCTTAAAATTTCGTAGGATAACCAGGTTGTAGTAGTCTTTGAAGAAAACAATCCACAACTCAAGGGAATACAAATTTTCCCTGTCTATCAAGTGAACCACTAAGTAAAGTAGAGAGGACCATGAAGATGTCTAACTCGCCCGAGCCATCTACACCCTCCCTCCTTAATGTCAAAACCATCTACCTCATAAAAGAACCAAGTCGCACCTTTCCAAGGCTGTCCATCTCCTAGGGCACCCCAACTGCCTAAGTCTCCCAATCCTAAAGTCATGTATGTCCTAGGGAAGTGAAGCCTCTCCACTCCTAAACCCGTATATCTCCGAGGTATGCCCAAAAAAACTCGGATGTATAACTATGCTATAGATGATACAGTATTCCAAGGTCATGCCCTTTATAAAAACTTTTTAAAACTCAAAAAGCCTTTAAATATGTTACTGAACATGGGGTATGCACTATACCAAGGCCTAGGAGCCAAGAGCCAAGGAAGATTGGAACCAATCATACCTCTACCCAACCTAGGCCGGTATGGTTTGGGGTATGACCCATCCATACCCCTTGAGCCACCTCTTAAGACCAATTGGGTTAAGGGTGCCCTAGAACTAGCTAATACCGAAACCTATGGCTTAGACCTCTTATTTAGAGTCTAACTTGTAGTGTTTTATTTGCAGGTTTGATGGAAAATCCCTTTTTCAAAAAAAATACAAAAAAGTATATATTTTGAAAAACCAACAAAACTTAGAAAATTCCAAAAACCAAAAAATATTTGAAAAAACCAAAAGTACCAAAAAGAAAGTTCTTTACGTTTTGCCTTCTAATAGTTGCTTAGAAAAATCCAAAAAAAATGAAAAAATTGAAAAGCCTAAATATTTTGCTTTGCAAAACCAGAAAGAAACTCGAAAATTTATTTTAACCAATCTTGAAATGTCTTTTATGCATAACCCTTCTTTTATGCATAATACCTTTCCATAAATTAAAGTGTTTGAGAACGATCAAGGCAAGGAGGAAGATCCCCTCATCCATGAGGATGATCAAGCCTCCGACCTGCCTGAATTACATAAAATCTTTGACTTGGAAAAACCTTCCAATTCTTTAGGGGGAGATTTCCTAGAAGTCAATTTAGGAAATGAGTCTAATCCAAAGAATGTTAAAATATGTGCTTGTTTGCATGAATATGAAAAAGCATCTTTCATTTCATTTTTAAAATCATACATAGACGTGTTCGCATGGACCTATGAAGACATACCTAGTTTAGACCCTAGGATTGTAGAATACCATTTACCTCTAGAACTGCACGCAAAACCTGTGAAGCAAAAAGCTTAGAAAAATCCATCCCGATGTTCACTCCTAATAAAAGAAGGATTAGAAGATCTTTTAAAAGTTGGATTTCTAAAACCCATTGCTTATTCTGAATGGCTTTCTAATATTGTTGTTGTTAGAAAATCCAATGGGAAGATTCACATTTGCAGAGATTTTAGAAATTTGAATAAAGTCACTCCAAAAAATAACTTTCCACTTCCAAACATTGATTTGATAGTAGATAGTACTGCAAATCATGAAATGTTCTCATTTATGTATGGCTATTCAGGTTATAATCAGATTAAGTTAGCACCAAAAGATCAAGCTAAAACTGCTTTTACTACACCTTGGGGCACATATTGTTATATTGTCATGCCTTTTGGTTTGAAAAATGCTGGGGCCACATACAAAAGAGCCATGACTACTATTTTCCATGACCAAATCCATGAGCTCTTAGAAGTATATATGTGGATGATCTTTTAGTAAAATCTAAAGCCCGTTACACACTTAGAATCTTTGTAAAAGGTTTATGAAAGACTTAGGCTTTATCAAGTAAAATTAAACCCTCAAAAATGTATTTTAAGAGTAGAATCGAGAAAACTTTTAGGGTTCATGGTTAGCCAAAGGGGCATAGAGGTCGACCCTTGTAAGTGTTGAGCCATCATAGACATGCCTCCACCCTCTAACATGACCCAAATCTGAAGCCTCCACGGTTGACTCCAGGCAATCAGGAGATTCATCTCCAATCAAGTCATAAGATGCAAACCTTTGAATAGGCTTTTGAGAAAAAGGGTTAAATTTGATTAGGATTCCGATTGTCAAAAAGCTTTTGAAAGATTGAAAACTTATTTGGTAAATCCTCCAATTTTAAAACCTCCAAAGCTAGGAAAACCTTTGTTGCTTTATATTTTCATTCATAAGAATGCATTGGGTGCTTTACTTGCTCATTATGAGGATGATAATCTTAAGAAATATGCTATTTACTATATATTTGGAAAACTCTATTGACATATGAAAGAAATTATCAAGCCATGGAGAAGACGTGCTTAGCCTTGGTATGGGCTTGCCAAAAGTTTAGACATTATTTCCTAGATCATGAAATCTGGATAGTATCTAAACTTGACCCTATCAAGCATCTCTTCACAAAAACTATCCTAATGGGCAGGCTCAGTAAATGGTAACTCCTATTAATGAAATATGACGTAAAATTCCATCATCCAAATTTCATTAAGGGACAAGCCCTAGCCGATCATGTGGCTGAGTTATCCCTGGAATATACATATCCCATACTTGATGAAATGCCCAATGAAGGCATTTTTGCAAATGAATTACAAAACCATATTTTATCAAATTGTTGTAATGAAGATCAAGTATGAAAAATGTATTTTGATGGGGCAAAGAATCAACATGGGGCAGGTGTGAGAATCATGCTCATATCCCCTCAGAAGGAAGAAATTCCAATGGCATTTCGACTAGATTTTTCATATTCAAATAATGTGGTTGAATACGAAGAACTCATACAAGGTCTAAAAGTTTTGAAAAATCTAGGGGTTATAAACCAAGTTTTGAAAATTTGGTAAGTCAAAAATGAAAAACTCATTCCATATTATGAATTAGCCACCCAATTGGTTAATTCTTTCCAATCATGCACACTCACTCACATAGGTAGGGAGGATAATACACTAGTCGATGCCCTCTCCTCTTTTGGGTCATCTCTAAGATTCAACCCCATCGTGGGCACTCGATTCCTAGAGATCTTGCATCTATCCACTCCATTCATACATGATTTAGAGATTTGCCAAAATGATCAAAATTCAAATAAAAACCTTGGTTTCAAGATATTAAAAACTTTTTAAAAAATGGAGGATTTCCTGAATTTGCTTCCTTTTAAGATATGACTTTTATTCAGAAAATTTCAACCTGATATGTGATTTTGGGAGGGGTCCTTTACAAAAAGAGTTTTACTGACATCTTATTGAGGTGTGTCGACTATGAAGAGGCTAGGACCATTATGCATGAGTTCCGCGATGGAGAATGTGGAGGCCATGTCAATGCAAACATGATGGCCATGAAAATACTTAGGGCAAGTTATTTTTGGTCCAACTTGAAACAAGATTGTCATAATCATGTTAGGAAGTGTCACCAATGTCAAGTGCATGGAAATGACATTCACCATCATCCGCATTGCATTCTGTTGTGAGTCCATGGCCCTTCACCATGTGGGCATTTGATATTATAGGACCTATTTCACCTATTGCATCAAATGGGTATAGGTTTATTTTAGGAGCCACTGAATATTTTTCTAAATGGGTTGAAGCTACCTCCTTGACTAATGTTCAAGAACATGTAGTGGCATTCATTAAGAAAAATATATTAGCTCGATTTGGAGTTCCAAGAGACCTAGTGTCAGATAATGGCACTCCATTCAAAAATGAGAAGATGAAAAAGTTATGTAAGATCTATGACATCACTCAACACTTCTCGTCATCCTATTACCCTCAGGGCAATAGCCAAGCCGAATCCACAAACAAAACCCTCATAAGCATCATTGAGAAGACTTTAGAGAAAGGTAGGACATGGCATGAGAAGTTAGATGAAGCCTTATGGGCTTATAAGACTTCCATTCGCATACCCACAAATGCCACAACATTTGAGTTGGTCTATTGTACAAATGTCATACTTCCTATTCACATTAAGGTACATTCATTTCATACATCTCTTGTGCTCGATCTGCCCATAGAGACCCTACAACAGGCCAAAATGGACGAGCTTGACCTACTTGATGAGAGAAGGCTCCTTGCCATGGATCATGCACACGTATACCGACAAAGGATAGCCCGACATTATGAAAAACACATGAAGGCAAGATGCTTCAGAAGGGACCGTGGGTAACTCTTTCTCGAAATTCTAATAGCTCATCCCAATGGAGAAAAGTTTACATTAAAATCCTATAGTAGAAATAGGACCTTCTTATTGGGATTTCATTTTATTTGAGAATTAGACTTTGTTGTGTAAGAAATTGAATTTTAAAATATTATTTTCTATGAAACCTCTGCAGATTAGTGGGCGTTAAAATCCGAGTTAGGAGAAGTGTAAGAAATTGGAAGTCCTTTTGATAGAAACCAAAAGGAGTTCCCCTTTTTAAAAGAAATTTTGAAAACCCTAAATATCAAAAGAAATAGTACAGGGACCATCTTCCTTAGCGACCTTTATAGGTTCCTTCTCAAGCTCACAAATCACAGGTATGGGTCTCTAAACATACACATTTCATCCAACTCACATTCCATACTCACATGCATTCATAAATGGGTCGTCCATGCACGATTACCCTAGGACTAGATATTCTCGTCGAGTCCCCTTTGGCTAAAACCCTTTCCCATGCAAAATAAATCTGAGGAAATGGATGATATGGAATAAGGAAAACCTCATATTCTCAAGATAAATCTGGGAAGAAAATCAAATGAGTGTTTTCTTCTTTGCCATTATCTAAATAAATTTGGATTAATGCAAAAAAGGAGCATATGTAAACATCCAAATTTTTTTTATGAAAATTTTCATCTTTTAGAAAGTTGGCTATTTTTGGCATCTTTAGATTTTCAAATAAAAATAGATCACGCCCTGATCATCGGAAGAGCCGACGAGCCTCGCAACGTGACAAGCACCAGCATGGTGGAACAATGAGAGGGTCAAGATTGCCATCACTTACACGTCAGCTGAAGGAAACACTACGGTAGCGGAAGGTCGGAAGCCCCAAGGCATGCGCAATGACCCTTGATCAAGCTATCGATAGCGGAGCCGCATCACCCCCTATCGAGACGATAGTATCCGAAAGCCTTGTGCTACTCTAAGGTCGAGACTCGAACATTGACAGCTTCGTATTGCTCATCACGGGGTGCACTACGGCCATGGAGATTAGAAAGGAGGATTGGAGGATCAACACACGAGGTGTTGTTCTTCTTGGTACCCCCATGATCGTGGTCGCGCCTAGGCAGGCAGGTCGATCACTTAGGTGGACACGTTCGTGCGAAGGGGGCATACTGAACCCCACCAGACCCTGTGCATTGTCACCAAGTGTAGGTTGTGATGAGTAGCGCACGGATGAAGATGTGTAGTTGCACCACATTGCCAAGGTTGGCCCAACCCATTTTGACATCAGAATTTTCTAGGAACCTCAAGATGGTAATATACTGCATCCCTTTTAGAAAAATTCAAATTTAGACAAAATTGTATGAAAATGACTATTTTGCCCTCAAGACTAAATTGCTAGAATTTTGCCCTTTTTATGATCGCCTTCTAAAGAAAATTGATTTCAAATAATTTTTCTTTAAAGAAACAAACGAAAAGAAAGGTATTGGGAATAAAGCCCAATGCTTTCTAAAAATAGTATTTGAAGACTTCTTCAAATTTGATGTTTTCGAATATAAAAAATGTTTTCTTTAAAAAAATGTTTGGAACTTGCCGTATGTGGAAAGAGGCACATTCCCCGAAAAGAGAAGATGACATGAACCAAAAAGGTAATGACCGAGCACCTGCCAATTTCGGCATTGTTGGGCAAGGTAACCTATCATTTTTAGTTTCTGGTATTAGAAGCAAAGTCGGCATCCAAAAAGGAAGGTCAACATCAAAAGAAAGAAAGTCAATGTTCAAGAAGGAAAGTTGGCATCTAGAAAGGAAGGTCGGCGTCAAAAAAGGAAAGTCGATATTCAAGAAAGGAAAGTCGATGTTTAAGAAGGAAAGTCGGCGCCTAGAATGGAAGGTCAGTGTAAACACCTCAAAATCCCATGATTTTCTCAAAATAATACTAGTTTCACAAAAGCAGCCCCAAAGGGCTATTTTGAGTCTAGAAACCTAGGAGCCTTCCAGACAACCCTGTACATACTTTGAACTTATATATGTTTTTAAAACTTTATACATATAGTTTTAGACCTTAAAAGGTCTTTTTCAAACCCCGAAAGTAGCCTAACCTGACGAAAGCAGGACCGAAAAGACAAAGGAGAGCCCAGACCCGGAGCATACTTCAAGCCCGGCACATCAACTCTCATATCAAAATCATCCCCAGATTCTCAGACATCCAAGCCCCAGATATCAGAAATTTGCTCAAAATGAACTCCTAAAGGTGAGAAGAAGAGCGGACGACAATGTTGGCGAAGACCCAACGCAAGACGGAGTACTGATGCACTCAGGCCCCACACAAACCGTCCGTTTCAAAACGTCATGAAGGAATCACAAAATCAGATTTGGGCCGGATCTAGATCATATATATCCAGATCCAAACCCAACATGTATTTGGATTTGCATCCCAAGATCCAAATCCAATATCTACATCCATGGCCCACATCACCTTCTCATAAATGGAGGTGTGGGGCCCACAAATATTTCACGTGAAAAGCCTTGGAAGGCTTGGGTAGAGAGAGAAAGGGGGGGATAAAGTATGAGTGAGAAAGTTGGTAGGCTTGACTTTTGGTCAAGGGTAGGTTAACCTTGTGGGTTTAGCCTATAGTGTGGGTTTAAGCTTATATGCACCTACACCTAACCTGGGGCTGCACCAACTGGAACATGGCTGGAATCAAAACAAGGGACTGGTGCCTTCCTAAACCTAGCCCTAAGCTAGCCCACCTCACCTAGCCACTTTCACTAAAACCTGACCCAACCCTAAACTAAACCTAGCCATTCTCGCCCAAACCGCCCCAACCTCACCTAGTCGACCTCACCTAGCTAGATCACCTAGACCCTAACCAACTAAGCCTAAACCCACCTTAGTGCACCTAATTAAACCCCTAACCATTATATCCCAGCCCACCTAACCGACCTACCCTAAACCACTAACCAGCCCCCCTTAACCGACCTATCCTAAACCACTAACCAGCCCCCCCTAACCGACATACCCCAAACCATGTCCCATACCCACCTTATTACAAATATCTGGCCCACCTTCTACCAACCTCAACTCCTTTATTGCGAGTTCCACTCTCTCTCCTCCACTCTCACCCCCACTCACTCCATGCTCCAAGGCCACCTGCCATTCCACCACCACTCCACCACCCGGCTACCACCTCTCCACTTCAACCGGCTCTATCACCTTCCACCTTCGGCAATGAGCACCCTTCGGCTGCCACTCTTCTTCCACTACCATCCAGCCACCACTTCCATTCGCCAGCACCACCTCTATTCATGGTTAGTACCCCACCTCAACCCCATCTAACCCTTCACCTCTTTCTTTCCCAGTTGAACACCTCCCTTAGTCACCCACTTCCCAGCCTGCCTTCGCCACTCCCCAACATCATCTTCCATCCATTCATCCAACACCTTCCATTCGGCCAACACCCCTACCTGCCGCTCCTTCCACTCGGCCAGCACCCCTACCTGCCACATGCGCCCACCTAAGGAGCTCCCCTTTGGCTGCCCAAGGCAACTCACGAGGCCAAAGCCAAGCAAGTTGAACACGGACCAGCTACACGTAAGTGCCTAACTCGGTTCATTATATGAACTTACTTACATTTAATTGAATTTGATACGGGGTTGTAATAATGGAGCGTTGTCTTCCCCCGATTATAATAATGTGGTTTGGCACACCAACACACACGTGCACTTGAGCCTTTCCGCTCTTAGTTGCACACGCTTTTGGCACACACATGGGCCTTGACAGCCCCTAAGATATAGTTATATTTATATATATTCGGTTGCGTGGGTTTTCCATTACAAGTCGTGGGTGTTGTCTTTCAATTCCACACTCACACACATTGAGCTTTCACTCTTATTCCCAAGACCCTAGTAAGGTTCATATTGCAATTTTATTTGGGTGTTTCATTCAAGTCGTGTGCGTGGTATTTCAATTCTACACTCACACACATTGAGCTTTCGCTCTTACTCCCAAGACCCTAATAAGGGCCATATTGCAATTATATTTGGGTTTTACGTTACAAGTCGTATGAGTTGTCTTTACATATATACACAACACCCACGCACACGTTGGCGACCTTCAGGCCCATATATATTATAAGTATTTCCCTTCCGCTATGTCTTTAAGATTTGGGTTTTAAGGTTCAGCTGTGTGAGTAGTCTTTCCATATATACACGACACACACTTACATAATTGAGCCTTTCCGCTCTTAAGATATAGCCATATTTCCCTTTTCCAATTTACATTACGCCATTTCCCTTAAGCATTGTCTTTCAATTCGGGTTTTCCCTTCGAGTTGTGTGAGTTTGCATTGCATATTCGCCATACCATGAGTTAGGACGCATATTGCATCAAAGCAAATCCCACACTCCCATGCAAAAATCACCCAACTTAGGTCACTTGCGCACACACCTAGTTGGCCCTAAAAAGTATAAAATTGAAAGATATAGGCACGTGCAAATCCCATGTGAAATAAAACTTGCAATCAAACAAACAAAACCCAAACACTTCATATATTTTCAAAGAGGTTATTTGTTCAAAAAGACTTTGCCAAGCGTACAGACTGACCCTTGCGCATCGCTGCAAGAAGGTCTACGACGAAAGGAGCTCACTTGCTCACAGTCGCCCCGAAAGAGTCAGATTTATAAAACTTACTTCGCTATCTTGAGTAAGCTAGCTAGCACACCCTTGTTATAAAAAATGACTTAGACACACGAAAATGTTCACTTCGGGCCTAAGAACCGAAAGTGAGAATTTTCCGTGTCTACAGGTTTGGCACTCTCGATGGGAGCTGGGCCTTGTGCAAAGTCAGTTCATGTAGAAAAACCTTACGAAATTTTTTTCAAAGAAAGTGGTTTTTAATCTTTTTTTTTGCATTTCATATCTAGGATTTTTGAAAAGCATTGAAGCATGTCGAGTCCAGGCTCCCAAGAGGTATCTAGCCATGGCTCATGCGCATCAAGTTCTCACTCTAGGAGGTTTTCGAAAAAGCAAAACAAACTAGAAGAGATTGAGGATTTGAGAAGGGATTTCGAGGCGAAGATCGCTGCTCTTAGCCAAGAGGCTGAAGCAGGGGACTCATGTTCGTCAAACGGCGAACCAAAGGCTAAGAAAAAATTTGAAAAATCTCGCAAACATAAAGAGACTTCCGCAATGGAAGGTAACCAATACCACGAGTCCTTCACACGCAAGGACCGTAAAGCCCTACAGCAGCTGCTGAGAGAGCAAAATAAAGAGAAAAGGAGTTACGCCCTGTCTGATTTCTTGCCTGTGGACTATGAAACAAACAGTGATGACGAAATACCGAACTTACATCGGTATGGTGGCATGGGAGACCCTAGGTCTCACTTGCAACTTTTCTCTCGTCGAGCCCATAAGAAAAAGAAGGACTCGATGAAATGGGTGTATTGGTTCCCTTTGTCCCTCAAAGGCACAGCTGCCAAATGGCTGGCTTCCTACGATCTTAGCCAGTTCGCAACTTTTGAAGAGTTAGCGAACTGCTTTATGTAGAGATTCTCGCATAACATAGAAGTCATGCCGACTTTAAACACCTTGAGGGATACAAAACAAGGTGTGAACGAGGACGTGCATACGTTCATCGTTTGTTGGAGGTCTCTCCTAGGTCAAGTGCGAGAGCCAATATCTGAAGGATGCGCAGTCATGCTCATCCTAGATAATTTTAAAAACGAGTTGAAAACCCTTCTCTCGCTTCACGAAATCTCAACTTTCTATAAGTTAATAAAGAAAGCATCCCTTTTCGAAACAAATTTGAAAAAAGGGGTGTATGATCACTTATGGAAAGGAAGCGCAATTTCGAAAACTCGCTTGGAGGAGCCCAACACTTATGGGCTACCCACCGCGGACAAAGGGGCAAAACCCCATAAAATTGCCAATGTTCGGGTGGATCTAAGCCCGACAAGTGCTTCAAGAAATTTTGAAAAAATAGAAAATAAAAGGGAGAAAAGTTTTCAAAAATCCTTTGAAAGACGGGAATACACTCCGTTGGGGCAACCTGTATCGGAGGTTCTAGACCTCCTACTTGCCCAAGGCATGATCGAACTCCCTGAGATTCTCGAGGGAATCACTTCAAAGGGGGCATTTTTAAATAAATTCTACAAGTATCATCGGCTCAAAGGCCATGATACAAAGCGGTGTTTCTCCCTCCTAAATAAAATTGAGAACTTGATAGCAGAAGGTCGGATCTAGGTCGCGGAAGAACCTGAGCCTGCCCAAGCTATTTTCAAAGAACCCTTCCCCAAGCACGCAAGTACCAGTGGGAAGGGAAAAGAGGTATGTGCTCTCAAGATTTCGAAGAGTCTGTAAACACCCAAAATTTTCTTATAAAATTTTTACCTTTTTAGGGAAATAGCTATTTTTGGTAATTTTAGGTTTTCGAATGAAAAAGGCACTAAACGAGCTTATGTCGGTATCAAAATTTTATGGAAGCTTTAAAATGATGAAAAAATACTTTCCTTTCTGAAAATTTCGAATTTTGACAAATTTAGGAAAAATGATGATTTTGCCCTTAGCACTAGAAAAGCTGGATTTTGTTTTCTTAAAAGATTTATGACGAAAAGTATGTTGAAAGCTTGCCTTTTCAAAAGATACAGGTATCAAAAAGATAAGTTGACACCTAAAAAGGACGGTGAACACCCAGAAAGAGAAAACAGGCATTAAAAAGGAAAAGTGAGCTTCCTAGAAAGAAAAGCTCACATTTGGAAAGAAATCAATTTCTAGAGGGTAAGGTCGGTATTATCAAAATAAAGGAAAGGTGGAAGCAAGAACGAAAGCCTTCGAAAATGAAGGTTTGGTATCGAACGCCTTTCGTAACGTGTCTACGTTATGTTTGGGTATCGAGGTAATTAGTATTGATATACATCAATTTGCATCGTCATTTGTTACTGGTATGCTATTGATATGTTATTATAAGAGCAATTTTAATATCCCAACACTCGTGGAAAGGATTGAATGAGCATGAAAGTTGATTTTCAAAAACATAACATGGGCTTAATAGAACACGTTCATAGTAGAAAGACATGTAACATGTATTTGCTTAACCACTTTCACAGCAAGTATGCAGGTGGAAGTTCATAATGCTCATGGTAGAGAACATGGAAGATGCAGGATATTCTGAAGTTGCTGATGTTGTTGCTGAATCACAGATTCACCTGACAAAGAATGGGGATTGTCACAAAATGCCAATATTATGGAAAATGCTGAACTTTCTGAAACAGAACAAGGACAAATTAATCTGGTTTAGAGATACTGCTGATTATGATTGGGACATTTGACATTAATGAGAAAGTCTTCCGATTTGTTAAATCACAACACGGGCTGATGTTGTGATGTTACTAAAGAATAGTGTTGATTGTGAACACATAAACAACAATAAAGCTTGGCGCAAAGCCGTGTGTTTCATGATAGATCCTACATCTGGGCCCAGATATGCTATGCCCGGTTTCCTCTAAAGATGGCTGAGATTCAAGGAGCAGTAGTAACAGCTACATGAAAAGTTCGGATGAAATAGTAACAATAAGCTTTTCAGCTGATGATAATACTCCAAATCCTGATGCATATGATATTCAAATTACAAAGTAATGTTCAACATAAAGTTCAGCAACACATATCATGTCCAGATCACGTTTAATATCAGATGAAATCAGATATCAGATGAGATCTTATCAACACAATCAAAACCGAACTCATCCAAATCCCAACCAACAGGCATCCATGAGCCTATAAAAGGACTCTTCCAGGAGCTGCATAGGGGGGAAGAAGGAGGGATCAACAATCAATGGATCAAGCATCAACCAGCGACGATCAGGCAGGAACAACAAGGAAAGGAACCAGCGAGCATCAACAGGAAACGATCAACCAAGACACAACAACATTTAGTCCAAAAATACATATAAACGATCAACTCAAAATCATTTATATCGATACAAACACACATGATTCCTTCATAAACGAAAGTAAAATCCATGTTTAGAAGATTTCCATGCATCATTAGCACTTATACAGGTTGAATTTCGTTTTAGAATTACGTTAGGAACCTTCTGAAATTTTCTGTAAAACTGGTTTCTGAAATTGTCTATGCACACATGTCTGATCACAGAATTTTTGTAGACAAATGGATAAGCCAATTGCTTCTAAATTTTGCACGAATAATCTAGACATACCAGAATTTATTAGATAAAATTTTGAGTAATTTTTATGAACTATTGCCTAGTCAATTAGATCCGTGAAGTTTATACAAAATTCAGATTGTGTTTTACAGAAACAGAATGTTCAGTAACAGACCTCTGTTCTTTTGCTCATATCTCTATAACCGCTGAATGAAATTGGATGAAATTTGATTCTTTGGAAATCTAACATCCGTATATTTCTAACACAACAAATTTTATCGAAATTGGATGTCTGAGTGCTGAGATATTGCTGTTTTTCTGAGCTTCTAATTCATAGAAATAGGGCTGTTCTGAATTTTATAACAGTTTCTGATTCTATATTTAATTCTTAGAAAATAAAGAACGAAATTATAAAATAAAAATATATTATGATTTTGCACACGTGTGTCTCTATTCGATAAAATGTTCAAAATTTTTGGAGAATCAGAAGTATTTTTAAAAAGTCAGAGAACAGGACTCTGAAACTGAACAGGTTCTGCAAATTTCAGAATCTGAAATTTTTCAGAAATCAAGAACTTAGGCACAAATCTGAAACTTTGGAAAATCTGGTTTTTCCTTTTTCAATTTAACGGATTCAAACAAATTTCAAGCGTCTAGGCTGACTCTTGAGCACCGGTTCAAGAAGGTCTAAGTCGAAAAGATCTCACTTGTCCACAATCGTTCTAAGAAGTTAGAAAAACATAATTTGTTAAACTAACTGGCACGCTCGCGCAACCCGACGTAGTTCAAGGGTTTGATTTCGAATCCCACGATTTGAAATAAAATCATGTCTACAGAGTCTAGCGCATGCATGTAAGTCTGGTTTTTCTACTTGTGCATCTACTCTCATACTTTACAAAAAACCCACCCAAGTAGTCATTCGGGGACCACCAAGAGTTCCGTCCCCGGTTAAACCAGTTTTAACAATTCAAGGTGCTCCAAATCTTTCGATTAGAGCCATGTTAAGTGCGAAACCTAGGTTGATCGTAGGGAAGGTAACAAGATCCGGGAGGATCTACCAACCCCCACATCTTCAAAGTGCTAAAAAGGTAGTCAGTGTGCCTGGCCCCTCAAAAGCATGTATTCCTAGAGTTTTGTCGAAAACGGACAAAGGAAATGTCGTTTTAAAGGTATATGATTTCGAAAACCATCTTTTAAAGATTTCTATCAACATGTCCATCCTAGAGCTAATACAAACTTCGCCTAGGCATAGACTAGTGTTAGATAAAATTCTAGAAAGAGCAAAGGTTAGTTCGAACATTACCCTAGAATTCTTGTCCAAACAAGTGGCTTTCATAGGAGCAAAAACGCCCATCGTATTCTCGGAAGATAATGTAGAAAGACCCTACGAGTCCCATAACTAGGCCCTACATATCGAGGTGGTTCTGAATAACCACTCTTTGGATAGGTGCCTAGTCGATGGGGGAGGAGGGCTCAACATCCTTCCACTTTATTTGGCGAACCAAATCGGAGTCACCTTGACATCCGTACACACAAGCCCCATCGTCATCACTGGATATGATGGGAATGCATCTAGACCACTAGGATCTATTGAACTCCCCATGGAAACGGGAGGGATAGCACACATGGGGGTGTTCCATGTCCTGGACATCCACCCCCATTATAACCTGTTATTGGGAAGGCCTTGGATACACAGCTTGTGCGCTATGCCATCCACCTTCCACAGGTGTGTCAAAATCCCTTTCAAGGACAAGGTCACAGTGATCCTGGGTGAGAGTCATCCTCAACTTCAAGGGATCATAAATTCTCCTTGCTTGTCAAGTTCCCAAACCCACGAGGTAAAACTGGGGCAAACCATGCTCGAGCCACCAAGGCTCACATTGTACAACCCTAGGAAGGTCGTATATGTGAAGGGGCCACCCAAGGCTGGCCCCCTCAAAGTTCTGACCATTCTAGGAAAAGCTAAGAATCACTTATTTCCAAAACCCCTGGACAAAAAGCCCTAGGTGCACAACATAGACGACAACAAGTTCCAGGACCACGATTTGTATCAAAACTTTTCTAAAAACAAAAAATCGTGGAACATGCTGTTAAACATGGGCTATTTGCCATATAAGAGTCTAGGGGTACAAAATCAGGGTCTCCTAGAATCCATACTGTGTAGGGCCAATCCAAGCCGATATGGGATCGACTATACTCCCAAAATACAACCAGAACCACCCCCTCTGACACTTGGGTCAAGGGTGCCCTAGAGCCTATCTTAGAAGAGACCTACGATTTAGACCTCTTATTCAGAGTCTAACCTATAGCATTTTCCCTTTGTAGGTATGATGGAAGATCCCTTTGATCAAAAATACAAAAACATTTAAAAAATTCAAAATCCAAAAAAATGGAAAAATTACAAAAGCCAAAAACATTTGAAAATGAAAAACTCGAAAAAAGAGTAGTTTGTATAGTTCCCAAAGTGCTCGTTTTACAAAAACACAAAAAAATCAAAAATTTACAAAACTCCAAAAAAATTTTGTACATAGTTGCTCCTGGTAAGGATTTGGAAAAAGCAAAAGATTTCGAAAGAAACATTGTCTGCATAACCAGACCAAAAATTTCGAAATCAATAGAAATTTTGAGCGTCAAACCAAGTCTTTTGAAAATTCATGCATCAAATTCCCTAGGATCTATAAGCTTCGAGAATGATCAAAGCCTAGAGGTGGATCCCCTTGAGGAAGATCCCACTTCTGAACTCCCAGAATTTCATAAGATTCTCGATTTTGAAAAACCTTCAAATTCAGTAGGAGGAGATTTCATAGAGATAAACCTAGGGAGTGATTCAAAGCCCAAACTCATTAAGGTAGGTGCATGTTTGCATGAGCATGAAATATCAACATTCATTGCATTTCTACAAACCTACTTAGATGTGTTTGCATGGACATATGTAGACATGCCGAGCATAGACCCCAGTATTGTCGAACATCGTCTTCCCTTAGATGCGAATGTGAAACCCAAAAGCAAAAGCTTAGGAAAATACATCCGAATGTACATGCTCAAGTCAAAGAGGGTTTAGAAGATCTGTTAAAAGCTGGATTTATAAAACCCATTGCGTATTCTGATTGGTTATCCAATATCGTTGTTGTTCGAAAAACCAATGGAAAGATTCGAATATGCATCGACTTTAGAAACCTGAATAAAGCCACTCCAAAGGATAATTATCCTTTACCAAACATAGATTTGATAGTCGATAGTACTGCAAATTACGAAATGTTTTCGTTTATGGATGGCTATTCAGGGTATAATCAAATCAAACTAAGCCCACGAGATCAGGGTAAGATCGCTTTCACAACCCTATGGGGCATGTACTGCTATACAGTCATGCCCTTTGGTTTGAAAAATGCTGGCGCCACGTACTAATGAGCTATGACCACGATCGTCCATGATCAGATTCATGAGCTCGTAGAGGTATATGTGGATGATCTCTTGCCCAAATCCAAAACTTTATGCACTCATATCGAATGCTTACAAAAGATTTTCGAAAGGCTTAGACTTTACAAAGTAAAGCTAAACCCTCATAAATGTGTGTTCGGAGTAGAGTCCGGAAAGCTCTTAGGCTTTATGGTAAGCCAAAGGGGCATAGAAGTGGACCCATCTAAGTGTCGAGCCATCATAGACATGACTCCACCCTCCAATCTCATGCAAATTCGTAGCCTCCAAGGTCGATTGCAATCCATTCATAAGTTTATCTCAAACCTAGTGACTAGATGCGAACCCTTCAACAAGTTGTTGAGAAAGGGCATGAAATTTTCATGGGATGATGACTGCTAGAAGTCATTTGAAAGACTAAATGCATACTTAGTTAATCCCCTTGTTTTAAATCATCAAAAGCAAGGAAAATCTCTTCTGCTTTACATTTTCATGCATGCGAATGCCTTGGCTCAATACGAGGATGACACCCGCAAAGAGTATGCCATATACTATATTTCGAAAACTCTCTTGGCTTATGAAAGGAATTATGAAGCCATGGAGAAGACGTGCTTGGCCCTAGTTTGGGCCTGCTAGAAATTTCGACACTACTTCCTAGATCATGAGGTCTGGATAGTGTCGAAGCTTGATCCTATCAAGCATTTATTCGAAAAACCCATTCTCACTGGTAGATTGGGCAAATGACAACTCCTTCTAATGGAGTATGACCTGAAATACCATCATCAGATCTCCATTAAGGGGCAAGCCCTAGCAGACTACGTGGCTGAGTTCCCCCTGGAGGGTGCATATCTCACACTTAATGAAATGCCTGACGAAGGCATATTGCAAAACCAATTTCAAAACCACATTTTAGCAAATTCATTCGAAAACCAAGTGTGTAAAATGCACTTCGACGGAGCACGAAACCAACGAGGGGCTGATGCTGGGGTCATCCTCATATCCCCTGAAAAGGGTGAGATCCCCATAACAATTCGCCTAGATTTCGAATGTTCCAACAACATAGCTGAGTATGAAGCACTCATACAAGGATTAAGGATTTCGAAAGCTCTAGGGGCAACATGCATCGAGGTCTTTGGAGATTCACTCCTCGTTATAAACCAAGTTTTGAAAATTTGGCAAGTGCGAAATGAAAAACTTCTTCCATATCACAAGTTGGCCACTCGATTGGTTGAGTCCTTCCAATCGTGTACACTCACACACGTAGGAAGAGAGGATAATGGCGTTGCCGATGCCCTCTCATCCTTGGGTTCAGCCCTAAGGGTCGATCCCACTTTGGGAACCCGATCCTTAGAGATATGGCATGCACCCAATCCATCCACACACGATTTGAAAATTTACCAAAATAATCCAGATTCTGTTGAAAAACCTTGGTTCTATGACATCAAATGTTTTTTAGAAAATGGGGGATTCGCTAAGGATGCCACATCCAAAGATAAGGCATTCATCCGTAAAATTTCTACCCGATACACGATTTTGGGTGGGGTTTTGTATAAAAAGAGTTTTACCGGCATCTTACTAAGATGCGTCGACCTAGAGGAGGCTAGGACTGTTATGCATGAATTCCACGATGGAGAATGTGGAGGTCATGTCAATGCCAACATGATGGCAATGAAAATACTTAGAGTGGGCTATTTTTGGTCCACCCTGAAAAATGATTGCCACGATCATGTTAGGAAGTGTCATCCATGTCAAGTGCATGGGCACACCATTCATATCCCCTCATCATCATTGCATTCCGTGGTCAGCCCCTGGCCATTTACCATGTGGGCGTTTGATATTGTAGGATCGATATTACCAAAGGCATCAAATGGGCATAGGTTCATTTTAGCAACCACTGAGTACTTCTCCAAGTGGGTAGAAGCCATCTCCCTGACCAATGTATAGGGACAACATGTGGTGGCTTTCATTAGGAGGAATATCTTGGCTCGATTTGGAGTTCTAAGAGACCTTGTGTCCGATAATGGCACCCCATTCAAAAATGAGTGGATGGTCAAGTTGTGCAACACCTATGACATAACTCACCACTTCTCCTCGCCCTACTACCCTCAAGGCAACGGCCAAGCCGAAGCCACAAATAAGACTCTCATTAGCATAATTGAGAAGACTTTAGAAAAGGGTAGGACGTGGTATGAGAAGCTGGATGAAGCCTTATGGGCTTATAGGACTTCCATCTAGACTCCCACGAATGTCATGCCATTTGAGTTGGTCTATGGCACAAACGCCATTCTCCCCATTCATACAAAATTGCATTCATTCCATACATCCATTGCACTCGACCTCCCCCTAGAGACGCTTTAGCATGCTAGGATGGCCGAACTAGATTTGTTAGATGAGAGGCGACTCCTTGCTATGGATCATGCTCATGCATACCGGCAAAGGATAGCCCGACACTATGACAAACATATGAAACCTTGCCACTTTGAAGTGAGAGATCTGGTTTTGAAAATCATCCACTATCGTGGCCCACATCCACTTGGAAAGTGACACCCCAAATGGGATGGATCCAATGTTGTCCGTGCAACCACCACGAACAACTCATATTGGTTGATCGATGTCGAAGGTAGGAATTTAGCAGATCCTATCAATATTCAATACTTGAAGAAGTATTATGTGTAGGGTTTGGGTTAAATTCCCATTTTCGAAAATCCTTAGGGATAACTGCTTTGAAACTTCAAAAAGTAAGGTTCAAAGGCGAATTGTGTGACCCTGAGCAAGAGAATTCGCACTTGTGAAAGAGTGGAGTTTTCCAAATACGTGGTTACATTTCAAAATCCTTCTTCTTACAAAGAAAGGCCTAGTTCAATATAGCAAGATACTTGCAAGTAGTACGTGCTATTTCTAAATAGGCTGATCTAGAATGGATCGAGTATGACCTTGGGATAAGTCCTCTCCTCTTCTCTTCTCCTTCCAAAAGGAAAATATGGCCAAAACAAAGGGAAATCCCTGCCAAAATCTCTTTCCCAAAGAAAGAAGCCATAATCAAAAGAAAAATTTGATTCTCTTATGGAAAAGAGGGATTAAAGAAAAAATACTCCCAAAGGGAGACCCTCTATGAAAAAAGGAAGAAAAGGCCAAAAAGCTCAAAAAGAGCAGTTTTCTGCCTTCATTGCCTAAAACCACGGGACACTTCAGAAGGGACCGTGGTATCTCTTTCCCATCCCTACGACTTTTCCCAAATAAAACATGGCTCATTTTGAGGAATCCTAAAGTAAAAATAGGATTTACTTACTTGAATTTCTTTTTGTTTGAGAATTCGACGTTTTGAGTAAGGCATAGGAATTTTGAAATATAGCTTGTTTTCTTATAAAACCTCCGCTAGATTAGCGAGTGTCAAGACTCAAGCAAAGGCAAACGCAAAGAGTTCGAGATCCTTAGGATTGAGGCTAAAAGCGGTTTTTCCCTTTTGTAAATAGATTTTGAAAAATCGAACATCGAGCAACATAGGGCTCGCTCACTTGGAGCAGCAGGTCTTCGTAAGTCTCAAGAGTTCGACCATGCCATCTGGTCTCTGGGAGGTCGCCCTACTTGGAGTCTCATCCATGTCATGCATATACATATCCACGCATTAACCCTTGCATAACATGATCCCATTTAGGACCAGAAACCATAGAAAGGCCCTTTGGCATGATATCTCCTCCTACCAGGTTTAAAAGAGAGATTTTGCTCAAAAATTAGGACGATCCCATATTTTCGTGGATAGATCTAGGGAGACATCGAAAGGGGTGTTGTCGTCTTTGTCATTATCCAAATAAATTTGGATAATACCAAAGAGGGGCATCTGTAACACCCCAAAATCCCACGATTTTCTCAAAATATGCCTCGTTTCATAAAAGTAGTCCCAAAGGGCTATTTTGTGTCTGGAAACCCAGGAGCCTTCCAGACAACTCTGTACATACTTTGAACTTATATATGTTTTTAAAACTTTATACATATAGTTTTAGACCTTAAAAAGTCTTTTTGAAACCCCGAAAATAGCCTAGCCTGACGAAAGCAGGACCGAAAAGGCAAAGGAGAGCCCAGACCCGGAGCATATTTCAAGCCCGGCACATCAACTCTCATATCAAAATCATCCCCAGATTCTTAGACATCGAAGCCCCAGATATCAGAAATTTGCTCAAAATGAACTCCTGAAGATGAGAAGAAGAGCGAACAACAATGTTGGCGAAGACACAACGCAAGACGGAGTACTGATGCACTCAGGCCCCGCACAAACCGTCCGTTTTGAAACGCCATGAAGGAATCAAAAAATCAGATTTGGGTCGGATCTGGACCATATATATCCAGATCCAAACCCAACATGTATTTGTATTTGGATTTGGATTTGGATCCCAAGATCCAAATCCAATATCTACATCCATGGCCCAAATCACCTTCTCATAAATGGAGGTGTGGGGCCCACAAATATTTCACGTGAAAAGCCTTGGAAGGCTTGGGTAGAGAGAGAAAGGGGGGGATAAAGTATGAGTGAGAAAGTTGGTAGGCTTGACTTTTGGTCAAGGGTGGGTTAACCATGTGGGTTTAGCCTATAGTGTGGATTTAAGTTTGTATGCACCTACACCTAACCTGGGGCTGCACCAACTGGAACATGGCTGGAATCAAAACAAGGGACCAGTGCCAAGGGGAGGTTCCTAAACCTAGCCCTAAGCTAGCCCACCTCACCTAGCCACTTTCCCTAAAACCTGACCCAACCCTAAACTAAACCTAGCCATTCTCGCCCAAACCGCCCCAACCTCACCTAGCCGACCTCACCTAGCTAGACCACCTAGACCCTAACCAACTAAGCCTAAACCCACCTTAGTGCACCTAATTAAACCCCTAACCACTATATCCCAGCCCACCTAACCGATCTACCCTAAACCACTAACCAGCCCCCCCCCAACCGACCTACCCTAAACCACTAACCAGCCCCCCCAAACCGACCTACCCCAAACCATGTCCCATACCCACCTTATTACAAATATCTGGCCCACCTTCTACCAATCGACCCAGCCCATTTCCAGCCTATAAAGACCCCCCTTTATTGAGGGTTCCACTCTCTCTCCTCCATTCTCACCCCCACTCACTCCATGCTCCAAGGCCACCTTCCATCCACCTGTCATTCCACCGCCACTCCACCACCCGGCTACCACCTCTCCACTTCAACCGGCTCCATCACCTTCCACCTTCGGTGAGGAGCACCCTTCGGCTGCCACCCTTCTTCCACTACCATCCGGCCACCACTTCCATTCACCAGCACCACCTTCATTCACGGTTAGTACCCCACCTCAACCCCATCTAACCCTTCACCTCTTTCTTTCCCCGCTGAACACCTCCCTTAGTCACCCACTTCCCAGCCTGCCTTCGCCACTCCCCAACATCATCTTCCATCCATTCAACCAACACCTTCCATTCAGCCAGCACCCCTACCTGCCGCTCCTTCCACTCGGCCAGCATCAAGACACCACTCGGCCAGCACCCCTACCTGCCACAAGCGCCCACTTAAGGAGCTCCCCTTCAGCTGCCCAAGGCGACTCACGAGGTCAAAGCCAAGCAAGTTGAACATGAACCAGCTACACGTAAGTGCCTAACTCGGTCCATTATATGAACTTGCTTACATTTAATTGAATGTGATACGGGGTTGTAATAATGGAGCGTTGTCTCCCCCCGATTGTAATAATGTGGTTTGGCACACCAACACACACGTGCACTTGAGCCTTTTCGCTCTTAGTTATACACCCTTTTGGCACACACACGGGCCTTGACAACCCCTAAGATATAGTTATATTTATATATATTTGGTTGCGTGGGTTTTCCATTACAAGTCGTGGGTGTTGTCTTTCAATTCCACACTCACACACATTGAGCTTTCGCTCTTATTCCCAAGACCTAGTAAGGGCCATATTGCAATTTTATTTGGGTGTTTTATTCAAGTCGTGTGCGTGGTATTTCTATTCTACACTCACACACATTGAGCTTTCGCTCTTACTCCCAAGACCCTAATAAGAGCCATATTGCAATTATATTTGGGTTTTACATTACAAGTCGTGTGAGTTGTCTTTACATATATACACAACACCCACACACACGTTGGCGACCTTCGGGCCCATATATATTATAAGTATTTCCCTTCCGCTATGTCTTTAAGATTTGGGTTTTAAGGTTCAGTTGTGTGAGTAGTCTTTCCATATATACACGACACACACTTACACAATTGAGCCTTTTCGCTCTTAAGATATAACCATATTTCCCTTTTGCAATTTACATTATGCCATTTCCCTTAAGCATTGTTTTTCAATTCGGGTTTTCTCTTGGAGTTGTGTGAGTTTGCATTGCATATTCTCCATACCATGAGTTAGGACGCATATTGCATCAAAGCAAACCCCACACTCCCATGCAAAAATCGCCTAACTTAGGTCACTTGCGCACACACCTAGTTGGCCCTAAAAAGTATAAAATTGAAAGATATAGGCACATGCAAATCCCACGTGAAATAAATCTTGCAATCAAACAAACAAAACTCAAACACTTCGTATATTTTCAAAGAGGTTATTTGTTCAAAAAGACTTTGCCAAGCGTACAGACTGACCCTTGCGCATCGGTGCAAGAAGGTCTGCGATGAAAAGAGCTCACTTGCTCACAGTCGCCCCGAAAGAGTCAGATTTATAAAACTTACTTCGCTAGCTTGAGTAAGCTAGTTGGCATGCCCTTGTTATAAAAAACGACTTAGACACACGAAAAGGTTCACTTTGGGCCTAAGAACCGAAAGTGAGAATTTTTCGTGTCTACAATCGGCATCTAGAAAGGAAAGTCAAAGTCATCCATGTAAAAGGAAAGTGATGCTCGATTTGGCAAGCTGTAATGCTTGATTTGGCAAGTAGTGATGTTTAATTTGGTAAGCCACTAAGAGGAAACTTACCAATTTTGGAGTTCAACATCAAAAGATTAGACAACTTACCTTTCCAAGATTCATTAAATGAGCAACTGTATTTACCATATCAGATGAAGCAAGTTTTTGACAAGAAGGCCCAAACTTTACTTACCTTATCCATGGGAGCAGTTTTTGGTAAGAATGACTACATTCACTACTACAATGCAACCATTTTCAATAAGGCAACTTGTCTTATGAAAATTTGCAGCAAAAAGGCATCCTTTGGCCTATAAAAGGGGTCTCAAAGGTGCTACAAACCATCATCCGAGTTCAGCAAACCATCCAGCAAGAGGGAGAGAAAGAGAGAGAGAAAGAGAGAAAGAGAGGGAGGGAGAGAAAGAAAGAAGGTTGTTGCCCACCGCCAACCACCAATTGCAGACTTTCCTCTGCCTTCTATCATAGGTTCTTCCTTGCTTCAATCATCTCCTTTTTTAGTAAATATTATAGGCTTATGATTAAGGAGCTTAAGTCTCCATGAAGATGTATTGATTCAGATTCACAAGACAACCCCATCTTTCTTTCATGCGGCCTTTATTGCATGCTTTGATATTGGTCCTTTCGACTCCATAGCACAACTTAAGATCATGAACCTCTTAATCTCCCAATGTTCACGTGATCCTTAGGATTTAGACTATTTTTTATAGCTGTAGATAAGTTTTAATTTGAATTAAAACACAAACATAGTTCTGAAAAATGTGAAATCTGTTTTTCTTCGCTTTACATGTGTTCGGTAAAAGATTTCTATGTGATTATCCCTTGCTCCAAATATATCTAAATTTGGCACGTGTAATCTATACATACAGAGGCACTTCTGATAAAAAATTTATGAATTTTGGGTTTGTTAAACATCATTAACAAAATCAGAATTGTTTTACAAAAATTAGAATAGATTCTAAAAAACCAGAAGTTCCTTTGATATAGATCAGGTTATTCCAAAATATCTTTGTGCACAGTGAACCAAATTTATTGAAAATGGTCTCTTTGGAAAGCTGAAATCCATAAATTTCAACAAGACTAATTTCATATAAATCGGAGGTCTGAGCACAAAAATATATCAGTTTTTCTAAACCTTTGATTTTTTGGTACATGATTTATCCCGAATGTCTAAGTGAGGTCTGTTTCCAGATTTAATTGCATGAATATATAGCATATAAAAGAAAAATAAAAATGTTGTCTAAATCTTTACATGAAAATATATCATCTGTAAAATTTTAAGAATTTTTGGAAACTCAAAAATATTTAAAAAAATCAGAAACGTGCCTCTCAAAAGAGAACCAATTTCTGTTTTTTAGGACTTGAAATATTTATAAGTTAAGAACTAAAATCACGATTTTGTCAAGCTTTTAATTGGAATCTTATTTTTTTGAAAACTTACCAGATCTCAAATGATTTTTAAAGAGTCTAGGCTGACCCTTGAGCATCGGTTCAAGAAAGCCTACGTCGACAAAAGTTCACTTGTCCACAATCGCTATACGAAGTCAGAAATCAATCTTTGATATTTTGAGCAAACTAGCAAGCACTTTCGCACACATGACGTAGTTTGAGAATTTCATTTCAAATCTTTACATAGGTTTCAAAATAAAAATTCACGTCCACAATCTCTACAAAGATAAGGCTCTATTTTTGCTCTTCACTTACTTTGGCAACCCCTAGAAGTATGAAACTTGAGACTTGAGTATTACTTGTGCTCGGTTCTTCTGAGTTGTCTTCGGCAAGAAGGGTGGCTAGCTTTGTCTTCTTGGGGCAAAATTGCATAAGATGTGGACCTTGGCATATGAAGTGTGCACTCTTCTCCTTTCCTTTTCCCTTTTTGTTTTTGATTATTATTGTCTCCCAAAGACTTTTCTTTAGAGTCTTCACTCAGTTTCCCCTTTTTCCCTTTCTTGGATTTATCCTTTTTCAATTTTTTCTTACCTTCTTTCTTCTTCTTAGTGTCATCCTTTCCCGATGTTGATATTCTATGAAGGACTCCACAGCTGCCATAGCTTCCACCACTATAGCTAGACTCTATCTTCTTAACTCGATTTGGGCTCATGTTTGCAAACTTTCATCAAAGTAGAACATTTTATCCACTTCACTCATATCGTGGATATCTAGCATTAGCGTGCTAAATTTCTACACGTAATCATGCAAGGACCTGTATTGTTTGAGTTGCCTGAGTTGCTCCCTAGTTCGTCTTATGTGAATCATGGGTGTGAAATGTATTTCAAGTTCATGCTTGAGTTCATTCCACGTTGAAGGTAGGGGAGCACCATCATGAATGGCAGATGTTTGTTAGGTTCTCCACCACAACTTGACATCTTCTTTCAAGTAGAGAGTCGCCATCATTACCCTATCTAGTTTGGGAACTTGGGACACTCAAAGATAACGATCCATATCCCATAGAAAGTTGTCTAGGGTATTCTTGTCGAGTACCATTGTAGTAAACGGGTTCAAATAATTTGAGGTAGGTAGAGAATAGGGAATTACCTCTTGCTCGACTGCTCAAACTGTTCTGTAGTGCTAGGGTCTGATTTAGTTGAGTTGCCCAAGCCTCGAGCTGGCTCCATGGCCTTTGGTGATAGAGGTTGGAACTGCTATTGGTGTTGGAAAGTGATGAATTGATGCTGCAACATGTCAAAGCACATCATCATCTACACTAACACTTGCTCGAGCATTATCCTCTCCGATGAGCTCTCTTCATCTACAACTTCACATCTGGCCTTTGCCATAATGACACTTCGCTAAGTGTTTTACAACCCAACCACCTACGGGACTAATGTATATCCCAATTACAACCCAATACACCCAAATTTACTGCCTTTTCCCCAAAAAAGAAATATAGTGAAATGCTTCAAAAAATTGTTAAAACTTCAAATGTAAATTTCAACTAGTTATGTACTTCCAGCACAAGTGTCGATCCTATGAACAAATAGGATGTGCCTACGAAATTCTAATACAAATTTCACCAAAACATTCCAACATTTGCCTTAGAAAAGTAACTGAACAAGATTAACTGTCTCTATCACCAACAGTTCTATCATACTTCAGATCAGAAATGCTTTTTGGAATCAAATGATGTCCAAATTTTGTGATTTTTGTTTCTTTGGAATTTTTCTCTTTTGATAGATCACTGGTTGTCCCTGTCAATCGTTAGGAATTTTGAATACAAACTGAACAAATTTTCTAGTTAGTTCACTTTTGTTTTGTTTCAGTAGAACTTTTGCTTCTACCAGAGTTTCCCTTCAATTTCTGGTACATTCTCTGCCACTTATGAAGAATTCCTTGTTGATCCAGAGTGTACTATGCAACAAAGTTATTTTGTATGGAAAATAGATTGAGTGTACTTGTACTTTCTAAAAACTTCAGCCGAACAACAAGCAAACCGTTGATTCCAATTTTTCGGTCATCGAACTTCACTCGTTCTTAAGCTGATCGAATGATTGAGAGGCCTTGATACCAAATTGTCATAAATCTAATTCAAACCCTAGCTAAAGTGAGTTTTCTTATCTTATGATGGCAAGTAGAATCATTCTACTTTTACCACAACTCCAAAACCATGCGAGTGCACCCTTGCGCGTGGTTTTCTCTCTTTCTTCATTAATATCACCAAGGCAGAAGCTCACACTCCTTTTTCCCCATCCGTTTACACTCTCTTAGGCTCTTTTATACATACTCACACAAAATCCACTTGGTTAGACAACAATTAAGAGGAAAGAAGTTGTTACCATTCATTCGATTCACATCAAGATCCGAAGTGTTGGCACCTTCCTAGTGCTTTATAAGTTTTGCCTCCTTTTTCACTCTATAAGACAACAACACACTCTCACTACACTCTTCACAAGATGACTAGATGTTGAACACACTCACACACGACCCCTTTTACAGACAAGGCTTGGGAGGCTAGCACCTAGGATATTTCTTGGAATATTCGGGCCCCAACTGGTGTTGGCTGGCTAGTGAGAGTTGGCCCTTCCAGCACGTTCCAACCCCCTGGCTAGTTAGAGGATGTAGTAACCCAATAGCCTAAATCCAACTCACTTAGGTAGGTGCGCTTAGTTACAGGTAGGCTGGGGTTAAGGGCGAAGTTGTACAAAACCTTTAAGTCCAATATGGGATACACTCATCGGGACCAGTGGCGCTCTGGTGTTGCACTAGGGTGCTGACGCAGTGCCTCAAAACCTCCTTCGTGTTGGTGCTGGAGCACTGCCACTATCCTGCTGCCCTATGTTAGTGTTGGTGCTCTACTACTCATTCTACTAGTGTGTGGTGTGCGTGGATGCTCTTTAGAGGGTTGTGATACGTGGTGGCGTATGGGAGGCACGTGCTGGCCGCATTGGGCGCATGTGTTGGACACGTGGTGGCCACATGGCGGTGCATCGTGATGTGGGAGACATGGTGGTAGCATGTATGAGACTCATGGTGGCTAGCGGTAGTGGTGCGTGTGGTGGTCAACAATAGTGGTGCGTGTGGTGGTCGGCAATAGTGGTGCGTGTGGTGGTGCTTTTACCCTTGTTTATTGTATGGGTTGATCTCTTTAATATTTTTGGACCACTTTAACCTTCTTATGGATATAGTGTCACTTAGTGTAGGATCTTCTAGGTGATAGATATTTTGAACTTTTCGCTTCTTTGTTTTAGATCGATGATTTTGTCCTTTTAGACTCCATGAGTTAATCTCTTTAACATTTTATAAACCGCTTTAATGTTTTAATAGGTGTAGGGTCACTTGGTGTAGGATCTCCCTTGGTCGAGGTATTTTAGACTTTTCAAGTATCGCTTTTTGCTTTTTGATTTAGCTATTGCCGAACTTGAGTCTTCTCAGTTTCTCATGTCCTTCCTTAGCTTCTTGCCTCCACTCTTTTTGCCTGAATGTTCTATTTTTGTTTTTTCATATTTAAATATGCTTGTAGGGGTAAAATAATAATTTTATGAAGGTTGCTTCCTTTTAACTTTTAGAACCCCTTCTTTGAAGTAAACATGCTTGAAATAGTAAAATTTCGCTAATACAGTCTTGAGGGTAAAATAGTCATTTTTTGAATTTTGTCAAAGTTCAATTTTTTTTGGTGAGGCTTGAAGTAACCCTCATTTTAAGGTACTCACAAAATTTTGCGTTGGAAATGAGTTTGCTTAAAGCTTCTTCGTTGAAAGAAACCTTAAAAGACAAGGACCATAATTTCGCTTGTAAAGAAAAACTTAAATTTTTTTTTTTTTTTAAAATTAGGTGTTTACATATGCCCCACTTTGCCATTAATCAAATTTGTTTGGTTAATGACAAAGAATAACACTGCTAATTTTTTTCTTTTTCTAAATACCACCGTTTTTGAGTTGAGCTAATATTTCATTTAAGAGTATGAACTTTTACATTCCTTTTTAAGGGGCTCCTTTCTTGAACTTGTGTTATCCTAATTATGATGGGGATAAGATTTCTAGCTAAAGGTAACTTAACATGTATGGTAGCCGACCAATATGAGGTTCCTATAAAAATAAGGCCATTATGGATGCACATGAACATGAGATCTATGAGATGCAATGGATGAATCGAGTGTGGTGGAGATCACTACAAAATATTTTGGGAGCTTGACGAGATCTCATGAAGGTCGTCTGCTCTAAGTAGGATGGCCTCCATGCCCATTTTATTGATACCTTGGGTTTTGTACAAAAAATCATTTTTGAAGGGTAATCTTCCTTAGTTTCCATTTGATAAGACTTTCATCTCTTATATTTCGCTTAACCTTTGTCTTAATTCTCTATTACTCTTATAAAGGTTTTTATTGATATAAAAGTTTAATAACATTTCAAAACTTCATTCTTTATACTACAAAACGTAATCCTCAAACAAAATGAGATTCAAATTGAAAGGTCCTATTCCTACTATAGAATTATAGTGATAGACTTTTTCTCTTTTTGGAATAAGCTATAGGGGGTACGGGAAAAATTCCCATAGTCCCTTTTGAAGCATCCCATGGTATAAAGAATGAAATTTTGAGGAAAACCTCTTTGCTCTTTGAGTTTTTAGATTTTTTTTTATAGGAAGACCTATATATTGGAGGTTGATTTTTTCTTCTTTTCTTTTCTTTTTTCTTTTTTCTTTCTTCCATTTTGTTTTTCGAGGTATATGGCCATTGCCCATTTCTTTAGAGAGAATCAGATAGGGGAACAACTTATCCCTCTATATACTCGATATAATTAAGTGTGCCCTATTTTTATAATAGCACCTACTATTTTAAAATACAAGAACAACAAGTAAGCCTTTTCCCATACTAGACGGGGTCGGCTACATGGATTCTTTGTTTCCACAGATCCCTATCGTGTGCCATGTTAGGAGTTAACTCCCAATAAGCTAGATTATTCTTTATTGTTTCTTTCCAACACTTTTATGGTCGTCCTCTACCTCTTTTAATACTTTCCAAATTTAGTTTTTCTAACCTTCTTACAGGTTCTTCTTTTGATCTTCTTTCTATATGTTCCAACCATCTTAAATGATGTTCTCTCATTTTATCCTCTATTGGTGCCACTCCTAATTTGTTTCTAATAACCTCATTATGTATACGGTCTTTTCTTGTATGACCACTCATCCATCTCAACATCTTCATTTCTGTCACAGACATCTTTTGTACATGTTGATGATTAACTGCCCAACACTCAGAACCATAAAACATGGCAGGCCTAATTGCTGCTCTATAATATTTACCTTTTAACTTTAATGGTATCTTCTTATCACAAAGAATACATGATGCTCCTCTTGATTTTAACCAACCAACATTAATTTTATATGTAACATCTCCATCAATTCTTCCCTCACTCTGAAAAAGTGACCCTAGGTATTTAAAACTTTCCTTTTGGGGGATGCAATGTGTGCCAATTTTAATTTCTATGCCCTCTGAGGTAACCAAATGATCAAACTTACATTCCATATATTCTGTCTTTGTTCTACTAAGTCGGAGGCCTTTACTTTCTAATGTTTCTCTCCATAATTCCAATTTTCTATTAACTTTTTCCTTAAACTCCTCCACTAATACAATGTCATCTGCAAATAACATACACCAAGGTACTTCATCTTGAATATGTTTTGTTAACTCATCCATCACCATTATAAATAAGTATGGACTTAAAGTAGATCCTTGATGTAACCCAATATTAACTTCAAAGAAGTCTGTCGATCCTTCATGAGTCCTCACACATGTTTTTGTACCATCATATATGTCTCTTATACGGTTAATATATGTCAATGGGATACCTCTTTTTTTCAAAGTTCTCCAAAGAACCTCCCTCGTTACCCTATCATAAGCTTTTTCTAGATCAATAAATATCATGTGAAGGTCTTTCTTTTTTGCTCTAAAATGTTCCATAAGACGTCTCAAAAGGTGAATCGCTTCAATAGTAGATCTACCTGGCATGAATCCAAATTGGTTCTCTGTTGTACTTGATACTTGTCTTAAACTACGTTCGATAATTCTTTCCCATAATTTCATAGTATGACTCATTAACTTGATACCTCGATAATTCGCACAATTTTGAATGTCTCCCTTGTTCTTATATATGGGTATAAGTGTACTTGCTCTCAATTCCTCGGGCATCTTTTGGTTTTTCCATATTTCATTAAATAGTCTTGTGAGCCAAGTGATTCCTATTTCTCCTAGTATTTTCCAAACTTCTATAGGAATATTATCTGGTCCTACCAATTTACCGCCCTTCATATGTTTAAGAGCATCTTTGACTTCATTCTTTTGAATACGTCGGTAGAAATTGTGGTTTATATACGTTTCTGACTTGGCTAAATCTCCTAAACAAATACTAACATCTTTATTTTCATTAAAAAGATTATAAAAATAGTTTTTCCATCTATTTCTTATATCATCATTTGCCACTAGAATTTTTTCATCCTCGTCTTTTATGCATCTAACATAATTAAGATCTTTAGTTTTCTTATCTCTAGCCCTAGCTATCCTAAAAATATCTCTTTCACCCTCTTTTGAGTTGAGTTTTTTATATAAGTCCTCCCAAATCTTAGCTTTTGCTTCACTAACAGCCTTTTTTGCTTCCTTTTTTGCTTTCTTATAAGCTTCTAAAGTTTCACTAGTTTTCTTAGCATAATGTAATTTATAACATGCCCTCTTTGCCTTGATTTTATTTTGTACTACTTCACTCCACCACCAAGCTTCTTTTTGTGCCGGTACACCTCCCTTAGATACCCCTAATACATCTTTCGTCACTTTCCTAATATGTATAGCCATATTGTTCCACATATCATAGGGTGTGCCAACATAATTCCAAACATCTCCTTGAAGGACTTTTTGTTTAAATATATCTTCTTTCTCGCTTTTGAGGTTCCACCATTTAGTCCGAATAGCTCGATGCACTCTTTTCTTCTTTGTCTATTTTTTTATTTGTAAATCCATAACTAAAAGTCGATGTTGGGTGGTTAAGCTTTCTCCTAGAATTACCTTACAATCTTTACAACACGCTCTATCTTTTTTTCTACAAATAAAGTAATCAATTTGTGTTTGTGATAAGCCACTCTTATAAGTAATTAAATGTTCATCTCGTTTTTTGAAGATTGTATTGACTATAAAGAGATCAAATGCCATAGCAAAATTTAAAATCTCCCTACCTTCCTCGTTTATATCCCCAAAACCAAAGTTTCCATGAATCCCTTGATATCCTAATTTCTCTTTACCGACATGTCCATTTAAATCTCCTCCTAAACAAATCATCTCCCTTTGTGGAATCTTTTGAAACACCTTATCTAATTCTAAACAGTCTTTATACTATCTTCTAGTCCTACGTGGGGTGCGTAAGCACAAACTATATTCAAAACTACTGCTCCTAACACTAATTTCAACGTCATGATTCGGTCACCATATCGTTGTATGTCTACTACACTCTCCTTTAAATCTTTATTTATGATAATACCAACTCCGTTTCGAGCCTTTTCTTTACCTGAGTACCATAATTTAAAACCTGTATCCTCTATCTCCTTTGCTTTTTCTCCAACCCATTTTGTCTCTTATAAACATAGAATATGAATCTTTCTTCGAATCATAGTATCTACCACCTCCATTAGCTTACCCGATAATGTTCCGATATTCCAAGAACCAATACGAATCTTATTATCTAGGATTAGCTTCCTTACCCCCCGCATCCGTCCATAATCAAAATGCGGAGACCCTCTTTGAAATTTTTTTACTACATTCAGGCGGCAATGTAGCGGGACTAACTTCTTTACCCTCACCCATCCATGATGTGGGAACTCTCTCTGCAATTGATTCACTACATTCGGGCGAAAATGTAGTGGCCCTTGCTTACTTCTTACTGCATTCGGGCTCCGTAGCACTTCGTTAGACGGGGACGCCCCAAACCTATTATTTTAAAATATTTCACTATTTTAAACTAGGCCCTATCTTGTAAAATAAGAGCTTTTAAAATGTTATTTAGTGATTTTGAAAACACTCTACCTTTTCATAAAGTACTAATTCCTAGATAAAAAAAGTATACTCAACTTGGCCCGCTCTTAAAGAAACTAAAGACAATCTATTTTTAAAATCATTTCAAAAGAATTGGTGGTAGACTCTAAACATGATATCTTTTTAGATATTGAGCATTTATAGGGTCTACCAAGTTTCTTCCATCGGCATTAGTTAACCAATATGCGTTGTTGGTTGTTGTTCCTCTTATAACATGAGAATCTTTCCAATTGGGCCACCACTTTCAAGAGGATGTAAACCATGTTGGTGTATTATCGAAAACACGAGATCTCCTACCTTAAAGTAGCGAGCCTTCATGTGTTTCTCGTAATATCAGGCTATCCTTTGTCGGTATGCTTGTGCATGATCCATGGCAAGAAGCTTTTTCTCATCAAACAAGTCGAGCTCTGCTACTCTAGCTTATTGTAGGGTCTTTAGTGGTGAATGATATTCATGGAATGCATGCCATGTAGAAATGTATTCCCATAGGAGATAATGGATATACATGATCAATTAAATAACTAATGTATTCATATTTCCATGAAAGGTGCCTAGAGAATGCAAGTTACATGCATCTAGTTCGGAGGAAATGGACGACAAGGCCATTCACATACCATGGCCGACACATGTTGTGGCCTATGATGAATGGTATTTAGTGAGATGTATGAATGACCCATACATGTACTATATCATTGGATATTTCAGTTTTAGACATGATCTAGAAATATGAATGATATGATTCTAGCATCTGATACATTTAGGGTTAGATTTGATTCATATGTTAACTCTTAAGAGGTTACCTTTCAGAGAACTTGAGTGTTTGCCGAAATATAATATTTTATTGATTTTGAGAAGTTCTTTTAGATTGTCATCACCTAGCTCATCCCTAAGGGATTTATATTCTTTTAACAAATGATTTTAGAGTTTTCTTTTGAAATTTTTTTGTATTTATGTTTTTTCTTTTTTTTCAAATTTTCAGATTTTAGAGATAACTTATACATAATATACAAAATCCGGAGTTAGCATCATGTTCAAGGAAGATCTATGGGGTTCATATGCATTAAGGATGCGTACTCGAGGTGTGGAATGGTTGATATTCTTATAATGGACCCTAGGTGAAACCCAATATGCCCCTATGATGGGATGATGTGAGTGCATGTGTGTGCCAAGGGAGAACATGATTGATGCCTTGTTAGATGGAAAAGCATGGGTTCGAAGGGAAACTATGGCTGGTTCCTTCGCGGGTATGTGGAGGTTATGGGAAAGCATGACTAACCCATTAGGCATACATTGACATGGATATGAGCCCAAGGTTGATGCGGGTGTGAATATGATCACATTGGTGCGGGTGTGAATATGGTCACACCGAAAGAACTCATACTCCCATAGTGCAATGGGGGAGGATGGGGGATGGTCTTCAAGGGGACCAAACCTAGCTTGGGTGGCTTCAATCTTCTCACATATGAGGTGGGCTTGAGCTGGGCTTAGATTTGTGGTTTCATTTGGACTTGAAGGATACATGAAACTTAGATGAGTCATGACCGTAGATTTGGGTTCATAATGCGAACCTAGGCTAAAAGGGATTTGTTTATGCATGGTAGGGTTAAGTGTACCTAGAATATCAATGTATGCCTTAGGAATAACCATGTCTATCATGTTTTGAATTTTATTTTTGTTTTGTTTTTCATTTTGAAACTTTTTTTGTTGTTGCGTGACTTTCACCACACCTTATAAATCCTCATCTTTTGACACATTTTGTGGGTTTGTGAGTGCATGAGTGTGATTTGATATATGGAATAAATGTCAATGATTTACCAATTCTACACTAGGAAGGAGAGGATTGAGTATGGAGTTTTGGGGGAATGAGTTTTAGCCATACCTTTTTCGAGTTGACTATTTTTTCATGGTGAGAGCAAGCTTTCTTGTGGGGATGCTAAGGCTGCTCTAGCTCATATACATGGCTTCGAGATTCCTTTGCTTTGCTAGGTCTTGAGATTCATCCTTCTACCCTAGATCATGAAACACTCATTCTCCTCTTTATTTTTTTTTGGAAGGGGAAACCTCTGGAGCATGTAAAGAGGTGCTCATATCATTGGAACCCATCGGAGGGCATATTTTTGAAAATTCTATAATGACTAGAGTGAAAAAGACCTCATGTCTCTCTCCACATGTATGCCTAGGAATGTAGACTCATTTTCCTTTGTTCCTCTTTTTAAAATTTTCACTTTCAATTTTCACACTTTCATGAGTAATTTTTTGATTTTCAATTATTTTTTATTTTTAATATTTTCTAAATGCCTTTGGTTTTTCCAAATATATATTTTTTTTAGATTTTTAGTAGAATAAGGGTTATTAGGAAGTGGATGGTTATTGGGGTTAGAAAGAGACTGCTCAATCCTAAAACTTGCTACTTTTGTGGGCTTATATCCTTCACTGAATTTTGATGTCAGTTTTGTTCTTCAAGCATGATTTGTCTTCTTATGGATTCAAGGTTGTTTCTCATGAAAAGAAAATGACTCAACTGCATCGGTTTCTTGACTTATGGCAGCGATCTCTCTTTAAATTTCTAACTCTCTCAACTCATTTTTTAGAAAGATAATTCTATCATCTCAAGCTTGAGATAGTGATTTGAGAGAAAATTGATTTTTAGAACTTGAGGAGACCTTGCTTGATAGATCTCTTAAGGAACCATTCAAATTGACATGATGAGTACTTGGAGGTTTTGAACTTATACTTGGATGTTTTGGACTTATGGCCATGTTTTTGAAAAGTTTAGAGGTCTCGAAAATCAACTTGTTTTGAAAGAGCTCAACGGGATCAAAATGACTCCTCTAAGACCTAAGTCCCAATGGGTGCGCCATTTTTATTTTGTAAATAAATTTTTTTATATAAAATAAACTCAAAACTTTGCTTGCAAAAAACATGCACAAGTATGCCAACAAGTTTACTCAAATTTGCAAAAAGATTTATCTCACTATTCGGCAATGTATGGGAAAGTAGGTTCTTATCGACTAGACCTTCTTGAACGGGCACTCAAGAGTCAGTCTAGATGCTTAGGAGTAGCTGTAGACGCGCGAAAATCCCCGCCTCTTCGCCTCTTTCGTGGCTTGGAGTGGATCTTATCGTGCGTCTAAGGCCTATGTATACAAATAGGGCGTGCCAGCTAGCTTACTTAAGCTAGCGAAGATATATTTAACACTGACTTCTAAACGTGGCGACTGTGAGCAAGTGAGCTCTTGTCGTCGCAGACCTTCTTGCACCGATGTGCAAGGGTCAGTCTGTACGCTTTTGCAAAAATCGAGTTTTGGGGAGAAAGTCTACGAAACGGTTCGAGGTGTCTATTTCGGGTCTTTAAGATGCGATTGCATGTTTTAGATCACGTGGATTTGCACGTGCCTAAGTCTTTTTTTTTTTTTTATCCCTTTTTGGGTCGCCTAGTTTGTGTGTTATGAACACTCCACTACATGGGCGAATTCGAGCGGGGCTTGCTTCGATGCAATATGCGTCCTACCTCGTGGTATGGCGTAGATGCAATGCAAACTCACGCTACTCCAAAGGGAAAACCCGAAATGTAAAGACAATACTGAAGGGAAATAACAGAAGGGAAATAACCGAAGGGAAATAACCGAAGGGAAATAACCGAAGGGAAATATGTATATATCTTATGTATATGAGCCCTTACTCGGGTCTTGCAAATAAGAGCGAAGGCTCAATGTGGGTGCGTGCTTGAATTGAAAGACTTACACACACGACATGAAATTAAACCCAAATATAAATTGCAGTATGGCCTTGACTAAGGTCTTGGGAGTAAGAGCGAAGGCTCAATGTGTGTGAGAGTGCTTGAATTGAAGTACTACACACACGACATAAATGAAACCCAAATATAACTGCAATAAGGCCTTTACTAAGGTCTTGGGAGTAAGAGCGAAGGCTCAATGTGTGTGAAAGTGCTTGAATTGAAAGACTTACTCACACGACAAGAAATGAAACCCAAATAGTATAGGTCGGCCCTTACTTGGGTCTTTCAAATAAGAGCGAAAGCTCAATGTGTGTGAGAGTGTTTGAATTGAAAGACTTACTCACACGACATGAAATGAAACCCAAATAGTATAGGTCGGCCCTTACTTGGGTCTTTCAAATAAGAGCGAAAGCTCAATGTGTGTGAGAGTGTTTGAATTGAAAGACAACGCACCCAACTTAAATAAAACCCTTCGAAAATGAAATATATATGTACACTTATATATTAGGGGCTGATTAGGCCCGTGTGTGTTCAAAATTGTGCACGACTAAGAGAGTGCACGTGTGTGGTTGTGCCAAGCCACGTTATTACAAGCGGGGGGAGACTATGCTCCGTTATTACAACCCCGTATCAAATTGAATTTCAAGCAAGTGTATGACTAAAGACCGAGTTGAGACACTTACGAGTAGCTGGTCCGTAGAGGTCTTGCTTGAGCGTGGCCTTGGCTTTGGGCTGCAAACGGGAGCTCCGCGAAGGTATGTGATCAAGGGTGCTGGCCGGCTGCAAATGGGGCGCGGGATAGACGCCTCGAAGGGGGCCGGTGGCAAGTAGGTGGCGCCTCCAAGTAGGGAGTTTAGAGTGGCTGAACAAATGGGTATTAGGGTCACTAGGGAAGTTGGGTACTTAGGGAAACTGGACCTAAAAGGTGAGCTAGTGGGAAGGCCAAAGAGGACACCTAGGGGGGGGGGTTGGCCGAATGGGAGATGGTGGCTAAGTAGTGGCCAGCCACTTGGGTTATCCTAGGTTCGGCTAGGCTTAGGTGGTGGCGGCAAAGGGGCTGAGCTGAAGGGAAGATGGGTGGCTAAGAGTGGAGAGGTGGTAGAGAGGGGTTTTGAGGGAGTTTAGGGTACTTACCGAATGGGGAGAAGTGGCGGATGGAGTGGGAGAGTGGCGGGCAGGTGGCTGTCGGCTGGTGGAGTTGGGGGAAGATGGTGGCGTCCGGCTGGGGGGCAGTGGTGGTGGACGGAAGAAGGAAGGTGGCGGAGCAAGTGGCGGCTGGTGGAGCAGGTGGAGCTGCTGGGGAGTGGTCATGGCTGGATGGAAGATGGGAGAAGGAGAGGGCCCGGTTGGATGGAAAGGTGGTTCCCACTTGAAAACCCGCCCACAATGAGGGGGGTTTAAATAGGGGATGGGTAGGTCGGTTAGGGCTGGGCTGTGGGTAGTGGTTAGGTGGTTTAGGTAGGGTAGTATGTAGATAAGGTGGGCTGGATGGGGTTGGGCCAGATATTTTAAAACTAGGGGTTTGGGTAAATCGTGGGCTAAGGGTGGTTTAGGGGTTTAGGGCTAGGTTAGGTGGTTGGGTTTTAGGGTGAGGTTTAGTGAGCTAGGTTAGGTGGTTTAGGCTAGGTTTAGGCTAGGATTAGGGAAATTAATCTAGGTTTAAGGAAGGATTAGGGGAGTGGGTTAGGTGATTAGGTTGGGATTAGGCCGGGATTAGGGAAGTGGGTTAGGTGATTAGGTTCAGATTAGGGGTGGATTAGGGGTTTAGGCTAGGTTTAGGCATTTTGGGTTAGGTTTAGGTGAAGGAGCTCCCTTAGCATGGCCCATAGACCTTGATCACCCCATGTTGGTGCAGCCCTAGGTTAGGTTTTAGCTAATTACAAGCTTAAACCCACTCAATTAGGCTAACCCACATGATTAACCCAAACTTGACACACAAGTCAAGCTTAATACAACACTCTTGATATTTTTCACCCCCACTCTCTCTCATGCCCAATATCCCACGTGAATCTCAAGCACCTCCATTTATGAGAAGGTGATGTGGGCCATGGATATGGATATTGGATTGGATCTCTGGATCCAAATCCAAATCCAAGTCCACATATGGGTTTGGATTGGAATCTGGATATATATGGTCCAGATCCAATCCAAACTGAACTCTGACTCCTTCGAGCTGGGTTCGAAACGGACGATTCGTGCGGGGCCTGACAGCATCAGTACTCCGTCTGCGTTGGGTCTTCGCCAACATAGTCGTCCGCCTCCGTTTCTGCCTTCCGGAGATGACTTCAAATGCTATTTTGATAAGAACAGGGTCTTGGACGTTCGAGATCCTGGGGTGTGAATCAGATACAAGAGTTGCTGTGCCGGGCTCGACAGGTGCTCCGGTTCCGGGCTCTTCTTGGCTCTCCTGGTCCTGTCTTGATCGGGCCAAGCCACTTCGGGGTTTCAAAACATGTCTTAAAAGGGTTTTCAAAAGCTATATCATATGTTTTTGAAAGATAAAGTTTTGAACATATATACAGGGTTGTTTGGAAGGCTCCTGGGTTTCCAAACTCAAAATGGCCCTTTGGGGCTGCTTGTATAAAACCAGATTCGTTTAAGAAATTCGTGGGATTTCGGGGTGTTTACAGATGCCCCTCTTTGGCCTTGTCCAAATAGATTTGGATAAGGGCAAAGATGACAAACACCCCTTTTAATGTCTCCCTAGATCTAGCCACGAAGAATATGGGATCGTCCCATTTTTAGCAAAAATCTCAATTTTACAAACTCTGGTAGGAGGAGATATCACGCCAAAGGGTTTACTTATGGAATCTGGTCCTAAATGGGATCATGTTCATGCAAGTACCATGCGTGGAATGCAGATGACATGGGTGTGGTGCCAAGAGTGGCGACCTCCCAGAGACCAGGTGTGGTCGAACTCTAGAGACTTACAAGGTCTATTGCTCCAAGTGAGCAAATCCTATGCTGTTCGATGTTTGGTTTTCAAAACCTATTTACAAAAGCTATTTACAAAAGGGACAACTGTCTTGAGCCTCGATCCTAAGGACCTCGAGCTCTTCGTGCTTGCCCTTGTTTGAGTCTTAACACTCGCTTATCTAGCGGAGGTTTTATAAGAAAATAAGCTTCATTTCAAATTCCTACGTCTTACTCGAAACGTCGAATTCTCAAACAAGATGAAATTCAAGTAAGTAAATCCTATTTTTACTTTAGGATTCCTCGAAATGAACCATGCTTTAGCTTGGGATAAGCCAGGGATGGGAAAGAGATACCACGGTCCCTTCTGAAGCGTCCCGTGGTTTAAGGCATAGAAGGCGGAAAACTGCTCTTTTTGAGCTTTTTGGCCTCTTTTTCCTTTTTCATAGAGGGTCTCCCTTTGGGAGTATTTTTTCTTTAATCCCTCTTTTTCATAAGAGAATCGATTTTTCTTTTTCAAGTCTGGTTTCTTTCTTTTAGAAAGAGACTCTAAATGGGAAATTCCTTTTTGATTTGGGCCTTTGTTTCCCTTTTGGAAGGAGAAGAGAAGAGGGGAGGACTTATCCCAAGCTTACACTCGATCCATTCCAGATCAGCCTATTTAGAAATAGCACGTACTACTTGCAAGTATCTTGCTATGTTGAACTAGGCCTTTCTTTGTAAGAAGAAGGATTTTGAAACGCAACCACGATTTTGAAAACTCCACTATTTCACAAGTGCGAATTCTCTCACTTAGGGTCACACGAGTTTGCCTTTGCACCTTATTCACACGTCTCAGGGCAGCTATCCCTATCAAATTTTCGAAAACTGGAATTTAATCCAGATCCTACACATGATACTTCTTTAAGTATTGAATATTGATAGGATCTGCTAAATTCCTACCTTCTACATCGATCAACCAATACGAATTGTTCGTAGTGGTTGCTCGTACAACATAGGGTCCATCCCAGTTGGGGCGCCACTTGCCTAGGGGGTGTGGGCCACGATGGTGGATGGTTTTTAAGACCAGATCTCCCACTTCAAAGTGGCGAGGTCTCATGTGTTTGCTATAATGTCGGGCTATCCTTTGCCGGTATGCACGAGCATGATCCATGGCAAGGAGTCGCCTCTCATCTAGCAAATCTAGCTCGGCCATCCTAGCATGCTGAAGCGTCTCTAGGGGGAGGTCGAGTGCAATGGATGTATGGAATGAATGCAGTTGGGTATGAATGGGAAGAATGGCGTTTGTGCCATAGACCAATTCGAATGGTGTGGCATTTGTGGGAGTCCGGATGGAAGTCCTATAAGCCCATAAGGCTTCATCCAGCTTCTCATGCCACCTCCTACCCTTCTCTAAGGTCTTCTCAATGATACCAATGAGAGTCTTGTTTGTGGCTTCGGCTTGGCCGTTGCCTTGAGGGTAGTAGGGCGAGGAGAAGTGGTGAGTTATGCCATACGTGTTGCACAACTTAACCATCCGCTCGTTCTTGAATGGGGTACCATTATCAGACACCAGGTCTCGTGGAACCCCAAATCGAGCCAAGATATTCCTCCGGATGAAAGCCACCACATGTTGCCCCATTACATTCGTTAGGAAAATGGCTTCCACCCACTTGGAGAAATACTCCGTGGCTGCTAAAATAAAATGATGCCCATTCGAGGCCTTCGGAAATATGGGGCCTACAATGTCAAACGCCCACATGGTAAATGGCCAGGGGCTGACCACGGAATGCAATGCAGATGAAGGGATATGAATGGCGTGCCCATGCACTTGACATGGATGACACTTTCTAACATGATCGTGACAATCCTTTTTCAGGGTGGACCAAAAATAACCCCCTCTAAGTATTTTCATCGCCATCATGTTGGCATTAACATGACCTCCACATTCTCCGTCGTGGAACTCGTGCATCACTATCCTAGCCTCCTCTAGGTCGATACACCTAAGCAGAATGCCGGTAAAACTCTTTTTGTATAAGACCCCACCCAGAATGGTGTATCGGGTCGAAATCTTACGAATGAATGCCCTATCTTTGGATGTGGCATCCTCGGTGAATCCCCCATTTTCTAAAAATTGTTTTATGTCATAGAACCAGGGTTTTTCAATAGACTCTGGGTTGTTTTGGCAAATATCCAAGTCGTGTGTGGATGGATGGGGCGCATGCCATATTTCCAAAGATCTGGTCCCGGAAATGGGATCGACCTTCAGGGCTGAACCCAAGGAAGAGAGGGCATCAGCGATGCCATTGTCCTCTCTTCCTACGTGTGTGAGCTTACACGATTGGAAGGATTGGACCAATCGAGTGGCCAACTCGTGATATGGAAGTAGTTTTTCATTACGTACTTGCCAAATTTTTAAAACCTGGTTTATGACAAGGAGTGAATCTCCAAAGACCTCGATGCATGATGCCCCTAGAGTTTTCGAAATCCTTAAGCCTTGTATGAGTGCTTCATACTCAGCTACGTTGTTGGAACATTCGAAATCTAAGCGGACTGCTATGGGAATCTCGCCCTTTTCAGGGGAGATTAGGATGATCCCGGCACCAGTCCCTCGTTGGTTTCGTGCCCCGTCGAAGTGCATCTTCCACACTTGGTTTTCGAAAGAATTTGCCAAAATGTGGTTTTGAAAATGGTTTTGCAATATGCCTTCATCAGGCATTTCGACAAGAGTGGGATATGCGTCCTCCAAGGGGAAGTCAGCCACGTAATCTGCTAGGGCTTGCCCCTTAACGGAGATCTGGTGATGATATTTCAGATCATACTCCATTAGAAGGAGTTGCCATTTGCCCAATCTACCCGTGAGAATGGGTTTTTCGAACAAGTGCTTGATTGGATCAAGCTTGGACACTATCCAGATCTCATGATCTAGGAAGTAGTGTCTGAATTTCTGGCAGGCCCAGACTAGGGCCAAGCACGTCTTCTCCATGGCTTGATAATTTCGTTCATAAGCCAAGAGAGTTTTCGAAATATAGTAGATGGCATACTCCTTATGGGTGTCATCCTCGTATTGAGCCAACAGGGCTCCTAAAGCGTTTACATGCACGGAGATGTATAATAAAAGCGGTTTTCCTTGTTTTGGAGGATTCAAAACGGGGGGATTAACCAAGTATGCCTTTAGTCTCTCGAAGGACTTTTGGCATTCGTCATCCCATAAGAATTTTGTACCCTTCCTCAACAGTTTGTTGAAGGGTTCGCATCTAGTTGCCAGATTCGATATGAATCGGCGCACAGATTGTAATCGACCCTGGAGGCTACGGACTTGGGTGAGGTTGGAGGGTGGAGCCATGTCTATGATGGCTCGACACTTAGAGGGGTCGACTTCTATTCCCCTTTGGCTCACCATAAAGCCTAGAAGCTTCCCTGATTCTACCCCGAACACACATTTTTGAGGGTTTAGCTTTACTTTGTAAAGCCTAAGCCTTTCGAAAATCTTTTGTAAACATTCGATATGGGTGCATCGGGTTTTGGATTTTGCCAAGAGATCATCTACATACACTTCTACAAGCTCGTGAATTTGATCATGGAAGATCGTGTTCATGGCTCGTTGGTATGTTGCGCCGGCATTTTTCAAACCAAAGGGCATGACTGTATAGCAGTACGTGCCCCATGGGGTTGTGAAGGCGGTCTTACCCTGATCTCGTGGACTTAGTTTGATTTGATTATAGCCTGAATAGCCATCCATAAATGAAAACATTTCATGATTTGCAGTACTATCAAATCTATGTTTGGTAAAGGATAATTATCCTTTGGAGTGGCTTTATTCAGGTTTCTGAAATCGATGCATATTCGAATTTTCCCATTGGTTTTTCGAACTACAACGATATTTGACAACCAATCAGAATACGCAATGGGTTTTATAAATCCGGCTTTTAGCAGATCTTCTAAACCCTCTTTGACTTGCGTGTGTACATTCGGGTGTATTTTCCTAAGCTTCTGCTTTATTGGTTTTACACCTACATCTAAGGGAAGACGATGCTCGACTATGCTGGGATCTATGCCCGGCATGTCTTCGTACGTCCATGCAAACACATCTAAATAGGTTCGTAGAAATGCAATGAATGCTAACTTTTCAGTTTCATGCAAGCATGCGCCTATCTTGATGGTTTTGGGATTGGAATCATCCCCTAGGTTCACCTCTATGAAATCTCCTCCTACTGATTGGGAAGGTCTTTCAAAATCGAGAATTCTATGAAATTCTGGGAGCTCAGAAGTGGGATCTTCCTCAAGGGGATCCACTTCTGGGCTTTGATCATTCTCGTGGGCTTTAGACCCGAGGGAATTTGATGCGTGGTTTTCAAAATAACCTGGTTTTGTACTTGGATTTTCAAGCGATTTCGAAATTTTTGGTCTGGCTATGCAGACGACGTTTCTTTCGAAGTCCTTTTCTTTCGCCAAAGTCATACCAGGAGCAGCTATGTACAAAATCTTTTTGGTATTTTCCAAATTTTCGATTTTTTTGGGTTTTTGTAAAACAAGAACTTTGGGAACTATACAAAGCACACTTTTTTCGAGTTTTTGTTTTTCCATTGTTTTTGGTTTTTCTTGTTTTTCGATTTTTTTTTATTTTAAGTTTTCAAATGTTTTTGGTATTTTTAGAAAAAGGGATCTTCCGTCATACCTACAAAGGGAAAACACTATGGGTTAGACTCGGAACAGGAGGTCTAAACCATAGGTTTCTTCTAAGACAGGCTCCGGGGCACCCTTGACCCAGGTGGTCACAGGGGGTGGCTCCGACGGTATTCGGGGAGTATAGCCGATCCCATATCGGCTTGGATTGGCCCTAGGAAGGATGGGCTCTAGGAGACCCTGGTTTTGTGCCCCTAGACTCTTGTAGGGCGTGTAGCCCATGTTCAATAACATGTTCCACGACCTTTTGTTTTTTGAAAAGATGGGATATAAGTCGTGGTCCTGGAACATGCTATCGTCCATATTAGGCTCGTAGGGCCTTTTGTCCAGGGGTTTTGGAAATAGGGAACGTTTGGGTTTTCCTAGGAGGATTAGAGTCGGGAGGGGGCCTGCTTTGGGCGGCCCCTTCACACATACAACCTTCCTAGGGTTGTTCAACACGAGCCGAGGTGGCTCAACCATAATTTGCCCCAGGTTAGCCTCATGGGCCTGGGAGCTCGATAAACAAGGGGAGTTTATGATCCCCTGAAGCTGTGGGTGACTCTCACATAGGATCACTACGACTTGGTCCCTAAAAGGGATCTTGACACACTTGTGGAAGGTGGATGGCACAGCGCACAAACTGTGTATCCAGGGTCTTCCCAGCAACAGGTTATAATGGGGGTGGATGTCCAAGACATGGAACACCCCCGTGTGTTCGATCTCTCCCGTTTCCATTGGGAGTTCGATGGATCCTAAAGGCCTAGACGCATTCCCATCGTATCCAGTGATAACGATGGGGCTTGGGTTTACTGAAGTCAAGGTGACTCCGATTTTGTACGCCACGTGAAGTGGAAGGATGTTGAGCCCTCCTCCACCGTCGACTAGGCACCTGTCGAGAGAGTGGTTGTTTAGAACCACCTCGATATGCAGGGCCTGGTTATGGGTTTCGTAGGGTCTATCTACATCATCTTCCGAAAAGGTGATGGGCGATTTTGCTCCTAATAAAGCCACTTGGGCAGACAAGGACTCCGGACTTATGTTCGAATCAACCTTGGCCCTTTCTAGAATTTTCTCTAAGACAAGTCTATGCCTAGGCGAGGTTTTGATAAGCTCTAGGATAGACATGTGAATAGGAATCTTTGAAAGGTGGTTTTCGAAATCATTAGGATTTAGGATGATTTTGTCCTTATCTGCTTTTGGCAGACCACTAGGGATACATGCTTTTGAGGGGCCAGGCACACTGACCACCTTTTGAGCACCTTGAAGGTGCGGGGGTTGGTAGATCCTCCCGGATCTAGTGACTTCCCCCACGACCAGCCTAGGGTTTGCGCTAAACTTGGCTCTAAGGATGAGCTGAGGAGAACCTTGGATTTTAAAAACTGGCTTTGCCGGGGTTTCCACTTTTGATGGTCCCCGAATGACGACTTGGGCGGGCCTCTTGTATAATACAAGGATGGGCGCACAAGCAGGTCGACCAGGTTCGGGCTTTCGCGCTAGTTCCTTGGAAATGGTGAGGGTACATACCTCCTTTCCTTTCCCACTGCCACTGGCGTGTTTGGGAAAAGGTTCCTTGAAGATAGCTTGAGGTGGCTCAGGTTCCGCAGTGACCTGGAGCCGGCCCTCCGCTATCAAGTTCTCAATTTTATTTAGAAGAGAGAAGCACCGTTTGGTATCATGGCCTTTGAGCCGATGATACTTGCAAAATCGGTTTAAATACCCCCCTTTGGACGTGACTCCTTCAGGGATTTCAGGGAGTTCGATCATGCCCTGGGCAAGTAGGAGGTCTAGGACCTCCGACACAGGTTGCCCCAGCGGAGTGTACTCCCGTTTTTCAATTGGCTTTGAAAAATTGCGTTCTCTCTTATTTTCTATTTTTTCAAAATTTTTAGAAGTGCCCGCCATGCCTGGATCCACCCGGACATTGGCGATTTTATGGGGCTTTGCCCCTTTGTCCGTTGTGGGCAGCCCATATGCGATGGGCTTTTCCACGCGTGTTTTGGGAACGGCACTTCCTTTCCATAAGTGGTCGTATGTCCCTTTTCGCAAGTTGGTTTCGAAAAGGGAGGCCTTTTTGATCAACTTATGGAAAGTTGAAATCTCATGGAGCGAGAGAAGGGTTTTTAACTCGCTTTTGAAATTATCCAGGATGAGCATTACTGCGCATCCTTCGGATATAGGCTCTCGCACTTGGCCCAAAAGAGACCTCCATCTTATAATGAAGGCATGCACGTCTTCGTTCATGCCTTGCTTTGTATCCCTTAAGGTATTCAGGGTTGGCGTGACTTCCACGTTGTGTGCAAATCTTTGCATGAAGCAGTTCGCTAACTCTTCAAAAGTAGCGAACTGGCTTAAGTCGTAGGAAGCCAGCCATTTTGCAGCTGTGCCCTTAAGGGATAGGGGGAACCAATACACCCATTTCATCGAGTCCTTTTTCTTCTTATGGGCTCGACGTGAGAAAAGCTGCAAGTGAGACCTAGGGTCTCCCATGCCATCATACCGATGGAAGTTCGGTATTTCATCGTCACTGTCTGTTTCGTAATCCATAGGAAGGAAATCAGACAGGGCGTAGCTTCTTTTCTCTTTATTTTGCCCTTTCAGCAGTTGTTGTAGGGCTTTACGGTCCTTTTGTGTGAAGGACTCGTGGTATTGGTTGCCTTCCATTACGGAGGCCTCTTTTTGCTTGTGAGGTTTTTCAATTTTCTTTTTAGGCCTTTGTTCACCGTTTGATGAACATGAATCGCCTACTTCAGCCTCTTGGCTGAGAGCATCGATTTTGGCCTCAAATTCCCTTCTCAAGTCCTCGATTTCATCTAGTTTTATTTTGTTTTTGAAAATCCTCCTAGAGTGAGAACTTGATGCGCATGAGCCTTGGCTCGACACTTCACTTGGGTTGGATTTTGACATGCTTTTCAAGCTTTTTCAAAATTTCCTAAGTAAAAGCAAAGAAAACAAGTTAAAACGACACCTTTATAAAATTTTCGCAAGACTTCTACAAGTAAACTCGATTTTTGAAAAGGCTCACGTCCCACCGGGCGTGCCAATCTCTGTAGACGCGCGAAAATCCCCGCCTCTTCGCCTCTTTCGTGGCTTGGAGTGGATCTTATCGTGCGTCTAAGGCCTATGTATACAAATAGGGCGTGCTAGCTAGCTTACTTAAGCTAGCGAAGATATATTTAACACTGACTTCTAAACGTGGCGACTGTGAGCAAGTGAGCTTTTGTCGTCGCAGACCTTCTTGCACCGATGCGCAAGGGTCAGTCTGTACGCTTTTGCAAAAATCGAGTTTTGGGGAGAAAGTCTACGAAACGGTTCGAGGTGTCTATTTCGGGTCTTTAAGATGCGATTGCATGTTTTAGATCACGTGGATTTGCACGTGCCTAAGTCTTTTTTTTTTTTATCCCTTTTTGGGTCGCCTAGTTTGTGTGTTATGAACACTCCACTACATGGGCGAATTTGAGCGGGGCTTGCTTCGATGCAATATGCGTCCTACCTCGTGGTATGGCGTAGATGCAATGCAAACTCACGCTACTCCAAAGGGAAAACCCGAAATGTAAAGACAATACTGAAGGGAAATAACAGAAGGGAAATAACCGAAGGGAAATAACCGAAGGGAAATAACCGAAGGGAAATATGTATATATCTTATGTATATGAGCCCTTACTCGGGTCTTGCAAATAAGAGCGAAGGCTCAATGTGGGTGCGTGCTTGAATTGAAAGACTTACACACACGACATGAAATTAAACCCAAATATAAATTGCAGTATGGCCTTGACTAAGGTCTTGGGAGTAAGAGCGAAGGCTCAATGTGTGTGAGAGTGCTTGAATTGAAGTACTACACACACGACATAAATGAAACCCAAATATAACTGCAATAAGGCCTTTACTAAGGTCTTGGGAGTAAGAGCGAAGGCTCAATGTGTGTGAAAGTGCTTGAATTGAAAGACTTACTCACACGACAAGAAATGAAACCCAAATAGTATAGGTCGGCCCTTACTTGGGTCTTTCAAATAAGAGCGAAAGCTCAATGTGTGTGAGAGTGTTTGAATTGAAAGACTTACTCACACGACATGAAATGAAACCCAAATAGTATAGGTCGGCCCTTACTTGGGTCTTTCAAATAAGAGCGAAAGCTCAATGTGTGTGAGAGTGTTTGAATTGAAAGACAACGCACCCAACTTAAATAAAACCCTTCGAAAATGAAATATATATGTACACTTATATATTAGGGGCTGATTAGGCCCGTGTGTGTTCAAAATTGTGCACGACTAAGAGAGTGCACGTGTGTGGTTGTGCCAAGCCACGTTATTACAAGCGGGGGGAGACTATGCTCCGTTATTACAACCCCGTATCAAATTGAATTTCAAGCAAGTGTATGACTAAAGACCGAGTTGAGACACTTACGAGTAGCTGGTCCGTAGAGGTCTTGCTTGAGCGTGGCCTTGGCTTTGGGCTGCAAACGGGAGCTCCGCGAAGGTATGTGATCAAGGGTGCTGGCCGGCTGCAAATGGGGCGCGGGATAGACGCCTCGAAGGGGGCCGGTGGCAAGTAGGTGGCGCCTCCAAGTAGGGAGTTTAGAGTGGCTGAACAAATGGGTATTAGGGTCACTAGGGAAGTTGGGTACTTAGGGAAACTGGACCTAAAAGGTGAGCTAGTGGGAAGGCCAAAGAGGACACCTAGGGGGGGGGTTGGCCGAATGGGAGATGGTGGCTAAGTAGTGGCCAGCCACTTGGGTTATCCTAGGTTCGGCTAGGCTTAGGTGGTGGCGGCAAAGGGGCTGAGCTGAAGGGAAGATGGGTGGCTAAGAGTGGAGAGGTGGTAGAGAGGGGTTTTGAGGGAGTTTAGGGTACTTACCGAATGGGGAGAAGTGGCGGATGGAGTGGGAGAGTGGCGGGCAGGTGGCTGTCGGCTGGTGGAGTTGGGGGAAGATGGTGGCGTCCGGCTGGGGGGCAGTGGTGGTGGACGGAAGAAGGAAGGTGGCGGAGCAGGTGGCGGCTGGTGGAGCAGGTGGAGCTGCTGGGGAGTGGTCACGGCTGGATGGAAGATGGGAGAAGGAGAGGGCCCGGTTGGATGGAAAGGTGGTTCCCACTTGAAAAACCCGCCCACAATGAGGGGGGTTTAAATAGGGGATGGGTAGGTCGGTTAGGGCTGGGCTGTGGGTAGTGGTTAGGTGGTTTAGGTAGGGTAGTATGTAGATAAGGTGGGCTGGATGGGGTTGGGCCAGATATTTTAAAACTAGGGGTTTGGGTAAATCGTGGGCTAAGGGTGGTTTAGGGGTTTAGGGCTAGGTTAGGTGGTTGGGTTTTAGGGTGAGGTTTAGTGAGCTAGGTTAGGTGGTTTAGGCTAGGTTTAGGCTAGGATTAGGGAAATTAATCTAGGTTTAAGGAAGGATTAGGGGAGTGGGTTAGGTGATTAGGTTGGGATTAGGCCGGGATTAGGGAAGTGGGTTAGGTGATTAGGTTCAGATTAGGGGTGGATTAGGGGTTTAGGCTAAGTTTAGGCATTTTGGGTTAGGTTTAGGTGAAGGAGCTCCCTTAGCATGGCCCATAGACCTTGATCACCCCATGTTGGTGCAGCCCTAGGTTAGGTTTTAGCTAATTACAAGCTTAAACCCACTCAATTAGGCTAACCCACATGATTAACCCAAACTTGACACACAAGTCAAGCTTAATACAACACTCTTGATATTTTTCACCCCCACTCTCTCTCATGCCCAATATCCCACGTGAATCTCAAGTGGGCCCCACCTCCATTTATGAGAAGGTGATGTGGGCCATGGATATGGATATTGGATTGGATCTTTGGATCCAAATCCAAATCCAAGTCCACATATGGGTTTGGATTGGAATCTGGATATATATGGTCCAGATCCAATCCAAACTGAACTCTGACTCCTTCGAGCTGGGTTCGAAACGGACGATTCGTGCGGGGCCTGACAGCATCAGTACTCCGTCTGCGTTGGGTCTTCGCCAACATAGTCGTCCGCCTCCGTTTCTGCCTTCCGGAGATGACTTCAAATGCTATTTTGATAAGAACAGGGTCTTGGACGTTCGAGATCCTGGGGTGTGAATCAGATACAAGAGTTGCTGTGCCGGGCTCGACAGGTGCTCCGGTTCCGGGCTCTTCTTGGCTCTCCTGGTCCTGTCTTGATCGGGCCAAGCCACTTCGGGGTTTCAAAACATGTCTTAAAAGGGTTTTCAAAAGCTATATCATATGTTTTTGAAAGATAAAGTTTTGAACATATATACAGGGTTGTTTGGAAGGCTCCTGGGTTTCCAAACTCAAAATGGCCCTTTGGGGCTGCTTGTATAAAACCAGATTCGTTTAAGAAATTCGTGGGATTTCAGGGTGTTTACAGTAGCGATTTTGGAATCTGAATTTTTTTCAAAATGATTTTGATTCGAAACAACCTTTTCTAAAACAACAACCATTTCACTTGGCCCAATCGGGTTTAGTTATGCGAAAACAGAATTCGTTTTATTTAACACCATGAGTTTGTATTTTCTAGAGACCTTATCAAGGTCCAAAAATCTCAAGAATTTTACCAGAATGAGTACTAAGCGTGAGATTTTATAAGGAATTTCTATTTATATTTTTGGGTTCTTAGATAATCAAATAAAAATCTCAAAATATTTTTAGGGTCTTAGTAAAACACTTATATCTCTGTATATAGGTCTCCGATTATTATAAAACTTGTCAATTTCAAAAGTTATATATGTTAGCTTTTAGATGACACCCTTCTTGAGGGATTTGGGTACACACCGACCGAGTTATACAGGTTATAATGAAATAGCATTGTGGGATTTTTGTCAAAGAGACGTTTGGTTTCAAGTTTAGTACGATCCTTGATGCTTTTTTATGAACTTTATACACATTCAAAGTTTGTGCAAATTTTGCCAGATATTGGTTTGTATGTCACTCACAAACAAAATTTAATAGTATTTCGCTTGAAAATAATGGTTGAAAAATTCAGAGATCACACAAGGTCTTTTAGCATGATGAAATGTGTAGAATGTTTAAAAAAAAAATAATGATGCATTTGGTTTGAAGGTTAATGATCACTCAAAGAGTTTTGTTAATGACTTATGTTAGTTCGGGGAAGAACTCATCAATATATAGATCCTTGGGGATCTCTCTCTTAGAGGGTTACTTGTTTGGAAAATATATGCGATCATAGCCCAATGTCCAACTGGTGTTTTTTTATTTTCTCACGATTGTAGATGCTTTTAGTGGAGTAATTTGGATTTCTAATCTCAAATAAAACCAACCATTCCAGTTCCGGTTCCACAAAACCGAACCAGAGCGTCCATGGTTCTGGATCGAGTTTGACAGGTTTCGGCTTCGTGGAACCTGTTCGATTTGCATTGTAGCTTAGTTGAAAATTCGGATTTATAAGATGTTGGTTGGTGAAACAGTAAAGATACTTAGGATCGTCTTGGCCATCTACAGAACGGTCTACCATGTCCAATGTTGTAGCACGATTCAAACAGACGTTTTCCTGCTTATCTCTCGGTAAAAAACATGGGTCGTCCTGAAGGGAGACCGTTAGCTCTTCTGGTTCTCGGACACGCCCCCTCGCTCCCGCCCGTGTTTATATGCTACGGCCCCCCGTTGTAACGGAGAAAAGGAAAGGAAAATAAACTCGGGTCTCTCTCTCTCCCCGCATACAAACACTCGTAAACTTCCTTTTAGACTCACTTTTGCCCACAATTTGTTTGTTGAGATGCTTGAAAGAAAGTCGAGTCAACTTTTCCACAAACTTGTACTTGAACGGATTTTTGCTTTCAATTTCAGTCCCACGGGTGCACACGCACGCACGCACACACACACACGGAGAGTAATTACTTTGAAGTTCTTCCTTGTAAACAGGTGAGTAGGAGAAATGGCTGGCGTTCCTCGCGCATTGCGGATGTTGGCGGTGACCGCTTCAATTTTCTTTGGTGGTGTTTTCACCCTCTCTCTCGCTTCCTCTGTTGTGGTTGGTGCACTCCAATCTGCTGCGGACGCCAACAAGGTCAAAACTTGTTCAAAATATTTCTCATAAAACTAAAATTCATACGGTAAGCTCTCATATAGACCGTGACCTTTATTCTTCTTTTCAATGGTGCAGAAAAAACATGCATCTAAATGTGATGCCTGTAAAGGAACTGGTTTCTACCCATGCAAACTGTGCAAAGGAAAATCCACCATTGATTGGTCTCCTCTTTTTGATCCTGTGGCCATAAATCCATGCCTGTGCCCAACATGTGACGGCAACAAGTAAGGGAAATTCGTGCATTTCTTTTCCTACTGTTGGTTGCGTTGTGCTTCGGCCCACATGATTTGAGCTCTTGCAACTCGCCATGTGGTAGTGAATCTCTTTCATGATATTTGCTTCAGCAGCCCAATGATATCAAAGTATTTGGAATTCTCAGAGAACTGGGAATTTTGGGCGTGAAAAGTAGTTCCTAGTTTCATCATGTAGATGTGCTTGGCTTGGTTTTGGTAATGGCGTCTTTTTTGTGGTGCCCAGGGTGCAGCGATGCCTCAACTGTCTTGGGAAAGGTTATGCTTGAAGGTGGCTTTTACTTGTTTATTATTTATTGCAGCTGCTGAATTACTTACAAGATGCAAATTTAGTTTGATAAGCTGAGGATTCTCATTTGCTTCTCGGAGGTTACTTTGCCTTCTTTCACTTCGACGGCGAAGTTTTCTTAAGTCTTAATCCTTCAAAATTTCCATTCAGTTCTACCACTTACTTTCTATTCCCCTGCACTTTCAAAAATATTTGGAACTGGGATGCACGAGGTGGAAGTGATTCCTGAGAATTCTTGCGTCAGGAATGTCCGCTCTCAAGTGAATTTGTGTGACTTTATCGAAACATATATGTGGCTCTTTGATTATGAAGCTGCCGGTATTGCAGCTGAACACACTTATTATCAGAAACACCGTCACAATCCCTAACCCCACCTTGCCGTTGAGAGAAAAAAAATCGTAGGCTAAAGAAGAAACAGAGCTAGCCATCATAGGGTTCTCGCCTTCAAGTCTTAGAAATCCAGACGTCAAAACCGTGATAACAACACCATCTAATATCGCAAAAGTGAAAGAGAACAGAGCTAGCAGGACTTTGAATGAATTGACAGTTGAAATTATTGAACGTGATTTTTCCCAGTATAATCCATTAACTCGATGCTTTGTTCAAATATCGCCAAATCTATCGCTCAATTCAGGACTTCAATTTCCATTTTTATTGGAATCCACTCCGATAATGGTTTTAAATTACAGTAGCCTGCAGGGGTAAAAACAGAGAATCAGGGTCACATTGCTTAATTTTAGCAGTCTTATAGATGTTATTCAAGGCGACACTGCTGGCCTTAATATACCCGGGGTAGCTACTGCCAAATTCTCTGCCAGCTGCTTCCTTGAGGTACTATGTGTGGATGGAACTTGACAGATAACTCCAACATTGTCTTGGAGTATCAGGTTTCTATCTTTTAGTCGAGGCATGGAAGACCTTGTAGAAGGCCAAGAGACTAAGCTGTTGCCGCCCAAGCTTTGCAAGCCTCACTGATAGAGGGCAAACAGCAGTATCAACCCTGTTATCCTAGTGGGTTTTGCCTCCGGCAGCTTTGTCAAGATTTCTTTGAGCGTTGACATCCCCCTTTCCCTTTATCAGCAATTATCAACATATCTTGCTTGAAGGGTTCAACATTCACATATTACAGAAGTTGCAGTTTTATCATATAATAGATACTTAAAGGCACAAACTTCGCTACATGAGCTGAAATTCTTGACAAATAGATGCAACTTTCATTCAATGGACCTTTCCTATTTCACTGTTCTTGCAGTCTCCTAACAAAGGCATCAAAGTTATACTGTGTATGGTACTACCAAGCTGAGGGCTCCTATCCATCTTTGGTGGTAAAGGAAAAGCTGAGGATTCATAAACCCCGCTCCATATTACTTGTGAATCTCATTAAGAATCAAATGCCACTCCCTTACCAACCTGGAGCCAGAGTGAGGTAGTGGATATACTGGTGGCGTTGTTGCCTGATGATATATGAAGTGTATCTAGTAACCGAGGAGGCCTATTCAACTTCTGCTGCTATACTCATGCAGAAGTGTGTAAAAGAAACACCGGACACCGACAATCACGACAATGAGTGGCAATGCAATCCCTTTAGGTTGTTATCTCATTGCCAATGTGATTAGAGCATATATCCATTGATTATAATGGGTGACTTCATGTCCGATTTGGCTAGTGGCGCGTCGACCGAGTGCTAATGGCTACACATGCTTTATGCTTCGTCTGCTGCTATGCACAAAGGTGGGTAGTTGAGGCAAATAAATACCAGTTTTAAGTGGGGAGATGAATTAATGGCATGGGAAAAGGAAAGTCACTTCTATGAAGAAGGCGTTGTTTTTGAAAAAGAGGCAACATTGGGTAGATGCTAGATCTTAGGGAGTGCAATTGGACCCCCTTTAGTACCAGATACAAAGATTTGTGTCCATTCCCGTTTCTAGCGTTGTGACACAAAAGAAAGCTATGTGTGGATAAAAGAAAGGTATGTAATGCAGCAGGAAGGGAATGAGAATAATATAAAAAGTTACATGAAATCTCGGTGGTAGAAACGTCTGTGGGAACTGAAGTTAACCGTAAGGCAGTTGGTTTAGAAAGGGTTCTACCTTCAAAAGCGTGGCCTCATGACACGGATTCACCTTTCAGGAGGCTTTCTACAGCAGACGGGGGCAAAACACGGAATGAGATCACTGTAATTTAGTACCACAGTGTGAGATTTTAGAGTAAGGGCGACGTGCATACTTGGAGACTTCCACAATCTCTCTAAACTTGTGACTTTCTTCTTAAGTCGACCCAACATTCATCAACTTGTAACTTTATAAAATGGTAATTACAAGATCGATGTAAACACCTAAAATTTTTTTAAAAAAATAATTTTTCAAAAGTTTCCCTTACAAGCAAAATTGTGGTCATTAGTCTTTTAAGGTTTCTTTTAATGAAACACTTTAAGCAAGCTTATTTCCAACCTATAATTTTGTACAAACCTCAAAACAAGGGTTACCTCGATCCCATAAAATAAAATTTCATTGTTTCAAGCACCTTTCATTCGAAGAAAGGTTGTAAAAGTCAAAAGGAGGCATTTGGAATCAACGTAAGTTCTACCTACAAAACATTTGTAAATGACCATTTTACCCCTACAAGCATATTTGGATATAAAAAACAAAAATAGAACATTCAAGCCAAAAGCGTGTTGGAAAAGCTAAAAAAGGACCTCAGAAACTGAGAAGACTTAGGTTAGACGATGACTCAAGCAAAAAGTGAAAAGCATCAATTTAAAAATCTGAAATTTCGCTAACAAAGGAAGATCCTACACACCCGTTAAAAGGTTAAAGAAATCAACTCACGGAGTGAAAAATGACAAAATCATCAATCTAGAATAAAGAATAAAAAAGTTTAAAATACTTCTGATAAAGGAAGACCCTACACCAAGCAACCCTACACCCATGAGAAGGTTAAAGTGGTCCTGAAAGATTAAAGAGATTAACCCATGGAGTAGACAAAGGTAAAAGAGACATCACTAGTCACCAAGTACGACACTATCACCCACCACACGTGCCACCACCGTCGCCCACCACATGCGCCAATATCGCCAGTCACCATGGGCCTCATATGCATTGTTGCCACTTGTCTCCCATGTCACCACACACCGCCACATGGACACCATGCGCCTAGTACATGCCCCCACGCACCAACACATGTCAGCATGTGCCCCCATGAGCTGGTGTGCACACCCGATGCGTTGGCACGTGCCGCCATGCTAGGACCCCCTCAGTCCTTGACGCGTGCGGCCAGGGCCTCCCATGCACTAGAGTGCATGCCCCATACATGCAAACAGCTTTCCCATGTGTCGACATGTTCAACACGTGTTCAAATATCTCTATCACCTGTCATATGTGTCTAATTTCTCTTATCACGTATGGATGCCCCTTGATGGACTTGATTTGGATTTGGATTGGGCCTAGTAACTCAAAATGATCATATTAAAGAAAATGCCTATAAAAGGAGGATGGGGTGGCCAAAAGAGAGGATTTCAACCCAAGAATGAGAGGCCCTGCCAAGGAGGACATGAGGGAGCTCATTCCCTAAAAGAAATGAAAGGTTTCCATAGTGGGAGTCTAGTGAATGAATGAACCAAGGTTTCCAGTGAGTTTTATCTTTTTTCTTATAATTTACTTTGATTTTCTGGCGAGTCATCAGTTGAAGGAGCTGGGAGCTTTATAACGGCTAGATCATTCTTTATTATTTCCTTCCAAAACTTTTACGTTCTTTTTCTTCCTCTTTTAACATATTCATCATTTATTTTCGTACACCTTTATAATGGAGCTTCTTTTGGTTGCCTTTTTAAGTGTTCAAACCATATAAAATAATTTTCCTCATTTTATCATCTAGTGGTATCACTTTCAATTTATCTTGAATCACCATATTACAAATAGAGTCCCTTTCTTGTATGAACACAAATCCATCTCATCATCTTAATTTCAATCACGAACATGTTTTGCACATCTTGATGGTTAACTACCAAACACTCAACACAATATAATATATCGGTTCTGATTGTTGTTTTATAATATTTACTTTTCAACTCTTATGGTAACTTCTAGTCATATAGAGTGTATGTTACATCTTTCCGTTTTAACTACCCTACATTAATTTTATGTGTGGCATCTCTATCAATTTTTTCATCATTTTGAAAAGTGATCCTAAGTATTTAAAACTTTCATTTTGAGAAATGCAGTGTCTCCCAATTTTAGTTTTCATATCATTTGTAGTAACAAAATTATCAAACTTAAATTTCATATATTTTGTCATTGTTTTACTAAGTTGAAAGCCTTTTATTTTCTAATGTTTCCTCCATAGTTCTAATTTCTTATGCTCATAGTTACTGAAAAATGACATACACCAAGATACTTCATCATGAATATATTATATTAGCTTGTCAATAACTAAGGTAAATAAATATGAACTTAAAGTTGATCCTTAATATACGCTCTTATTAACTTCAAAGAAATTCATCATTCCTCTATGATTACTCACACATGTTTGTACACCATCATATAAGGTTGATCAAGGTAAATGGGATGCCTTTATTTTCTAAGGTTCTTAAAAGATTATCTCTTGTCACCGTATCGTAAGTTCTTTTAATTCAATGACTGCAATACTTCTCCTAGATTCACCTAACACATATTTTATCACTTTTGTAATATGCATTACTATATTATTTCACATATCATTAGTTGTGCCTATATAATTTCAAGCATTTCTTTTGAGAACTTTCTCTTTAAATATACATTCTTTCTCATTTTTGTGGTTTGAAAATTTAGTCCGAGAAGTTGTATGTATTTTTGCCTCTTTGTCTACTTTTTTAAATATAAATCTATTACTAAAAGTTAATATTGGAGAGTTAAGTTTCTTTTAGAATTACTTTGCAAACCTTATTGCAAGATTTAACTTTCTTCTTATAAGCAAAACAATTAATTTGCGTTTTTGACAAATTACACTTATAAATAATTTAATATTCATCTCGTTATTCTTATTAGCTATAAAGAGATCATATGTCATAGTAAAATTTAAATTTTTTTACCTATATTTAAATCCCGAAAGCAATAGTTTCTATGGATACCTTGATACCCTAATGCTCCTTTACACACATATAGATTTAGTTCTCCTCCTAAAAATATTTTTTTTTATGAAACTCCTTGAATCACCTTATCTAGCTTTTCTCATAATGCCTTCTTTATACTTTCTATTACTTGAGGTGCATAAACACAAGCTATATTTAAAGCATGAAGTACTAAAAATAATTTCACCATCATAATTTGGTCACTCTGTCATTATATATCTACTACACTTAGTGGTAGACCCAAGAATTATTTTGGGTGGGACAAACTTGTATTTCATATCCACAAAGCACTTGTATTTAGTGGTGAACACAAGAAATTTTTATATTTAAGGCTTCACCTCACCTTAAAGTGGGTCCACTATTGACTACATTATCCTTTAAATTTTTATTTATAGTAATATCAATTTCATTTGAAGTCGTTTCTTTTCATAAGTTTTATAAATTAAAACCTTTATTCAACCCACTTTGTCTTTTATAAATATAAAATATCATTCTCCTAGTCATAATATCTACCACCTCTATTAACTTGTCTATCAATATTCTAATATTCTAATTACTAACATGAATCTTATTATCTAAGACTAACTTTCTCACCCCTACGTGTGTCTATGTTGTGGGAATCCCTTATACAATTGATTCACATCTAGGTGAAGATTTAGAAGCCCAAACATTACTGCTTTTAGGCCTTGTAGTCCATTGGTAAGAGAGGATGCTGCACGAAATGCTCAATCCATGGTAAATCCCACAAATTTCTAGGTTGGCTGTCAGAAGCCTAATGCTATCCTCCTCTTTTCTTATGTGTTCTTGGGACATGTATACATATATATGAATATATATATATATATATATATATATATATATATATATATATATATATATATATATATATATATATATATATATATATATATATATATACACACATATATATGTGTGTATGTATATGTGAATGATGTCAATAATTATATAATTGTATGTTCATGATGTAGATATCCATCATTATATTCATTGTGAATGTATATTGCTTGATTGTCGCATGCCTTTAGAATTACTATATGGGGTTGAGGATTTCCACCTATGGTATGAGTTGGATTGTGCCCCCATTGCACTGTAGGTAATTGAGGACAGGTTAGCGGCTGATTTTGGCGATGATAACCAAACATGTACTAGAGTGAAAAGGTCATATGCAACATATGCATAACAATGCGTAGATTGTCATACTCAGATTGCAAACTTTATAATTTATGGTCAACATGTATTTACTCAGTTAACGTGTACTAACTCATCTGACATGACAATGGAGCTTGAGGAGTACAAATCCTTACGTACCCATGCACGGGATAATGGTTCTTTGGGGTTAGGAAGCTTATTAGACTTTGGAATTTGGTGAAGTTTATAGTGTTCACGGTCAGTAGTTTACTAATCATCAATTTTAATTTTTGAGAACTTGCACCGGTAGATATGACTTCTTGTTTTGTTAGACTTGAGAAATCTTTATAGAGTTTAAGTCATTAGATATTTAGTGGTTAATTATATGAATCATTTATGATGTTGTGTTCATATTAATGATTATTCACCGTGGAGAGTTTGATGAAATTTTAGCAAGTTTGTATTGCTGGTTCATATTTATCTGAAGTTTTTTAGGCAACAAACTTCAAGTGCTTTGGAATTGTGTGTTTTATTAGAAGGAAAGTCTTATGATATTAATTTTTTAAATTGCATAGAGGAATAAAAGATTTTAAAGGTTTGCTACTTCTGTTATGGTTGTATCATATTCAATAATCCTACCCTTATATGGTTGTCATAGGTAGCATTGGTAGGCTACACATGAATGCAAAACATGTTAAGATGTGAGTTTTATAAATTGTTTGTTTCAAGGTTTATGAGTTTTTTAAGAGTATGATATACTGTAAGTTTTATGAATTGTTCGAGAAGAGCAATTTGATAAAGTGGGTTGACCTCAAGTAGTATTTGCGTCAGTATATATTGAAGTTAATATCAAATAAAATTTCTCCAAAGAAAACTAGTTCGTTTGTTATACCATTTGAGATTTTAAAGACGAAATTTCCTTAAAGGAGATCTATTGTAGTACTATGGTTTAGATTCGGACCCAGACCCAAATTTGGACCAGACCATATGCACACACACAAAACAAAATAGAAACCTCCTAATGGATAAGGATGGTCGCCTATGAACTCTTTCGATTTGGATGGTCATGCATCTATTTGAAGAGGAAAGCGAAGGGTTCAAAGCTCATAAAAGCTTGGCTCCAAATCGTGGGGTGAGTGGAGGGAATTTGGTAATGAAACAAAGATTTCCGGTGAGTTTCTGCATAAGACTTTAACATAATTGCTATTTTATGATCAAATTAAGGTAGTTTAAGGTGAAAATTGTGGATTTGCATTTGGAACTAAAGCTTCTTTGAGGTTGTTGAATAAACTTTTGCTTAATATGATAAGATCATGGTAATTTTTTACATGTTTTTCCTTGAACATGATGCTGTGTGTGCTTTTATATTCTTATAATGTTGATATAAATGTTTATTGAATTACTTTGCATATGAAATGATGTCGATGTCGCATGATTTGTGTATTATATGCCTTTGTGAAGGGGAAGTGTGGGGTGTCTTCTATATATGGTTACCAAGAGCACACTAATATCAACGAGCTATGTTTTTGGCTGTATGTATGCATAGTATTATGCGCATGAACATGTTGTCAAGATGAGTGGCGGGCATGGCTTATGGGATATGGCTGTGGCTGAATAGAAGCCTGGTGATAGTAGCTAGTCCAACTACGTATGGTGTGCGTGTGAGCATATATATATATATATATTTATATATATATATATATATATATATATATATATATATATATATATATATATATATATATATATATTTATATACACACACATGTAAATTATGTGGATATTTGTAATTACGTACTTGTATGTTCATGATGTGGATATCATGATTATATATAACTGTACATGCATTTACCTCTTGTTTAAACGTGATTATGCATATCGCTTTGGTTGGTGCATGCCTTTATGTTATTATATTAGGTTGGGGATGTTCACCCAAGGTGTGGGTTGGATTGTGCTCACCTTGCTTGACTATAGTTAATTGAAGACAAGTTAGTGGCTGACTTTAGTGAGGCCACTGGATGTGTGCGAAGAGCGATAAGGTCATATGCAATAGGGTGACAAAGCTCTTATCCGTAGATTGCACTAAAGTGTAAATAATGCAAATTATTTACTCTATTTGCAAATTTTGTAATTTATAGACACGTGGAATTTAATTTATTTGGATTTAGAGAGTTGATTATAAGTAATTATTTGTTTATGCTTAGAATTTTTCTATTATCTCACTCATTGGACTGTAGGTCGAGCTGTGGCAGCTTAACAATAAAATGAGGCATCATCGATGAATAAGAGATCTTATGCCATGCTAAGAAATCGAAAAGATTTGGTGAAAACTTTGTGAGACTTTTCATTGGTTATGATGGGTATGTAGTGGCATTTGAACGGATCATTAAAGATAAATCCTACGAAATTAAGGAAAGGTTATACTATCCCACAAGAAGAGGAAAGAATGTAGCAATCTCATAGAATAATAAAATAATATAAAAGGTAAGTTACTAAAGAAAATTAGAACTTCTTAGGCATTCCCCAGTACCCTTTCTTGATTTTTGTTCTTGTGAAAAATGAACTGGCTAAAGCCTATGTAATTCAACATGCTTCAGATAATTAACTATTCTCCAATAGCATTAATATACAAGAAGTTACGGTAGTTGTATTTAAAGGCCAGATGACTAATTAGAGTTGCATAGCATTATGTGGAATGGCTAATGTGAAATGGCTAAATATACCATGTAGAATCAACTGACAACCATCATTATTACACTCTTCTACCAAAAGGGCATGTACGTAACATTGATTGCTATGATTGTTTCTTGCCTACTGGTGTATTAGTTATTCAAACATTTTGTATTATTGACTGACGTTCCTTTTCTTTCAATAATTGCAGGCATTTAGCCTTTTTTTTGGCTTGTCTATATCCTTACTGACTTTTGCCCCATTCGAATTCTATCAGCTCGGCCCCAGTAATTTATCTTTTATCATGGGCTTCATGGACCATTTTCATTAGCTTATCAATTCCAAACTTCTACAATTTTGTACTTAATCTTCAATTCAATTTTTTTTTTACGTAAATTACTGTTTTGGATTTGGATCTTGATATGTTCCTAAACGCGCACGATACAACAACTTGCAACTCTTTTAAACGGGATCGCATATTGATTCTTGCCAATCCTGTTCGTATTGTTTGGCAAATCTTGGTACTTCCAGTGTTTCAAGCTTACCAAACTATTTGATGGATATTGGTCAAGCTCTTGCGACTCTTGAACCAAGATGAGACTTCCTTGAAAAGTAGTCTGTCGAGAAACAAATGCGAGAGATGATTTATTTTTGGAGAGGAATGCCCAAAGGTGTGGAATTTCATTATGCAATGTCGTTCATAAAATTATATATAAGGTCCTAGAAAAGTGATTCAGGCGAGGCCTCACTAAGGTAATCTCACTTCATGCATTTTTTGCATGTAGATTACTCGTACATAATGTCCTCGTAACTTTTGAGTTTCTTCACCATATGAAAAGTAAGAGGAGAGATAAAAGAGGCGAGACAATAGCAAAGCATATGGTTATTCTGCTTAAAAAGCTTGGGTTTCACCCTTGATGGATGAATCCTGCGATACTCTTTGTTGAAACAGTGAGATATACATAAAATTTAAATGGACTGGAATTGAGTCCAATTGCTCCAAGCAGAGGCTTGTGTCAAGGGGATGTACTCTCCCCCCTCCTCCCGCGGGAATCGTGAAGGAATTACTTCATCAAACGCGCTGCAAATGGAGAATGAAACAGCCTCCACGAGGTCCTCATGTATCTCATTGTTGTTTAGTAATCGTAGCATTTTCTTCTTCAGAACTAGCGAGAAGCACGAACAGTCTACCAACTCTTCATCTACTATGAGTGCGTATGGACAAGCCATAAATTCTTCAAAATCGGAGATGTACTTCAGCAAACATGTAGATTGATCAAGAAGAGTTGATTATCTGTGCTTCTTCGACTTTCAAGAAGAATTGATCATCTGCGCGAACCGCCCATGGTGGTGAGAGACACAGTGGGCGTTCAAGAAGAATTGTGGCCGTTATCTACACCTCCCATATTCTTACAAGAGGTAAGAACAAAAAACCAGTCTCCTCCTTTTTTGGAAGGCTCACTTAAACAGTCAAGAACTAGAGTAACAAATTATTATGTCAGGCCAAAAAAGAGATTGTTGAAAATAGTGATGCATGAGTATGTTCTTTCCTGAGAATGAATTTTTGAAAAAGAAAAAGCGATAAAAAAAAAGAAAGATTCATCCTTTTTTTGTCACAATGGTTCATCATTGCCATATGGAATTGATAACGTATTGATGAAATAGAAAGGTTTTAAAATGAAACCAATTGAATGGGTTGTTTACACAAAAAGAGAAAAAAATCTCAAGGTAAAAAAAACATTGTCAATTGATATATGTTTCCTGTTAAACATTGTTGATTAATCACCACCTTTTCAGAATCTATAAAGAGGCGATTGGAGGCACAGTGAAGGGCAGGAAGCAAACCATTTTCTTAGTTGCCTATTCTCTCTCACCAAGCTCTTTTCTTAATTTACTTTGAAAACATCTTGAAATTGTGTTTGTTCTCTTTTGTTCCCACAAGAGATACATCCTTTTATCATTCTCGAAGTGTCATCAATTGCTTGGGGTCTATGCAAGACAAGTCAGCTAAGTCTCTATTGTACCTCGAAGAAATTTTATTGAAAATCATTTGCACCTGGTTGTTGATTTCAGCTGTCACGAAATAGGCATTAAGAAAAGTGCATCAACATGCCTTGGAGCTCTCACGCACTCACTCACAACTCATATAATTTGTTTCTTGTGCATAGTGTCATTTTGCAGATCATTGCTTCAATCACCCTCTAAGTTCTCAACAATATTTTTTTGGTATACAAGGACAATGGGATTGCTGAGTTACTCTCCTGCTCAGAACGATCTTGTTGTTGTTGTACTAGCTGAACCAATTGGTCATCAAGCATTATGTTGAACTCGTCTTGTTCTTATACAAATAGATTACTATTTCTGTCTGCTCATCTTAAAGATAGATACTGATCTATTACAATAACAATCTCAAGGCTTATTTTTTCATATTGGTGTCGCAAGGTTGTTACTTAGAGAAATGACTTCCAACTTCATGAAGTTGGACAAATTCGATGGAGAAAACTTCTTGAGCTAGCAAAGAAAGATGCATTTTTCACTTATAATATTGAAAGTGGTATACCAAACTTAACTTAATGGAATGTCGAATGCCTTGTTCGATGCTTACCAAGACTCAAAGCATAGAAATGAGTTTGGAGAAAGCTAGAGGCACTCTACACAGTCAAAGATGCTACAAGAAATTTGTAGTCACCCGCTTCAATAATTATAAATTATTGATGGAAGATCCATCATGGAATAATTTCATGAAATTGAGTGGATCTTAAATAATTATAAGGTGTGCTCTCTCCCTTCCTCTTGCAGGAGTTGTGAAGGAATTGCTTCATCAAGAGGCGACAAAAGGAGAATGAACCAGCCTCCATGAGGTCCTCAAGTGTCACACGTTTGTTGTTTACTAATTATAGCTTTTTGTTCTTCAGAGCTAGCATGCGAGAAGCACGGAAAGTCTACCAACTCTTCATCCACTATGAGTGTACGTATGAACAAGCCATAAAATCTTCAAAATCAGGGATATACTTCAGCATATATTGATCAAGAAGAGTTGATCATCTCTGTTTCTTGGGTTTCCAAGAAGAATTGATCATCCGTGCGAACCACCCATGGTGGTGAGGGACATTGTAGGCATTTAAGAAGAATTGTGGCCGTTATCTATACCTCACATTATTATAAGAGGTAAGAACAAGAAACAAGTTTCCTCATTTTTGAAAGGCTCTCTTAAACCATCAAAAACTGGAGCAACAAATTAATGGCAGCCTAATCTATTTGTTTTTTTGCATCCTGTATCCATTTGATGTATGTTTTAAATATGAAAATTTGTTTTTGCATCCTGTATCCATTTGATGTTTGATTTTTATACTTCGAATGCTTTGAAACTTCACACACCTAATCTACCTACACAAACCCACTTCTAATAAAATTTTTAAGAATTTTAGGGTTGTACAACCATATAAATAAAATCGGAACAAAACCTGTAAAACCCTTGTTTCTTGTAATAGAGCTTGGGTTATCATCTTATAACTTTATATGCATTGAACCAATTTCATTGAAACTGATCTCATTGAAAATCTGATATTCATAACTTTCAAACAAGACTAAGTTCATAAAGATCAGAGGTTTGTGCACTGAGATACATATATTTTTCTAGACCTTTGTATTTTTGTCACTAAACTGTCTTGAATATCTGACCAAGGGCCAATGTTTGATTTAATTGTACACATTCATGTACCAAAAATTAAAATAAAAATAGTTCCTGAATCTCTATATCATACTCTTTTGTTTATAAAATTTTCAAGATTTTTGGAGATTTAGAAGCTATAAAAAAAAATCTAAAAAAGTTTTGAAAACAAAACCAATTTCTGTTTTTCAAAACTTTGAAATATTTCTTTTGAAGACCTTGGTTTACAAATTTGGTTAAGTCATTTGTGTTTGAAAGTATATTTTGAAAATACATATGATCCAAAACAATCTTCAAAGCATCTAGGCTGACCCTTGAGCATTGGTTCAAGAAAGCCTAAGTTGAAAAGATCTCACTTACCCACAATTGATGTAAAAATCAGAATACAACTTTGTTAGTTTAAGCAAACTAGCTGGCACGCTTACATACGACGTATCTTGTGAAAAATTATTTCAAGTCTCTGCATAGACTTTTAAATAAAATTTCACATCTACAGAATTGACATGTCTGGTGGGACTTGAGATTTTGAAGATTGTTTGATCCATTCTTATTTTTCCAAAAACCAATTCCAATTTCAAATCGTGATTCTAAACTCTCTCTTTTTCAAAATCTCTTGCTTGAAGATCAATTTTCAACAACTCAATCATGTCAAGATTGGATGATTCTTTTGAAAATATATCAAGGAAGGCCTCATCAAACTTTCAAAATCGGTTTTTCAAAACCTCAAAGAAATCTTCTAAAACCCGAGATAAAGAAATTGCCTCTTTGAGTAAGAGAGCAATACAACTTGAAAGGGAAATTGAGGCCCTAAGCCAAAAGGCCAAGGCACATCATTTCTATGAAAAGTTATCTCGGGTATATAGGGAGAAAAACCATACCCGAAAAACCAAACCGAGCCCAAAATTCGATGAAGGATATGAGGCCATAAATGTAGTAAGTGTGGAGACCGAATCATCTAACATTGATAACACCTCTTTGTCCATGGAAAACCCAAAAAAGTTTTTTTATTTCGAAAAACCAAAAACATCTGAAAAATCTTCAAAAATAAAAAAATATTTGAAAATCAAAAAGTCGAAATTCTCAAAGTTAAAAATGAAGAAAAAGTCTATATCCTTAAGCATAGAAGTAGAGTGGGGCATGAGATTCACTTCACACAAATCACTCCAAATTTTTTAAAATCATTTGCTTCGATGGGTTTCATTCCGATGAGCACCACTACACACATAAAGGCTTGGAGGATGAAATCCAAGACCTCGCATTAGTTAGAGCAACCTCAGGATGCCTGCAAGGAAGCTTACTCTCACTATGGAAAGGTAGTCAAGATCAAAAAATGTATACTTGAAACTCACTCTCTTCAAAACTCTCTACTCGATCCTCTCCTTCTTAGTGTAGGATCGGTAAATCATTCATCTACATTCCGTGTATCAAATCACACTCATGCACCCAAAAGCCCACCAGATGTGCCAAAAAATATGGATTTTCAAGGTGAATCGAATGTCCCGAACTAACAAAAAGAATTTCAAAAAGAAAAAACAAAAAGAGAAGAAAATTCAAAATATAATAGACATGGTTATTCCTAAAGTATGTATCGACATCCTAGGTATACCTAACCCTAACATGTATAAACAAATCTCTTGGAGCCTAGGTTTATCTCATAAACCCAAGCCTATGACCATGACTTCCCCGAACATCCCTAAACCAACCAAGGGACCGACTATCATATCAAATTACATTCATTTCATATATCTCTTGCACTTGATTTACCCATAGAGACCCTACAACAAGTTAGGATGACTGAGCTTGACCTATTTCATGAGAAAAGGCTCCTTTCCATGGATCATGTACATGCATACCGACAAAAGATAGCCCGACATTATGAAAAGCATATGAAGGCTCGTCACTTCAAAGTGGGAGACCATGTTTTGAAAACCATCCACCATCATGGTCCACATCTACTTGGTAAGTGGTGGTTCAAGTGGGATGATCCCTATGTTATAAGAGGGGCAACCATAAATAATGCATATTGGTTGATTGACGTTGAGGGAAGAAATTTAGCGGACCTTATAAATACCCAATACTTGAAAAAATATTATATGTTTAGGGTCTATGCGAAATTCTTTTGAAAAGATTTTAAAATGGGTCTCCTTCGAATTTTTTGAAAGGACCAAAATGGATTATGTGACCCTGAATTAGAATTGGTGCTTTATGAAAAGTGGAGTTTTCAATATCATTTGGTAACATTTCAAAAATCTTTGGATTACAAAATGAGACCTAGTTCAAAATGATAATTTTTTTTCAAATGATAGGTGCTATTAGGAAATGGGATATACTTGGTTGAATTGAGTGTCTAAAGAGATGAGTTGTATTCCCCCACATCATTCCTCCTCAAAAGGAAAATTGGCAAAATCAAAAGAAAATGAAGAAAAACAAAACTTTCAATATAGAGGTCTTCCAAAAAGAAAAAGAAAATAAAAGAGAAAACAAAAACCTCCAAAATAGAGGTTTCCTTTGAAAGAAAAGAAAAAGAAAAGTCAAAGCTCAAACAAGAAATTTTTCATCAAAATTTTTTTGGCCTTATACCACAGGACGCTTCAGAAGGGACCGTGGTAAATTCTTTCTCAAATCCCCACAACTTATCTCAATGGAGAAAGATTTACCATTAAAATGCCAAAGTAAGAATATGACCTACTTATTCGGATTTCATTTTGTTTGAGAGTTAGACTTTATTGTATGAGAAACTGAATTTTGAAATGTTATTCAAAATTTTCTACAAAACCTTTGACAAGTAGTGGGTATTAAAACTTGAGTGAAGGAAAATGTAAGTAATTAGAAGTCCTTTTTGATAGAAACCAAAATGAGTTCTCTTTTGAAAAGAAATTTCGAAAACCCTAAATGTCAAAGGAAACAATATGAGAATCATCTTGCTTGGAGCAGTCGACCTTGATAGATTTCTTCTCAAGCTCACAAATCTCATGTAGGGATCTCTAAGCACACACCCCACTTACACCATGCATGCATACATCTATCAAAGGGTCGGTCATGCATGATCATCCTATGACTAGGCGTTTTCTTGTCAAGTCCCCTTTGGCTTAGATTCTCTTCTTCACAAAAATAAATCCAAGGAGATAGATGCTATGAAATGATAACAAAAATAATACTCTCAAGATAAATCTGGGAAGAAAAATGGGTGTTTTCTTCTTTGTCATTATCGAATAAATTTGGATTAATGACAAAGAGGGGCATTTGGGAAAATTTTTTGATCTTTTAGAAATTTTGCCTTTTTCAAATAAAAATTGCAGTTTTTGGTGTTTTAAGGGTTTCTCAAATAAAGACATCTTAAATAAACTCAGTTTTGCACCAAAATTTTGTAGTAACCTCAAAATAAGGGTATATTACATCCCTCTTAGAAAAAATCCAATTTTGACAAAAGTTTAAAAAAGTAACTACTTTGCTCTCAAGGCCAAATAGGTAGGATTCTGCTTTTTCAAATAACTGTCTTTAAAGAAAGGATAATTTCAAACAATTTTCTGTAAAGAAACAGGTGAAAATGAGACATTGAGAACTAAACCCACAAAATATTTGCAAAATATCAAATTTACAAAATTATAAAAATCTTTGAAATTCAAACCAAATCAATCCAAACCAGACCTCAAAAATTCGCCCAATTGAGGATAGTCTTACTCCAAGACCCTAAATCCAAAGGATTAAAATGGTCTGATATCCTACACCCAACAAAGGGTTAAAGTGGTTGAAATAGTAAAAACTAACTCATGGAATGAAAGCAAGTCACCCATGCAAACAAATATCAAGAATGTGACTCAATGCTTAAGCTTCTCTATGCTTTTATATCTCCTATATCTCCTAATCTTCTCTATGCTTAAGCTATAATTATACTTTTCTTCATTTCTTTGAGTCATTTACATTGGTATTGCTGTGGATTATTTCAATTTCGGATGAAATGCATTTATATATATTGAAAACCCGAAAATATGTTTTTTGCATCCTGTATATGTCTGTTGTTTGATTTTTAGTTGATTGCCCTCTGCTCTGAATGCTCTGAAACTTTGCATAATAATCTAACACACAAACACACTTCTAATAAAATTTTCAAGAATTTTAGAGCCATGAAACCACGTAAATAAAATCAGAACACATCGTTCAAAATTGGAACAGAATCTGTAAAACCTATATTTCTTGTAACAAAGGTTAGATTATCATCTGATAACTTTGTCTGCAGTGAACCAAATTTATTTAAATAGTCTCATTGGAAATTTGATACTTATATCTTTCCAACAAGACTAAGTTCATAGAAATTAGAGGTCTATACACCTAGATACAATTGTTTTACTAATCCTCTATATTTTTATCACAAAACTTTTCTATCATTTTAGTAAGAGCCATTGTGTCATTTACTTATGCATATTCATAACACTCAAAATTAGAATAAAAATAGTTCTTGAATTTTCATATGAGTCTTTGTCTACTGTAAAATTTTCATGATTTTTGAAGATTCAAAATATATTGAGAAAAATACGAAAACAAGTCTCTGAAAATAGAACCAGTTTTTGTTTTTAAGGACTTTGAAAAATTTTCTTTCAAAAACCAAGTTCACGAGTCTGGCTAAGTTCATGAGAATTGAAAGTGGATTTTAAAAATACACCAGACCCAAAAAAATGCTCAAAGTATCTAGGCTAACTCTTGAGAATCGGTTCAAGAAAACCTATGTCAAAAAGAACTCACTTACCCATAATCGCTCTACAAGTCAGAAATCATATTTGCTAGTTTAAGCAAACTAGCTGACACACTCATGCACGACGTAGTTTGTGGATTTTATTTCAAGTCTTTATATAGACTTTGAAATAAAATTTCACATCTACAGTGATCATTCGATAACTTATATCTCTCACTTAGACAATTGAGAAGAATCAAGATACAATGGCTTCCTCTCACTATCTTATGACTTACTAAATTTTATCAACTTTTTAGTTGCATAAGAAAATATAACTACATGTTGGTTATACTTTTTTACATAATCAAGATATTTATCTTCCATAACAACCTATGTACATTTTTACATACTGGGACTTTAGGTGTTATCTCAAACCCATGCATGTAACATGTTTAGTAAAGAAATCTTCACAAATGCCTATCTTTAGTAGACACATAAGTCATTGATATTTTATTCTTTTTAAGCATATCATATACATAATAGTATTTTACCATTATATATTTATTCCTAGAACTATCAACTCTACTTTCTATCAAACTAATAGTTATATTGTTGTCATAATAAGTAACAATTGACTTGTTGGATATATTCATCTTCAAATATCGTATGAAGTAGTTTATCCAAAAGAAAATAGTTGTAGCCATATTAAAAGCAACATACTCAACTTCTTGTGTATGTAAAGTTATGCAACCTTGTTTCTCCATGACAAAGAAAAATCATACCTTCAAATAAGAAAATTTATCCGAAAGTTGATTTATTATCATATTTGCTTCTAGCAAAGTCAACATCTAAGTATCCTACCACTTTTAATTCATCTACCTAAAGATATAATTTTGAATCTGTAGTTCTTTTTAGATATGTCAGAATCCTCTTTACGATGACCTAGTGTTGTCAACGAAGATTACTTTGATATTTACTCACAAGACCAACAATTTATGACAACCCGTATTGTCAACTAGGATTACATTGATATTGACTTTATAAGATTAACAACAAAGATGATATTAGGTCTTATACACAACATATATCAAGATGCCAACAACTTGTCCATAAGGAACATAGACATGTCAATATGGGTCAGGCAGGGACAACCACATTTTATATGGGCCTCTAAAGTATTGTCCCTGCCCGGCACACACACATACATATACACATATATAGTTTTTGAATACATGTATATAATATATAAAGAGAGATTTTTCATTACATGTATATATGTATAATTTTTTCTATTACATGTATATATGGCTTGTAATATATATATATATATATATATATATATATATATATATATATATATATATATATATATATATATATATATATATATATATATATATGAATAGTTTTTTTAATTATATGTATATATACTATATATGTATAGTTTTTTTGTTACATGTATAGATACATATGTGTATGTATGTATACACACATATATATAGCTTTTTATTATATGTATGCATATATATACATGTATGTGGATTTCAAGTAGATTTGAATTGGATCTTATAGACCCAACCTAATATCCAACAGGCCAGTGGCCTTGTGGGCCAACTCGACCCAACCCTCATCGGCCCTATTTTAAATATGGAATAGAATTTTTTGGCCCCATCTTGTATATTTTTATGGTCAACCCTATTTTAACATCTCTAAAGGAACATTTGACTTTTCTTGTCCATTGCCAAGGCCATCAATTTATTTAGTTTGACCCCTTTCACACTGGGTATGCTTGGAAGTTTGCAATCACCCATTATAATCTCTCTTCACTTAGACGCAGCAATTTAGGTCATTTGTTATGAGTGATCTTTATACCTAGAATGTAGGAGGTCTCTTCCTTATCCTTCATTTCAAATTTTAAACCCAACTATAACTTGGTTGTCATTATCATTCTCAGTTAATAATATGTTATCTATATATAAGAATCGTATGACAAAATGGTTCCAGTGGTTTCATACATATACATAATGATCAAGTTGATTAACTACAAATTTAAGTTCATATTAGCATTTTGAAAGGTCAAATATTATTGATAAGGTGATTGTGTAAGGCCATATAGAGATTTTCTTAATCTATACACTTTATCTTCTTAGCCTTCAATAATATATCTTTTGGTTGTTTCGTATAAATGGTTTCATTTAAATCACCATTTAGGAACGTAGTATTTACATCTAGTTATTGTAAATTTAAGTCATAGAAGGTAAAAATAGCCAAAGTTATTTTCATAGATGTAAATTTTGTGACAAGATAAAGTGTCTGTATAGCCTATACTCTCCTTTCATGAGAAATTTTTTGCAACTAACCTTGTCTTAAATTTATTGATTGAATCCTCGACTTTATATTTTTTTTAAGTATTCAATTATAAGTATTTTCTTTCCTTCTCATAGGAAAATCTATCATTTCTTAGATTTAGTTTTTCTCAAAGGATTCAGTTTTTTTAAGCATCACTTTTTCATAATATGTTGGCTTAGATGAACTGATAGCTTCCTGATAAGTCAAACTACTACATTAATATATTTTCTTTGATAAGTAAATGTGATAATCCTTTTAAGTAGGATGGAGTAATTTTAAGTCTTTTATGCCTATTTAAAGTATAAATTTATAAGAAAATGTCACTTGAATCACTTTCCACATGTTCAAATGATATTTATCTAGATTTATAATATCGTTAATATTTTTGTTAGCATTTTCAAAGATATCATTTTTAGAAGTTTCTTAGAACTCAACATCTTTATTTTCCATTAAACTGGGGTTCTTATTATAAAATTTGTATCCTTTTAAATCTTTTAGATATCTAATAAAAATATACCTTAAAGATCTACCATCTAGTTTATCTTTAGAGTGATATAAGATCTTTACATACACAATAGATTCTCACCTTTGTAGGTGATTAAGCTATGGTTTTCTATCAAACTATAACTCATATGATGTAGTAGGTACAACTCTATATGGTACTCTATTTAGTATGTATATGGTTGTAGACTTTGCTTCTCTCCAAAAGACTATAGGTAGAAAAGCATCTATTAACATATACCTAATCATATTCAATAACAACAACAACAACTAAGCCTTTTTCCATACTAGATGGGATCAGCTACATATATTCTTTGTTTCCACAAAGCCCTATCATATGCCATGTTAGCAGTTAACTGATAATAAGCTAGATCATTCTTTATTGTTTCTTTCCAACACTTTTGTAGTCATCCTCTACCCTTTTTAATACTTTCAAAATCTAGTTTTTCATACCTTCTTACAGGTTCTTCTTTTGATCTTCTTTCTATATGTTCAAACCATCTTAAATGGTATTCTCTCATTTTATCCTCTATTGGTACCACTCCTAATTAGTTTCTAATGACCTTATTATGTATACGGTCTTTTCTTATATGACCACTCATCCATCTCAATCATATTTAATAATAACCTCTTATATAATTCAATTACACTATTTTGTTGATGTATTATGGGTATAATATTTTATTTTGTAATACCAAAGTCTACAATATTCTTCAAAATCATTCAAGGTATACTCATCATCTTGATCGGATCTCAAGACTTTGATTATGCTACCTAGTTGATTTTCAACTTCTTGATTATGTTCTTTAAACTTATCAAGTACCTCAAATTTATGAAATAAGAAGTATATATACAATATCTTGAATAATCATTAATGAATATTATAATATAAGCCTTTCATGATGAGACCTTACTCCAAAAGGTCTACATATATTTCTTTGAATGACTTATCATAGGCTTGTAACCCTAAATATTTCTTTAAGGAATGGTTTTCTTATCATTTTCCTTGTATATGGGCTTCACACTGATTAAAAGAGTTTTCATGAAAACTGAGCAAACAGTTGAAGTTGAGTAATCTCTTCAACTTATTCAAACTTAGATACCCTTATTTTTTATGCCATGTATTCACATCAATTATAAATGCATTATTGATATAAACAAAAATAGAAGCTTCATTACCAATAATATTTAACTTAAACACACCATATTCAAAACCAAAAGAACTACAAAATAAAATGACCATGTTTTTTCACAATCACTTCCTAAGTATAAGCCTAACCTTAAAACCCTTCTTAACTAGGATACGCACATAAATTAAATTATAACTAATGGAGGAGACAATTAATACAACAGTAGATAAAACATGTTTGCCTACAATATTGATCCGAAAGGAACCAATACCTAGAATATTAGCATATGTGTTATTTCTCATAGACTCGATGTTTCCCGGGTCGGTACTCCTTCATATATCAATGTCTTCCTCCTTGCTTTCTGAGAGGTGATAAGTCACTGTAGAATCCATGTTCTATATAGTAACTACATGATACATGTAGAGACATTAAGGAATGACACTTATTGCCTCACCCTTCTGTTTAGAATAGTAAAAGTATAGTAATTGCTACGGTTACTATCTTCAAGGAGGATGGCAAATTGTTTAGAATAGTAGAAATATGCATAAGGTTAGGAATTATTGTACTGTTAAAAGCTAAATCCCTCGTCATAATCAACATTTTATTCATGTGTTCAACTACATTATATCCTTCCATCATCTTATGTGGGTTATATATTTGGAGGAGTTAAATATGTAATTTCATAGTTTTATCATATTTTGTAGACATAGTTTCAAATAGTTCCTTAGTTGTTTGACATTTCTTAAAGACCTTAATAAGGTTATCCTCTATATATGTTAATATAATACTCATGACTATAATATCATCTTTTAAAAAGGCTTGGTAATTTGCCTTTTTATCATTGTTGCTTTAGATGTAGGTGGGGTCCTTGCTTCCCATGCTCCCGCCGAAGGTATTCTTCTTTTCTAAGTTTGGAAGTTTAGCCCATTATATTTTTTATTTTTTGTCAATTCAAAAACACACACATTTGTTTTTAGATATTCGATAAAAACAACAAATAGAGGATCTAATGATTTTCAACAAGAAACAAAAAAAGCAATAGAAAATAAAATTTAGATGCATAACTAATTAAGAATAATAACTAATTAACCATAAACTAATCTACAATATAAAAAATATAGAATATTATTCTGTAAATAGTTCAAAAACCTATTTGCAATTCTATAAACATTTTAGGCACATATTGAAATTAACTCAAGTTTTAATGAAAAATTAGAATTTAAAACAATTATGAAATTTTTAGAAAAGGCGGAGGGTAACACAGTAAATTGTTTTGCTTGATAGAATCTGTAAAGTTCCTTATAGTACAGGCAAAATAATAAATTTGCATGTTAACAAATATATAATATTAGCAAAGTAACTAGGGTAGAACAATAAATTGAACTTGTAGATGGTTAGTAAATTTTCGTAATAGGCAAAGGTGTAACTTCATCCTTAGGACAGTTTTGTAATTTAATAAAAAGCACTGGACAAAACCTTAAATTTTCCCAAATATAGTTGTGTAACTATCAAAAAATTTATGGTCAAAATTGTAATTTCACTTCCTCTTTAGTTTTAGAAACCAAAGACCAGTTTTTGAAAATCACAACTCGATGCTGACAGTTTTGCAAAACTGAGATGGTTTCCCGTTGTCAAAAACCAGAGACGCTTGAGGTCTTTGACAATTGGTTTTCTCACAAACTGAGAGACCACAACATAAAGATAGAGAGAGAAAGGAAAAGAGATTGAAAGAGAGAAAGATAGAGAGCAGCAAAAAAGAAGAGAGAGGGAGAAGAAAGAAGTAAAGAAGGGTGATCGAGGGTTGTTATGCTTCTTTTACCATCTCCAAACATAGTTTCTCTCATTATTAATGAGGACCACTGGATGTAGCAGTTCATCAAGATAAAAAATTGTATTCATGTCCCTTATTGCCTTATTCATGTCTATTACTACCTTTCTGACTATCAATCCCGCACCGATTGCTTTGACTAGAAATCTGTCAATGTTTTCTTAGACTTTACCTCTTTTTTCTTATATTATTTTTTTGGCTCAGATCAAGGGTTTGTTCTTTAAAACAAAAAGAAGAGAAAAATAGAGAAGATGTTGCTTAAGAAAAAATCACACTCGAAGCAAATGAATCAAACAAGTATTGCTCCTTTTGAGTATTATTTGATCTTTGCTTGAATTTTGAATACAAAACATGAGGTTTTGTTCTTTCAAAACAAAGAATATTTGTCACAACATGACCTACAGGCCCTACCGAGTGGTCAATGCTCCTTTAACTCATCTGACATAGCTCATGACCCGAAACATGAGAGAAGAAAAAAGTCTCATGTCGACACTATTCAAATAGATAAAAAATAATCTTATTATAGTTAAAATCCAATTTTCATATTTATCAAGAAATAATAAGTCCATTTAACAATCAAATTATATATTCTTTAACAAGAAAGATTAAACTATAAACAACCTATTAAATCCTACTATGTCACATCAAAAAACAAAAAATCTATCCTCCAATTGCTCCAATAGCCTCTATGCTTCTAGAAAAAAAATCTTAGCATTACAACCATGCTCGTTGGTGGATATGAATTCTTTAGGGTTATAATATACTTAAGACATACATGTTCAAACCATATATCATGATAAGAAGTCTATATCACAATTTCAAATCAAAATTTGCATTTTAAATGTGCATGTATATTGAGGCACTCAACAATAATGCAAATTTAGTTTTTACCTTATGACCTCTATCGTGTCCAATCACTAGCCATGCCATAGAAAGTTTTTGTATCCTCCTCTTATCCGACCACGTGGCCTCCAAAAACATCCTCAACACGTCAGGCTAAGGACCTTGATGACCGAATCACTGACTTGTCAAGTCCATCCCCTCAGATCTATGAGACAAAGTATTTGAATACCATACTAGTAGAGTCATACATTGACTCAATTAATCTCAATAATATCCATAAATACATCGATCTGGGGCCACATTATAGATCCATGATATCTACATGAAGCCAGCTCTCAGGCTTCATATCTCTATATCCATATTATATGTCCAATTACTATATCAAAACTACGTATCTAGTATCAAATCTATTTTACTTTATGTCAACTCTATAATCTCCTTTACTAGTTCGACGTGTCTTCAACCTAGGCATGCCATATAACCCAATATGAGTTCTCAATACAACTACAACTGAAACTAACACAATCAATGAAGTCGTCAATATAACTCAAAACATCTATGAGCTAGTAGTATCAGCTATAACCATCCACAATCCAATGACATCCCATATGGTCTTGAAAAGTAGATTCATATCCGATAATGTTTTACTCGTATATGATTACAACCTACAAGCTAGCACTAATGGTATGACCATCTACGATCCAACAATGTTCCATATCATCATAGAAGTAGATCCATATTTACTCGCACACAAGTGCACTCATGCAATACATTCATGTACTCAATAAATCATTTTCAAATCTATTTAAAAAACAATGCATATATAATCATTTCAAAGCATTAACAAACATTTCACAAAATCGTGTATCATTTAAAAGTCATTAAAATTATTTCTAATATACATTTTGAGAAGAAAACATCCACCTACCTGAAACTTCTATGCATATCCAAATATTAATATTCTATGTTCAATTATAGATCCATCAATTCAAGCTGCGTTTGAATTCAGACCTTAAACAGGCTTGAAATACACCAAATTCTAATCTAGTTCTTTCAAGTTTTGTCTGGATTCGGTTAAGGATCTAAATCTATTCTATTTATTAGAATGGATTTTGCCTCACTCTGCAAATCTGATCCCAACCTGAAACCATGTCTATGGAAGAACACTTGATTCCGTGCTTGAGTCGGTATCACCACCAACCGACACGACACTCTTTATCAACCACCATCGGTCGCCCGCTTTGACAGCCAATAACGGTGGTTTCCGACATCCTTCAAGACGGACTACCACCAATAGGTCCGCCACCATGAGGTACACCAATTGCCACCTATGGCCACCACCAATTGGATTCCATGAGGTTTTCAGTGATTCTTCTTGTTGGAGCCCAAGGAACGACCCACAAGAATTGTTTCCCACATCTGCTCCCTCCTCCTTGAAATGCCGACGTTTGCCGGTTTATTGTCCCAAACATCAAAACAATAGAAGAAACCCTTACCTCAAGAAATATGATGAAATCCCTCATTTTTTGACGTGTTTCTCCGCTCTTGCGACCCTCATTCTCCATAGGATGTCCTTCTTGCTCTTTCTCGATCCTTACTCTCTTAGATCTCATGAAGAGTGATCTTTGTCACCTTTGCCTTTACAGGCAGCTATGATAGAACTATCATGTCTGCTACAAGAGAGTCAACAGGGACTCTTTTTGTGGGTCTCGGGTTCGGGTCAGGTTTAATATGATTTGGTGTCACAACAATGTATATACATATATATATATATATATACACTATGTTTCCTTCTTATTTCATCTTTATCGAGAATAAAGAACTGTTTAATCCTTATTGATCGTTTGTTTTCTTTACAGGAACATCAGATGTAGCTAGAGAACATCACCGTAGATCTAGACTGCACGAAGATATGGCTGCAGATCAGCGACGTTCTAATACTACTAAAGAAACATGAAAGCAGATGCAAGAGAAACCCAGGACCAAACATCAGTTGACCTTGGATCTCTATGGAGAACGGTTTCTGTCTAGAAGGCTTATGAAAAGGATAAATCTATTTATTTTCTGTGTAAATCTTTTGCGAGAGAATGATTATTTTCGGTATATATTAAATAAAAGATATATCATCGGGTTCAGGTTCTATCAGGGGAGATCTGTTGCGTGAGGCTTCTCTCCGATTGTACCTATAAGTATATTCGTATTTATCTTCTCTTTCAAGAAAAAAAGACCTTCCACCAGAATAAGTCTTTAATCAAGAAGGGGATTTTTTATGAACGGTACACAATACTTTGATGTCATTGTGGGTTGAAACCTTAAGTAAAGACACCCTTTTATACTTTACATTCTATAAATGTGGTATATTAGTTCGTGGAACACCACATCTCAAGAACCAAAAAGATTTCTCGATAACTGAAAGAGTTTGTCAATTATTTTAAGAATAAAAAAACTTGATTAACTTAAAAAAGTCACTGAAAATTAAGACATTAGATCCAATCATCTTTTCTTTCTTTCTTTCTTTCTTTTTGTTTTCAATAAAAAGCCCAAGCCTTACCCACGTACAAGCATGCCCAAACTCACAACCAGTGTCAGGGGAGTAAGGGAGCTAACACTCTGTGCAATCGATAAGGGAATCTTAAAAGGTGAATAAATTACTTGCGAGCAATTACAAGATGAATAATTTTAATCAAGAAGGTTCTTAATTAAACCAAGTTAATCAAACTTTAAACAATAATCAAGGATCAGTTTCGGAAGGGCACCTCCAATGTAATGTGTACTGGATCTCCGCACCCAGAGCATTAGGTCACTGGCAGTGAGAAAAAAAACTGACCACCTAATAATTAAAAGGATCATCGAGTCAATATGATTATCAAACCAAACCATATGAATGTACGAGAGAGAGAGAGGATGATGATTGTACAATATCACCAAATCTCATGGCGATTTGCATTCAATTTATCATCAAGCAAATATCATAATTACAAATATTAGTCACCAGGTCGAATATTTTCGACTTGAGATATTCTCACGAGTGAACCTTTTCCCCCATGTCAAAAGACTTTCTTCCCAAGAAACTACCTACGGAAGAGCCTGCACTGCACATATTGATATATAGCTTCAAATAAGAGGATTGATACATGCACTCTCTTTTTACTATCCATATACTCCTCTTTTACCGTGATTATCTCGGGCTAATATATAAAAATTATATGATGTTTTTAATGGTTTGGAACTCTTTCTACATGTTTTCACATTTCGTCGATCATCTCACACTATTTCTTTGGTTGTCCATGACTCAAAGCTCAATCAAATACACTACATTAACCATCCATTGTCGTATAATGCTTCAAATTCGATCGAAAAAAGAAAAAAAAGAGGAAAAGGAATAGAAAAAGAGAGAAGGTGACTTATTCAAACAAGGTTTCAATGGTTTAGTGGGGTATTTCGTTGATTTGATATATTTTTTGTGATGTATTAATCTCGTTTTGGACCGGAATTAAAGAAAAAATGGCATTAGGTTCTTAACTTAAGATGTGACACAGGCACGTCTTCTCGACGAAAGAGACGCACTTGAACCACACCTCTCTATTGGTGGGAGACACGTCTCTTTATTGTTAGGGATATGACTGAAATGCATTTCCCTCGTCGGGAAGACACGATCATGTCACTTCTTGTTTGGTGCAATGTTTATAGAAATATACTCATATTTTTCTTTTTAATCCTTGTTGATTTTTTTCTTGTTCTTACAACAACAACAACAAACAACAACAACTAAGCCTTTTCCCATACTAGACGGGGTCGGCTACATGGATTCTTTGCTTTCACAGATCCCTATCGTATGCCATGTTAGCAGTTAACTCACAATAAGCTAGATCATTTTCTTTCCAACACTTTTGTGATCGTCCTCTACCTCTTTTAATACTTTTCAAATTTAGTTTTTCTAACCTTCTTAGAATTTCTTCTTTTGATCTTCTTTCTATATGTCCAAACCATCTTAAACAATATTCTCTCATTTTATCCTCTATTGGTGTCACTCCTAATTTGTTTCTAATAACCTCATTATGTATACGGTCTTTTCTTGTATGACCACTCATCCATCTCAACATCTTCATTTCTGTCACAAACATCTTTTGTACATGTTGATGATTAACTGCCCAACACTCAGAACCATAAAACATGGCAGGCCTAATTGCTGCTCTATAATATTTACCTTTTAACTTTAATGGTATCTTCTTATCACAAAGAATACATGATGCTCCTCTTGATTTTAACCAACCAACATTAATTTTATATGTAACATCTCCATCAATTCTTCCCTCACTCTGAAAAAGTGACCCTAGGTATTTAAAACTTTCCTTTTGGGGGATGCAATGTGTGCCAATTTTAATTTCTATGCCCTCTGAGGTAACCAAATGATCAAACTTACATTCCATATATTCTGTCTTTGTTCTACTAAGCCGGAGGCCTTTACTTTCTAATGTTTCTCTCCATAATTCCAATTTTCTATTAACTTTTTCCTTAGACTCCTCCACTAATACAATGTCATCTGCAAATAACATACACCAAGGTACTTCATCTTGAATATGTTTTGTTAACTCATCCATCACCATTATAAATAAGTATGGACTTAAAGTAGATCCTTGATGTAACCCAATATTAACTTCAAAGAAGTCTATCGATCCTTCATGAGTCCTCACACATGTTTTTGTACCATCATATATGTCTCTTATACGGTTAATATATGTCAATGGGATACCTCTTTTTTTCAAAGTTCTCCAAAGAACCTCCCTCGTTACCCTATCATAAGCTTTTTCTAGATCAATAAATATTATGTGAAGGTCTTTCTTTTTTGCTCTAAAATGTTCCATAAGACGTCTCAAAAGGTGAATCGCTTCAATAGTATATCTGCTTGGCGTGAATCCAAATTGGTTCTCTATTGTACTTGATACTTGTCTTAATCTACGTTCGATAATTCTTTCCCATAATTTCATAGTATGGCTCATTAACTTGATACCTCGATAATTTCGCACAATTTTGAATGTCTCTCTTGTTCTTATATATGGGTATAAGTGTACTTGCTCTCCATTCCTCGGGCATCTTTTGGTTTTTCCATATTTCATTAAATAGTCTTGAGAGCCAAGTGATTCCTATTTCTCCTAGTATTTTTCAAACTTCTATAGGAATATTATCTGGTCCTACCGATTTACCACCCTTCATATGTTTAAGAGCCTCTTTGACTTCAATGTTTTGAATACGTTGGCGAAAATTCTGGTTTATATACTTTTCTGATTTGGCTAACTCTCCTAAGCTAATACTAACATCTTTATTTTCATTAAAAAGATTATAAAAATAGTTTTGCCATCTATTTCTTATATCATCATTTACCACTAGAATTTTTTCATCCTCGCCTTTGATTCATCTAACATAATTAAGATCTTTAGTTTTCTTATCTCTAGTCCTAGCTATCATAAAAATATCTCTTTCACCCTCTTTTGAGTTGAATTTTTTATATAAGTCCTCCCAAAATTTAGCTTTTGCTTCACTCACGGCCTTTTCGCCTCCTTCTTTGCTTTCTTATAAGCCTCTAAAGTTTCACTAGTTTTATTAGCATAATGTAATTTGTAACATGCCCTCTTTGCTTTGATTTTAATTTGTACTAGTTCATCCACCACCAAGCTTCTTTTTGTGTTGGTACACCTCCCTTAGATACCCCTAACACATCTTTCACCACTTTCCTAATATGTATAGCCATATTGTTCCACATATCACAGGGTGTACCAACATAATTCCAAACATCTTTTTGAAGGACTTTCTATTTAAATATATATTCTTTCTCGCTTTTGAGGTTCAACCATTTAGTTCGAATAACTCTATGCACTCTTTTCTTCTTTGTCCATTTTTTTATTTGTAAATCCATAACTAAAAGTCGATGTTGGGTGGTTAAGCTTTCTCTTGGAATTACCTTGCAATCTTTACAACATGCTCTATCTTTTTTCTACAAATAAAGTAATCAATTTGTGTTTGTGATAAGCCACTCTTATAAGTAATTAAGTGTTCATCTCATTTTTTGAAGATTGTATTGACTATAAAGAGATCAAATGCCATAGCAAAATTTAAAATCTCCCTACCTTCCTTATTTATATCCCCAAAACCAAAGTTTTCATCCCTTGATATCCTAATGCCTCTTTACCAACATGTCCATTTAAGTCTCCTCCTAAACAAATCATCTCCCTTTGTGGAATCTTTTGAATCACCTTATCTAACTCTTCCCAAAATGTTGTCTTCATACTATCTTCTAGTTCTACTTGGGGTGCCTAAGCACAAACTATATTCAAAACCTTTGCTCCTAACACTAATTTCACCGTCATGATTCAGTTACCATATCATTGTATGTCTACTACACTATCCTTTAAATTTTTTATTTATGATAATACCAACTCCGTTTCGAGCCTTTTCTTTACCTGAGTACCATAATTTAAAACCTGTATCCTCTATTTGTTTGCTTTTTCTCCAACCCATTTTGTCTCTTGTAAACATAGAATATGAATCTTTCTCCGAATCATAGTATCTACCACCTCCATTAGCTTATCGAATAATGTTCTGATATTCCAAGAACCAATACAAATCTTATTATCTAGAACTAGCTTCCTTACCCCCCGCATGTGTCTATAATAAAAATACGGAGACTCTCTGAAAATTTTTCACTACATTCGAGTGGCAATGTAGTGGGACTAACTTCTTTACCTACACCCGTCCATGATATGGGAACCCTCTCTGCAATTGATTCATTACATTCGGGCGAAAATGTAGTGGTCCTTGCTTACTTATTACTGCATTCGGGCTCTGCAGCACGTCGCTAGGCGGGGATGCCCTAAAGCAATGCTCATAATTTTTGTAATCCATGTTATAAAATTCCGATGAAGTTTTACGCTGACTGTCGGAAGCCTAACACAACCCTCCTCTTTTATCTGGGCTTGGGACCGGCAATGCAAGGGTGATCCCTTACATGAGCGGAGTTATATATATATATATATATATATATATATATATATATATATATATATATATATATATATATATATATATATATATATTTTTTTTTTTTTCTTGTTCTTAATTCTTTTTTTTTCTTTTTCTTTTTCTTCACCAAGATTTTTAAGAGTACGCAATGTCTAGTTGTGAAGAAGACAATAACACTAAAAAAAAATGAAATCTCGGTCACGAGATTAGAGATGTCTCTTTCTTGTTGGAATTGGATTGGAGAAGAAAGAAAAAGTGTCGAAGAATAATTTCTGTATATAAAAAAAGCATACAAATAATAACCAAAATGTGCAAACAGTAATCACTTCAGGTAACCTTGAAATTTAAAGACCACAAACTAACAGGTCCGGTCAAATGTGGAATCGATCCATGGCAGAAAGAAAAGTTGGTCATTTTCAATTATTTTGTTTATTCTGAACAATGTGGGTGGTCCATCCGCACGAACTTTGGTCATTATATTAAAACCAGGAGGCTGCAAGTCACCTTGTTGTACAAAGAGCGAGCCCTCACGAGCGGCTACTAACCCAAGGAGGATAGGACAAAAGATGGCACTGTTTCGCACCCTTAGATTTTAGTAAATATGGTTCTTGTATATAAGCGCCTCCTTTAACACCTTCTCTTTCACATAGTTGCCTCCTCCCTATCTTAGTAACTATTGATGAAAGCAACTCCTTCCATCTTGTCACCGTGGTTTCCGTAAACCATCCCCAAGTCGCTCTGTAAATCGCCGACTAAAACTGCCTCGTCAGGCGTAAATGACGGCATTAAACCAGATTGGCCTCAAATGCGAGGTGGGGTTTTCTCGATCAATAAAAATTAACAGCAATAAGGGAGGACATTTACTGTAATGACAGATTCACAAACTTTACGTTACCTTTTGGACCACTTGCCCATCCACGCAGCGTGCAGAGCTCGATTCACAAACTAAAACCACTAAGTCGACTCGGCTAAAGGGTGTGGTGACACAAGCAGTGCATTAATGCTGAAATTATTGCAGCTTCAAGGGCCCAGCTTGAAAGGAATACGATGGATGGAGTCACTCAACTAAAGGAAGTCTAATTCATTTCAGTTTACCTCTACCGATTTATAAAATACAGCACTCGCGGCGACAAACCACCTGGGCGGGCTCTCCTCATGTGAAGGCTGACCACGAGTTCGACTTCCATAGAGTGGATGAAGTCTCCCACTGTAACCGGAAAAAAAAATACACCTTCATGGAGGCTATTAAGGAAGGCCACAATGAATGTTCAGTTGTTTTACATAGTCATCTTATAGAGTGAAGCAAATCTAGATAGGCAATTTGTCTTCCTCGCTATGAATTGTTGTAAAAGCAGGCCTCGACCAATAAGGAAGGAGCCCATTTATTTTAGCGAGGGAAATAGAACCGGCTTTGAAGATCCGGACCTTTAACTTGCTCAAACAAACAATTTGCCTACAGTAATGCGAATTGGTAGACTGCAAGTTAAACTACATATGAGGTCATCCTTACGTCACATGCACACAGATTCCTTGGTGTTCACAAAATTCATCAACGGACAAATTCAACCCCTGAAACAAATCCGAACTCTCAAAATTGCAATGGCAGCTAAACTCGTCGCTCTTCATGACATTGTGGTATTCTCACCACCGGATTAAAACAATGCAATGACGTCTTCTCGCGCTTTTCTTGTAAGCTTCTTATCTGTTTTATTCTCATCCTACACATCATAGCACAATGCTTTTACATTCAGAAAACTAATCACTTAAAATACGAACTGATGAGCGTAGATCACAATAACCCGTTTCTGCACATAAAATCAGAAACTTTCAGGTAGTGGTCTGCCTTGCAGGAATGCCTTGAAAAGCACAAGGGCTCTCTCTGGTTGTGAGAAGGGAGCCTCATGAGAAGCTCCTCTAATGGTGGCAAAAGAAAGCATATTTCCATAAACCTGTGTCCACCCACCCACCTGCCAAGAGATGGAGAAAACAAAATCAAATTGCAGGAATTAGCTATCTATCAGTGAAATTGTATCTTTGAAAGAAAAGGACAAGGAAAGCAGATAGAAACCACAACTATCGAACTCTTTCTCGTTTTCAGATTTCCGAAGTACCATCCTCCGTAAAAACCCAATGAAAATAAGAAATCAAAAGAGTGTCGACTGGTTTGGCTTAGTCATCGTGAATCGTGGGCCTCCTCCATAGTACCTGTTTCCCTTCAAACCAAACTCTGTAAGGAACAGTCGTGTTGAGTCCTAATCTTACAGCCAAACCATGAACAAGGGTTCGACTCCCAGTGAGGGGAATCACAGAGTCCTGATCTCCACTGTATTAATATGAAGATGGTGTCAGGTAAAAAAAAAAAGATAATTCCTCTGTTTTTAACTTAAACAATCTAGATTGTCTTATTATAAGAAAAATCTATATTTTATCAGTAGATATCAAAGGAGAAGCAACAAGAGTTCAACAAAAAGGTAGAACTATAGTCTATAGATCAGGAAACTAACCTGTAAACCAGCACAGGGATGCCTGACTTGATAACTAAACCCAGCAGAGAGACGGTGGGAATCTCGAAATTAAGCCTGTTATAATCCAGGACACTGAAGAGATGCGCATTGTTAGAAGTCAAAATTAATTACAGGAACAATATAAAATGCCTATGGACAGCAAATCAGCTGGAGCTCTAATGCTCTTTCGATGGTTCTACGTTACGTTTTTAATGTGACGCGGATACAGCAGAAGAAAATGCATATTTTAAAATACCTTGCACTCTCATCCAAATGCCATAATTGAATCCAAATTTTCACAAGATTTCTTAGATCACATACTCAGGCGTTTCTTTTCCTTTCTTGCTTTCATGGCTCGTGAAGTGAAATCAGTAGCAGTTTAATCACTGTGTTGATGAAATTATGAAGAGAATCTCTACAACTTTTCTGTAGATGCTCGTGGAAAAGAGAGCTCAGAATGCAATCTCCCCCAGTACCATGCATGAGTTAGAGTGAAAAAGAAAGGCCAAAAAGCAGAAAAACAAACGCCAAAAGGAGAGTCACAACCTGCTGCACACTTCCCATTTAGCGACCCCAGCGAGCTGAGCATGCAAGGCATTCTGAACATCCTTTCTGTTGAGATAGTTAACAGTTTCATCTTCAACGCACACGTCTATTTTCTTTGTCATTTGCTGCAGCGGGAAAAAACAAACACGAACATCAGACTATGGAGAATCAGGATAACGTAATGCCACACTCCAGGCCCGTGACTCCTTCCTAGCGTTGACTGACGACCTGGGTGTAGTATTCGCTTCAAATAGTCTTTACTCACCGTGGGCCTGAGGACCAGAGACTGCATTACAAGAGATGAAGTGCATACGTCAAGAGTGACATCATATTTGTCGACGAACTTGCTCGTCTCGCGGCTCACTATGCTCATCACTCTGGAGCAGATCGATGATACGTTTCCTCTGTAATACTCGCTAACGAATCTAGAATAATTGCATCCAGTTGTGAAAACTCTGTAAGTTGGGTCTGATATGAGTCCATGAGACCAAAAGAACTCTGCTCTAGAGTTGAAATCAGTGTAGAAGTCCAAAAGTGGATTGCCCAACTGCAAGAGAATAAAAATATGGAAATTGGATAGAGAATATCGAGTACCAATTCCAGCCCTCTTAGCATGTAAAAATACAGCAAAACTGAGTAGCTTTTTATGATCCTTCTAGATAGAACTCTAAGACCATTTTGACGAAAAGAAAACTATTATTCAAACAGTCTATCTGTTAGAATTCAAGAAGCAATCTGTACTCAGGAACTCACAGCAATCCCTTTAATATTGAAGAGCTTTTGCTTCCAGTTCGCTTGAATCAGAAGTTTGGCTAGCTGAGGAATGTAGTGACCTGGAGAGAGAGAAAGAGAGAGAGAGTTGCTTCATAGAACAGTGACGATTAATATGTTTCAAAAACTGCGGCGTTATAGGGAATACATACCTGCATAACTCTCTCCTGTAATAAAGAGGTCCCTGCTCTTGTACTCCGGGAACTTGATGAACCAACGTCGCAGAAACGCTATATTGTCCCTTGCTTCAACAAGAAATAAAACCAGCACCAAGAATTTCGTCAAATAAACGGATGAATATTTTAATAAAACAAGAAAAACCCTTGAAATAATTTAGTAAACAAATTCCACCAACTACTAAATCTGCCTTCTGTTTTGGAGATACAGATTTGCACAAATTCCTCTTCCCCAAGTATTCACGGAGCTAAATGTATCGAGAAAAAGGAACAACGATATCTTAAGGGATGAAGGATATAGCTCTTGCCTGTCTTCTCATCATTCATCCCATCATAGTCAGAACCGTTTCTCGAATATGAAAACCCAACTCCTGCTGGCGTCTCCACGTATAAGATGTTTGCTACTGTAATCCAAACATAGAAATGATGGATTTCAAGTTCAAATCCCGTCAAGAAAATCAAAGAAAGAAGAGAGCGAGCAAGAGAGAGAGAGAGAATAGAGGATCAAGTAGAGAGATTGATACCTGTGTTCCAACTGTATTCATTTCTCACCAGGACTTGACCGCTAGGCCTAAATGGACCATTCTCAGAGAAGGCCCCCACACCCACAGACGAGCATCCAGGCCCTAACAAATTCACACAGAAAAAAAATTAGTAATAATAAAAGCAGCACCAAACAAAGAGTCATTGGTGAATAATTGAGAGGGAAAATGGAGAGTCGTGATGTGAAGATGAGACCTCCATTCAACCAGATGACAAGGGGCTTAGAGGAAGGATCAGTTTCAGCCTCGGCAAAGTAGTAAAAGAGAGCTCTGTTGCTTTTGTCATCCACTGTAATGTAGCCGGCATAGTGCTGGAAATTGACAGGGGGTTGTCCAGGAAGTTTTTTTATTCTATCAGAGATTGCAGAGGAAGAAACCTCCCATGGCATGCTCAAAAGAACCAGAGTAATGGAAATCACCAAAGTTCCCGAAGTTAACGAACACATTCTTGTTGAGAGAGAGAGAGAGTAGAAGAACGGAGTTGCACAACCATTAAATAGGCAAACAAGCTTTCATGGTTTCATTATTCTAATATTTTTCTCTGGAGAGAGAGAGAGATGAGTGCTGGAAGTAAACGAGAACCATCTCAAGTTAGAAACAAGTGTTCTTTTTATTTAATTATTTAAAGCATTTCTTACAGGAACGGTTCAAGAGATAGGCTGCTTCCTGAAGGGAAGAGAAAATTTTTGGGAAAATAAGATTCAAGTAGGCATAAATTCAGCGTGTCTACGTGTCGTGTCATGCTAAGGAACAGCTTCGGATTAGTAGAAATCGAGCAATCTCGATGGTTTAGGTTTCGTTTCTTTCACCTTTTCCATCGAACAAAGTTTTCTTAGTAGATGATAAGTAGTGTTATTTCGAAACATCAATTCGTTGCTTGTTCCATATCCTTTCAAATATGTCTAGTGACTTTACTCTTCAAATATGCCTAATGACATATTTGTTCCACATCCTTTCAAAGAGAACTTCTTCCTTGTCAGTTGTGACAAGGAGCTACGGCTAGAGGTAGATTGAAAAAGGCCTTCAACTTAGAGTTGTCTCGAGTTCAACACCTGGGGTGCGCATGTCCGAGAGGATTGCCCAGATTGCTTGCTTGCCAAAAGAAAGGTAGATTTTGTTTTTCTTTTGACAAGTAAGAGAGATGGATTTGCGAGTTTGTCTTCATCTGATGATCCACGTTTCAGCTTTCTTGCTGTAATTCCATGTCCCCCTCTGCCCAAAACTTTTTAACTTTCCTTTTCTCCTTTTCTGACGGAAAATATACTTTCTATTCTTTTCCGAGTGCAAGCGGCAACTTTTGTAAATAGAAGAACAATCAAAACCCACGGCCCAAAAGTTTGAAGCTTATAACCAGCAGCTGCATGACATCAGTAATCCTTTCTCAGAGCACGTTTTGACGTCAGTTTGGCAGGAAGCATTTCCGTTTGCCCTACCTAGATTCTTCACTTCAAGCAAGGGGCTCATGCATGTAAATTTCCAACCGTCTGATTCTTGTTCAAACTCCTCACAAGATGAAGTTCCCCTAAGAGTTATTCTGATCGGCATTCGCTTCATGCTTATTACAATCTCGATTAATTGCAGCCACCAGTCTTAGCTGACTGTTAGGGCTCTCTGACACTCACTCACTCGCAGGTGCTAGCTAGTTCGATTCCTAGAGGATGCATCTGCTTGATTTCAGCCTCTCATTGTACAAAAAAAAAAAAAAAAAATTATTGTCTCATGAAAATAAAAACTATTAGTCTAGCGATTTATGTGTGATCAACCAATTACCATAACGGAATTGCAAATAAACGTGACGAAGTACATTGTGTTCACCAACTGCGTTGTGGCAGTTAGTGTAATAACTGAACAGGGTCGGGCTTTACTAGACCCGACCCGAATTGGGTCCCGCTTGAGGACCCGTCTGCTGCCCGACAGTCACGAAGGTTTCTTCGTGTCTGTCACAGGAGAGTGGGGGAAGGAGCGATGATAGCCCCTTCCAGAGGTCTAACAAGAGGAAATTGAGTGAGAGGAGGACCCCATCTCTCCAAAACAAAGTTGTTCGTGCTGGAATCCACGCCGAAAAGGCTGAAAAATCGTTGGATTCATCGGCATATCAAGGGGAAAAGAGGTGCAGTGATGGAAGGCGACCCTTGTGGATCGTTTTTCGGCGCTCTTGGAGCTAAAAATCTCTGGAAACCATCATGTTTCCGGCAAGATTTTGAGGAAAGAGGCAAACCGCCTCCTTCCCTACCGTTTTCTCGCGAGACCACCGGCAGTGGGTGGCTGCTGCTAGGGGCAAATCCGTCGGCCAGTGGCGGACCGTTGGGTGGTGGTAGTTGGGGAAGAACCGGCCAAAACCCACCGATTTTGGTGGTCGTAACGGAGATCGGCGGGGGGACTGATACCATGTTTCGTGTCGGGGCCGTCATTTCGTGTCGGCTGCTAGCAACACTAGCCCAAACACCGAACCAACTGTCCTCATGTAAATACGGCTTCAGGTCCAAATTGGGTCAACAACATGCATTTCAATCGAGTTTGAGTAAATAAAATGGTTTCAGACCTCTTAAATGGATTCAAATAGGATTTTAGGGATTTAAATTAGAGTGTACTAGGACCGTTTGAGGCCTGAATTTGATGTGGTTTGAACCGTTGGATTTGAAATTGAATGTAGAATATTAATACTATATTTTTGTGATGATTTAGAGAATAATCAAGATGATTATGATGGATTTATATTATGATATTTGTATCTATATAGAAGGTTCCGGTAGGTGGATGTGTTCTCTCCTTAGATACCATGCTAAGATAGTTTTAATTGTTTTTAAATGATGCATGAGATTGTCAAATAATTATGAATATTTTGAAATAGTTATACATGTGTTGGTTTGTGAAATAGAATTGAAAATGCTTTATTGAATATTTGAATGCATAGTATGAGTGTGCTTGTATGCGAGTAAACCATTAATAGGTATTAATCTATCTTCCACGACAGTATGAGACAACTTTGGACTATAGATGGATGTATCCGTTAATGCTAGTTTGTTGGTTGTCGTTGTAGATGGGTAAAATATTATTGGGTATGGATCTATTTTCTATGGTGATATGATGTTGTTGGACCATAGATGGTCAACTTGGGTAGTACTAACCCATAGATGTGTTGGGTTGTATTGGCTACTTTATTGGTTGAGATAATTCCAATTATAGTTACATTGGATAACTCATATAAGGTTGCACGACATGCTTAGCCTAAGTACATATGGAACTAGTTAACAAGAGTAAAGAGTTTATGTATACTAGTTAACAAGAGTAAAGAGTTTATGTATAGTAAAGCCAATTTGATATTAAATATGTATGTAGTTTAGATATTAAAGTTGGACAAATGATATAGATATGGAGATATGAAGCCTTGGAGGTGGCTCGAGGTAGATATTGTAGATCTCGAAGGTGGTCCTAGATAATTGTGTGCATGATGTTTTTGAGATTAATTGATTGAATGTATAACTCTACTAATATGGTACGAGGGGTTGGACTTAATGAGTCAGTGACTTGGTTGTCAAGGTCTATAGCCTAACATGCTCGAGGCATGGTCAGATTACATGTGACTAGATAGGAGGAGGGCTTGGAGGACTCGTATGGCTAGTGATTGGACACGATAGAGGTTTTGATATCGAAATTAAATTTGCATTATTATTGAGTACTTAGTTATGCATGCATGTTTAAAATGATACCACTACTTTAGAATGTGATATAAATCTCTTATCGTATTATATGATTCAAAATTATGCATGTTTTGATATGCTTTTTTGTGTGGAGAGATCATATCCACTTACGAGCATAATTGTGGCATTAAAATTTTATTTAAACTACAAGACTTAGTCAATAGAAACATTGAGACTATTGGGGCATTTTGAAAACATGACTTTACTTTCATTGCGATATAGTAGGACTTGATAGTTTATTTGACTTTTTTTATTAAAAGAATGTAGAATTTGATTGTTAAAAGGATCTTAATATTTATTAATAAATGTGTAAATTTGGATTTTAGCTATGTAAAATAAACTATAAAAGTTTGTTGTTTAGCTAATTAAGACATTATTGACCATAGATTTTTCCTTTAACTCACAGTTCGAGGTCATGAGGCACATCAAACGCGTCAAAGGGACATTAATTGCTCAGCAGGGCTCGTAGCTCGAGTCATGAAAGTTAGAGACCCCTACAAGATAAGCCAACTCTCAATGCATATTTTAATCAACTTTTGAGAAGATACTACCAATGTATAGGGTGTTCATGTGAAAATAGTATATGATCATACTGGTCATATTATGAAGTAAGGTTATTATAAATTTGTAATTAGCATATCATTAGTCGTATTGATACAAACGATATGATCCACAATCATAGTTGTTGACATAAAAAATTATAAAGTAATTTTAGGAATAATTACTTATTTAAAGATATGGTTAAACTACCTCCTCCAAGTATCTAAGAACCATGAGCAAATATCTCGAAAATAATAGAAATTGATCTAGAAGAGTGGATAAGGATTTGCTAACCATCAAATGGAAGTTACAAAAGCTAATCTAGAGAATTGGAGAAGGATCTAAAACCTACCCACCATCAACTATAAATAGGGATGGCTGGCTATCTTAATCTATGTCAGCCATCACATATCAATATGTTTATTTCTTGTTTCTTAGTTGTAGTAGTTATAAGCCTCTACTTTTTAGTTATTACAATTTTTCTTTTTCATTCGCCATGGTATTTTGCTTGTGAGTTTGGTCTTTCTACATTAAGTTGTATAATGAGAGCCACAATCATTACTTTATTAGAAATATGCTCCGAGTTGTAAAATTCACCAAAATTTATTTTTGAGCATATTTCCTTGATTCTTGAACGTCTAAAGGCTTGTCACATCTACCTTTTGAAAGAACAAGAATCACTCGTATCAAAACTCGAACAACTAAGATATGATGAAATCCATTTGATCCTACAAAAAACACCCAAAGTGTCAATCGACCGAGTATACCTTTTTGAGAAACGGCCATAACTCAACCATTTTTCACCCAATTTAGTCTATTTGTGGAAGTCTATGGGTGTATGTGGAATCAAGAATTACACGAATCGAAGTTTGGATGAAAGATTTATAGTAAAAATAAGCCAATTCTATTAGGATACCTTTAGCCATAATGTTGATAGAAAACTAATAAGATTGAAAAAATCACCAAAACTCTAATTCTTATCGGAATTGGCAGATTTGTAACATGTTGAATAGTCCTATATACGTGTCTAATTTTTAACTAACCAAAAATCACATCAATCGAACGTGTATCGAAGGAGATTAAACCAAAATCCCGTGACCGTATCACACAAATTGTGATCAACCAGACTTTCACCTCGAGGTGACCCGAACGTGACTTGTTTCCAAGGTTTCGACCCCAATCATACTTGAATTTCGGCACCAGCGTGAGAAAACTCAGGAAGAACTCGACAAAGTCTCCATTTTCTCGATAACGACTGATCTGTGCTGATGATATACGCTCAATTGAATTCGTTGTAACCCAACTATGTTTGATCCTGTTGAGTGCAGACCCTCTGACAAACACGGTACTTTTACGAACAACGAGATGAAGGTGTCCGATTTCAGTGACAACAATTACAACAGTATTTTTGTATCATACGATGACATGTGATACAAATCCTGTGTGATGCGTCCTATTACGAAACCTCACCACTACCTGACCTAAGAGCAAATCTGCTCCTAATGTTAAAAGCGGCACGTACGTACTCTTTGTATCACTCACAAAGCACATTCTGCCGTTTGAGTTACCTGTCTTTCACTTTTTATAATTACCAAACGTCACCACTACCAGACCTAAGAGCAAATCTGCTCGTAATGTTAAAAGAGGCACATATGTATTCTTTGTGTTACCCACGAAGCACAGTCTACCCTTTGAGTTACCTGTTCTTTACTTTCTATAATTTTTAAAATTAAGACACCTTTAAATCTCTTTTTTATTCATCCTAACCTTACCAAAGAACGTACAACCCCCTCTTCCTCTCTCTCTCTCTCTCATAAAATCGCACCTCTCTTATCCACAGGATGATGCCACTTGCTACTTGCTACTCGACCCTCAAACGAAGAGTTATCTTGCTATGATTCATCCTAAAGAGAACAAAAGAACACTATTTATTTGACAATAGCATTTATGAAATATAACCATCAAGAAACATAAAAATACTTTGAAACCTAAACGGACGAAGAATAATGAATAGTTTTGATTCTAATTTAATGAAGTATCCATTCTAATCAATACTGATTAGAGGCACAATATGAAAATCTAGAAAAATTGAGTTCATGAGGAAATACTATGACATACGTAATTTAAGGGCTGTGAAAATATTAAAAAAGATTGACACCAATGGCATACTAAAACTTTAGTTTACTGATTACGTAAAATTACTCTAGGCATACATAATTAAAGGGAAAACTTCATGAGTGAATCTCTTAAGCTTAAGCATTTCGTGAAACACATACTTCAAACAAGATTAATCATTTCCACAGGAAAACTTTCTTACCCACTTAAGAAAGTATTACTCGATGTTTTTTATACTAGCATGAACAGCCACCACGAAAATCACCACTAAACTGAAGAAACTGAAAACTATGCTCTTCTTTAGCAACCAAGAATACATGAATCTAATTTTACAACCTCTTATAAAAATCGCCACTAAAATCCATACACTTTCAATAACTTAACTACAAAACTAAATGTTAAAAACCATACAATAAAATACCATAATTGACAAGCTAATATGAAAAATAACACAAATAGAGAGAGAGAGAGCGATGGTTACACACTAAGAGCAAAAGAGAGGAGGCGTTCGTCCATTTTGTGGTGGATGCTATGATGAATAAGAATTATGAGTATTTTAGTAGAAAAATATAAAAAAATTAAAGAAAATATAACTTAAAAGAGCATATTGTGCTTGGTGGATAACGTTAAAGACATAGATGTGCCTTTTTTAAAGCTTAGTGTAAATTTGATATATATATATATATATATACATATACATAAACTGGATTTGTCCTAACATGCTCTCACATATTCACTCATTGCTTTTTAGAGATATCAGTAGAATTTAAATTCGTTAAGCGTTTCAAATAATAACCAAAGATGATGTTATTACACTCACCTAAAACCATTCCACTTATGACATATTAAAATCACAAATAATACTTACATACGAGATGAATGAAGTTGACACATCATCACATACGAGAGCAAAGATTTGACTACCCTATGTTAAGAAAGGTACGATATTTTCCCAAGTAAACGAAATTACTGACAAAAATATGATTTCTCTATATATATACACGTGTATGTGTCTTCACACGCAAGCTGGAACAGATATTTTTAGTAGACGATAACTTTTCTTTAATCAAATACTTAATAATGAAGTATATTTTATGAATAATACCCAAACACCATGCTGAGATAAATAAATTATTACTTTCGTCGAGTTTGATGAAAAGGACTGACTATTTATTTTTCCCCTTTATTAACCATTTCTTTTATTTTTACCATTGTATCTGCCCATAAAGATTACCCTGCTATGGTGCGGTCCCGGAAGTAGTGCTGTCCAAAATAAAAGGTATGGGTTGAATAACAGAAGGCATTTGAGAGAAAGACTGCTCTTCTTTTCGCAATTGTTTCTGATCTTTGTGACTGCATTTCTTGGGAATCTCAACGACCTATGAATGTGATGTGGCTCCCTTTCAAAATATAACCAAGTGATACCATCAAAAGGATATGTGTGTATATATACATTTATGTATGTTGAGGTATATTTTAAAAGTGTGTAATTTTTTAATATTCCTTGTCACCCGAGCTTTGCGTATTTGGTAAGGAGGTGAGGCATATTTATTGGAAACGATCGTAGGGGATGATAGGGTTTTGCCTCTACTCTCTAAGCTGATGTATGTGCCTCGGCACAATGCTCAACATGCATTTGAGCGTGGTCGCGCATGCTATTATTTGCTCTATTCCATCGGTGGAAATCTTTATGCAGGCATAATATCATATGCTGCTGTAAGCCATATTACTTTGTTCTCCAATACAGGAGCAAATTCTACAAGGGAAAATAAAAGGTGAAGTATTTCCTCGCAGCTTCCATTTCCGAACTCTAACGTCAAGTCATGAACCATTCACGGTCTAAAAACGTTTCTCTATTATCCAGGAGAACAATCTGTTGTAATCAGGAATCGGGAGTTCTCTTTTTTTTTTGGTATAAGAACGTGAGAATTGTAAGCCAAGCATTTTACGTGTTGATTTATTCCCAGGAAACTCAAGAAACAACACTTTGTTTCTATGGGCCATGAGCAGGCAACAACGACAAACACGCTAGGTCGATGGAGTAACAAGCTTGAAAAGGGCTGGAGTAAAACATTTACTTGAACAGGTTTTACAAATTCATGGGTATCTCTAGTTGTTGTCAATTTTAAATAGCACAGTACAACGATCACATGTTCTGCCCATGAAGACTAAACCCATTTTTGCATGGTGCCCCAGAACGTACAGAATCATGACATGAGATTTTTATCCAGAACTTCTTTCTGTCATTTCTCAAAGAAAATTAAGCTAAATTAAGACTTTTTCATAAAAATGAAAAAGGAGAAACGTCTTAATTCTTTTGGATTGAACCCTTTTCTTCTTTCTTGATTAAAAACAAGAGAGTAAAATTGGTAGAGTTTGATTAACTCGTTTTGGTCTTGCAGCAAAGGATGAGAGGCAGCGTTAAGTTTTGGACAGGGATAGTAGTAGATGGCGGTGTGGAGGTTGTAAACTGTAAACGCTGATGATGCTTTGGTGTGTGGATAATTTTTTTGTTTTTAGGAGTGACGCTAAACTTTAGCCATCTCTAAGCTGAACGTATGCGTCATGTGTGGAGAACTTTTAGGAAGTGGTGCTAACTTCATTCTGTATTTTTTTTTAAAATGTACATGAACTTTTGTTTTGTGGTGGCGAGAGAAAATCTTATTTGTTATCATCTTCCCTTATTTCTCTATCTTTTTCAATTTTTATTTCATCAATTTTGATATTAGAGTACTGGGTTTAATCCAGATTTTTGTTGAAGCAAGAGCAGAGTTGGGAAGATTTTGCATGACAAATAATCATAATATGCTAAATTTATCGCAATTCCTTGTTCTTATTTTAATAAAAAAAATTCTGATTTTTGGAGCATTAAGATGCATATATTTTTTATTTCACGGGATTTGTGGTATTTGACAGAAAATGATTTCGAGGAAGGAAAAATTAATTCAAAAAATCTCAAAAGAAAGATGCAAAAGCATTGCTCATAATACAATGAACTGTTGCCGAATCAATATTCCCCTTGCAAATGCTAAGACTTCAAAGGATATACCAACTATTTTGAAGCAAGAATGCCATGGAGATAATAAGTTGATCATGGTAAAACCTCAAACTCCCACATAGGGAGTTTGAGACCTTTTTTTATGAAAGGTGAACAGTCAATCCATGATTTATTTTCTCATCTTTTTATTATTATTAATCATATAAGGATCTTTGGTGAGAATATTGTTGATCAAAAGTTTGTAGAAAAAGTTTTAAAAAATTTGTAACCTAAATTTAATCATGTTGTGACAACTATTGAAGATCTTTCTATGTATTAATAAGTTCATGGGTTCACTTTAGCACATGAAAAAAATTTAAATGTCAGTATAGAAAAGTGATATTTGATTTATAGATAATAGTTGCAATAATTATATGACAGGAAAAAATGAATTGTTTCACACTATTGATAATACAATGAAGCCGTACAATTGGCTGGCTTGGAGATAACAAGTGAGCAAAAGTTGGTGGAAAGAGAACAATTATAGTGTGGAAAGAAATTCTTGTCTTTCTCGTTTGGCTCATAATCTGCTTAGTGTAGGTCAAATAATTCAGAAAAGATGCACATTTAATTTTTGATAAAGACACATATTAAATTAAAAAAAAATGGACAACTTATTGCTAAGTCAAATATGGTACGAATGTTTTCTCTTTGATTGTCACGTTTGAATAATTGTGCTTTAGTTGTAAATATATGGAATGGGCAAAAAATTGGTATAAATGCTATGGATATCTATATTTTAATGGGTTAAAATTATTGAGTCAGAAAAGCATACTATCTGGTTTACAACCTGCTAATTTTTAAAGTAATATTTGTAAAGCATGCATTAGTTTATAGAGAGCAAAAAGGCCTCTTAAGTTAGTTCATGTAGATATTTGGGGCCTAATGAGAACTTTGTCTCTGAATAAAAGTAAATACTTTTTGCTCTTTCTAGATGACTTTATATGTATGAGCTGGGTGCATTTTCTTGCAAATAAGTTAAAGACAATTGATAAATTTAAAGATTTTAAAGTATTTAAAGAAAAAAGTAGATGCGTACTAAAAGTTTTGCATATTGACAAAGGTGATGAATTTTAAAATGACATACGCAGGCAATTGATGTAAGAAAGGCACCAAAACAAATGAGGTTTCTGAAAAGGAAAACAGAATGATTGTGGAAATGACTCGAACTATGTTAAGTGAAAGTCATTTTCCAAATGATTTTTGGGTGGAAGCAGTGGCAACATATGTTTATCTTCTTAATATCTTCCTACCAAAATAGTACGTAACCAAATTTCTTAATAGAAACACAAGCCTAATTTGAGTAACTTATACATTTTTCAATGTATTTCTTATGTTTTAGTTGACATAAATGACTACTCTAAAATTGACCAAAAAAGCAAAAAATATATATTTGTTGGATATTTTGATGTTTCAAAAGGTTGTCATTTATATAATCCTATCTCCAAAAAATTAATTATTCGATGAGATGTTATTTTTTATGAAAACAGTTTTTAGAAATTGGACAAAAATGAAAACCAACATATGACCTTTTTTGCCGATGAATTTGAATTAGAAGAGCTTCAAATGGAAAAAGTGTCATCTAAAGGGAGACCATTTCTTCGAAGTTCTTGAGTTACAAGGATATTGTGTCAATAGCAAATAATGATACTCCTCTAAAAAGGATAATATCACTTGATTAAATTTATAAACTAGACTTCCTTTGATGATTATAGAACCGATGAATTATGAAGAAGCATGTAATGATGAAAATTAGAGAAAATCAATGGAAGAAGGGGGACATGAATTAGTTATGGATAGGGGGTAGAGATGGAGTATTCTTTGAACAAAAGGTCATTCTATGGTAATTTTTTAAATCTTTGGAGTTGGCTTAGCCGATAGATAACCTCCTTTGCCAGACAGGCAGACTATAGCTAGATATCTACAACCTGGGTTTCAAATTCATGACCTTATCTTATGAGGTGTCCCTTCTAGGTGAACTAATGCTATCAGCCCCTCATTGTATTTTTTAAATTGAAAAAAAGTTTTTAAGTATCAAAAAAATAATTAAGTTGGGCTAAGCAAAAGAGAAAACTCTCTCGTTTGCTATATATATATATATATATATATATATATATATATATATATATATATATATATATATATGTCAATTTGGTTGGTTCATTTTTGTAGGCTTTGGGTTTGAAAGATGAAGTCTCATCGTATCTGCCAAATTGTTTTTGAAACAAAACCCGCCAAAACAACCAAAGTGAAATGAAAAGTTCGATTGTGTCAATTTCATTATTCAGTTTTAATCGAGTTATTCTTAGTCCTAGTCTACATAACACACCTGAGGTGCAAATATGTAAATTTTCTTAAAATAAGAATGAGGATAAAATTTCAAATAATTTATTGTTTAAGATAATTTCCTTTGTATTTCTTTAAACCAGGAACTATGGATTTCCTTGTTGCCTGTTAATTCAACAAAACCATTAAGTTGAAGGTTAAGTGTTCAAAGATGGCCCTG